>CAKLBY020000226.1:600000-1200000 GCA_921007115.2 Peronospora matthiolae | reverse complement strand
AGCCCGAGACCGATCAACAATCCCACGAGCTACCCTTAGCTCGTCACGAAGAGATGTCAGAGATCTCTCGTTCTCAAGCTGAGCAAAGGCAAACTCAGCTCGATGCTTCGAGGCAGTGTCCACCATCTGGAGACGCCTATTCCGCTCATGCTCGAGATCGTCGCGTAACCCTTGCGTTACGCGATCAAAGCTCTCGGGAACACACCGATCCACATGATCGTGTGGAGAGCGTCTTTCCTCCCTCCTCCACCTCCATTAGAGGACTCTCGCGGTGGCCAGCGCTATCTAGTAGAGCAGCTGTTGAACCACCGCGACGTGAACGGACGTCGGACGAGTTACCTCGTCCGGTGGCGCGGCTATCCCCGTCCTGGGATTCTTGGGAGCCCCGCTCCCAATTGATGGTTGACGTACTGGGTCTGGTCGAGCAGTACGACGCGACACATCCTGTGCCGCAGAAGGACCGCCGGAGAAAGTCTTCCCGGCACGGTCGTAAAAGGGATTTCAGGTTGTCAATCCCTTCGTACATCTCAGTAGAGACACGTACGCGCCACCACGGGCTGGTAAGGAGGTAAGCCTCCTTAGGTGCTCGTGCAGAGTTGTTCACACAACATGGGCACGAGTCTCCCCAAGAGAGGCAGGGTAATCCTTTCTCCCTTGACAGACGATGCAGCTTATAGCGTGCACCTGTCGGGGTTCGCTTTTCAAACTTATCACGAGCTTTGATAAGTTTGTCGTTCCAAGCGTCACGACCTACATCCTCGAGATTATGGATGTAGGCGTTCCACGCCTGAAGTAGTGAGGGACCATCACGTTTGTGATTCCCACTGTACCATCGATGTCTGAAGAAAGCATCGATGAAGAACTCATGTTCAGCGCGATAGTCTTTCGCGCTGGGGTCAAGGTGATGAATCCTTGACGAATCGAACAATCGTGTTCGATAACGATCACTCGTCGTCGCCGACAAGTGATCCATGACAGATTTAGGAGGCATCCATGCCTTCTTTTCTGGAGCGAGACGCAACACATTGCGGTCCCGCTCTTCCTGCGACGTGCCGACAGAAGTACTGGCACCTCGCTGTGAAGTGGTGTCCATTGGAGAAACGACACCACTATTAGCGCCCGAGTCTCGCGACCTCGAGCGCCTTCGCTTCGGCGATGGTTCATCTGATGAGTCAGATGAACCAAAGATGCTGCGACGCAAAGCATCGTCCATGCCACGCTTGGCAGGCGGCTTGGATTCAATTGCCGTCGATACGGATCCGTCATCCGTATCAGGAGAGTACGAGACACCGAGCTCGTACTCTGTGAAGACACGAGTGTCTTCATGACCAGCGCCTGCATCACCAGGTGATACAGGCTGAGTCGATTCAGCAACCGATGGGACATCAGTTGCTGTAGTTTCTGCTTCGGCGTCCGCACAGAGACGTGCAGACGCGCTCTCGGCGGCCTTGCTCGCGCATCGCATGGGCTTGTTTACCATGCGATGAGATGTTGGAAAGTGGACGCGGACCAACAAGTGCAAACCCCGTCCCAAATGATTTGGGACGAGTATCCATTTAGTCAATCAGTCACTAAAGTGACTGATGGTTAAGGGGGGTGATGTAACGGGGTGAATCGTTACATAACAATTTATAAGAAATTGTTAATAGAATATAACTATAAGAGTTATATTCTCAGAATATTGTCATAAGGACAATATTCTGTAGCACTTCCAAGTAGTTCCTAATTGGTTGATATAGGCCATTATATCAACCAACGAAGACGCCACGACAGACGCACGCAATGAGTGGTGAGCAGATAACTGATTTACACATTTGTATTTAGACATAGTTAGATGAAGATAAATAGTGATTTATTGCAGACATTAACTATTATAAATACAGTTCTACTTTTTACTCTAACCGAGTACTCGCTTCTTCTTACCGTCTTCCTCTGCACGTACGAGTGTACGTGAAGTTACGAGGCACCGCCTTATTCTGTTATCAGAATAAGTAGCTTGTACTGTCACCAGTACAAGCTTCAGGGTGCCCCGTTACATAACAGCAATCCTGTCAGAACTCCACAAGAACCAGGACTCAAGCTGACAAAGTCAATGTGCGTGGATGGGTGCAAGCATGACGAAACGATGGCAAATGTGCCATTTCGCAACGCAGTCGGCTGCTTGATGTACCTTATGGTGGGTACACGCCCAGACCTTGCAGCTGCAGTGGGAGTGCTTAGCCAGTTCTCGGCAGACCCTTGTCCGACCCATTGGCAAGCTCTTAAGCGGGTGTTACGTTACATCCAAGGCACAAGGGAATATGGAATCGAGTATCAAGCAACAAACAATGACAAACTGCACGGCTACTCGGATGCAGACTGGGCCGGAGACGTGGAAGCTCGACGAAGCACAAGCGGGTACACGTTCATATTGAACAACGGGTATGTAAGCTGGAGAAGTAAGAAACAGAGCACTGTGGCTCTTTCATCTACGGAAGCGGAGTACATGGCTTTGACGGAAGCTGCACAAGAAGCAATTTGGCTGAAGGCACTATTATGTGAGCTCGACGAGATGAGGAGCGATGAAGCTGTCAAGATTTACGAAGACAATCAAGGTTCCATCGCTTTGGCCAAAAATCCCGAATTTCACAAGCGCACAAAACACATTGACATTCGGTATCACTTTGTACGCGAAAAAGTGGCTGAAGGAACATTGGTGTTGTAATACTGCTCGACCAAGGACATGAAGGCCGACCTGATGACGAAGCCAATTCCTGCAGTACAGTTTCAACATCTACGGAACATGCTGGGTGTCAAGGTGCTAACTTCTGCCGAGGCGAGTGGGAGTGTTGTCACAAATGCGCCTCGGCATGCGTATTCGCACAAGAACCTGTAGCTCAAGTGGTTTGGTGTGGCAGCACCATGCGAGAGGTCACTGGTTCGATATCCAGTGACTGCAACAAAAGTTAAAACCTTCGGGTACTGGTGTGCCGGGGTTCACCAGCACTGTCCTGCCAGACAGTGACGTCCCCCATCTTAGTAAGTTACGGTGTTTGTTAGAAACACACTATCTGAGTTAGAAACGTACGACGAGACGATTAGTAATGTACGACTAGACGATTACTAACGTAGAGTCAGAAAGAATTCAGTAGGCTTAGAGTAGCAACAGGAGGTTGTGAACTAAGGACCTAAATATATTCACTGTGCATTTTGCAAAACTTCGATCACTTCCTTTAAGTTTGTCCGTACCTATCCCATGAAATGAGCCAGTAAGGGGGTGAGTGATGCGACTTTGCTGATGAACTAAAGTGTAGACGAGAAGGAGACTGACATGATATATGACCAGGAAAAGATGCGCCTTGATGATACCTCGTCGCGTTTGATTCAGTTTTTGTTATTGAGAAGCTTGAATTTAATGTGTAGGGGGCAGAAAGCAGCATATATTTTATCTTAGTAATCGTATGTGAGTCATATTGGTCACATTCACTTTTGTGATACTATAAACATAAAGGTCACTTTCGGTCACTTGCCATCGGTCGGTAACTCACATACTTGTCCGCAATCGTGTGCCCTTCTTCATCAAATCACTAAGCAATCTTTCGCATTTCCGACTTACAATAAAGAGTGAAAGCTTGCAAGGATGCAGGTTTGGCTTCTTGGACAATTGGGCGATTAGCGTGATGGATCTCACCTGTCTGTAGCTTCAGGTATACTTACATTCCCAAAGAAATACGCCATAGGTGCCAGCCGTCGGTAGTAGCTCTGAGCTCAGGATGCCGTCTAGCTGCAAGCCATGCAGTTCGTAGTTGTTCGTGTTGCGGCTTTGAGGCAATGGTTTCAACAGACCAGTCCTATTAGGATCAGATATCGTCTGACCTGATATACCTGTTTTTACATCCGGATGTGATCCGACACAGGCTTGTAAACTGAGCAGACTCACGCATCTGGTAGGGCACTACGTGATGCAAGAGAGAGATCCCGTGCAGTTCCGAGTAAATACTAGCGCGGGTTGCAGGGACTGCTCAACATGATCGATGGCGCTCAGACTGGACAGTGTAACTTTTCTGGTCATTGCAACGTTTGTTTCGACTAGGTGCAAGCACGTATGAAGATGTTCTGGACCCGCTATTGGTCCAGAACATCTTCATACGTGCTTGCTCTGGACCCGCTCTTGGTGCTCTTCGCTTCGTGTCCATACATTGTGCCGTGATCAGCAAAGACTTTGAACCCTTGTCCGTCATACACGTCCGACAGCAATTCAATCAGGATCATCACTAGTTCACAGGGGTTCCCTCCGTCCTTCCTCTTTGTTTACGAGCAGTTCCAAATTTGCATCGTGCGAATCAACTAGAGCCAAGAAGCTCAACTCTGCTCTCCCACTCCTCTAGTGCCTCGGAGAGCACAGACCATCCATCCATCCTTTCGATGCTATTCTGTTTCTATCTTCTCGTGCTCGCACTCGTCGTGTCGATTAGCAGTGGCTCTCTCTCGGTTCCACCCGCTAATAAGTCGACCAAGCTACCAGCGCAGAACATGGACACCTCCATTCGGTCGGAGACAGACGGAAAACGCATGCCACGAGTGACCGACGTTTCCAATCAGTCCGTCCTTGAAGAAAGGCAGCCTGAAGCTGATGCGATAGTAGGAACTGTTAAAGCATATCTGAAGCAACTGCTTCAGTCCATGCGAGTCAAAGGGCCCCCATCCCAGGCGTTACAAGAAGAAACGTTGGCTGCCAAAGCGAGGAGCATCCCGACCCAGGAGGCTATGAGCTTGCTGGACCCTATGCATCCAAATCCTGATGAAAAATTTCAACAGGCTTGGCGGCTAGCAAGTGCTAATGCGGCGCATTTAGACTTGACGCGTGCCGGAGTCACTACACGAATGTATGCACTTGTTTTAAAAACCGAGGCGGGCCGCAAGAAGGGCCACATGTACGAGGAAGCAATGAAGAAGGCGAAAGCGTACAGAAATTTTAGAAGCAGTTACGACTTGGCACAAGTTCGAGCTACGATTGCCTCGTTTAAGGAGCATGTGGAGGAAAACCAAGCGCCTCACCTGCCTCCGTTGTAGAGGCACCACGCATATCAAGCATGTGCTGAGCTACTCGTCGCGTGCCTTGGAACTCATGGGTAGATAGAGCAACGTAAACTTCAATCACAATTTGATGGCGATGAAAACTTTCTGTAATCTAGCGTTGTGTTTTGTCTAGAACCCCAGGGCTAAGTCAATGTACAGCCGCCCTCCCTCACACTTAGCCTAATTGTTTACGGGCAGACAGCTGACGTATCCTGAATTTTACATTGCACACTGATCCGAGTCAAAGTCAATAGAGCCTCACTCCTTAATGAGTCGTTCCAAGTGCAAATCTCATTTGCCGGCCGTGCGATCACGAGCGCATACATCGGGTACGCCAGCGGTACAAAATTACGTGCAGTTAGCTTGTGAAAAAGTGATACGAAGTCAAGGTCTCGCAGCAAGCACGTAAAGCTGAGGCGGTACGAGTATTAGTAAGGCTGTAATGGTGTAATGCTGGAGGATTAGGGCAGCGAAAGGGTACGTAAGTAGTAATGAGTACTGTTCCGTTTGGGTCGGATCGGAGGTTAGGGCATGAGTTGCGAAAGCAAAGTAATGTACCTGCTGTACAAAACCTAGACAGGGATCCTGGTAGAAAAAGGCTCTCATTTCTTACGTCTGGTCAGTCGGGAAAGTCTATATTCCCTAATCGTGTTCAATTCAATCCACCATACTTAAGGACTTGGCTTGATCATGACCTTGCTTGCGTCTTCTGTACCTTCAACTCAGCTGCTGCTGCTGCTGACCATCTTCTTGAGCAGCATCTTGCAGTGCAACATGCTGCTAGTAACCTCAACGTCTTATAGTTCGTTGGATATTTTTGCCTGGCTGTCGATTAGTGGGCGAATACGCACCGGAGACAGAGATCGACGTAAACGTCGATAAACACTTCGAAGTTGCGCACAGAAAACAAGTCGTGGAGAACTGAGAGATTGGCCGGGACTCGAGCCAGCTTTTTGTGGTGCACGCTGAAGGAGTCTATCGACAACGATTGACGATGTTTGGAAGCAACTACGAGGTGCAGTCGATACTAATGGGCCCGCCTGTTTACACACCTGATGAAGCGATCGTGCGATAATTTATGTGTGCTGCATCGTATCATGGCACGACCGCCGCATCATTCCTACACATAGACTCTCATACTGTACGTAGCGTAAGGTTGTTCGAGCTAGGTTTACGATGTACGTAAAATGGTACGTGAGTGCTTCGAGAAAGCGTCAGCACGATCAGATTTCGACGCAAGGTGACGTTAGTTAGCACCCGTCGTGCGCGTAACAGTCGTGTTGTACTCGCGACGTACCGAATGAATATGCAACTTTCACACTGTAATGCACCGGAAGTAACGCTAAATTGTCCTGAAGTGCGTGTGAAGCGGAGTCTCGACAGTGCTGTTCTTTAGAGAGCGACGACGAAACACTGATTCATGGTCAAAAGTGACCGGCAACCAAACTTTCCTCGGTACCATGCAGAGGAGGTACCTCTGTACTACGAAGTCTACATCGCTGCACGATGGACGGAATGACCAAATGAATCACGAGATGTGCTTCGACGCGCTGCGCGAGCCAAAATTTGGCACGAAAGAGCACGAGATTGTGAGGTCCGTCTAAAGTGTGGGAATTTGTCATGTTATGCTTTGCATTACAACGTCGAGTGAAGCGCCACGAGTCGAGCAGCGAAATCGCGAGAAAGACAAAGAAGCAAGTGGCGTTGCACTCGATCAAGGCGGTTACACAGTTTCATACTTGAGTCTACATGCAGGAGGATCTTCGGTCCAGCGCTGGGTTCAAGTCGTCGCAGATTTCCAATACCGCTCGGCTGTCTGCTTGTTCGACGCCTTCTCCGTGTTCACTGGCATCGCCCCGTTTGTCGATGGTAATAAATCTTCCCGTAACTGGATCAACCCCATTCCTATGATACGAGTCACGCCTGCACGCAAAAATGCTATGAATCGTGATATATGCGACAACAAACGACCGCTACGTCGATTTCAAAGTCTGACATTTGACTGCTGTCACGCCAAAAGTGGCAGGTAAGTATGCCTGGAATCGAACTCTGGGAGTCACTACATCCTCGCGTACTTGCTTGGCATTAGGTCGTACTAGGATCTGCCGCAGAAAGCACGCGCTTCAATGGTCGTACCATGAAGTCGGATCGCAGTTCTGGGATGGAATCTACCGACTTGGCGACGTCGAATCGTACAGAGCACTTGCTTTGCTTGTTCCTACCTAGCTCTAAGAGAACACTCGCCTCACTTCTTTTCGATAAACGTTGTGCCCTCCAATCTGGGAGATGCTCTGATTTGACGACGAGAAACGGCGGCAGTTAGGATCGCCAGCGAACGCCGTTCATCTCTTTTTTTTCGGGCAGCCTTAGTCGCCCGACCCGTTAGCAACCCTGTAATGTTTGTCGCAGCAGCGTCTCGTAGTCGAAGGTCATTGTCGGGCAGATCAGAGTGATTAGCAGCAAGGCGCTGCTCTCTGGAAAGTCATCGTGCCTGCCCGCCTCTCCACTCGTGTCCGTCCCTGTCTGCCACCCGTCCGTCACGTCTGCAAAGACAAGAGACTAAGGTACCAGCGAGCAAGCGAGCAATTGTCCACTTCGGCAGCTCATTCATTCTGCATTCCGCTCCTCACTTCCGACGACCACAACTGAGTGTTTTCCATCCTACTAACAACCTTCCGTCTACTATCATCACCATGACTCAAGTAGAGATCCGCACCGTGAGTCCCGTTGGCAGCCCCATGTGCCCGAGTGCCATTGCCTCGCCCTGGACCAAGGATGGCACGTACATCATCGAGGCCACGCGCAAGGCCCACGCCTGTTGCAAGTCGTGCGATGCCACGATCGACGCGGGTCGCTTACGTGTCGGTGTCGTCTATCAACACCGTAACGGCTTCGTGTGCATCAACTGGCATCACGTCGAGTGCTACAAGGCTGTGAGCGAGATCCCGCTCCAGTGTCTAGAAGGCTTTAGTGACCTCAATCCACAGCAACAAGAGGTGGTCGAGAGTTACCACCGACTCGCGAACATCGAGCCGCACTATCTGCCACCGGCCCGCAGCTGCTTAACATGAGCTACAAAAAAACAGGGGCTGACCCGCTCCGGGGGCTAGTGGGAGGAGAGTCTTCTCTATTATTGCCCTATCTGTCGTCTCTCTCTCTCTCGCTATCGTGGAGAATTGGAGGCGAAGATGAAGATGTAGGTAGACAGCACGACTGACTGTGCTATTATTTAAGGAGTGCCACTAGACCAATACGAGGACGTAGGCAAATGCGCATGTAATCTACCCGACGAGCGATACGGGCGAGTCTACGATAAATATAGAGAGAAACAACCCCCTGTGCACTTTCCTACCACTTTTTGGCGTTTCGAGATCCAGTTAACAACGAGCCTCTCAAACGGCACTGAGGAGCGAGCGAGCCATCGGGCACTTTGTTAGCAAGCCCAATTTGCAAGCAATTCACACCGAATACGCACGATATCACACTGGCGAAGGTATCGATGCAGTAACCGAAGCATTTCGCACAAAAGTAACGGTTTCTCCTTGTTCTGTACATCACGACGACAATCTCGACGGCACGATGAAGTCTGAAGTAGCAGGGCCAAAAATCACAATTCATGACAAAAAAATAACCTGCAGACTCGCTGGAATCGGAATTTGCCCCGTCGCATACTGAAGCCTCGTGCTTTTTTCCCACTCGACTCTAAATTTGTCACGATCGTCGTCCTCGAGTCTTGTAATTGTCCGCCCTGAAATCCATCCATACAAACTCCAGCATTGTTTCGCACCCCGAAGTCCGTCATTTTCAGGCGACGATTCGTTCTGCGTAACATCTAACGCCCCATTGGCGAGCAATGGACGTGCAAATGGAAGACCGCAGTGGCGGCAATGCGTCGCATGAGGAGAAGTTCCGCGTGTACAATAGTGCACTCCAGCACGCAGCAACGTGCGGTGAGTCCAAGTGCGAGGCGCTCAGCGGTCGCTGTCACAAGGTCAAGGCCAGTATCGACCACTTTGTGCGGTGTTATGGCCCCCGACGCAAGGTTTCTCCTATCGAGAGGTGCGACGTCATGTCTTACTTTATATTCTATGCCGCCTTTGGTTCTACATGTTATTGGACTCCTTTATTTTAATATTGTTCCACTTGTTACAATTCTTATTTAATACTACTTTTTTTGGGTCTTTTTTGCAGCTGTGCTATGTGTTCCAAAATTTGGGGCCTGCTCTGTTTTCATGCGAAAACGTGTGAGGTGCCTCTGGGCCAACGCTGTGCCGTGTCACAGTGTGACTATTTACGGGACAAAATCGCTCGTAAACGCGAGAGCGACCGACGGGAGCTGCAGGAAGCCAAGGCCAAGGTCCAAATCAAGTTTGAAGAGTGGCCAGTGGAGAGACGGATTGCACAGGTGGAAGCCGATCGACAGCAAGTTTTGCAGCTTATTGCGGATATTCGAGCGGGGAAAGCGCGTCAGCTGCAACAAATGCAAGTTCAACAGCAGCAGCGGCCGATGATGTCCAGGAGCTGAAAGGGGTGAGAAGGCAATATGTTAATAGGGGCACTGCGCATTGTTCGCTCGATCATCTATCTCTATCTATCTATCTATCTATCTATTGGGTTCCTCTCTACTGTGAGATCTGTGCTGCAGTTGCCATGGATGAACTTTTGTGTATGCTAATTTGCAGAAGTTTTGTATGGATGAAGGAATGTTTTAGCTTGCTGTTTTGCTGCCGTTATATGAAGGAGGTGTACGGATGACAAGTAGGCAGGTCCCATTTGGTGTACTTGCGGTGGTGGAGGATACTAAGGCCGTTTCCTTTGACTTTTTCGACATCGATTGGACTGCATGGCATGCAAACATGAAATGAGTGTGCAGTGGTTGTCAAGGAGAGCATGCTGGTTGACGTGAAAGGGCAGCTGTAAGAAGCAGCTTAATGAGGGAGCCGGAAAAATTTGAACTACTATGACTAGAACTGGGCACCTGGACAATCATTGAGGTCTGCCGCCAGCCGCGCCAGCAACGTACAAGTGAAATGACAGTGTTGTAATTGGCTTTACGTATCGTCGTTGCCGGCATTGACAAGGTAGCTGCGGTTGCTATGCGAGACGGGAGACAACATAAATGGCTTGTCTTTGAAAACAGTGACGATACGTTATCGTGGAGAAATGCGCTGCGATGGTGTAGACAATGCCGTAACTGGCAATGTCACTGTCACGCGTAAGACTTCATACGACAACGCAAAAGCAGAGTCGGAAGTTTGATCTCAATTTGTTCGTCTGTAAGGCATGGGTATGTTCTGTGTCCGAACACGCGATGCCAATGTGGCTAGGAGAAAAGCTGAAGTCTCCTGATTTACAAGACTCCGACCGCATACTATCACGTATGATTTGCGGAGGTGGTCAAACGTACAGGTCAACAAGTGGAAGTGAAAGGTGGTGACAAGATGCCAAGCTGGTTGCTAGATGCTATCGCATCCGATCGTGCATAGCAGAACGAAGTGGCTTAATGCTTGGGCATTCGAGCACTTTTCCGGATGATGGCTCGGTAGTGTATCACACGTACCACAGGAAAGATTAAGAAGTCGTCAGCTGGAGATATACGATGCTTAAATTTGCGGTGACTGAGCAATTGGATGGAATTCGGCTACTCAAAGTTAAGCATTGAAGGTATGACACGGCGTCACGTTCTTCCGTCAATTTTGAAGACTGATTATCTACAGTGTGCGCTCTCTGCTGACTGTCTCGTAAACTGTATACTTGCTGTTCGACGAGCGAAAAAGCGACTTGGACGTCGCGTCTACGAGCTCAGGTTTAGCAACTGAATCTTGGAAATGGGTGTTCATCTTTGCCACGGCTGGCTTTGCGCTATTGCACGGTGGTGGATAGGTTTTTCTGCGCACCAAGTTTATCAATTTCGTGCCATTGTGCATTTCTATGGCCTCGTATGATACGCTGACTGGCTCTGTGCGGAAAGCACTCAAGGCTTGCCGTGCAACTGGAATGATGGTTTTGCAATCGAGCAGATAATAGGTGTGAAGAACGAAATCGTCAGTCTTTTGGAAACAGATGACCGCGTGTAAGCAAGTCGGTGCGGGCTAGCGGTTCTCACTGATTATCACGTCGTCCAGCAGTGTTGCCTACACTCGCATGTGGCGAGTACTTACGAGGGCCAGCTTTCATGAGATGCTGTGTGGAATATGTCGACCACGATGCGACTTTTCCGAGTTTCACAGCAGACAATGTCTGGACATGAAGATTTATTTATGGCGAGTTGAATGACGGAGATGGTGTATCCCGTACTGTTTTACTTCACTGCACCAAAGTATGTTGGCTGATTACATAAATTTTCGTGAGGTACTAAGTCATGTAGTGTGAAGAGTTTAAGACCGTGGGTTGGTGTTCAGTTCAACAAAGCACTTGTGCTCTCAACCACATTGGCGCATATCTACAAATTCAAGCATTTAAGAATACTTAGCAGAGTACTCACTCGTGTTCAAGAGTCGTTGACACGTGTCACTTATTTCGGACGAAGCTTCAGCATGGATAACTATGTGCAGTACAATACCGGCAAACACGCGGAAGTTACAAAATACGTATGCAATGGTAGATGTGACGCCCACGTCACGAGATGCAAAGATGTCCACGAGCATCCGCGTCAAGCTTTCAAGCTTGGTGAGACAAGATCAAGCGTATCACGCAGAAACGACATGGGCTACCTTGCTGTCTATACAAGCGCACCAAATTCAACTCGACCCGGTCACGTTCCTCGTTTTGCAGTCCAGTTGACAAGTGACCAGGTCGTGAACGACACGTCCCAAATGTTGATCTTCTTCATGAAGCAAGGACATTATGGCTGTAGCTACCATATTTCGCAGAAAAACGTAGGTGGTCTGGTCGAAAGGCAGTCGAAGTGATCATTTTTCGTCAGCTCTAATCCTGATGCTGCCTCTTAGAAACAGCTTAAGTTTGGAGATGTAACTGCGTGCCTCCTGATGTCCTCCGTCACTAACCGAATTGTTAAATAGACTGTACCTACGAACGTAATGTACGCCAAAACTCTTTCTTGCGTCCCACACTGGATCTAATGTGTCCAAAAAGCTCCGACTGAACTTCGCAACCTTTCGGTAAAAATTAAGAGCGACCTCACGTGCCTTAGAGCTTCAAAAATGACCGACATAGTAAGTCGTGCCATTGTACGACATCATGGACCTTCAAACTCCTTTGTAAATATCTTAAATAGCTGCAAAACGTAGCGTCGGTAGAAAATTCTTGGCCACAGAAGTCTTGCGAGATGTCAACAAGCTTCAATGCACAAGTCCTGATGCACCGTCAACGAGCCCAAAGGAAGGTTGCGGCAAGTTTTGATCGAAAGTATCGACGTGAAGTGCAGCCACGTTAGACATCGCAGTGCGTTTACGTACAGCTGATAACGGCATCGATATTGATGTGAAAATGAAGCCAGCACTTGCTCTGCAGCAACAACAATCCAAAGGTACCGATTTGCTTGCTGTAGGTGGGATCTGTTGCGTCCCTACAATGTCATGGCATAGTCATGGCTGAGAAAGCGTGCTTGATACATCATGTTAGAGCAGTTGCGGGGTTGGTTTGGTAGATAGGGTTTTTGCTAAAGATGCGACAACTGAGATAGGAATGACAGCAGATCCGTTGGATGAGCTGATGATCGGTAATCAGCTGCGTAATGAGAAAGCGTTGAAGTGGTGCTTTACGATAATGAGCAGAAGTGGGAGAAGTAGCTGTGATGTTCAATCAGGCAATACTGATGCTTAGTCGCTCAACGAACGACCATATCGTTCGTATGCTACATCAGAAATACAAATGAACTCAACCAAGCATTGTTGCTTCGAGAAAACGTCGGAGCCAGCCGAAGTCTAGCAAAGTAGACATGAGGTCAAATGCCTACCATGGACAACCTGTGCGTAGCTTATACCCCGTGACAAGTGCGGAGCGAGTTCTCTACACCTACTTGTCTCAAAAATAATCAGCTCATCTTTTTTTGGAGCAGTGAACTCAATCAGACTCGACGAAAACGAAAGTGGCAGTCAAGAGCTCATTGCCGGAACGCCATGTGATCACATACAATCAATTGATGAGGGAGGACATTTCACGGATTGCAAGAAGAGCTGACAGGCTGTCTTACCCGATCATTATCACATCAAGATCCATATTCGATGGACGCGTATATATCCACTTTTGTCAGAATAGATGGGTCAGCTTCAAGCACGCTGTTTCCTCAACCGAAGAGGGATGCTATTGCATTTTAAACGCGTTGCGATGGCTGTTCCATCTACAAGTTTACAGGTTTCCGCTATACCTTGCCATGTAGTAGCGTAACCCAGGCTGTCGCAATCGAGGTTAGATATGTACGTTCAGCACCTGTAATGTTTCTCCAGCAATAGTTATTATCACTTCGTATGCGTGACGTTGAGGAAAGGCAAAGTCATTTGTGCCTTTTCGTCTTTAATTTCTCATGAAAAGAGGATTCGTATCTTGTAGCAGAACAAGTCATAGCCGGGTGACTTTGAGTGCTACACGATTTGTTCTCTGCTCTTGGTGTGTACTGCGGCCCTATTTGGTTTTTATTTACATCTGTTGATCCAGATCTCATCTCCTTGAAAAAGCTGTTCTTCATGACTCTATCCATTTGACAAGGCTGAGGTGGAAGACAAGCCCACACGTACATCATACATCACAGTAACATTTAGCCTGAGACATCGTGCGTGAGCCATAAATGCGCTCAAATTAAATACTGATGAAGTTGCTGGTCGAACGTGTGGTCACTTCTTCGGTGGTTTCGTGTCGTGAACCACCGCTAAAGGCAGATCAGCGTCTTCCAATCCACCAAGTAAGCAAACAAAAGAGTCCTGCCCCTTTTGCAGAACCAAGTATCAAGGACGACTTCCTGAAAGAGTGCCACGAACATACCAGGAACTGACACGCGGATCGAAAGTTGCAAGCGCGAGACCTGTTCGGAGAGGGTCGGCACTAAGGTGCCGCACCAAGAAAAAGTGTAGCGCAGGAACCTATTGACGGTCCGACTTTAGGTCTTGAGCGCGTGCAGTCGAGCCACGTATCGGCAAATAAAAAAGTAGCAATGACCAAAGATATGGGAGGAAAGAAGTCCATGTAATGGGGACAAATGCGAAGTACGATAAACTTGATGATGATCAAGCAGAGGGTAGAGATGACTCAAAGTCCGTCAATAATCCTGACGTCACTACTATCTGAGTAGAGGCACTACCTACCAAAAAAGAGGGTCCAACATGTCCGAGTGTTTGTACCTATACCCGACGCGACAGCAGCGACAATGAGACGTACCCATCCGCACGTGGCAACTGTACCATGACCAATCGAAATAGATCGGAAAAAAAAGAGGCAGCAGAAAGCCAGTTCATTGCCCTTGCAGCGGCACAAGCACTCGCCGCCCAACCCCCCCCCGGCTACAAAGCCTCGACGTCCCTCTTGCCTCCCGTCTTGTGCACGAGCCGCGTCTGCTCAATCACAATCTCGTGACTCAACGCTTTGCACATGTCGTAAACACACAGCGCGGCCACGGAGGCGCCAGTGAGCGCTTCCATTTCGACGCCCGTTTTATGCGTCACCTGCACGTGACATTCGATATCGATCGCATCTGGCTCGCGCACGTCGAGTCGCACGTGGCAGTTCTCTAGGGACAGCGGGTGGCAGAAAGGCAAGAGCGCGCTCGTCTGTTTTGCGCCCAAGATCCCTGCGATGACGGCAGTCGTGATGATGGGACCTTTGGAACTTGATAAAACCGACGTTTTAGCACTGTCGCCCTGTTGAATTGCAGCTAAAACCGCCGGGGGAAAGCGGACAGTCGAGCGAGCGGTGGCCGCGCGTCGCGTGGCCGGTTTCGAACTTACGTCGACCATACACGGCGTGGTTCCTTCTTTGTTCACGTGCGTGAGCTGGTTCCATGGCACGCCAGACGTGGACGACAGCGCGCGCGTCATAGGAACTCGGAGGCGGGAAAGCATGCGGACAAGTGAGTGGGGACCGTGGTTATCGTGACGGAATGCGGCTAGAATTGTAAATAAGGAATATGTAGACAAAGTGGTCGAGCTGCAAAGGGATGGTGTAAAAAAGACGAATAGTACTGAGTTAGCATTTTTGAATCTGGAAAAAAAAAAGGAGGGGCGAAGGAAGTCGACGGGTCGTGCGTGACCCTCTTGAAATCGATACAATCTTACAACAGCGCAAAATCACTTTTTCGTTCAGGACTCGACTCAATTAGCGCCGTGTCACTAAACGCGCCGACCCTAACGGCTCTATCTATCTATCCGTCGCTCTATCGAAGCAAAACCTCCTTAAGTAAGAACACAAGGAGCCAGCCAGCGGCCGTCAGTCCCCGACGCACTCCCTCTCTTTCTCTCTCTCGCCTGCGTCACGCACGCGCCGCTCCGCTCCACCTGCGCTCTCCATGGCGATGGCCCAGTTCGCATCGTCCGCTTCGAGCGCCACTCCGGGTCTCGGCGCCACGAACAAGACGGAGATTCAGACGCTGTTAAGCCAATTCGACGTCCAGATCAACAGCATGAAGGACTATCCTGCAAAAGACACGATAAACGCACTGACGATGTTGGCCGAGCAGCGACTGGAGTTTGCGCCGGAGATTGTTAGTTTCTTGGAAACGAAGATCCATCGGGTAATGGCTCGTCTCCACCTCCTTCTCCTAACACAGCACTTTGTGTCTTGAACGTGTGCTCCCTCTCCTCTTCCTCTCGTTGTCCACCTCGCTCGCTATCTATATGTACATATCCTGTTTTTCTATCCTGTTTTTCTATGCTGTTTTTGTACGACCGTCTGGGTCCGATGATGGCGGTGGGAAAAAAGGACCTGTCTATGCGCCAGGGGCTCGCTTCGATACGATGATGATGACGCTTGATTACGAAGAGCTGCCTCATACCATCCGTCATCTTCCTATTGAGCAGAACATTTCCATGTTGTAAAGGACAGAGAGAGATGGAGAGACTGCACGTTCAGTTGAGGAACGAACCTGCTGCAATGATCGACGAACTCATCGTACTTTGTGGTGTGCTGGATGTGGTGTCTGTTCATTGCCAGGTTGCGCCCAATTGCAAGCTGCCGATCTTTTACTTGACTGATTCCATCCTGAAGAACGTCCGAGGGCCGTACTTGTCGCTATTTGCAGGCAAGATTGTACTGCTTTATTGCAATTGCGTGCGGCAGGTAATTCAGTCGTTTTTTTTATTATTATTGTTGCTCGAACAAAGTTCATGGGATCATGTTGTTGAAGCTGTCGCAGTTGTTAATGTATGAATGGATGGTGTGATGTTTTATTTGGAGCAGGTATCGGGCAAAGATCTCAGGCGCTTCATCCATGTGCTGAATACGTGGGAAGCCACGCGGCTGTTTAGCAAAGAGTCTACGGTGCAAATGCGCAGTGCCGCGCACCGTGCCCTGCAGCAGGCCGATCCCTTAGCGCACTCCGTGCCTGCGAGTATTAATCAGGAAAAGTCGTTGCACGTGTCTGCGAGTGTTGATTCTAGTGCAAAGTTGGCGCAGCAGCAGCAGGATATGGAGCTGCGGTCGCTCTTGACGACACTGCAGAATGACATGAGTATTCACCCGACCGAGCACATGAGTCTTGAAGAAGTACGTACGAATAACCCAGAGTATTTCAACCAGCTGCTTGAGTTCCACGCTTCTTCGACGGGTAAACAAACAAGTCCACCGCGAGGGCTTGATGCAGCTAGTGCACCCCCTCAAAGCACGAAGCCGCAGCCTCCTTTGCAACAAGCTACTGCAACCAGAGACTTTCGGTATCCTGCTTCTTCTCATGATGCACGGACCAAGGCAAGCTTGGCGGTCAAAGCCCATCCAACATCTACTGGACAAGCTGGCAGTCAAAGAGGTTCCGAAGGTGGTGTTGGCGCAGCAGCAAAATCGTCGAATGTTGCTCATCTGATGCAATTGCTTAAGCGCAAGCAGCGCGCTCCCTCTCCACCGCAGCAATCAGCTCACGAGAGTACTAATGACGTTCCTTGTGCCCCTAACGCAGCTGCTGTCATGTCCATTCTGCAGAAGCTGAAGGGAATGTCGAGCGGAGGTGCTGCGTCTGGATTGCCAACAGCTCAAGTGCAATCTCAGCAATCTCGGCAGCCGCAGCCGCCACAGCAACAGCAACGCAGTGACAATGCTTCCCGCATGTGGTTCAGCGATAAGGTCGTGGCTCACAAGGATCGTGTCGAGTCGAACGTGCAAAAGTTGTACGCAGCATTGCCACTCGTGTGTCGCGAGAGTGGGTTACGCTTTCGTGAGCAAGCTCATTTGGATGCCCATTTGGACTTCCTTTTCCAATACAATCGTGCCCGAAAAGAGCGAGGCAAAGGAGGCACTTCACGATCATGGTACCCGGACGAAGACCGGTGGGTGGCCGATTTCTTTGGTGATACTGCACCCCGCGAGAGCACCAGTAGCAGCTTCTTTGATCGCGCGCAACAGGAAAATGAAAAGAATGCGGGCGAACAGGCCACGTGGGAAAATGCTCGAGTAGCGGTCGACGAGTCCATCACGCGCTGCCAAATATGCGGCGAGAATTTTGCAAAAAGCTGGGATGAAGAGGAAGAGGATTGGATGTACACGAACGCGGTTACCGGCACGATCCATAACACTGGTCCTAACGGTAATGAGGAGCAGGACACGATTTTCCACAAGTATTGCTACGATACAGTGTTAGCAAACTCGACACATGTCACGCCCGCACATTTAATTCCTGCAGAGAGAAGTACTGCAGTTAATATGGCGGGTTCAAACGATAGTATGGATGGCAGCAGTAGTGGCGTGAAGCGATCATTCGGAGAGGTGCGTATAGACGATTGTGGTACAGAACTTATTTTGATCGGACTTTTGATTGACAAGCGCTGGTGTTGTGTGGGTTGTAGGACGACACCGATAGCGACGGCGACGATGATGTGAAGCGAGTGAAAACTCTCTGAGTTTTGGAAGCGAAGCTGGAGGACAGAATGACATGCAATGTCACGAGATGTAACGATAAAAGAGTTTGATACTTGTATTTGCTGGTGCGGTGCTCCGCCGAGGGTCAACTACTGCAGGTTCCATCTCGTATTGTTTGCTGTCCATTTCTTCAGCTTCCAACGCGACATTTAGTAGTACTATGCATTAATACACACGTCACTTTTGCACTACTCGTGTTTGACATACGCTATCATGGTGTGAGACTACTCTCAGCTTGAACGCTGATTACTGAAGTGCTTTTTCTGCGGTTGCTCACGACCATTTCCATTTAGTCACACATACGCACTCATCCGTTTTTCATCACAAGAATGTACGAAAGTCGTATGAGAAACACAATTGTATCGCATTTTCAGAGCCAAGACAGCCGTGCGTGACTCAAGTTGTGAGATGAAGCGGTTCAGGATAAGGATGATTCGATGCCTCTGACGCGTGAATTTGACTGAACAATGTAAGCGGATACAACAAGAACGTCTTCATTTCGAGCGCTACATAGATTTCCCTCGCAGCACACAATCCATCACAGCGGTTGTTCTAGTTTTCGTGCCGATAGCTTTATGCGTAGAGGTTACAACCTCTCGTTTTTGCGTGTGAGATGTGTGCTAAAATTGCATACCATCGGTCCGCGTGATCCACGAGTCGAACAAACTCACATTACGACAGAATCGCTCCAGGCGCCGATAATTCAATCGATCAACAATGGTAAGACCTACGCTAAACTCTGTCATTAGATGTCAAGCTAAACGCTGTCTAATTCGTCTTTAGTCACACTGATGTGCATTGCTTGTACTCGAAACAATAATTGTATCATTCGATATCCCCGAGCACGGTATTGCAACCCCTCGCACGCATCAGACTGTCTGTTTCAATGCGCTGGCCGCATATTTCAATACAATTTGCCGCGCAACTTGCTGCTTTTAATGAAACGAAGAGCGCATCATATGTGTCGGTGTCCTCAAGACCCGCTCATGATTGATTGTTGAAGTTTATCTAAACCCTTGTGGTCAAGACTTTTCGATGGTACCAGATATGTGTCGAATGTCTTGTCAGTCTGGTTACATGTCTTTTCAAGGGACAATCTATCCTACGCGAAGAAGCTCATCCGTCAACGTTACCTACTTTTACCGGCAGATCTGTCTTTTGCTGTCGGAACTTCAGTGGAATAGAAGATGCGGTACACCCAGTAGCGCGTTGGTAATGAAGCTACTTCCGGCAAAAGCGTGCAAAAAAACCTGGTTACTTTGCAGTCTAGAGATCGAATATGCCTAGGCCACACAACGATGAAAGCTCAGCTATTGATTGACAGCAAGGTACTCATCTACTCAGCCGCCCAAACTCGTTCCATGACCGCGTATGCGTCAAATCATAACTGGTGGTCCTGACTCGCGTACACCAAGCAGTCAGAGTGGAAGAATAATAAACTGTGCATGTCACTGCTCCAGCACCTTAGACGAAATCGGCAAGGACGGGGGTAACGACGAAAGGTTTCAACGCGATTTGGTGATGATTGTACCAATAAACCACCTGAGAGTAATTAACTATCCATTCTTCATCTACCATTTTGCCCTCTGCAACGACAACGGAGCTAGTGATGTAAACGTTGTGCACTCCTTCAAGATAATCGGTTCCTACGGCGATAATGTTGTCGGACGGTCGTTTGCGGAGAAAAGGAAGCTGACGTGGTGTCACCAGTACTCAATATTGCTTATCCAACCAGTTGGCATCGAGCATTGGAAAATGTACCTACGTAACAACACCAAAGCCAGGCGTATTTGCTGGGCCACTAGCGCGCATTGATGACGGCAGCAAATCCAAATGAGGTGACTGTGCAGCAGACAGCGCAGCTTTTTTAGCTGTAGTTGTCCGAATCGCAGATCTTATGTTGGTCTACAAGGGGATGCTAAGCTCGACTATCACCGTTGCTGTTGGAGCTGCTGGCCTGCTGGTATCTACACATATTGTAATGGCCGTGCTTTCTTCAACTTGTTGCCTTAACACAAGAAGCCAGTGCTGATGTGCGCTTTTCATGCATTACATGTATCCAATGCCCAACTAGCACGGGTGGTGCGAACACAGCTTGCACCTTGCAATAAATTTTAACTTGAATTCTCCGCCTTCATTGCAACCTTGTAGCTTCAGCAGCAGCAGATCGTAACGTCTGACAGACATCCCGTCTTGACCTTGTCAGCCTTATTCACTAACGGCAGTAACTACCACTCTTGGAGCTTTCCACTTGCGTAATGCATGTGTAATTACCCCAAGATCATCAGAAGAGCGACACGTGCTGACCTCGGCTATCGAGAGAGCAAAATGACGACATTACTATGGCATACCATCCCACTCACGTCGTGATACATGCGATTACGAAATCGTTCAAGCCGAGCGCTCTTATACAAACACCGCAGCTTCGTTCCAAGCTTTGTCCTGCCCCTGTTTCCCGAACTCGCTCGTAGTAGAAGCAAAAGTGTCGACAGTACAAAGTGACCTCTTTTTTTTAACATTTACCGAACTCGTTTTCAGAAAAGAGAACCAAATGTATCTAGAAAACTACCGAGGAGCTCCGATCGTTCTCGAAAGGTCCTACCTACCGCCTCAAACAGTCGTTCTCTCTATCGAATGTCCTCCTTGTCATTGTCCACGGCAGCCACAAGCTGCTTCAACTCTTGCCACAATTGTTCGCGGGCTTCGCCTTCGACGGCCCCATCTAGCTTGGCACTGCGCTCGTTGCCGTCCTTGGCGAACCACACGTGCGTAATGTGTGTATCTCCTTCCGGGAGCGGTAGCGCGTGTTTATCTTCGATCCACAAGGGGGGACCCTTAGCCACGAGACGTCGTAGCTCGGCTTTGCAGTCCGTTTCTTGCACTTTTTTCATAAAAGTGTGGAATTGCGTGGCCAGCAGCTGCTCGACGACGTCCGAGCAGAAGGAAGCGGCGTGCCACGACCGACTGGGGAACGTCTGGAACTCACAGTAGTTCCCGTCTTCCTCGGTGATGTCGTCCATTGTTGCCATGCATTCGAGACCGGCACGGGGCTTCCCATGTGTCTTCATGGGCAGCTAATTAGTCTGAACCTTAGTATGGTCCCACACACAAGGAAAAGCTCGTCTTTTTGGCTGGAGGGGTTCGATCGGTTTGGCTGTATATTTTTTATATTCCGAGGGGGGGTGCCACCGATCAGAAACTATGATAAAGTAGAGAGACGAAGTGGGAGCGGAGAATATATTACCGTATTTTATAATGAAAGAAATTGGTAAAATACGAGGTTTTTGTCGAAAGACGTGTTCTTCCGATCGGAACTTAGGACCGGATTTACTGAGGCTACACACCACTATCGACAAGGTTTACCTCATGTGTGAGATTGAGCCGCCAGATTCCCACTACTTTTGTTCTTGACTTTCTCGCTTGCACGTGCCATTTTCATGCACTGGAAGCACAATTTATGGAGCGTTTTCGTCGCAGCGAGCAGTTGCATCAGACGTGAGTCGTACTCTTATACACGCAATTATGTGACGAGTTCAGGGTGGTTCGAAGATATAAAGTATGCCAAACGGTCGTACACATTTTCTCCACCGATATCTGAGTTAATATGCTTGTGCATTGAAGCTTTCATTCGTAAGTAATTTCATTGATAACACGTGCGTTACTTCTATTTACAGATGGTGAATAAAGCTATCGCTGGACATCAGCGGTGAGCTATGGCATGACGTGTACCTTTCTGCTTGATTTGGCAATCATGGAGCTTTTTACGCAGCGCTTCAGATTACACGCTGACCGTGCGCTTGTAGTAGCACGTTATCTCTTGTTTTTACTATAGCCACCACTGTGTTTTACTAGATTACCATGCTGCACGGTAAGATACCCCTGTTTTATTCGCATCATTGCCTGTCATGTATAGCAATGCAGTTTTGATTCTTCTTTGTTTGGGACAATTTAGCACGTCTTTGTCCATCACGCTCATGCTAGATACGCGTTGAAGACGTCACTGGTTGGTATATACTAGCCCTATGAGTGTGCACCTTCGTCTTATCTAAAACATACGTTCGTTCATTTGTTTCTGTCTCGCATATGGATTCAAAGTGTGCTCTAAGCTAGAATGTAAGTGTAGATGTACAATCTTGCAGTACATGAAGCGGTCACAAAATCAATACAAATCCTGCTGCTATTACTAGCTTTGTCACATGGTAGGTCCGATTGCTTTCAGTCAACCGGTGTACATTTGTGAAACTGTGATGCTCCATCTTTCATGTAATATGCATTGGAAAGTGACAAGGGAACGCTTAGACTTTAAATACGGTGAAGGGTGATAATCTCAATATTATACGCATATTCGGGTAATGATTTACCCCCCCTTTTCTACTTTTTACCCCCCTCTGAAACCAAAGCAGGATGCATTCTACAATTTACATCGAATCAATGTCAGCAACTATGTCGTTTACTCCTACAAAGTGTGTCGACTACACAATAACACTGCTGCACCCAAATCGATCGGCACGGAGATGATGAAATCTGTGGTTTCTTTGAAGTCAAGTATCCGCCAGCAGAGGCAAAGTTCATGGCTTTTCATTCAAAGCGCACACGCATATTTTTTGTCGGTTTTGATGTTCTGGTGCGATTGTCCACAATTTGCTTGTTCCCAATCATTATCGGAAGAGTGCTGTAGGCGCGGTATTGCATATCTTGAGGCCTTCTTTCGCTTCTTGTTTTCTTCTACTTGCGCTAACTCATAGGGCACTCAGCAAGATCATGTTCCAGCATGCAGTACGTTTTGTCCGCAACTTCTCTCGCTGCACTATAAGAAAGCCTTTTTCACCTTCGAAGGAAGCGAAGTACCCATCTGCACAGCAGTGGACCACTGTAGTGGAGCTACGCAGCTCTTAGTAGAGGAATACTTACGACTCCAGAAGTCACGTAGTGCGACGGAACTACGTTCGTTCCTATTAGCTCCAGTAATCTATAACGTTTGGAAATCATCAACAAAGACTTGGAGAGTCTTCAACTCGTATAACTTCTAGTCTTGATTCAAGGGACAAACAATGACTCAACGAATCGTATGCACGATGTGATCTAGAGTGTACGCCACAAGCTGGATCATAGTCTAGAGGATCTACTGACGTATAGACCCGACACGTGTCAATCGAAGATCAAAAGGGGAACTGAACTTTCATTTCGTACTTTTGTCTGTAGTAAATCTCATTCGACTGCCTAATACTAAGGTTCAGCTGATTCGCATATTGATCTTCATTTTGTTTGAGAGTGACGGATAGTACATCAATCTGTCATCAATGGATGAGTGAGGTCCTTAAACAAATCAATTATCAAAGATAATACTCGGGATGTATATCACATACACAAAGTATATCCCTTTTGGGAGACAACAGTCGTGTGACCCCGTCACAACCACTATTAATTCCTCTACAGAGATCTAGCTCGCGCTGCTGTTTATCTCTGGCTTCTTTTTCTTTAGCAGCAATCTTCCAAAGATTTTATACGTGCTTGACATCAGCTTCCTATTTGTCAAGAACATTGATCCCACAGTCGTCAGCACTAGCCTAGACTATTTTCCAACTTTCGGAACATGAGCATGTTGGCATAGACCCCGCTCGCGACCTTGTGCACCGCGATGAGTACAAGATTATCGAATAACCCTGTTCAGGTTTAGGTTTCAGGAGAGTGAAAATAGTAAAAGTAGACAGTGAAAATATCAATTCCTAATTTTTAAGGTATGTTAAAGGTGAAATTAATAAGGCCCCATTCAATTACGAAATTACAAAATAGCCCCGAATAATTAAAAAATAGCAAAAAGTCCCAGATAACTGGATATGGTAAAGCGCCCCAGATATTTGAAAAAAAGGAATATCACCTCAAATAATGAGAAAACAAAAAAAGCCTACTACCTAGTATATTCTAGTCAACGTGGTACACATATACCAATATTGTGCTTCGATAAAATACCTAACCTTTACTCCGCGCGAAGTAATTACCGTAGACCTATACATTCTTCGCTGCTCCTTCAGTTTTAAGAATTATGCGGGCGCTATTACGATTTGTGCCTAAAAGTTTTGATAGAATCACCCTTTATTGTGCTAAGAATCGCAATTTTGCAAACAAAAAGGGGCCTTACATACAGATAACTACTTTTGCCACGACGACAAATATGTGTCGTACATATATGCCAACTCTAAGTATAATGTATTAGTATGATTGTGCAAATTGGCATAACAAGTTAAGTTAAATGTGATAATACGATTGTATTATTGGACAAATGTCAGCAGCAAATATCGTTCGAAACCACGATGACAACGACAAATAGTTAGAAGAGTGTCAGCAAGAAGCCACGACTTGCTGGTATCTATTCCATATGTGCAGCGCATACTGGCCGAGGTTGACTGGCTTGTATATATCGCGATGTAGAACACGTTATTACTCTTGGTCGCGGAAATTGCTGCGCGCAAAACCTAGGATAAAGACACACTACTACAAGTAGATGCTGATAACATCCAAAAGTCGATTGGGTGCTCGTACGACATCCATCTAAGCAACTAAGACAATAGAAGACTATCAAATGGTCCCAGAATACGCAGCAGGTGGTGTGACACCAGATCTTACCTTTCGAGGGCCGCATGCCAAGTGCGGTCGGATACAGTCTGAAAAAATCTTGTTGAGTCCGTATCGTACGTTATAGTGCAGTGTTTAATCTTTTTAAACTTTGACATGTATGCTGGAGTGTGTTAACACGTCAACCAAATCAAATGTCTTGAGCGTGTCTTCATTGCCTCTTAAACTCTGCGATTATAGCCTGCTGTCCTTGTAGGTAAATCTAAAAAAATGACTAATTCATGAAATGGCACTACAGTGTAGTCGTCATCACTGGTAAGGCCTTCTCTAGTTTAATAAATTATCAGCAAACAGGTTAAATGGATTCAAAATATTCTACGGATGGTTTGAATTAAATAATTGTAGCCTACGAGCAGAAAACGTATCCCTATCCCGCCACTTAACAACTATAACAGCAGCACTGTAGTACCAACACACCACTAAACAATAATAGAACCAAGAGTACTATCAGCGGAAGCTATAAAAACGACATCAGCAGCAACAACACCAACTTTAGTAGCAGCGTAATCAGAGCAACAGGAGCACCTTAGATTACTCACAACGATAACAACTACGGCTGCAGATACAGCGGTAGCAGCAACAACGAAACCAGCAACAACGACACTAGCAATCAGCTGAAACAAAAACAACACTCATAACAAATACGACATCAGGTCAATAATATTATCTATAACGGTATAGGTAGCAGAAACATAAACATCAATAATTACTACATCAGCACTTATCGTCTACATTTGCGGCCGAAGCCGACGATACAAAGAAGCGTTCACATCTATCATGTGCTGCCTGCTTTCGCTACTGGTGGCTGCGAGCGCAGCACGCCCGAGTCAGAACCCCCCTACGGGGCTCCACCAACAGGCTAAGTTAATAAAACGGCTATTCAAAAGAATAGTGAGAAATGATCACCGATTTAAATTCTCATTAGTACCGCATAATTTAAAGTACACTAGGCCATGGGCAATTTCCCTCAAAAAATGTATCCTGGATAATCGTAACAAAACGTACGATTTAAGATAAAAACCAATGCAATAAGATGAGGAAATATTTTAGTAAAAAAACGATGCAATTAGATGAGGAAAAAAATAAAAGACTTTTGCTTTACGTTTGGCACGTCAAAGTTAAGTACGAAAGGTGTCTCCAAACCAATTAACTGATAGTTTGTGCATTGTCGAATCCTAACTAAGCACAATTAAATGACAAACGTATTAATAATAGGACAAGCAGCTCTCGCCTGGGCGGCAAGCTCCGCGGTTCTGGACGCCACGACGATCAACATACAAACTATTGTTTATTCCAGGTGCTATAAAGTTTCCTTAAGCTAATATTGTGTTTCCAGGCTGACCTTACTCTTTCTGTTCTTGTAAATAGTAAACCCACGTGGCGACCGTGATTAATCCTTTTAGTCCTGTCGTACTGCTCTCATAATCAAACTTTTAAACACCTCCCATGGGCCCCACGTTACACCAGTCCTATCATCTTGCGCAATTGTTTAAGTCGTGGCGGGCAGACTCTTAGTGAACACGTCCGCGACCGTATCCTTGTTCTAACGTACTCTGTTTTTGACCAATTCCTTGTCGCTCGCGTCTCAAACTTTAGTTCCACGTCAACGTGCTTGGCGCTGCTCGAGTTAAATCATTCCGGATATGTTGATAGACTTAGTTGTAGAAAAGCATTTCAAAGGTTTATCAAATGGCACTCCAATCTCAGAAAATAAGTTTTTTTTCCAGTAGAACTTTTCTCCTGCAGCTGCAGATACAAAATCCGCCTCTGCTACGTATCTTTTGATTGGTTTATCTGCGGCACAGTCTTCGTTGGTGTAGCTCACAATATAAATGTCTTTAAAAAATAAGTCGCCTCTAATTTTTAGCTTTACACTCAACATCCCCGACAGGTATTATGTAAAACTCCTTGCGCATCCTATCTCGTAGTTACATTACTTCGTCGTGTTGTTCTGTGTACCGCAAATGCAATTGTCATGCCGGTTGCATCAAGAGATTAGGCGCAGATTGCCTGCCAGCGATTGAAACTTTTCATTATTGGTATTTATGATGTTCCAGCGCTATTGCTTGGCAGCGGTTCCACTTCTTTGCTCTCCGAATCTATTAGAGTCCCGTCTGATATCGTAGATGAGTTAGAGGCAAAAGCCAAAGTTAACATATTAAAGGCCATTAGTTCACAACCATGAGCTATCTTTAAGCCTTCATGTAACGCTGTTCCATGGCAACCCTCTAAAACTACCATGAAGCTCCTGATGCTTTATCTTATAGATCATCATCCTACCAACATGAAACGCACCTGTTAGTGGTGTATGTCGACACTCCCACTCACCGCTACTGCTTGGTGACCTTGCACTGAATACCATTCGCATCTCGCAGGAACTTGATCGTCTTGGATCCTAGAGCCTTGGTCATTATGTCGACCAACTGATGTTTGGTGTTCACATACGCTAGCGAAACCGTTCTGGATTCGATTGTCTCTCTGATAAAGTGATGACGGATTACCACATTCTTGGTACGAGCATGATAACCAGCATTCTGAGCCAAAGCAATTGCGCCTTGATTATCCTCCCAGATCCTAGTAGCATTCCTTTGTACCATTCCCATGTCCGTCAGCATTGAACGCGTCCACAGCACTTTCTGAACACATAGGCTTAAAACCCTATACTCAGCTTACGCTGAGGATGGGTTACTGCTCGTTGAAACTTAGACTTGAATAATACGGGAGCGTTCCCAGTCATGATCATAACACTCGAGACAGAACGCCTGTTGTCGAGATCAGATCCCCAGTCCGCATCCGAGTAGGCTTCAGCTGCGAAGCGGTTAGTAACACTTTTTTAGATGATCTCGTGCTGACAGGACGTCTTTATGTAGCGTAGAACACGTATAACAGCGCCCCAATGCTGCTGCTTGAGATTATCCAGAAAACAATAAAGTTGCATTACCACGATTGTAATTTCCGGGCGAGTATACGTCGTGATGTACAGTAGGCATCCAATTTTGGAACGTTACGGTCTTAATTGCATCTTTCTTCGTTCTGCATCCTATGCTGGCGATTGCGAATTTGACAACGTTAGACCGTTTGCACGTGGGTTGTTTACCATCTCAGAGTTTCTTGCCCGAACCAGTTTGCCACATCATCGATGCATCTCGTTTGCTTGATCATAAGTGTTCCAATAGTCATGTCATGGTCGATCTCCATTCCTAGAAAAAATTTCTCCGGTCTAAGCTCCTTCATCTTGAAGGCCTTTTTTAGTTTGGCCTTCACGTCACTGATTTTATCACTAGTCTTCGCCACTATGATCATAATTTCGACGTAGAGGCAGACGTATATAAAACTGTTCTTGGAGCGCTTTACATAGAAGCATAGGTTCGCACCACGGCTTTTCAAACCGTAGTCAAGAATTACACGATGAATGCTCTTGCTCCAGGCACTTGCAGCTTGCTTCAATCCATAAATGGCCTTTTTCCCTGGAACCACATAGTCCTGGGTGTTCTCAACGCCTAGAGGTACCTCCATTTCGACACGGTCCTCCGACTCGCTGTTGAGAAACGCTGTTTCAGCATCCAACTGTTCCATCTGGTACACGTAAGCAGCACGACGGAGAGCACCAATCAATCGAGTTCATGCTCGCCACTGGAGAGTACGTTTCAAACAAGTTCACTTCGTTCTTCTGCTTGAAACATTTCGCCACCAATAGCGCTTTGAAGCGCACCACGCGACCATTCTGGTCACGCTTCTTGGCGAAAAAACACCGGTACCCAATGGTACGGATGACCATGTTTTTTGGAATTAACATCCAGGTACCGTTCCGTTTATGTGAAAGTAGTCCAGAATTCATTGCTATACGCCACTGCGTAGCATCTCTACTGGCGATTTCCTGAGCGTACGTTGTAATAGGATCCACTTCGTCAATTATTGCTGTGTACGCAAGAAAGGCTTCAGCATATATGACCATCTTCATCTATTATGGCACGCTTTGGTGAGGATGGTCCATCACTTCATTCCGACTTCTGTTCCTCCTCGGCGTCCGTTCCAATTTTAAGAAGAAAAAAAGGGTTCTCGGGAACGTCTGGAACGGTTTGCCGGGGTGTGGAACTCCACTTGATCTTTCTCGAAGTTAGTAGGTGGTCCACGGTACGGTACCAGCTCAAATTGAGTCGGAGCCGACCGTTGTTGTGGCATCGGCAGCGGGGGTATACCTGTCTTCCTATTGCATGCTCTGCATCTCTATGTCCAAAGCGTCGTTCTCAACGCCTTACATTGGTCTCGCAAAGACGGGCCGATGTTTCAATGGTGAGAGCGTGACTGCTTCATCGGCGTCTGTGGCAACATAAATGACTGTTCCATTATGAGCCGGTGGTGTATCACAAATTCCACCCACCTTACGCTCAACCAGCTCTGCTGAGCGAAACACTTTGATCTCAAAGGTGTCCAAGTCATTGACACGGTAACCCTTGAGGTGTTTGGGCATCCAAGCAGCAGACACCTAAACTATTAGGTTCAAGCTTCGCTTTATTTGCCTTGTTGATATGAGCGTAGCCACGAGAACCAAATATGCATAAGGGGATTTTATTCTAGCTCTCTTTCAAAACCTAGCTCAAGCGGTGTCACAGTTGAGTTTTGCAAGTTCGTCAAACGGTTAATTAGATATACCGAAATATTGACTACTTCATCCCAACACTCCATTGGAATGCCCTTAAAGTGTAGCATGCTTCAAGATTTCTTAATGATGGTACGTTTCATTCGTTCTGCCACTCCATTCTGCTATGGTCTATACGGGACAGTCCGTTGATGCACGATACCATTCAGCGTACACATCTTCTTCACCTCTTGGTTCACAAACTCTGTTGCGTATCCGATCGTAAACACTTGATGCGCTCTTCATTTTTTCTCGTAGACCGTCTTGAACTCCTTAGATCGATGTCCACCTCGCTCTTCATCTTTGAGAAATAGGCCACAACTTAGCTCGAGTAGTCATCCTCGAACGTCAGGACATTCTTTGCACCTCCTTTGGATAAATTCTATAGGGGCTCCATCACAACCGTGTGGACGAGCTCAAGGACGCGCGACGTTTTCGAGTTGGAACAATACGGAAATGTAGCTACCGTCTGCTTCCCTTTCATGTATCCGCCACATGAAGACTGTGTCGGTTGACCAATGGCCGGAATACCGTTTCTGGCATGCCACGTCTTAGTCAGAGAGTCTTGGTTGGGATGCCTCATGCATGCGTGCCAAAGCTCCCAATTGCTGCCTGCCTCAGCATACCAAACGGATTGAGATTCTTTTGTTCACAGTCTAACATGTACGCCTTGACCACCTTCTTACCCTTTGCAATTGCGCTAGCCGTGCCCCATATAGCACATGAGGAACGCTGAAATTCCACGTTCATGCCACGATCCTCGAGCTTCACCACTGACAACAGACGCCGATCGAAGACTGAGATGTGAAGTACTTTAACCATCCTAATCCGTCTACCGTCCAGTCTAATCAAGCGCACCGTACCACTACCAGTGACCTGCAGCTTCTTTTTGTCAGCGCTTATAACTTCGATGCCACCATTTAATTTCTTACACTCGAACAGATCAGAACGGTGCGGGTTCATGGAAGCGTTTGCTTCGCTGTCGATCAACCATCCGTTTACGCGTTCTGTGCTTACAGCAAATACCTCATGTCATCGTCGTCTGCTGTATGTTCCTGGCAGTCCCGCTTCATGTACCTAACTTTGTTGCACTTAAATCACTTCCTTTGGAAACCACTAGAGGTCTTCTTCTGATCTTTTCACTAGCGACCGTTCCCCTTACTTCCCTTAATTGGTCCAGCGTTGACCTTGACTCTCCTTGTGGAGTCGTATCCTTCATCTCCGATCGTTAACACTCCTTCAACAGCTTCTCTTTCACCTCGATGAGCGTGATGTCTCTGACAATCTCGATAATAGATAATTTCAGCTCGTATTCTGCTGAAAGGCTGCTCAGTAGCACTACCAGCTGCCGTACCTCGTCGACAGGCTCTCCAAGCGTCTGAAGACCGACAACAAGCTCGTCAAAGGCGTCCAAATGCTTTGCTACGCCCGTTCCAGCATCCATCTTGTTCTCGTGGAGGCGCCGTGTGATCGTGATCCGATTGTGTAGTGCAGTACAATTGTAAAACTCCCTAAACGTTACCCACAACTGAATCGCACGCGTAGATGAGCGGATCTTTGTCTGGTGTTATATCTCCGCACCCTGCGCGATGATGCCGAGAGCATTCGCGTCGTTTACTAGCCAAACTTCAGTTATCTTGCTCTCTTCCTTTACCACCCCCACGTGCGCCAGCAGACCTTTCCTGGCGAGATTCAACCTTATAGTAAACTCCCAGTTTAGAGAATAATTACTTCCCAGGAAAACTTCGGCTCGCTTGGTCTTCATCGTGTGCGTTTTGTGCGAGGTGAGGTCGTTCTTTGCCCTTGACGCAGCGGGCCGAGCTGCGCCTGTTAACCTGTAGAGTAGTTGGAGGCAAATGCCGAAGTTAGTATTGATAAGGTCCTTCGTTCACTACCATGAGCTATATCTAAGCCTTTATGTAACTTTGTTCCATGTCAAACCTCTGAAAATACCATGGAACTCCCTGAAAAAATTATCTTATAAATCATTATACTAACAACATGAAACGTACCTGTTCAATGGTGTAATATCAACAGCTATCGGCGCTCTACCTGTATTACATTTCAGGTATGTTTTTCTCCGGAATCTTCAAGATGATTTTCTCCTGCTCGAGCGTATACCCTGTCGCGTCATCGCGAATTTTCATGCCGAAAAAGTTCTTTACAGGTTTTAAGTCCAATAGTTTTAGGGTCTGTATGTCTTAGTCAAATAGGTCAGAAAACCATCCCTTCGTTACAGCGGCCAAAATGTCGTCTACGTAAGTCCTCACGACTACTGTGCTATCCTTTATATTTTTAGTACAGACATTCGTCCGTCACGGAATGCACGAAATTCTTTTAGCATCTTTTTAATGCAGACGGTTGTTCCAAAGTCTACCAGCCTGCTTGAATCCGTGTGGGCTTTGGCCACGTCTCAGACACAACTCATTTGGTTCATTCATTCTATTGCTTCTCAATTCTTAGGTTTAAAAATGTATGCCCTCAAATGTATCTCGAAGTATTATTCCTTTTACTATTTCGCGTATGCATTCGTAACATCATGGTGTCTGGCGCGGGCAGAATTTTTTTGGTGAATGTTAAAATTACTTTCCCACTAGTCAGGTCAAGTACAGCTGCAAGCATCAACTTGTAATCGCGTCCCAGCGCTTATTCATCGCCTCCGTCCACTACCCTTGATCAATGGCGCTCCATAGCACCGTCTACGTGAAAAATATAATTAAGACCCACTTGCTGCGTAATAGGTGCTATCTTTTGTTCTTAGCAATACCTTTCATGTATTGTTCGCCTCCAGAGAAGAAATTTGTTCTACACATGCCTCGACGCATTGGTGTGCTTTTCGCACAGCGATACGTTATATTTTATGGATTAAGATACACGGACCTCTTCTTCTTCGAGCCCAACACCTATACGGCGAGCATCTGGCTCAGTGTGGACTGCCCAAACCCTATCACAGCAACAATTAGAGATTTTTTTTCTCTGGCAACGGCTTATCGTCCAGCCCGGTTTAATTTCCTGGCTCTAGGCGTTCCGACTTCTTCCTCGCGCGGATCGAGCGTCGTGGCCTTTCTTGAGACCGGTCCAGCGCATCGCCTCGGCGTCTTCGCTGTCTCCCTGTTCGTGTAATGCAGCAATAAGGTCTCTTTTATTACAAGCTCACTAGTTGTTTCTTCCTCATCCATAGTAATAGATTTGAAAGTACTTCAATAGCTCCCCAGGCCGCACATTTAATCTACCACGAGCTTTCTTGCCTATTTTCGACGCAGCTTTTTGACGTCTCTACTAACGCGATAGTGCCATCTTCTCCAGCTTTCTCCTTAAATTCGCCTCGAGTATTTGCTTGAACTGCTTGTTTGCATCTACGGTAAGCGTTTCAATCAGCCACACGCGTCATGACGTTACAATCACATACAGTTCTGGCAGCAACATCCCAAATCATGTTGTTTCACCACTTAATTACAACAGTATACCTCGCGTCTCTCGATTGGCAAGACGGTTTTTTTTTATATCTGGTATTGAGTGCAAGGGGATTCAACTAAAACCACATCAGTGACACTAGCTAATTTCCCAGTCAGGATCTCGATCGTCGACTCTCGCCCGATTTTGGCTCTTGTATGCATCCGGTTGAAACACTACACCACTAGTCATCTGCGTACCCCCTGCACCCCAGCTCGAGGCCACGCCCAAATAGCATATCTCTCACCATGTTAGTAATAGTCTTGTGCATCCTCTCTGCCTTGCCTTCAGCGATAAAATCACTTCTATCACTTATCGTGCTAGTTGTGACGTCCTGCAGAACAAGTCTGACGCCTTAAACTCTCCTCCCGTCGTCCGTGCGAAGCACGTAAGCACGGACATTAAATCACCGCTTGAAGTATACTAAGCAGTACTCGAACTTCTTCGCCGCTTGGCCCTTCGTTTCCGCTAACAACACGCGACATCACTATAACCCTTGTGTTTACGAAGTTGATTGTAACGGGGTGAATCGTTACATAACAATTTATAAGAAATTGTTAATAGAATATAACTATAAGAGCTACATTCTTAGAATATTGTCGTAAGGACAATATTCTGCAGCACTTACGAGTAGTTCCTAATTGGTTGATATAGGCCATTATATCAACCAACGAAGACGCACAACGACAGACGCACGCAATGAGTGGTGAGCAGATAGTTGATATGCACATCTGTACTCAGACATGGTTAGATGAGGATGGACAGTGGTTTATTAACAGACATTAACTATTATAAATACAGGTCTACTTTTTACTTAAACCAAGTACTCGCTTCTTCTTACCGTCTTCCTCTGCACGTACGAGTGTACGTGAAGTTACGCGGCACCGCCTTATTCTGTCGTCAGAATAAGTAGCTTGTACTTTCATCAGTAAAAGCTTCAGGGTGCCCCGTTACACCTGGTAGCACTTCGTAGTCCGTTCAAGGACCACGTTCACATCTAACATGGATATGTTAGATGATGAAGATGACCAAAGCTTTCACGCTATGCGTGACGGATGCTCCCATTTGAGCGATGTCGAATGGGATGCGGTTGAACGGATGGGTTCAACCATGGGCATCTATGCTGTTAGCGTCATACCAGGGCTCTCAATAGAGATGTCCAACATGCTACTATCGCCAAGTTCATTCAAAATGAACTTGACGCTGAACGCGAGAAAGTAGCCTTGCTTCACCAACAAGGTTCTCAACCGTCAAAGTTGTTGAGAGAACAGGGTGCTCAACAGTTTGAACTGTTGAGGCAGCAGCAGGCTGCTGCTGGTGGGTCGATACACTCGCGTCGACCCGAAACCTTGAAGATTGAAACCTTCAAGTATAGGGGAGTCGAAGAGGACTCCCTCTTGAGATGGTTCGTCGAATTGGACGACGCCATAAGGGTGCGTTGCATCGACGACGAGGATATGCAAGTTGCATTTGCCCAGTCAAATCTGGCAGGACGTGCCAAGACTTGGGCACTGGGGCTCAAGTTGCACAACCCAAAAGCGTTTGGGTCGTTGGAAGTCTTCAAGTCGCGGCTCAGACAAACGTTTGAAACGCCTAGAGCTGAGTTCAGAGCTCGAACTGAACTCTTGAAGCTCAAAAAAGGTAAGTGTGATGTGCACGCTTACGCACAACATAAACGACATCTCACGAGTTGTATGAGTTCCAACCCGGTGGATGAACACATGTTGGTTTCGGTGTTCATGCGGCGTTTTGCGGATGTTCCCGTCAAGACTCACCTGTTCCGACTTGAACTAGATTCACTAGAACAAGCCATTTCCATTGCGGAACAGGAAAACTTCAGTCTGAGACAGGCTCGCGCCAGCTCGACATCATATCGTCAACCGAGACGATATGACAACGGAGGTCCAGAGCCGATGGAACTCTGTTATGTAGAGAGCGAGAAGGCTCGCTCTACAGGCTACAAGAAGTTGCAGAGATGCAACAGATGTCAAAAGACAGGACACTACGCTTACGAGTGTAGTGCCCCTCGTCCAGTGTCTCGCAACACTGGGCGTAATGACCGTCCACCCATGAGAAAGGGGCACGAACGAGGGTCCGCAGTTGGTGCAAAGACGCAACAACGGGATGGACCGTCAAAAAACGGACAGGATCAGTAGGTGTGGAGCACCCTACTGGTCCAGCAACGTCAAGAGAATTTGTAGGCCTCTTGACGAAGGCTGCTCCCAACACACAAATACTTTGCGTTGCTGCTCTAGGTAATGAGATCTCACTCATTACCTTGAAACTCGAAGTGACGAATAAATTGTCCCTTCGAGCTCTAGTCGATTGTGGGGCGTCCAACAATTTTGTGCGACGCCAATCGCTAGAAGATGGTCACTTCAAATTCAGTGAATGTGACACACCTCCTACGAGGATGACGATACGTCTTGCGACAGGCGCATCCGTAACCGTCATGAAGCGTATAGTGAAGATCTACTATACGCTAGAAGATACCCAATATGACGATGACTTTATCGTATTGGATTTGGATGACAAATTTGATGTCATCCTTGGAATACCGTGGCTCAGAAGGTACGAACCACGAGTAAACTGGCAACATCGGACAGTAACGATGCCTGCCGCTTGTTCATCAGATGGCCATCTGATAAACGTTTTGGAGCGTCCACAAGCGTGTGGATGTACTACGAGTGAGTGCGATGGCCTCACTTGTGGTACGGTCGTTAGTACGACTGCACAAAACCTTAGTGTACCAAACGGTTACACTTCGGAGCAAAGTTCCGGCGGCTGTGAGGAAACACAGGCTGCGCCGAAGGTCCACCACTCGAAAAAGTCGAGTGGACCGGGAAAAAGATGTATCCCTAGCGAGTAACATCCAGAAGAGAAATAATCGATCGCTTAGGTTAAGCGAAACGATAATCCTAGATCGACTGGAGAGTCTTTCGTAGAGGATCTCGCTGAGGTTGCGCAACCACAGCTAGAGAAAGTAAAGGGAATAAGTCTCAAGATTACAAATACGGTGGAAATAAGTTCCCCGAAACCCGCGGGAATATGTCCCCGGGGAGCCAAAGGAATAAGTCCTTCGAGGCCTGAGGGAATAAGTCCCCAGGAAATGACAGAGACATTGAATGTCATAGTCAATGACGGATCAAGTGTAGGCGCTTATACACTTGATCTGATTGCGCCTCCGAAGTTGACTTCGGTGATCAATCAGTTGCCAACGCTCGAACATAAAAGGTTCTTGCGTAATCTGCGTAGTGGCAAAGTCAAGCAGATCTGCGTACTCGTCGCTGACGACGAGTGCGTAGCCGACATAAGGTCAGCAACAGTGTTTGATGAGAACGAGAGAGTTCTCAGTAGTTCATCTATGGACGAGAGTGTCCTGGATGAAAAGACACGAATTGAGCGATATGACTCCCAATCGTGGGAATCGCTCAAGACAAATCCTCTCTATGAAGATTTGGTTGAATGCGAGGATGTATTCCCTGAAACTGTTCCGTGCGAATTACTGAAGGATAAAGGTATTCGACACGAGTTCGAGCTTAAACCAGGCTCGAAGTACTGTGTCATGAAGAAGTGGTCACTGCCTTGTGAACAAGTACTTGCGATCGACAAGTTCTTTGCCGATTGTATAGCTGCGGGCCATGTAAGGTAACCAGCTTTCCACATAGCTCTCCGACCTTCTGCGTGCAAAAAGCAACAGAAGGGTGGCGGATTGTGCATGCATTTAACAAGTTGAAAGCTGCAACGGTACCGGCTCAGACGCCGATATCAAGGAAGGACGTAATCATTGATGGTATGTCAAAGAGTACCATCTTTTCGTCCACGGATTTGATGTATGGCTTCAATCAAATCCTTATGCGAGAACGGGACATACCCTATACCGCAGTGAGCACGCCTAGCGCATGCTCTGGGAGTGGCTAGTAATGCCACAAGGGATTAGTAATGCCCCTTTCACGTTCAACAGATGTGTATCACATCTGTTGAGACCAGTACGAGAATTCGCGCCGAGTTATTTCGATGACGTATTCATCCATAGTCGGGCTATGGATGGAAAGTCGGACGTTGAGGTTCACAGATACCACGTCAGACAGGTTCTTACAATCATGCGAAAGCATCAATTGTATGCAAACCTCAAGAAGTGTATATTTGCCGCAAGCGAAATACTACTTGTTGGGTGCATCGTTGGTAAGAACGGTGTACGTTCTGATCCCGAAAAGATCAAGGCGATCACCGACTGGCCTGTGCCAGTCGATGTCAAAGGTCTTCGTCAGTTCCTTGGTATAGCGGCGTATTTGCACAAGTATTCACGCAATTACGCCGAGATGACTGTACACCTATCTCGTTTGTTGAAAAAGAACGAGAGGTGGTTATGGAACGCTGAATGTCAGCGCTCCTTTGATGGTATCAAGCAGAGCTTGATACAATCACCAGTCCTAGCAATAGCCGATCAGGACAGGCCATTTCATGTGGTCTGTGATGCCAGCGATTTCGCAATCGGCTGTGCATTAATGCAGTACGATCTTGAAGGCGTTGAACGCGTCGTCTGCTATCAGTCGCGTCAGCTGCAACCAGCTGAGCAGAACTATCCAGTGCATGACAAGGAACTCCTTGCCATGAAGTATGCACTCGCGAAGTTCAGAGTCTATCTATTAGGAGATAGACCCTTCATTGTTTACACTGACCATGCGTCATTACGCACGGCAGTGAACAGTCCGCACCTTTCACAACGAATGGCGCGGTGGTTGTCATTCTTTGCAGAATACAACTTTACGGTCGAGTACAAACTAGGACGACTTAATGTCTTCGCTGATGCACTCTGACGTCGGCCCGACTTTGAACCAGTCGTGAAACCCAACAGTGAGACAGCCACTGTTGCGGTTATGACGTCCTCAGTCCCATCTACAACGTTGCATGATGATGTAAGGCGGGCGTACGCCCAAGATGGTGAGATTTTGAATCTGTTGGCATATCTCTCACAGCCATCTTGAGAATCATTGAAACGATTGTCGTCTGCGTATCGATCTGCATCAGATCGATACACTACTCGCAACGGGTTACTGTATTATACAGCCGTTTCTGGTGACACACCACGTGTTGTCATCCCAGATGATACTGATCTGCGATTGCGGATCATGTTCGAGTATCACGATGCTCCTATAGGTGGACATCGTGGCCGAGAGAAAACATATCTCACGGTGAGTCGAGACTTTTACTGGCCCCGCCAGTATCAGTTTGTGTGAAAGTACGTTCGCGCATGCGAAGTCTGTCAACGAGTGAAGTCAATTCCTTCACTGCGTGCACCTTTACAGACTATACCAGTTCCGGCAGTGCTGGGAATCCATCTCAATGGATTTCGTCGGGTTACCCAAAGACGCACGCAGGAATACGGGTATTCTTGTATTTGTTGACAGATTCAGCAAAATGGTACACCTTGTGGCTGTACCAGAGTCACTCACAGCAAGTGGCTATGCTTGTGTCTATATCGGCGACATCTTCCGACTTCATGGGTTACCCCGTGAACTCGTATCAGACAGAGATCCACGCTTGACAGATGATTTCTGGCGCTCCGTGTTCAAATCACTCGGAACGCGCTTGAAGATGTCGACATCGGATCATTCAGAGTCAGATGGTCAGACGGAACGGGCCAATCGTGTCCTGGAAGAGATACTTTGAGGATACGTACACTACTTTAAGAGTTGGAGTGAGTTTTTGCCAATGGTTGAGCTTGCCATTAACAACTCGGTGCATGCGTCCACGACACATACACCGTTCTACGTGAATGGCTTGCGCCGTCCGCGTGTACCCACCTTTCTCGAGTGTAACTCTGGTTCAAGGGGGGAGAGACTCGCGCGAGCAAAAAACGATTTGGTTCACGCTCATCACGCTCTGACGAAGAGGTCATTGCGTTTGATGCCGATATCGACAACATCGATATAGAAGAAGATGATGCCAGTGAGAGTGCGGAAGCCCTCACTGAAGAAAAGATGGAAATCGCTGCATTGCACTCACACCGCACTAAATCTAAAGAGTCAGCAGAGGAAGTTCATACTGGCTCGTGAAACGGTAGTCCGTTTCGTGCAAGACTCCATCGCCGAAGCGGTGGGTAAGCAAAAGCAAAACGCAGACAAGAATGGAAGGGCAAACACTCTTTTATTTAATAACGGTGACTTAGTCCTACTGTCTACGGTTAATCTACCAAAGCATGTAGTGACTAACTTGGGTAGCAGTAAACTACTACCCAAGTACATCGGCCCATTTCGTGTATTGCATCACCTAGGCAATGCAAACACGATCGAACTGCCACGTAAGATGCGAATGCATACCACGTTTTACGTTGGTCGGCTTAAGCCGTACCATCAGTACGCTGCTTCTTCCGATGAAGAACGCCCTTGCGCTCAAGCATCTCGCAGAGGGCCTTGTGCTCCCGATGTTGGATATCGACAAGGGTCTGAAGAGCAGTTATCTCATCCCGAGACCGATCAACAATCCCACGAGCTACCCTTAGCTCGTCACGCAGAGATGTCAAAGCTCTCTCGTTCTCAAGCTGAGCAAAGGCAAACTCAGCTCGATGTCTCAAGACAGTGTCCGCCAGTTGAAGACGCCTGTCCCGCCCATGCTCGAGGTCGTCGCGTAACGCAAGAGTTACGCGATCAAAGAAGCTCTCGGAGACACACGCTCCCCCACGATATCTTGGAAAGCGTCTCCCCTCCTCCTCCACCTCCTTTGAAGGACTCTCGCGGTGACCAGCGCTATCTAGTTGAGCAGCTGTTGAGCCACCGCGACGTGAACGGACGTCGGACGAGTTATCTCGTCCGGTGGCGCGGCTATCCCCCCTCCTGGGATTCTTGGGAGCCCCGCTACCAACTGATGATTGACGTAATGGGTCTGGTTGAGCAGTACGACGCGGCACATCCTGTGCCGCTGAAGGACCGCTAGAGAAAGTCTCCCTGGCTCGGTCGTAAAGGGATTTCAGGTTGTCAATCCCTTCGTACATCTCAGTAGAGATACGTACGCGCCACCACGGGCTATTAGGGAGGTAAGCCTCCTTAGGTGCGCGTGCAGAGTTGTTAACACAACATGGGCACGAGTCTCCATAAGAAAGACAGGGTAACCAACCCTTCTAAGACAGACGATGCAGCTTATAGCGTGCACCTGTCGGGGTTAGCTTTTCAAACTTATCACGAGCTTTGATAAGTTTGTCGTTCCGAACGTCACGACCCACATCCTCAAGATTATGAATGTAGGCGTTCCACGCTTGAAGCAGTAAGGGACCATCACGTTTTTGATTCCCACTGTACCATCGATGCTTAAAGAAAGCATCGATGAAGAAATCGTGTTCAGTGCGATGGTTTTTCGCACTGCGGTCAAGGTGATGGATCCTTGATGAATCGAACAATTGTGTTCGATAGCGATCACTGGTACATCGCTGCGAAGTGGTGTCGACAGGAGAACCGACGCCACTGTGAGCGCCCGAGTCTTGCGACCTGGAGCGCCTTTGCTTTGGCGATGGTTCATCTGAATCGTCAGACGAACCGAAGATGCTAAGACGCGTAGCATCATCCATACCACGCTTGGCAGGCGGCTTGGTTTCAAACGCCTTCGATACAGATCCCTCTTCCGTATCAGGAGAGTATGAGACACCGAGCTCATACTCTGTGAAGACATGAGTGTCTTCATGACGAGCGCCTGCATCACCAGGTGATACAGGCTGAGACGCTTTAGCAACCGATGACACATCGGTTGCAGCGGTTTCTGCTTCGGCGTCCGCACAGAGACGTGCGGACGCGCTCTCGGCGGCCTTGCTCGCGCACCGCATGGACTTGTTAACCATGCGATGAACTGTTAGAAAGTGGACTCGGACCAACAAGTGCAAACCCTGTCCCAAATGATTTGGGAAGAGTATCCATTTAGTCAATCAGTCACTAAAGTGACTGATGGTTAAGGGGGGGGTGATGTAACGGGGTGAATCGTTACATAACAGTTTATAAGAAATTGGTAATGGAATATAACTATAAGAGTTATATTCTCAGAATATTGTCATAAGGACAAATACTCTGCAGCACTTACGAGTAGTTCCTAATTGGTTGATATAGGCCATTATATCAACCAACGAAGACGCGCAACGACAGACGCACGCAATGAGTGGTGAGCAGATAGTTGATATGCACATTTGTATTCAGACATGGTTAGATGAGGATAGACAGTGGTATATTAACAGACATTAACTATGATAAATACAGTTTTACTTTTTACTTTAACCAAGTACTCGCTTCTTCTTACCGTCTTCCTCTGCACGTACGAGTGTACGTGAAGTTACGCGGCACCGCCTTATTCTGTCGTCAGAATAAGTAGCTTGTACTGTCACCAGTAAAAACATCAGGGTGCCCGTTACAGCAAATGTGCACGATAACTTGGCTACTATGCGAATGGCGAGAAGCAAAAGTACTAATGACAATGCCTTTGATGCAGAAGTGGCGCGAATGTTAGAGCGAGCGATTGAGCTTGATCCGAAAACGCGCGACTTTAATGTCGACCTCGTCGCGTACTTGGAGCAGCATCAGCAGCAGCTGGATCGGCTTTGACAGCTGACGCGGAAAGCTAAAGAACTAGAATCTGCTGATTCAACAGTGAGAAATGATGGAGATAGAGATGGACAAGATCATGAGGAGATTGCTTCGAGCGAAGAGGATGAGAATAGCGAAGACGAAGAAGATAGTGAGGATGAAGAGTTAATCGATGAGCATCTAAAATCGAGACGCTCACCTACCCACTTGACTGGTGGACAAATGTAGGACACCTGAAGGTCCCAAGGACGGCAGCGGTAAGAACTTCAAGAACCAGTCTTTTGGTTAATGGTCGATGGAAGACCGAGGTGCTTTCATACACGTTGCATGGACCAAACGTTTGTGAAGTATAATGACACAACTGACATAACCCTCCTATCTTACACAGTGACACTGTTAGTTGCCAGCAGCTACAGCAGTGCGCAAGATGTCGCCCGTAGCCAAGTGGCAGAGAAAGTACTCGTCTTTGTCCAACAGCGATTGCGTACCTCGTACATGAAAGATTTTGAAGGAAGGGTGTGAATCTAAGGAAAAGGGGTGTGAATTTAGCAATTTTCATAATTGTATTTCCTCTAAATTACTAGCTGTATTTCTTCTCGATTTTGTGTAACGTGTAATGGACAATTTAGTTTAAAAAATTACTCGAGTCAATTGGAATAAATACTTAAACGACTCCAAATCAATGTTTCAACAAATGTTCAGTGCAAAATCGCCACATTTCAACAAACTCTAAAAACGCAACCAGGACACGCGAATCTGTCATCGACCACATCCATTATGCCTGTCACCGTCCCGGTCCACCCAACGCTCGTCGCGGCCAACACTGTTTCAGATGTGACAGCAGATTTTCCGACCTTCATTTATTTTACTCGTACCGAAATTAGCGTCTCTATTTGTGGGTCCCAGTCAAAAGACCTGTCCGAAGTTACGCGGGAAGGTATAGCCGCTCTCTTTGAGAAGAATATGGAGCTTCTGTACCAGGCGTCAAACTGGGGATACGAATCTAGAGCTAAGCGTGAAGAGCTGTTTGCAGACGAAGCGCGGTACCTTTTGGTCTATGACGAGAGTATCCAGGCGCTGCACCCCTTAAAGCCACTCGTAGGCTTTGTCCACTTTCGGTTCCTTGATGACGACGGCGCTCTGGTTTTGTATCTCTACGAGGTCCAATTGGCGGCCAAGGTGCAACGCCAAGGACTTGGAAAGTTCCTTATGACACTGCTGCTCTTGGTGGCCAAGAAGCACGGGATGGAGCTCTTGGTACTTACGGTTTTCAAGCGCAATACGGGAGCCATGAGGTTTTATACAGAACGAATGGGCTTCGAGATCGATGAGACGTCGCCAAGTGCATGTGGAGATGACTCGCAGGATTACGAGATCTTGAGCAAAAGCGTCGTCAAGAAAAAGTAGACGACAGATACTTCCAAGGGCCACGAAAATTGGAGAAGAATGGGCTCTGGAGCAATGGGGACGACGCTGAGGCTACAGCCAGTGCTAGCACACAACCAATACTATCCACTTGGTGAGCCCATTCATCCAAAGGGCTCTACATTTCTTCGTGTGACGTCAAATTTTGCTGCCGCATGTGGTGATAGAAACACCCGTTGAAGCATCGGCACAGATTTTGCTTGCAAGTGCTTTTTCGTGTCTTTCATTGCACTATATCCGATAAAGTCAAAGGTGGAGAGCTGTAGCTACATGATGCAGTGACAATGTGCTGATATGCATCGCAGGCCTTTCTGACAATGGCCAGGATGCTTCGGCTTTACAGTTTCTGTTGCAGAACTGACAGGTTGCAACGTGGGCTAGTTGTGCTGCGTTGTAATGTCAGCCTCAGCACGTTCCTTAAGCGCGTCCTGATTCCAATCTCAGGCCTGGTAGCCGCAAGGTGGCAACGAAGCATACGAGCTGAGTGCAGGCGCGATTTCAAATGCTTTGGAGTCGCACTATCTGGACATTGTCGCTGAAGCTGCTAAGGTAATAAGTAAGATCGTCTTCGACGCCACTTCTTGATCAGACGTGAAGAAGTCTTACCAGGGATTTCAACTGCAGGAAGTTGAAGTCACTGATTGACTTGTGTCGTGCGTGTCTCGTCATTGTCAGTCAGCCAAGTAATGCGTAGTTGTCGAGCCGAAGAAAGAACAGCAACAGGTCGGCGGCCACAATGCATGATGTTAAGCACCATATTCTGCCTACAACACTCGATTGAGCAGCTGCAAAACCCACAGCAACGTAGCAGGAGTATTCCGTGGCATGGAAAGGTAGTAGGTAAATGTATCACAACTCCGAGCCGAGCTTTTTTTGCTGCTGTACGCGAGTCTCCTTCCTAAAATACAGATTGTGCCACTGAGAACGCTGTTGTCAGTACTACAGGAAGTGCGATAACCAAGACTATTGTGGCTTCGCTACTATGTGGTGAAAGAAGTGCTGATCGGTTAAACGTGTTGACGCATTCAACTTTAGATAGTAAACAGCCAAGTCTCTAGCTCTACCAAGAGTACGATAAAAAGACCGGTGGCCTTGCTCGAAGCAATTCCATACTAATAGAAAGCCAAGCCGTTGCTACAACAGAATGGCGTCGATAGCATAAGAGCCCTGAAAACGTACCTCCACGAGAAGGGACAGTCCCACGGATACGTACGTCACTAAACACCTGCTGTGATCATATTGACATCTAAAACGGCGTAGTTGAAGCTGTTTGAGCTGGTCGATTGAATTGTTTGGATCAAATGACAGGAGCAATACCGATATAGCGACGGAGATGGCAACATGAAACTTCCCACTGTCATTCACTCGTCACGTATGATGAAGCAATCAACAATTACAAATCTGTTTCATGTTCCGGTATTTCTCGTGACAGAGCTTCAGATCCACAACGTCGTCCTTAACGTGGTACGAGTGACTGTTTGTCTGGACTAAAAACCGGTGCTTCGCCATGCTGACTTTTTTGTTTGATGGACTTCGCAATGGTCCACGGGCGGCCGTTGCAGGGACTGACCTTCTATTGTTGACACAGCGGTGCTGAATGTTAGCGCGGTAGAAAACTCTATTGATGTCGATCGTCAATAGTAATCCACGTAAATCGCCGTCACGCATAATCGCATGTGGCAGCAACAAACACCTTCTCTGCCTCCGTCTATGTTGCCGCTCTCGGTGACTTTTCCCAGACGGCGAATGCTCCACCACCAGTAGAAGAAGATAACGAAAGGAATGTCATCGAACAGAAGACGATGACGGACGAGATGCCATCGATCAGAGCACATTCATGTTGCCAATGCCCCAGACACAATCCCCTTTCTTCAGCACGACTGATGACAGTCGAGTCGTTCGCTACGCCAAGCGTCAGTAGGAGCACTGACACCTCTGTGAAGTGTATGACCGATTTTGTTACGATCTAGCTTGTGGGATCTCTCCTAGCAGCAAGCAAACGGGTTCGGCTATCCTTTCCTGAAGCGCCCCATAAAGTAGCGACTTACTTCGTCGGTATAGTCATTAAGTACACTACGTGCAAAGCTGCAGACGCACATAGCTTGGCAACGACAACGATCTCGATGAAGAGGAACACACTCATCGCCATTTCAAGCGAATGTGTGCAACAACACTGCTGGCGACTCCATCGATGTCATCTTGTCGTCATAGCAACTGCATACCGATACGCAGCGACAATACATCGAGCATTTTACATGCATGCAAATGTAGCATAGAGACGCATGCTTGACCATGCAAAACAGCTCTTTAGGTCCTACTACATAGTGTGCAGGTGCTTTACTTTGACGTAGAGCCTCAGAAGGTTCGTTTGACCCATTGCAACGGCGATCGTAACCCCGCCACTCGTGCAGTAATTGGACATTGTGTTGTGATCATCACTGGCTTCTGCATTGCGTCTTCTAAATGCGCATGTTGTTGTGCACCAAATCAACCAACTATGAAGAGGCGTAACCAGAAATACCGCAAGCGACTCCTCTCATCCAGCCGTTCGTTTCATGTAGTGTACGCAATACTGCGTAGATTACAGGTGTTCAACACATGACACACCAAAATAAAACGAATACGCGGTTTACCAGTTGTAGCAGCTGGACCTCAACGACACATTGCGACGCACGAAACGTTGCGACATTGCAGCGTGAGCAGGGCGATAAAGCGTGTCAATATGGACGCAGGGCTCCTTCATTGTAGAAGCCGTGCTGCTGCTCTGCAAGGAGACACTCATTCGAATGGAAAGCGCCACGAAACTAGAGATCAGAAGTAGGATTATAAATGTGCTGCGCTCGAAAACGTTCCACGAACGCCCGTCCTTTTCTCGACCAAGTTGGCCGCCTCTATCGACCCCAAAGGCAAAGGCAGGTGAGTCTTGCTCGAAGCTTCGGAGTGTTGTCCACGAGAAGGAATCGGTTTGCTTAGCCACCGCTTCGTGGGACGGTATCCTCGTGACACAGTCAGAGCTACAGCTTTGCCTGAACTCAAACAGCTCGGTCTTGAAGCTGCATAAGCATCTGTCTCGAGTACCTTGAAGGAATCAAAAGTTCGTGCAAGAGTAGGTTGAGTCAGAAAATTGCGTGCGCGGGCAGTCATCGATACGCCGCAAGTCCGTCGTGACGTCGTGCGAGGGATCACGTGACATCGTGTTTTCTCAGATGCAGCTGTTGGTTCAGCCATGAGACATCTGGACACAGCACCTGCGCTGTCTGCGGCCATGGATCCCCTTGCGTGCGGTGAACACGGTACCAGCAAGGGGTACCTTGTATCACTTGCGCAGCATCTCCTGGTAAACTAGGGAGCACTAATAGATAATAGACGAAGCGTACAATGCTCGCCATCCCTTGCTTCGGCAGCGCCTTCGCTTAACCTCCTCCACATGGACTGTGTATGTAATCTGTTGCTCGCGACCCTGGACGTGTGTAACAGCGTCACGCTCGCGTGCGAGATGCGCCCACGTCGTGATGGCAGAACCGTCTGACGCAGTCACATCCGACCGACATCCTCGTGTTCAAAGCGCCCGACGTTGATAACCCACTGACTCGTCAGTATGCTCGGTCCATGTTGTCCGGCTTCAGACAGCCGAACACTTGTGTGTTGCCCATTACAACTCTTGCGACGATGGAGTTGTCCCACATCGTGCGGAAGAAAGGAAGCTGTGCGCGCGAGGCGGTAGCGACAACAACAGTGCGTCCCATCCAGTTACCTAATGTCCGTGGGGGTTCGCTTGGACTTGCAAGCACGCAACTCGAAAGGTCAAACATGCGAAGGTGATTTCCTCCACCGGATGCTGCGGATGATATAGAGAGAGCGCTCAGTGTTGCAGGTTAAGAGAGCAAAAGTCGCGATACAGGATCCCCTTCGAGTTCTCTCGGAAGCCACGGGGCGTGCATTTGAGGTTGTAGCAGTTAAACTGAGGGGGCAGTCATGACAAAGTACACGTTGTGAACTCCGTCCTAAAGAGCCGTTTGGCCACTGAAGTCTGCGTTGCAGTATACACGAGAATGAACCTGCAAGTTGCGTCAACGCAACAAGCAGCCAACTCGGAACTTTGTTCAACACTCTGCTTCGGTGATATCAGTGCGAGTTGGAAAGCCCGTGCGAGCGACGTTTCGACTGTACAAGGGACAGTTACGTTGCAGACGCCTGTTGCCCGTCATGTCGGCCAAGTCGTGGGAGAGTGGTGGACCTTGTCCGTTTGTCTCGGGTGGCCATCACCAGCTGCAGATATCCCCTTCGACCAGCTGCTGCTATGCCACATGTTGTTGATTGTAGGATGCTGCTGACGTCTCCTGGCCAGAATTCGACGACTCCTTGGGTGGGGTCCAGCCTGCTGGCAAGAGCGTGGCTGCATTGTCCGTCGCCATCGTCGCCATCGTCGCCGTCCCCGTCCGTGATCCTCAATCCAATGAACCACTGGATCGAATCCAACGCATCGACTAACGCTCTTTTCTCTTAATGTGGTGCCGACGTTTGCGGTCTCTCAACTCGCTCACCCCGAGTCACTGACTGGATCAGTCGCGGCCGATCCCAGAGTGTGCTCTTGCCTTTCCCGACTGCTGTTGGTCCGTGATTCGCTCTCTCTCTCTCTCTTTCTCTCTCTCTCTCTCTCTTTGCCACGGACAACTTGTCACGCGTGAACTCGACTCCATCCCTCGCCCTAACGGGCATCCGCTTCACATCCCGAGGAGCGTCCCATCTGAAAACTTAATCTCCTGGTCTGGGCCTCCTTCAAGCAACCGCAGGTTTGGTTCATGCTATATTTTCTCCTTCTTGACTCCGAGACAGTCATCAGTCAACAAGCAGTCAGTCAGTCAGTCAATTAATCGATCAATCAATCGATCGATCCCTCGGTCTCCTCAGTTACCAACTTGAGCGGTTCACGACAGCCGAAGCTCACACAACCTCTTGAGCTCACCAGCTTCAGCTTCCCGCATGTCCATCAAGAGCGTTCAAGACCGTGACCCCCCTCGCCCGCAACGACCAAGTTCCTCAAAAGCCAGCGGCGCCTTCCAGCTCACCATGGCTCGACAGTCCGCTCCGTATTCCGACATGCTACTGGGAGATATGCACCTCATCAGCACGGACGACGTCGACGCCTGGACACGAGCCCCCCATCCGCTGTACACGTCGCAGCTCCACCGTCACCAGTTCGGCCTTGCTGCCTGCCCTCCAGCTTCAGCTCCAGCCCCGCTCATCCGTTACACTTCAATGCCTGGGCGTCAAATGACAGCTGCCATCTTCCAGCAGCAGCAGCAGCAGCAGAAAAAGCACCACCAACAGCAGCAGTCAGCGCTGTTTACAATGGGTGCACCCCCGACCCTCGTTCGGCATCACAGCCACAACTACGTGTCGACCTTGCAGGCCCCTCCCCATCAGCATCAACCCCAGCAGGGGTTTCCAACCCCCTTGAACACCGCCTCGATGCCTTCTCGTCACGTGCACGAGAACGAGATGCAGTACTTATTGGAGATCAGTATGGACCAGCAGCAGCCGTTGCAGTACCCAGTTCCAACGCCGCAGCGGCTGGTTAAAGTCGAAGCAACACCTTCGTCCCCGTCCGTGAACGTCGAGCCCATTGCGTTCACGAGTGCTGATCACAGTACAAAAATGGCCGTCGACGACCTCGACCCGATCGCCTTCAGTGTCTTTAGCAGGACATCTACTGCTGCTTCTACCAAGTCTGGATCGTTCAATGTGCTGGCTCAAAACAGCGGTCACCCGATCGAGTCGGCCTTTGACTCGCTCGACCGGCTTTTGCCCGAGATGGAACAGGACCTGATGTTTCGGCTGCCCGAGCAGGCAGTAGCTGGTTTTGACTGTATGCAGACGACGGGCAATAAGTCTCCAAAAGGCCTGAGCACTTGCAAAGTGAGTGAGTGCGACCGTCGGGTGCGGTCCAAGGGGTTCTGCAAGACGCACGGTGGTGGCCGCAAGTGCAGCATTGACGGCTGCAAGAAGTCGAGTCAGAACGGAGACTTTTGTATCGGCCACGGCGGTGGCAAGAAGTGCAAGGAAGACGGGTGTGCCAAGGCAGCACAGTCCCATGGGTTGTGCAAAGCTCACGGCGGTGGGGCTCGTTGCAAGTACCCTTGTTGCAGCAAGAGTTCCCAGGGAGGCGGGCTCTGCCGTGCACATGGAGGGGGCAAGCGCTGCCAGGCTGCTGGGTGTCCGAAAGGGGCTCAGCGTGGCAACTTTTGTGCGACCCATGGCGGCTTCCGCAATTGCAAGATCGAAGACTGCTTACGCACGGATCGTGGGGGAGGGTACTGTGAGGTGCATCGACGTGGTCGCCTCTGTAAGGTGGACGGGTGCAAGAAACTCTCTCGGAATCAGGGCATGTGCACGATGCACATTCGTGAGGACAAGCAGGTTTCGATTGACCCACTCACCTCCTGAAGGAGGAGAGTTGAGTTGACTGCTGCGCTGGTCGCTCGTAAGAGGATCAAGGATGGTCTCTTTGAATGCCGTTCGACTGTTGGGAATGCTATCTCAACTAGCTGCTTGAGAGGAGCATTATCATCGCCCTCATTCGAACGAAGATGAGGAGAAGGGGTCGACCAGCAGTTGTTATTGGTCGGACAAGTTGAACGTGACGTCTCTGGTTGGAGACTCGAAGTTGTTGTACCGATTGGCTCTGTGCCGATTTTTAGTTATAGTTGTCTAGTCTAGTTGTGACATCCGCTGTATCTGCTGTAAAAAGTCAAGTATTTAATCTGGTTGCTGACACACTAGTAATCATCTGTGCGAGCGGTAGTAGAACATTAGCCATCGCTTGTCGCGTCCTGCCCGAGCTCTTGTCCTCTCTATTTCGAACAGGTGGTGACTGATTTGTGTGATAAATATTGGCATGATGGGAGAAAACCCAGGAGCTGGTGGTATTGGAATAGAGCATCACGTCGATCGCGAACTTACTTTTAACACTTGCGCTGGATTGCGTCATCCGACAGTTGCTTGAGATAGTTTATTTGTTACATTGGTTGGACAGCTCAAAGTTCACCTGACGAGACGACACTAGTCCTAGGTACACCTGGTGTCGCGAGTGATACCCCGTCCATGTTGTCGTGTTGAGAAATCGTTTCCAGGTGGGGCACCCTGGCATGGTGAATCCGACGAACTGACTGAGGATGGTCGATTTGAGGAGGCATGGCCGTCTGATGCGGATGAGCTGCCTCGTTATGGCTGTGATGGCCAGTTTCTCCTTGCGGCAGCTCAATATCTTGCGTTTTCTTGCTGTCAGGCGCTTTGAGCTCTTGCTTGGGCTCCACAGTATCCAATGGATTCTTGCACGATAAACTCTTCGTCGTCGTATCCTTTTTCAGATTGGCTAGATACTTGCTGTGCTCGCGACGATACTCAGTCGTGAAATTGGCAATATGAGAGAGTAGCACGTCCAATTCCTCTTCCGTATCTTCTTCCTCAAAGTACTCGAGAAAGTGAGCCTTGGCCGCGTCTAATTTGTCCAGCAGACCTTGAAGGATCGACAACTCCGTCTTCGCCTCCTTACAAAACTGGATCAAAGAGTCATTATTTGCAACCATCGCTTCCTTGCCGGCACTTTCCGCCTCACACAACACCTTTTGCAAACCGACTTCCAGCCCATTCTTCTCCGATGCTAGCGAAGCGTAAGCCACGTTGCTGCACTTCGAAATGAGGTCAATGTCCTTGTCAAATTGCGCGAGGTGGGGCACGTCCCGTTCGATCGACTGCACGACGTACTGCAAAAACGTGGTGCCACCCACGAACGCCTTTGTCTGAGAAAACTTGACCAGTGAGCTCAGTGAGAAGGCGTTGACACCCTTTTGCTTGTTGTCGCCGCCAAAGTTGAGCAGATTACCGATCTGCAAAATATAAATAAATAGTTGGCGTAGTTCAGCGCTTGAGCACACCTGATACACACCTCGTGTCACGAGATCCAACGACTCGCGCAGCTCGAGTGATCGCGAGGAAAATTCCTGTTTGTATACTAGACATGCTAGTTTCTCGTGGAAGCGCGGCACACTGCGCACTTCCACCAAAAACTGTTCGGCAGTGCCGATTGTGGCCAAATCGCCCTCGAAGGCCTCGATGGCTTCCATCTCTTTTCGATCTGGCCACATATCCATAAGAGAACGCACTTGAGAAGGCGACAACACGTCAGTGTTCATTGCTAAAATCTCGCGTTTCAGCTCTGAGAACGTTAGCTTCACACGTGCCAGAGTGATGGCAATGTTTTGCGACTTCTTCATATCAATAAGCTGAACCATAGCCTTCTTCTTGGTAGCAATAGCACCATCAGACTTTGCGGAAAGATCAGGCTTCTTGCTCTCAGTCAAGTCCTTCACAAATAACTTCTCCAGCATCGCGCGGCTCTCGTCCGAAATTTGAACCTGCTCTTTCGTCTCTTCCATGCTGTCACCACCCCACAAACTGTCGCGTCGTGGCCTATGGTTCTTCCCTTCCCAGTGCAGCTTCTTGCGAATCGAGTTCTTGCGTTTAAGAGACTCTTTCGGTCGCGCGGCAGGACTTGCACCTTCACGGGGACCATTTAATTCCATCGGGTCAAGTCCTGCCATCCGCATCTTTTGCTCTACAGCACCGCGCGGTAATCCCATACGAAGCATCTGAAAGTACTTGTGGTATTTCTTCCGATGTGCAGCTCGCTTCTCTTCCGTCACTTCCGATGTAGCTGCAGCCTTTGGCTCCGGTCGCTTTGGCGGTCCGTGCAACCACGCTGGGTCCACTCCATCCATGCGCATTTTGTGCTCTACAACGGCAACTGGCAGGCCCACTTTTACCATCTGCGAGTACTTGCCGTGCTTTGCCTCGTATTCCTTCAGCTGTGCTTGGTAAGCTAACTCATCTTTTTCGTCCAACACGCGTCCTCCGACAGTCTGAGGCAGGGGCTTGCTTGGATCCATATCCAAGATAGCGGGGTCCACGCTTTCACTCTGCATCTTGTGCTTTACGACAGCAGATGGCAGCCCCACAGCCAGCATCTTGAAATACTTCTGATACACTGGATGGTCCTTCAGCAGTATCTGGTCCATCTCGGCGCTGCTGCCATTAGCTCCAGCTATTGCTGCAGGTGCTTGCTCGCACTGCTTCGTGATTGCTGGATGCGCAGCCCTGCTAAGTTCCTCGTTTGCACCACCTCGTGCAGGCGGTGACGGTGCATGTCTCTTCGCAAGCATAGCTGCCAATGGATCAATCTTGGACGCTCTTAGCGTCTCATGCATTGCAGACGGCATCTCGGCTTCTTCTTCTACCGGTATGACTTCCGACGTAGTCTTGTCGTCAAATGAGACTTTCCTCAAACTCGCCGTTGGCGAAGCATTCCGAGTTGCAAGCATCTCAGCTAGAATACTATTCCTGTCCGATGCAAGATCCTTCGGGCGTGTTAGCATTGCACCCGTCTCCTCGGTCCTCTGTCGTGCACTCTCCTCTGGTCTCAACTGCATCCATTTCTGCTCTCCATCTGTACCTTCGTTCGGCGTAACAAATGCGCGGTTAGCAAGCATGTCGGCTACACTTGCGTGTCGAGCAATGCCCACGGGCATATGCCGTTGAGACAGCATCTCCAAAAGTTCCCCTCCATAAAAAAAGTCATCGCTGTACGTCGGGGACCTCGGTGACGTCCAGTCCACCAAGTCCACCGAGTCCACCGAGTCCACATCATCCATGAGAATATCGCTCTCTTCATCCTCAAGTCGCACGTCCGCCAAGATATCGAACGAGTCATAGCGTCGTCGCCGCTCCTCCTCTCGTCTCAGTGAAATGCTCTCTTCTGACTCTCCTCCCTCTCCCTCCTGACGTGTCAACAGGTCTTCCAAAGTGCTGTGCAGTCGTCCCCGACTAGATGCAATTGGCCCCCGCCCTTCGTCAGGTTGGTTGAAATCTTCCGAAGACGTCGACGACGTTGCGCCGGATTTCCGACACTCGCCCGCATTTGTTTGCAAGACAAAAGTCCGGATATCGATCGCCCCGTCGTCTTGGTGCACGTCCTTCTCGTCGGGCAGCTCTGCAAAGTGCTTCTTTTGGTCCCGAATATGCCCGGTCCTCGTCTCGTAAAACCCGTGCCCGGGACTGTCCGTATGTCGGAAAAAGTCCTGCACCTTTTGTCGGTTGTCCCAGTGAAAAGTGCCGTCCGCCTGCGTCGGTTCCGCTTCAGCTCCCACCTGCGTCGGCTGGTCGGAAGACACGTGCTTGAACACGGGCAGTCCGAACTGCACCTCGTCCGACCGGACCGAGTGCCCCGGTGTTAAGTGCGGGAGCCGCACGTCCGAATCTTTTGGGCTGGTTCTAGTGGTTGCAGCTGGAGTCGCTGTAAGGAGGTCCCGCGTCTCACTTGAGTTGTGCGTCATGAGCATGGAGATGAACGACGGGGCCATTCGGTTTTCCCTTTATCTTTGCACCAGTGTGGCCCGGACTGACTGCAGAAATGCCCACGATAAACTGCAGAGGAATGGAGAAATGGGGGTCGAGTCCAATTGAGAGGGAAAAGCTACTCGCCGAATCGACGACAATAGACGAATTTCCACTTGTGGTTAGTTTTGACAACAGACAAGACGGTGGGTGGGGTCTTGAGGTTCGCGAGTTTTTGCAAGTGGGTCTCTGGCTGACGGACGGACAAACGCACGCGAACAGTGCCGAGCTCGATAGAAATGCATAAGACTTTGGGAGATTTGGGCGTGTTTTGGGTCCAAATAGACGCTACTTCAGAGAAATGGGGTGGTTTGCGACGCGGAGCGGCCTGGTTCTACAGCGGACTAAGGTGCAGTCGTATCGACTTGGACAGGGAAGCGTGCAAAGCCGCGACCTTGCAGTGTCATTGTGGCGTTTTGCACGACAGCGACTGCCCAGATCGGCCCGGTGGAATACCACCTTTACTTGACTGCGTACAAGGGACACACACGTGGAGGACGTTGCAGCTGTACCGATTCAGGCGCAGCTGAGGGATTTACATAATCTCGGCACAATCAGAACTCACTCACTCACTCCCTCCCTTGGAATCGACGCTAGCGTGCGACATTTGCTGGAAACGGTCTTTCGTCCCATAATAGCAAAAAGCAGGGCGTTGACTGGCACGAAACAGTAAAGGACGAACGATGAATGACGTCTCGCAACATTGACGTCTTGCAACGTTGTACGCATTTGAGTACTGCCTCGCCCGCCTGTTCAACCTCCTACAAGATGGGCTCGAATCCAATTTATTTGGTACGAAATTGGGTGCTGTCACGTGCTGGTTTGATTTGCATTCTCTGTGCTACCCAAATCGATTTAGCAAATGAGCAATCGTCATAGTACCCAATTTGAACGTTCTTCTGCGAGTTAAATTCTGCCGTGGATAGACGACAGTAGGCGTCCCGTCTGATGTAAAAGCCTAAGCGACCTATGGCGCGCTCCCGAATCGGGAGCTACCCCCGATCAGGCAAACAAATTCGTTGCAGCCAGAAGCGACTCATTCTAAACAAGTGCCCTGAGCCACCTCCTCATCTTCCGACTACATTGTGATAGTCATGCTGTGGCATCAGGTGGCGCAGTCTCAGCCTTCATATAACATGTCTGACGACTTCCCTCGGAGGGCGGATGACAGTGATAGCGCGCTGTTTTCTTGCTCTGCGGAGCAAGAAGACTCAATTATGGTCAATAAGAATGCCTTGTGCGTAAGAAGCGAACCAAAAGAGCTTCGTTGCAAGTTGACTCTGCCGTATGGAGAATGGCACGGACTTTACTCTTGGTTGCTGTACCACTTCACAAGCTTCAATGACGGCGCAGAATGTGCATTCAACACGATTGTGAGTTATAGGCTTCAGTAAACCCCTTAAGAAATAGTAAGTACGCGAGCAAGCAGTAGGTACGGGAGCCAGAAATCGTGTATAGGAAGGATCCTATAGATGGTCCGAGAATTCCTGTGAACCCGATTGCGATGGAAAAATGGCGGCCACAACATGACCTCAAAGAGCATAGCATTCTTGAACTGCTGGATGTCCACATACTACATACTTATTTAATGATGTAGAAGTGGATGCGCGCAGACAACGCGACTTGTGGTGGCGAACACTTCGATAAGTGATTTTTTCGGAAGGCTGCGTAATCGGTTCTTGCCTGTTCTGTTTCTTAAGGGCTGGAGGTGGTAGCACCGAAGCCTACGATGCCGCATTCTTTATCCGGCTACATGCTCGGTCACACCGCCAATGTGTACAAATTGTTTTGGCCATAACTCTAGACGTTTAGTGCGCAGTAGAACCCTGACAACTGCAGCAATTTAGGGCCCAGCCTCTCAGACGTATCAATGTGCACGTCCAGCCAGGAAATTCCTGCGATCGACTACTCATACGAACTGTATGAAAGGCTTTTCTGAAGACCGTTTCCAAGACTTCTTCTCTGAGCTCCGCAAGAGCGCGAAGCTCTGCCTGTTATGTGCAACATCTTGGTGCAACTCGGTGTTAATACAGACTCCGAGCCACAGGTTAATCGAGTTCATCTCATTTGCCACTTAATTTGAAGCCAGTGGTAGTAGTGAAAACGGAGTTGCTGAATTTAAGCTGCCAGCGCTTTCACCTCTCGGGTATCCGACAGCGCTCCTGATATGTCGCTTCGTGGAGGGTGCAACATCATTTACCTTCCGTTACCATAACAAGTCTTTCTTCTTCTTGTGTGGACATCAGAATCACACGCACGGACCATTCCATGAGGTACCGGACGCTGAGTGTCTGTGCGATTTTTATTTGATGTAGCATGGAGCTCGAAGTCTCCATCCAGACGACTTACGTCGTAGCAAAACTTTGGTCGCTTTCGTGTTTATCGACTGGTTTCCAGCTTGTAGCTTCTGCCTGTAGCCCTCTTTATACGATGAGTCAAGTGTTTCCACCATGTCGACGGGATCTTACTCTAATGTTGTGCGTGTTAGCCTGCGTCCACGTCATTCCTATTCTGGACGAGGTGGCTCCAACAGTTGATACTTCGGCTTCTCAAGCGTTTGTTGAAAGAATAAATTGGCTTGTGCTATACGAACAATTCTCTTTCTCGTTTCTGTAGCTTGGCAAACACGACTTGCGCGACTTGCATAATCTACCACTCGATAAAAGACCATAAACAGCCCTTCTGCGCTCCTTCTTGACAAAACTCAGCTTGCTAGTTTCGTGCATTCTTTGTCCACCATACAACTTCGTGATCGAGAAATCAGGTTAGAGGTCCAGAAACGCGGGAGTGCCGACCCATTTTCGTTTCTATTGATGATATGGAACGCACATTACGCTCTCACGTGGCGAGATTGCAATCCATTTGTAACAACAGCCAGGAGAACTGTGGACGACACTGGTCCGGACATGACATGTGGCAATTCCATGGCCTAGCACGTGCTTGGTTGGGTTTGGTTTCTCATCTTCTCACTGTTAGGTTGGGTACAAGCCACTGCAACTCACCACTCGCTTTGTACAAATGCACCCTAAAGCTGACATCTGCTTACGTTGAGACATGTGTCCCTCACAGAGATGCGAGGATAAGCTACCCCTATCTTTCAGTGCATTGTAGCCGACCCAGATCCCGCACAAATGTATCGGATGTATTGACAGTCGGCGTAAGTATATCGACTTGTAGGTGCAAGTAGTTAGTTATCCAACATTAGGCTATCGTGCGTACGTTCTAAGCATGTCGTAGGCCTTAAGCGGGACAACACGTACTGTATTAAGTACGATGCCAGATGTAACCAAGCTGACGCATCCGGAAGGGCGACTACCTCCTTATAGATAGTCGTTATATCGATCGATGGCGTTTTCTCTCAAACAAGTCTGGCCGTAAGATATCCGGGCTTTTAGGCTGACATAATGCTTGATGCATGCCCCTTGACAGCGTAGCAGCAGAAACTATGATATTTCTGTCGCTATGCTGTCGAGGACCTTGCTAGGGCCATTCTTGGTGTAACGGGGCACCCTGAAGCTTGTACTGGTGACAGTACAAGCTACTTATTCTGATGACAGAATAAGGCGGTGCCTCGTAATTTCACGTACACTGGTACGTGCAGAGGAAGACGGTAAGAAGAAGCGAGTACTTGGTTAAAGTAAAAAGTAAAACTGTATTTATCATAGTTAATGTCTGTTAGTAAATCACTGTTGATCCTCATCTAACTATGTCTAAATACAAATGTGCATATCAACTATCAGCTCACCACTCATTGCGTGCGTCTGTCGTGGCGCGTCTTCGTTGGTTAAATTAATGGCCTGTAACTGTATCAACCAAGCAGGAACTACTCGTAAGGGCTGCCGAATATTAGTCCTTGTGACAATATTCTGAGAATATAACTCTTATAGTTATATTCTATTACCAATTTCTTATAAATTATTATGTAACGGTTCACCCCGTTACATCACCCCCCCCTAACCGTCAGTCACTAAAGTGACTGATTGACTAAATACACACTCGTCCCACAATCATTTGGGACGGGGTTTGCACTTGTTGGTCCGAGTCCACAGTCCATCAGTTTCATCGCATGGTAAACAAGTCCATGCGGTGCGCGAACAAGGCCGCTGAGAGCGCGTCTGCACGTCTCTGTGCAGACGCCGAAGCAGAAACCGCTGTAACCGATGTGTCATCGGTTGCTATAGCGTCTCAGCCTGTATCACCTGGTGATGCAGGCGCTCGTCATGAAGACACTCATGTCTTCACAGAGTATGAGCGCAGTGTCTCATACTCTCCTGATACGGAAGAGGGATCTGTATCGAAGGCGTTTGAAACCAAGCCGCCTGGCAAGCGTGGCACGGATGATGCTACGCGTCTTAGCATCTTCGGTTCGTCTGACGAATCAGATGAACCATCGCCAAAGAGAAGGCGCTCGAGGTCGCAAGACTCGGGCGCTCACAGTGGCGTCGGTTCTCCTGTTGACACCACTTCGCAGCGATGTACCAGTGATCGCTATTGAACACGATTGTTCGATTCATCAAGGATCCATCACCTTGACCGCAGTGCGAAAAACTATCGCACTGAGAATGAGTTCTTCATCGATGCTTGAAGAAAGCATCGATGGTACAGTGGGAATCAAAAACGTGATGGTCCCTTACTGCTTCAAGCGTGGAACGCTTACTTCCATAACCTTGAGGATGTGGGTCGTGACGTTCGGAGCGACAAACTTATCAAAGCTCGTGATAAGTTTGAAAAGCGAACCCCGACAGGTGCACGCTATAAGCTGCATCGTCTGTCTTAGAAGGGTTGGCTACCCTGTCTTTCCTGGGGAGACTCGTGCCCATGTTGTGTTAACAACTCTGCACGCGCACCTAAGGAGGCTTACCTCCCTAATAGCCCGTGGTGGCGCGTACGTATCTCTACTGAGATGTACGAAGGGATTGACAACCTGAAATCCCTTTACGACCGTGCCGGGAAGACTTTCTCCGGCGGTCCTTCTGCGGCACAGGATGAGCCGCGTCGTACTGCTCAACCAGACCCAGTACGTCAATCATCAGTTGGTAGCGGGGCTCCCAAGTATCCCAGGACGGGGGAAAACCGCGCCACCGGACGAGGTAACTCGTCCGAAGTCCGTTCACATTGCATTGGTTCAACAGCCGCTCAATCAGATAGCGCTGGCCACCGCGAGAGTCCTCCAAAGGAGGTGGTAAAGACGGGAAGACGCTCTTCAAGCTATCGTGGGGAAGCGTGTATCTCCGAGAGCTTCTTTGATCGCGTAACTCTTGCGTTACGCGACGACCTCTAGCATGGGCGGGACAGGCGTCTTCAACTCGCGGACACTGTCTTGAAGCATCGAGCTGAGTTTGCTTTTGCTCAGCTTGAGAACGAGAGAGCTTTGACATCTCTGCGTTACAAGCTAAGGGTAGCTCGTGTGGATATTGACCGGTCTCGGGCTGAGATAAATGCTCTTCAGACCCTTGTTGATATCCACCATCGGGAGCCCAAGGCTTTCTGCGAGATGCTTGAACGCAAGGGCGTTCTTCATCGGAAGAAACAGTGTACTGATGGTACGGCTTAAGCCGACCAACGTAAAACGTGGGATGCGTTCGCATCTTACGTGGCAGTTTGATCGTGTACGCGTTTCCTAGGCGATGCAATACACGAAATGGACCGATGTACTTGGGTAGTAGTAAACTACTATCCACGTTAGTCACTACGTGCTTTGGTAGATCAACCGTAGACAGTAGTACTAAGTCACCTTTATTAAATAAAAGAGTGTTTGCCCTTCCATTTTTGTCTGCGTTTTGCTTTTGCTTACCCACCGCTTCGGAGATGGAGTCTTGCACGAAACGGACTACCGTTTCACGAGCCAGCATGAACTCACCTGATGACTCGTTAGCTTCAGTGTGCTGTGAGTGCACCGCAGCAACATCAATCTTTTCTTCAGTGAGGGCTTTCGCACTCTCACTGGCATCATCTTCTTCGATATCAATGTTACCGATATCGGCATCAAACGCAATGACCTCTTCGTCAGAGCGTGATGAGCGTGAACCAAATTGTTTTTTGCTCGCGCGAGTCTCCCCCCCCCTTAAACCAGAGTTACACTCGACTAAGGTGGCTACACGCGGATGGCGCAAGCCACTAAAGTAGAAAGGTGTATGTGTCGTGAACGCATGCACCGAGTTGTTAATGGAAAACTCTACCGCTGACAAGAAATCACTCCAACTCTCAAAGGAGTATACGTATCCTCGAAGTATCTCTTCGAGGACACGATTGGCCCGTTCCGTCTGACCATCTGACTCTGGATGATCCGATGTCGACATCTTCAAGCGCGTTCCGAGTGATTTGAACACGGAACGTCAGAAATCAGCAGTGAAGCGTGGATCTCTGTCTGATACGAGTTCACGGGGTAACCCATGAAGTCGGAAGATGGCGTCGATAAAGACACAAGCATAGTCACTTGCTGTGAGTGACTCGGGTACAGCCACAAGGTGTACCATTTTGCTGAATCTTTCAACAAATACGAGAATACCCGTATTCCCGCGTGCGTCTTTGGGTAACCCGAAGACGAAATCCATTGAGATGGATTCCCAGCACTCAGCCGGAACCGGTAGAGTCTGTAAAGGTGCACGCAGTGAAGGACTTGACTTCACTCGTTGACAGACTTCGCATGCGCGAACATACTTTCGCACAAACTGATACAGGCATGGCCAGTAAAAGTCTCGACTCACCGTGAGATACGTTTTCTCCCGGCCACGATGTCCTCCTATAGGAGCATCGTGATACTCGAACGTGACCCGCAAACGCAGATCAGTATCATCTAGGATTACAACACGTGGTGTGTCACCAGTAACGGCTGTATAATACAGTAAACCGTTGCGAGTAGTGTATCGATCTGATGCAGATTGATACGCAGACGATAAACGTTTCAACGATTCCCGAGATGGCTGTGAGAGATGTGTCAACACCTTCACAATCTCACCATCTTGGGCATACGCCCGCCTCACAGCATCATGCAACGTTGAAGATGGGACTGAGGACGTCACAACCGCAACAGTGACTGTCTCACTATTGGGTTCCACGGCTGGTTCAAAGTCGGGCCGACGTAAGAGTGCATCAGAGACGACATTAAGTCGTCCTGGTTTGTACTCTACCGTACAGTTGTATTTATGCAAAGAATGAAGACCACCACGCCATTCGTTGTGAAAGGTGCGGGCTGTTCACTGCCGTGCGTAGAGATGCATGGTCTGTATAAACAATGAAGGGTCTATCTCCTTATAGATAGACTCTGAACTTCGCGAGTGCATACTTCATTGCAAGGAGTTCCTTGTCATGCACTGGATAGTACCACTCAGCTGGTTGCAGCTGACGCGACTGATAGCAGACGACGCGTTCAACGCCTTCAAGATCGTGCTACATTAATGCACAGCCAATTGCGAAATCGCTGGCATCACAGACCACATGAAATGGCCTGTCCTGATCGGCAATTGCTAGGACTGGGGATTGTATCAAGCTCTGCTTGATACCGTCAAAGGAGCGCTGACATTCAGCGCTCCATAACCACCTCTCGTTCTTTTTCAACAAACGAGAGAGGTGTACAGTCATCTCGGCGTAATTGCGTGAGTACTTGTGCAAATACGCCGCTAGCCCAAGGAATTTTCGAAGACCTTTGACATCAACTTGCACAGGCCAGTCGGTGATCGCCTTGATCTTTTCGGGATCAGGACGTACACCGTTCTTACCAACGATGCACCCAAGAAGAGGTATTTCGCTTTCTGTAAATATACACTTCTTGACATTGGCATACACTTGATGCTTTCGCATGATTGTAAGAACCTGTTGGACGTGGTATCTGTGAACCTCAACGTCCGACTTTCCATCCATAGCCCGACTATGGATGAATACGTCATTGAAATAACTCGGAGCGAATTATCGTACTGGTCTCAACAGATGTGATACACATCTGTTGAGCGTGGCAGGGGCATTACTAAGCCCTTGTGGCATAACTAGCCATTCCCAGAGCATGCCGCTAGGCGTGCTCACTGCGGTACAGGGTATATCCCGTTCTCGCATAAGGATTTGATAGAAGCCATCCATCAAATCCATGGACGAAAAGATGGTACTCTTTGACATACCATCAATGATTACGTCCTTCCTTGTTATCGGCGTCTGAGCCGGTACCGTTGCAGCATTCAACTTGTTAAATGTGTGCACAATTCGCCACCCTCCTGTTGCTTTTCGCACCCAGAAAGTCGGAGAGCTATGTGGGTAAGTTGATTCCCTCACATGGCCCGCAGCTAAAGGATCGGCAAGTATCTTGTCGATCGCAAGTACTTGTTCACGAGGCAGTGGCCACTGCTTCCAGACACAGTACTTCGAGCCTGGTTTAAGCTCGACCATGTGTCGAATACCTTTATCCTTCGGTAACTCGCACGGAACAGTTTCAGGGAATACATCCTTGAATGCAACCAACTCTCCATAGAGAGGATTTGTCTTGAGCGATTCCCACGATTGGGAGTCATATCGCTCAACTCGTGTCTTTTTATCGAGGACACTCTCGTCCATCGATGAACTACTGAGAACTCTCTCGTTCTCATCAAACACTGTTGCTGACCTTATGTCGGCTACGCACTCGTCGTCAGCGACGAGTACGCAGATCTGCTTGACTTTGCCACTACGCAGATTACGCAAGAACCTTTTATGTTCGAGCGTTGGCAACTGATTGATCACCGAAGTCAACTTCGGAGGCGCAATCAGATCAAGTGTATAAGCGCCTACACTTGATCCATCATTGACTATGACATTCAATGTCTCTGTCTTTTCCTGGAAACTTATTCCATAAGGCCTCGAAGGACTTATTCCTTCGGATTCCCGTGGACTTATTCCATCAGGCCTCGAAGGCTTTATTCCTTCGGCTTTTCGGGGACTTATTCCCTTAACTTCCTCTAGCTGTAGTTGCGCAACCACAGCAAGATCCTCTACGAAAGACTCTCCAGTCGATATAGGATTATCGTATCGCTTAACCTAAGCGATCGATTGTTTCTCCATTCGATGTTCCCCGCTAGGGATACATCTTTGTCCCGGTCCACTCGACTTATTCGAGTTGTGTACCTTCGGCGCAGCCTGTGTTTCCTCACAGCCGCCGGAAGCTTGCTCCGAAGTGTAACTGTTTGTTGCACTAAGGTTTCGTGCAGTCGTACTAACGACCATACCACAAGTGAGGTCATCGCACTCACTCGTAGTGCATTCACACGCTTGTGGACGCTCCAAAACGTTCATCAGATGGCCATCTGATGAACAAGCGGCAGGCATCGTTACTGTTCGATGTTGCCAGTTTACCCGTGGTTCGTACCTTCTGAGCCACGGTATTCCAAGGATGACATCAAATTTGTCATCCAAATCCAATACGATAAAGTCATCGTCATATTGGGTATCTTCTAGCGTATAGTGAATATTCACTATACGCTTCATGACGGTTACGGATGCGCCTGTCGCAAGACGTACCGTCATCCTCGTAGGAGGTGTGTCACATTCACTGAACTTAAAGTGACCATCTTCTAGCGATTGGCGTCGCACAAAATTGTTGGATCCCCAAAATCGACTAGAGCTCGAAGGGACAACTTATTTGTCACTTCGAGTTTCAAGGTAATGAGTGAGATCTCATTACCTACAGCAGCAACGCACAGTTTTTGTGTGTTGGGAGCAACCTTCGTCAAGAGGCCTACAAATTCTCTTGACGTTGCTGGACCAGTAGGGTGCTCCGCACCTACTGATCCTGTCCGTTTGTTGACGGTCCATCCCGTTGTTGCGTCTTTGCACCAACAGCGGACCCGCGTCCCTGCCCCTTTCTCATGGGTGGACGGTCATTACGCCCAGTGTTGCGAGACACTGGACGAGGGACACTACACTCGTAAGCGTAGTGTCCTGTCTTTTGACATCTGTTGCATTTCTGCAACTTCTTGTAGTCTGTAGAGCGAACCTTCTCGCTCTCTACATGACAGAGTTCCATCGGCTCTGGACCTCCGCTGTCATATCGTCTCGGTTGACGATATGATGTAGAGCTGGCGCGAGACTGTCTCAGACTGAAGTCTTCCTGTTCCGCAATGAAAATGGCTTGTTCTAGTGAATCTAGTTCAAGCCGGAACAGGTGAGTCTTGACGGGACCATCCGCAAGACCCTGCATGAACACTGAAACCATCGTGTGTTCATCCAACGGATTGGAACTTATACAACTCGTGAGATGTCGTATATGTTGCGCGTAAGCGTGCACGTCACGCTTACCTTGTCTGAGCTTCAAGAGTTCGGCTCGAGCTCTGAACTCAGCTCTAGGCGGTTCAAACGTTTGTCTGAGCCGCGACTTGAAGACTTCTAACGACCCAAACGCATATGGGTCGTGCAACTTGAGTCCCAAAGCTCAAGTCTTGGCACGTCCTGCCAGATTTGATTGGGCAAACACAGATTGCATATCCCCGTTGTCGATGCGACGCACCCTTATGGAGTCGTCTAATTCGACGAACCATCTCAAGAGGGAGTCCTCTTCGACTCCCCTATACTTGGAGAGGTCAATCTTCAAGGTCTCGGGTCGATGCACTCGCGTCGACCCACCAGCAGCACCCTGCTGCTGTCTCAACAACTATGATTGTTGAGAACCTTGTTGGTGAAACAAGGCTACTTTCTCGCGTTCAGCGTCAAGTTCATTTTGAATGAACTTGGCGATAGTAGCATGTTGGGCATCTCTATTGAGAGCCTCTAGCATGACGCTAACAGAATGGATGCCCATGGTTAAACCCATTCGCTCAACCGCATCCCATTCGACATCGCTAAAATGGAAGTAGCCGTCACGCGTAGCGTGAAAGCTTTGGTCATCTTCATCATCCAACACATTCATGTTAGATGTGAACGTGGTCCTTGGACGGACTACGAAGTGCTACCAGGTGTAACGGGGCACCCTGAAGCTTGTACTGATGACAGTACAAGCTACTTATTCTGATGACAGAATAAGGCGGTGCCTCATAATTTCACGTACACTGGTACGTGCAGAGGAAGACGGTAAGAAGAAGCGAGTACTTGGTTAAAGTAAAAAGTAAAACTGTATTTATCATAGTTAATGTCTGTTAGTAAATCACTGTTGATCCTCATCTAACTATGTCTCAATACAAATGTGCATATCAACTATCTGCTAACCACTCATTGCGTGCGTCTGTCGTGGCGTGTCTTCGTTGTTGATAAAATGGCCTATATCAACCAATTAGGAACTACTCGTAAGTGCTGTAGAATATTGTCCTTACGACAATATTCTGTCAAAATAACTCTTATAGTTATATTCTATTACCAATTTCTTATAAATTGTTATGTAACGGTTCACCCCGTTACAGCAAAACATACAGGACACGGAATCGGGGTACCCCCTCCGTTATTCGGTCGTCTGGGCACCAGTGGAGAGTCGGGATCGTCTCCTGCAACCAGACATGGGCAACGAGTGAACAACGTGTAGTTCACAAATTAAAGCTGTCAGTTCGGCGCAGCTGATGATTCTGGATCTATTGAATGGTTTTAGAAAATGAGCTATCGCCACTTTACCACATATCTCACCTTCCGTTGCACGTACGAGTGTACGTGAAGTTTCGTGGCACCCCAAACAAAGGGTGCTATTTTACATCTTGGATCTGAACTTACGAATGATTGTGCACATAGGATAACAACCGATCAAATAGACCACCTGACCACCGCTACCTGGAGGTACACCGTAACATAGGGTGTCTTCCGGTTTAAGGTTTTTAACCCGTCCAATTACGGAGCGGTAGTACTAGAGCATGTTACTGCCTTCTTCATTAGCCAATCACCGATAGTACTTAACGGGTGCCGGGCTGAATGTTATGGGGATGGCAAATTGTGGGTATGGGGATAAACCAAATTTGCTAGGTCAAGTCTTTCATCAATACTAAATGTCGGTATGTGTGTGTCACATTACCGTGAGTGCAGCAGGACGCGGGGCATTATTATTTTATCATTATCTGGGCACTTCTTTTTTCACGAGTTTATTGTAGTTAGAGCGAGAGTTGAAAATTGGCAAATGATGTAAAATTGAGGTAAAATATGTAAGATGTTCCGTTGCATCAGACTGTGTGCCAGTGTCATGTCTTTGTGTTCTTCAGATTGTAAAAAAGTCTGAAATACAGGTGTATAATTTATGGCTGTCGGTAAACAGAGAGTGTGGGGATAGCAAAAAGCAGGTGTGTGGATAAACAATTTAATACTACCAGAACTTTACACCTCGTAGCGCCAGGACAGTGGCAGAATCTTTTTGTACGACCTCCATGCTGTAGAAAAAAATCTGTCCGCACAACTTATATACATAAAAATCTTGCTCTTATCTCACTACATAAATGCTCTTGGTGCCAAAGACGATTCAATTCATTTACAGCTGGTAGCTCTCCAAATCTTACGCATGAATAAAGCTTGACATTTTTGGGCCTTCGTATGCAAACACGCTGTACTACATGATGTGTGTAACGGGGTGAATCGTTACATAACAATTTATAAGAAATTGTTAATAGAATATAACTATAAGAGTTATATTCTCAGAATATTGTCATAAGGACAATATTCTGTAGCACTTCCAAGTAGTTCCTAATTGGTTGATATAGGCCATTATATCAACCAACGAAGACGCGCCACGACAGACGCACGCAATGAGTGGTGAGCAGATAACTGATTTACACATTTGTATTTAGACATAGTTAGATGAAGATAAATAGTGATTTATTGCAGACATTAACTATGATAAATACAGTTCTACTTTTTACTCTAACCGAGTACTCGCTTCTTCTTACCGTCTTCCTCTGCACGTACGAGTGTACGTGAAGTTACGAGGCACCGCCTTATTCTGTTATCAGAATAAGTAGCTTGTACTGTCACCAGTACAAGCTTCAGGGTGCCCCGTTACAATGTGTGTTTGAGTTTTGTGAGCTATCGTCACTTTTTCTCATTCTGGTGTCCCACGTCATGCGGAGCAGCCGATGAAAAGAATTGCATTTATATGGCTGAAGCTGTAAAGGCTTACATGACACTCACATTTGTTAGGATTCGTGGCAGCTGCATTGGCTTCGTTCATTCACAAGACAATTGAAGGAATACAAGCATTACGTGTTCAAGTTACTCGGAAAGCGAACAATGCAACCGGTAGTCTAGCGGTGCACACGGCGAGCTCCAGGGTTAATCTGTCTAGATCAACAACATCAACGTGATAGTTGCAAGACAGCTTGTGGAAATCATCTTGACGCTGCTAGTTGCACTTGAGGTGATACCTTCTCGAAGTTCGTTCGCAGTGGCGCCACTTGACGATTCCGTCGAGCTGATAGCACTGCATTTTGTGTCAAAGGCATCGGGTCCGACGGTGAGCATGTATGAGCTCGTCCCTAAGACTCGGCAATCGCCGAGCCCCGTTGCTCTCATCTGTTTCATAAAGGCTGCGCAGGCCGGCGAGTCACAGAATACCTTGATCTCATCCAAGGAGAGTTGGGACATGGTGGGAATGACTTTGGTACCCGTATCTGACAGGCATTTGGCCCATTGCGAGCTATACCCTAATTCGATTAGCACTTCCGGGGAGCAAACAAGTCCAGCTCTCACACTACCGCCCAAAGCCAACAGGAGCAAAAGGGAAGTAACAAATGATCTCGCCATGAGTAGCTGAGGTGACTTCAAGAAGGCGATTTTAAGAATGAACTTTGTTTCTGGGATCACCTTACAACTTGCCCTTCAGTTGCACACGATACTTTTGTACTTTGATTCTTCTCCAAAGACCTATGCTGACTGCGATGGTCAACCGTACGACAATGTAGCTAGAACAGTATCCAGAAAATCCAACCAAGGCAGACTACTAATGCCGCACTCGCGGGCACGATAGAAGATATTCACTGACATGTATGCATGTATGTCTAATGAGATTAGACAGCAGATTTTATCAATGTAGGGGCTGTTGGATGCGTCGTCAGCTGTTTTGTGATATACTTGCACGATCTTTCCACATTGTAGATTTTTCCTTCATGGGTATCTTAGCAGCTGGGGTCTTATGAACACATTTATATAAAAGTTTCAATGTATCAGACCATACGGCCGTCTCTTCCTTTTCTTCTCTGTATGACACAAAACACCGGTCGTGAAAGGAACGACGATAGGGTACACATGTAAGATGATTTCTTTGTACGTGTACAGCCATAAAGATCCTAAAAGGATTTCAAAACCTCACGTTCGTATCACGATGTGCGGAGCGAGAGTGAGTAACTAATAAGGCGACAACGACAGAGCAAGGACATATGGTAACCCAAACGAACATTTGCGGGCAGATCGTGCGAGTACATATGGTGTCTTGGGCCACGTGGATGTATAGTGCACGTATTGGTCGAGTAAACGCTTATTTTTTGCAAGAATGTATCGAAGTCGAGATCACGAGTTGACTTTCATGTTAGGATTAGAGAATAGGATTGCGTAAGTGTTCATGCTACAATTAGTGCGGTACCTGTAGCATAGATTGTTGTGTATATTCCGTCAAACACGAAACGAATGACGTGCTGGACGATGCGCTGTCAAAATCACTGGATACCTGATCAGCTGATCAGGTGTCGCTTGCAGTCATACGGAACGCGTGAAAGTGTCTTATGCAGCGACATTCGGCGCCTTTAAATGAAACCTCACTGTTCTCATGTCGTCCATGGTTGCCAAGCAATTACCGTATTAACGCCCTGGTCCGTAAAAGGATTAGCGCCACATAGTAGACGACATCCCTCTCTACCAAATCCAATTAACTGGAGAGTGTTCGCAGCTCACACTTACTGCATTCTTTTTTGTAAGCAGGAGCGCTAAAGACTTCGTCATAAGATCACTGAAGTAAAATATGCCTTTTGTAGCAACACCTATGTATCATGAAGCAGTCGGCAGGCGCCTGGTGCAACGCGTGCTCAAATCACGCTCATTTAATCGGTTGATGATAAAGCGCTCAATCGTGCGCTCGCCCTCAAGAACCAGCTCGTATTTAGAGCGATGGATGGGGACGGCTACGGAAAGAATTAAAGATCAAGCACTTGTGATACAGCAATGTGATAACGTGCTCAATATGAACGACCTATGACTACAGTGCCTACGGCACACTAGTTCGAACGTGTCATGCTATTACGTTAAAATGGCGCGCTGATACAACCTTTTTTACATATTTCATAGCAGCATCCGAAGCAACCAGAACCGCAGCTGTGGCACTAATTTAAAGTCCGAGTTACATCCAAAGAGTATGCGTTAGACAGTCGTCTCATTGTTGTAGGGCTGCCCCAAATTGACAGGCCGTTAACAGAGAGTCGATGAATGCAATACCTCGTTACTTGGTGCCGGCAGATTTACTCGATGTTGAAGTTCCGAGGTCAATAAGAATGTGAAAGGGAGGTTAGATCCACATGCATCTTGGTGCATTCCTGTGCTATTATGGCGTGCAGATGCGTTGATTCCATACTCAACAGCATCAATAACCTGAATGACGGGATTCGGCGTGATCCTGGAAGCTAATAGTGAAAAGGTAGCTTGTCATTGAAATATCGTTCTTGAGTTAAAAGTTTTTGTCAGCGAGAGTGTAATCGTTGGCTTCCACTCGAAAAGTACAATTGTGTCTGGTGTACGTTTGTGTCACAGGGTACCTAGGTAATGATCTCGCCTAATACTAAGCGTGTGTCACGCATCACATGAAGTCGTCAAGCCTAATTTATTTTACGACAGTATAAGAGTGATGCCACAAAAAAAAGAAACAAACACAAATCACGGGTTTTCTACAGTCGATGTGACATTTCTCTGTCAAGAAAATCTGCATTTGGTGCATAAATGATAAGCTTGTGACAGCAAGCTATGTATCTATAGCTTGTCGACGCGCTCACATCGACTCGTGGTCACGGTGACTAGTCTCATCTGCAAAAGCTCAAAAATTTGTGCCGCTCTCTCGACACAGTCAATCGCTTAAAGTCAAATGTAGATGGAGAGGATCGTTTAGGTAAACACTGCCAATTTTGCTAACCCATGCGAACGTAATGCACGATTGTAAAATGCTCTAAATTAGAGCACACGTAAAAGTTTATCGAATTGCTAGTACGACGGCTATCGCAAATATTTAAAAATCGAGCTTTGCTCATTACCTGGGAAATGCCTTAGATCGAAGCTTTAGGGTTCCCAAGCTTCATTCTACGTGTTTCGTCTCTTCGTACCAGGAAAACTCGGTTGTTTTTTATATCTGACTTAGGAATTCACCAGTGCGATAAAAAAGTGGCATCACTGCTAGACGATAAAACGGCGGTTCAACATTCCATTATCGATGTAGGTCATGAACCGTTGTTTCGCTATGCATCTATTATATGCATATTTTGATCAATCACGGCCCTGCAACAATTTTCGACTAGAGTATATGCGATTTCGATCTGCTGCATTATGTCGAAAAAAAGGATGTCCTACAAAGGATAAAACAGTGTAAACAACTGTTAACAAGTCTTCAGGAAGATGATTGTGTGTTATGAAGTCTGGCTTCGTTCTTGCCATCTTTGGAAATGGATCAATCTTATTGAGCACCTATTCTTGCAAAAAGGACTGATACTGCTTTCAACCTTTTTGAATGAGCAATCAAATACAGCATACGCTAAACAAAATTTCAGTCCGAAAACTACACACTCTCGCTCTTGCCTCTACAGTTAAAATATACGGAAGGGTCTAGCGTACCTACTTATCAATGCTGCTATTCGTTCTCATGGATGCTATATTTTGTGATCGTCCTTCTGTTGTAACAAAAACGCTCGAATTCAGTATCTATGCAGAGAAGTTACATACTGTAGGGTTCTCGGTACCCTGTGTACTAGATACACGGAATGGTTATCGCACTGAAAGAGATGTGGAATATCTTGTCGGCTTATAGGCCCTAATAGGTGTCAGCCACAAGATGGGAAAGACCTTGGACATAATAATTTAGGACCTGAGTGCCTGGATTAGGAAATATTAGGATTAAGATGTCCGATAGAGTTACACGTATAAACAGTTCAGTTCGCCATTTGATCTTGTCCAAGACACGTGCCTTGCGAGGCGTCTCTGATCTTATTTGGTTTAGAGTTAGCAAAACCTTCCAAAGGTAGCTACTCCTGAGCACTAAATGCTGTAGATTCACTTTTTTCGGTCCTATCGTTCGGTCCTCTGGAACAGGGGTCTTAAGTTTCACACTTGTTGACTCATAGAGTCGACTTTTTTAGAGCTATTATCTTTTTTTGAGCTCTAAGTCTTCCTCTAACTAAGGACCTAATATCGCTCTTTGAGCACTATTTTTTCATCTGACTTAAAAAGCTGTGTAGCTCCGCTACACTTGGTAGCAATTGTAGTCCATCGACTTCTGAGTCTCTAAAGAAAGATTCTCTGAGAGGATGGAAAACCCCACTCTCCTCTCTGAGGCCTAAAGGGTCGTGCTTGATAATCAAACCGCGTGTTTGTGTCCAAAGTATGCGGAATTCCTTGTATCGCAAGGCCCGGAGGTGCTGACTGCACGTGTTGAGGACTTCTTGCAGTATAAAGCGTCCCTTCTAGGACAGGTCCAAGACCAGAAGGCGTTGGCTATGCCCACATGATATGTGTATGTTCCAAACAAAGAGGCTAGGCCTCGTCAACTTTGAGTGGAACTTATGACTACTCGGGAAAGGAGGGTGAAAAGCTCATACTCTGGATTCTTCCGATTGATGGTCATGAGATCAGGCCTGATCACGCTTGTACATCAACAGGTCTCGCTGGCTATCTTGAATCTTGACAGTAGAGATAGAGAATGGGCCTTGACGTGTATCAACATAGTCGACTTCGCGTTTCCCACAAATTAATCTGCTTGAGGCACAAATGGTACAGTTTTTTACCACCAATTCATGATTACTTTGTGCGTTAACGGTTTGTATAAATCGTCAGGATAAGAATGAGTTAACAGGCTATGTCTAAGAGCTGAAAACTCTCATGGCTGCTATGCAGTCCTACCCTCTGCTTGAGACAGTCCACGTGACTATTTTATGGAGGGCCTCCTAACTGGCATTGCTAGAACTAAAGCATTGCGGGTTCACACTTCTCCATTATTAGAGGCTGTAAGAATTGTTCTCAATGCTCAGCATAATTCCACGTCGGCCAGACTTGGCTGGAATGGGCACAATTGTAGCTATGCAAGAGCAATTCCAGGAGTACCCCGGACGTTAATAGGCCAGAACCGATGAAGTTCAGCTATGCTGGAGATAAAGATGAAGTTAATCGTCAAGCTGCAGAGCAGCAACGTTTTGTTTGACGTTTCTATACGGACGGAAGCACTACATACTTGCGGCCTTGTTGCACTTTGCGTAGATAGCGCCAGGATTGCGATTCAATACTTTATACAAGCCAGAAGTCTGGCATGGCACGGAGAAATGCCGACACCTGGTAGGCGCGGGAGAACCTAACGGGAAAGAAGTAGGTTCTGTAACACCTTAGGAGGTAAATTTTAACAAGGTATATACCCAAGGAGTTACATACCTACTGGTATGGAGCGTGGATACCAGTCTGGCTTGTTGGTCGCTGAGGCGAAAGTTTAAGGCTTCCAATATCCTTGGTCCTTTTATAATCGACTCTGGAGCGTCTTGCAATAATGATCAACGTAGTTTGCTTGAGGAAGTCAGAGATATACTGAAGCGCTTACAGCGCATGATTGTGATTCATTTACAGTTAGTCTAGCGACTGGAAGTTGTGTCACTGCACCGAAAGCTCCGTTAATCTTTCATATAAACGTTTGGACTTTGAAAGCATTGAACGCTAGCTTGTCCTGATTTGAGCTCAAATTTTAAGACCTCATCCGACTGATTGCTTGGATTGGACGCCATTATTCATAGATAGATTGGAGGTCTAAGACTTAAAGCTCTACTCGCATTGTTCCTAGCGAAGTTTTGAAGAGTCACGAAATCACCTTTGCTAGGAAAAAAAAACACTTTTGGCACAAGCCTTTGCCAGAAGAAATCAATGTACGGAAATTGGAAGGTCTGCGTTAGCTAACTCCAAAGTTAAAAGCGTGATCTTTGAGCATTGCTCATTGAGTATAAATGATGCGGCACGTACCTCACTGGGTGTCACTCCTTGTGATAACGAGTTACTGCAAGCTGAAGGCATGGTTGGCTAGGGTCGATTAATCGAGGATGTTATTTTCGATGTGTGTGTGGTGGCACAGAGAAATGCATTGAATACGGTCGGCCGTGAACGCCCCACACTTGATATCCGTAATGACACCGTTTACGAAACATTTTAAACTCAGGGCTATTTTACAGGATAAAGATTAAGACATCAGTACGCTCTCGAATAGATCGTACTACTACTAGCAGTAACTACGGGGAAACTATTGTCTCGGCCCCAGAGGGGTGTAAGATCTCGTCGAAGAGACGACCTAGACGCCAGGTGGCAACGGAGCGACTGTCCAGGTTGAGGGTCATATTAGCCTGTCAACGATGTGACTGTCCAGGTCGAGGGCAATATTAGACTGAAAACCCTTCCATCTTTGAATGATCTTATTGAGCTGACAAAATATGTGATGGCGCATTTAGCCAGGTCTTTAAGGCAGGAGATTCATCAGAAGTATTCTTCATCAAACTTGATGTCGAGTTGAACTCATCCTTAAGAATGGATGATTTGGTGCTAGAGGACACCAAGGCGGCACTCAGTGCCCAGAGTGGATCCTCTATCCTTAAATATCCTCTGGATCTTTTTTTAATAAAGAAATTTCGAGATGTGGTGTGTCACAATTCACTATTTTTCTTACCTACTAATAGAGGTGAACGTCATCAAATTGAACTAGTTCCAGGAACTAAATACTGCGTAACACGGCAGCAGCCTTTATCCATGATGCAATGTGACGTCATTGACGATTTCTTTCGTGCAAAGAAAGCGGCTGGAATGGTGCTTCGGAGTAGATCTCCCCATTTCACATTGCATCTTGTTTTAGGAAGCCAAATGGTAAGTGGTGCATTGTACTTGCTCATAGTAATCTTTATGCTACCACAGTCCCGGCTTAGACACCGATACATAGAAAGGATTATCTTAGAATGATATAGTGGGATTTGTATTGTACAGTGCGCTCGACTTGGTCGACGTTGATTACCAGCTGCTCATGCAAGCATGCGATATCTGCTAACAGCGGTTAGTACCCGAACGGATGCTCTGAGAGTGGCTCATTTACCTACAAATGCCATCAAAGCCCCGTCCACTTCTTATCGTCTGGTAAAGCAACTACTAAGACCTCACCGAGGCTACGCACAAACGTACTTTAACGACATGTTTGTTCATAGTCGTCCAACGAACTTTCGATCTGATGTATACAATCAAGTTATTCATTGACGAGCGGTGCTCGAGTGCATGTGCACATGTATATTGAATGTAATTGCATCTCAGTGCATCTTTGGTGAAGAAAGATTCATTTTCCAGGGTGTTCATTGGACATCGAATCCTTCGAGAAGAACACGCTAAGTTAAGGACCATAGTCGATTGGACAGTTCCAAAAAAACCAATGTTTACGCAAGTAGCTTGACCTTGCCAATTACTCGCATAAATATAGTGCAAATTACGCAGAAATGGCTCGGACACCATCCCGTCTACTTAAGAAGGATGCCGATTGGTGTTGGGGTAACACCAAACACGATGCTTTTCAAGCAGTTAATGAAAGTCTCCTTTATGCGCCAATACTGGCTTCGCTCGACTCTGATCGGCCTTTCAATGTCGTCTGTGACGCATCCGACTTTGCCATTGGCAGTGCTCTGTTTCAAAAAGAAGTCGATGGACGCAAGTGCATTCGAAAAGATGCTGAAAAACTATCTAGCTTATGACAAAGGTCTACTTGCTATGATCACGCTCCAGTCAAATATAAATCTCGTATGTGTAGCATTTAACCTTTTGTAGCCTATAACAATCAAGCGTCTTTACGCACGGCGAAGCAGTCGCCTCACTTTTGACAGAGGATGGCCCGTTCAATTTCGTTCTTTGCAGTATAGGATTTAAAGGCGAAGTGCAAGTCAGGAAAGCGAAACACGCTGGATGGTGCGCTGTCACAACAGCCCGACTATAAGCTTGCTTTTGCTACAATTTAGTCGTCGTCAGTTACTGACTAAATCCGGTGATCTTATGCTAAAAAAAGGGAGCAATGTGCAGCTTTAAAACGTGCTTTTGGAGGCGATTAGCAAAAAGACCCGGACATGAAATTGTCGACACGTCTGCGGTGGAGTGAATTGTCAAAACTGCTTGACGAGACCCCAAACCACTCGTTGTGCCGGACTGCCGACCGTCGGAGGGGGTACCACGACGCCGCCTGTGGACCTTGACTCACCTTGCTTACCCGTCGGCTGGCAGGTTTTACTCTTTGGAGGACTTGGTGATGATAGAGACGTCGGCATTGATGGAGGTCGACCTGGGGGGGGGCGAGCGGTCTTGCTTCATCGGGTTCTGATGTTCGCGGCCCCCAGATCGACTTGGTCGAGAGTGGTCTTATAACCAGTTGTCTCAAGTGCTGGTAGCGCCTGGCCTTTACTTGTCTTAGGGATGTTAACCGCCTGGCCTTAACGTTTCTTCTCCCTTACCACTAGGGTATGGAGACCGCTTCCGATAGCGGGTTGAGTTGGGGGGTGCTACTCTATGAATTCACAGACCAATGTACTTTCTGGGGTTCTACTTACACTTGTGTCTTACTGACAACTATCTATTCGACGGGTGGGCCAAAAAGATCTCTAGCCCGGAACAGGTTGGTAGACTTACAAATTTCTTAGAGCACGATACTTCGTGCAACTCAGATAGCAAATTGATTTTATTAAATTTTATCCTATTCTTTAAACTCCTTTACCCTATTTTTGTCTTGCACCTGGGTTCGCAATGATGATTGGCCAAGAGCCTCCAGACCTTGAGGGATCAAGTAACCCTATGGGTGAACAGGTCGGCCGATGGGTGGCCAGGTCGTCTTACAGGTAAGTAAGGCTCACCTTGGGCGTCTAGGCCGATCGATATAAAGCCAGGTCGGCCTACGAAGAACCAAGCTCCACCTTGAGCTACCAAGCCAACCAACGAGTGGTTGAGAACGATCCATATCAGTACCGTTTATCTGGTACCGTCGGTCGGTTTGATCTCGTTAGTATTAACCTTAACTGCTCGTCACGATTGGATCCAACGGCCGATCTCTACATGTGATTTAAAGGTCGTCGGTCCCTCTCCCGGCCGCGAGGTCCCATGACCGTCCAGATCATCGACGTTTAAGTCCATTATTTTTGAATACTCTCTTCACCACAGGCGCTTCTTGCACTTGATCGACTGTCCAGCGGTTAAAGCACGAACATGTACTTACCACACTAGTCCCGTAAGTCCGACCTGCTCTTGTGGTCGATATCTTGTTATCGTCTAACCTTTGTGCTTGCAGGCATACCTTAACCGGGATCCGATACACCATCTAAAGGTCCGGCTCCGACTCTTTTGCCACCACCTGCACCCTCGGCATAGGTTTCTCCTCAGGCGGACGCAGTCGCAGCATCGCCTGTCGTCTGCGGTTCTTCAGATTCGTCATCGTTATTGAACGCAGGAGAGGACGACGTGACCACGCGGTCGGCTTCGCCACTGGTGGATTCGACTCCAGTTACCTTGGTTGTGGGGTCGAACCATTCGTGACTTCTGTCCGTGCCGCTCCTCCTAAAATCTACTCGGCCCCACTGAAGGAACCTGTCTATGGCCATCCTCCCATGAGCGCACCACCTGTTGATTGTGGTGGCGTTGTCTCACCGGGTCGAGGCCTATGCGGGTCGGTTGTCCCTGATGTCTACGTTGCCGCATTACTGGTTGCTTTGACGTGAGCGCTTGGAACGGGAGGAAGGTGACTCCAGCGCTCTTATGTAGCAGATTCGCGAGAAGGTGCAGCATGAGATGGCGCTGACCGACCACTGGCGACATCAAGTTGACCTTCTTCATAGCCTGATGTCTCTTCTCGTGGCAGAGCTCAGCAACTCTGATGTCGCGGGCGAACCTCTAAGGATAGCCCTGGTGTTACTTAAGGGCCGCCACAAGACCTGGACACGGACGATCGACCCCCTGCTCCCGCTGCCATAAGAGTCCTTTGCAGAAGGCTTCTCTCACCTCAGCCCAACCTGCTAAGCGGGTGAAGGTGAGCGCACCGGACGTTTCGATGGCTAAAAAGACGGTTTCCAAGCGTTTTGGGAAACCTGCATCGCCGATCATACGACTTTAGCCTCAGTTCCGACGGCGAGTTGATCCGGGCTGCCATGGAGACATCTCGTTTGTCCCGTTGTCGGCCGAAAACTGCGCCTCTGCCTACTTCTGCGTCCCCGACTCCCACGCTTAAGGCTTCGACCCCTCGGTCTCTCACCAAAATCTTGTTTGGCTCGTCCGGGTCCGAGAGCGAGCTATTATCTAAGAAATAGAGTGATAACCAAGTGGCTCGCAGTTCCGTTTCGTCAGCCAGCGAGTACCTGCTCCCGCAATTGACCATGATTCCGGCTACAACTCAGGCGAGGGTCTTCAACGCCAGACAAGTGGCGCTTTTGTCGATCGGTCTGATAAACGCTTGGTTGCTCGTGACCATGACGCCAGGCGACCTGGTCGAACAATTGAAATTGCCTTGGGGTTAGTCCGGTCTGCCGGATGAGAATCTCGATCGGCCAGTATAGTGAAAATCTTCCATAGTCAGTCCGCCCATGATCAAGAGCCTGATGGCTGCTAAACCTTGGTTGACTGCCAGGGTCCCTTTTCCTCCCGTGTCGTCAAGGTGGTCGGCCGGTTCGCTGAACTGGCTGAAGCACACGCTACGTTTGAGACTGAGCATGCTCAGGCGCTCTGGGAGGATACCCACTGCGTCTGGATCTCGAAGGATTAAGCCTGAACAAGCTTCTTCTTTGCCTCGTACTACAACACCCGGAAGAAACGGCGGAGTAAGGCGTCTGTGGCGTGGCGTAGAACTGTCGGTCAGATCTTCGCAGGGATTGCCGCTCATCGATGTGACATCAACATCTTCTTGGACCCCTTATTCCGGCACTTGCCTCTACCTCGCCACGTAGTTTATTGGTTCCCTGGATGTGAAGACGGGTCGGACCCGATCCACCTGTTGGTCGCTCTTCACCCTTCTGACTGTATGTGGCCATGGATCTTTCAGTACAGACTCACCTCTGAGCCCCACCCCGAAACCAAGGTCTCCCGCGTTCAGAACAAGTTCGTCCCTCCTTCGTAGGAGTGATCGCTCAAAACAACATTCTATCAATTTGTTTTACACTCTGTCCGCTCGTTGCTAATTATTTACTCTGCCATATCATTTACTTTGTCAGCCAGCGTTGCACTGCCTTAGTTAACCATGGATAGTTGTGGCCGACTCCAAATAAGCCACGGTATGCCTTTGGATACACTTAGTCACTTCAATTGAGTCATGGTCGATTTCTGCATAGCGTTGGTTGTTCCTAAAAATTTGGGTCGCTCACAAAGGTTATGACCGATCAACAAGGCGACCAGGCCAACCAACGGGCAACTGGCTTTCTTCCCCACGACTAGTCTTCGTGACTCTGCATCACCTAGAAACGGTTATAGTCTATCACGTTGCGTTAAAACTCTCGTAAGAAAGCTCTACAATTTAACACCACTTCTTTGGTCCATGAGGGGTCCACCTGACCCTTCCAAAGGATTAAGAACTAACTCCGTTACCGACCGTTACGCGTCTTCTTGCTGGCACGGCTTTCTAGAATCTCTCCCACCTCGTTTTCGACTTCGTCCACCTCGCACGTACAGCTATTCTCTGGCAACAAGCATTCGTCAAAGTCTATCCGGTCGGCCTCGTATACTGTCAGCCGGTAACCTGGGTGATCCAGGAACTTCCTAACCTATTTTAGCTTGGAGATGTGAACGATCAGGAATAACCTGCACTTCGTATCACTTACTTCCAACCGCGCAGCATATTCGTCGACCAACTCCAAAACTCGGAACGAACCATGCAAGAGGTGAGCCACTATTTTGGCGTACGCTTCCTTCACACGATATAGGTAAAGACACACTTGGATACCTGACTGAATCTAGTCACCGACCACTATTTCATAATGAATTAGCAACCGGGTATTACAGGTTGACCGCAAACGCTCGTTCACTTGTTTCCTTGCATGTTAGTAGTGACTTTGATTATGATACCTCCATCTTCGAGCTTCCGACCCTTTGCATCTGGTGTTCATCACTGGCAAAGTTGCTTTCAGGGTGGTTCTAGAGTACCGCCCGTGGGCCAAATAGAACGGTGTCTCTTTTCGCACCCTATCGTGTGCAATGTTCAGTGCGAACGTTATCTGTTCTGCGTATTCATCTTAATCTTTGCTGCGCCACTTCTGAGACGTAAACCTTGATAAATCTTATCAGCGTTTGGACCTTTTTTGCGGTCCCGTTCGCCTGGGGTCGGTAAGCCATCGTCGCCCGTTGATGCTGACACGTCAGGCGATTAAACGCTCAAAAGATTTCTGACGTGAAACCGGGTTCTCGTACATAGCGGATCACCTCGCTAACTTCAAACGCCGAGAAACACATTCTTCATACCCTTCGGCTACCGTCAGAGCAGTTCGCGAAGCACTTGCCTTGTCAATCTCAATTCCAGTGAAAAAGTCGACCCAAATGAATAGTTCAATGTTTCCCTTTTGTGACTTGGGTAACAAAAAGATATGGTCCATCGGCTATGACTTGGAAAGGGTAGGTTGCCTTGACGTTGCCTGTAATTGTCTCTTGCAGGGAAGGCCACCCTTTTCCCTTCTCGCAATCCACACAAATTCCACACACACAGCTGTACACTTCGAAACGATCTTCTCCAATGGCAATACCGGCGAACCCGATAGTAGGAGCGACCGATCCCTTGATGACATCCCTCCAGGCTAGCGTGGTAGTGATGCAACACGTCCGTCTGGAGGGTTATGGGGATCACTAGTCGGGTGGTCATTTCTCGGTCGACCTCGTAGGTCTTGTGGACGGGATAGTATACCAGTTTTTCTCCTTCTCTGAATACACAATCTCTGGCCATTTTGCTGCATGCCTGTGCCGATTCTGACGATAGGCCGCCTATGTCCCCACTTAAATATGCCTTCAGATCCATTATTAAACACTCCTCCTCTTGAGCCTTTCGGATACGTTCCACTCGCATCTGTAGAACCATCTCTTCTGCATCGTTTCTTTAGACAATTTGATGGGTGGCCTTGATCGGGTCACCGCGAATACTCTAACCGTCTGATCCTCGTCTTTGGGGACTAACAGCTCTGGCAGTCGGTTGATCACTTCCAATCCTGGCCACTATTCGCTTTGTTTTTACTCTACCTCTTCTTTTCTGTGTAATGCTGTACTAGCCAGCTGGTCAGCACTCTTGTTCCAATTGCGCCATATGTGGTGTATCTCGTGGGATGTCCACGACTGAAGCTTGCTCTGAGCTCTTGCACGATATGGAGACAGTCCTATCGCTTCACACTAGACATTCTACGCATCTGCTGTCCAACCAGATTGTGGTCTCCACAGATGATTAGTCGCCGTCGTTCAAAAGGTTCTAACAACTCACAACCCGGATCGTGCATTCAAATTTGGCCTCATTCACCGTGGATTCCTCAAGAGATTTGGAGGCAGCGATTACTACCAACCACGTAGGAAAGCTCCATACGACTTCGATACAAGCTCCTCCTCCTTATTTCACACGAGCAGATCCATCAAAGCTCAGAAGATATAGCTCCTTGTCTTTTTTCACAGTAGGCGTAGGTTGGTCAACCTTCTGCTTCGCCTGCTTCGTGAGTGTGACAGCCGACAGGATCGAGTCTACACGCTCGCGAGGGGTTATGCGGGCTGCTTACGCCCCCAGTACCTGAACTCCGCCTTTCTTGCACTCACGATCTCTAATGTTCAGTGGGACAAGAGAGCGGCCCAATTTCCCAAACGCTTCTACAATCTAGAGGATTTGACCAACCAGGCCAACGTCGACTGTCTCGTTAAAACTTAAGAGATCGGGTAACCAGCATCGTAAAACAAGTCTACACCATCCGCAACAACGCCAACACTTCTTCCTCCACGGTACTGTAGTTTAACTCGTTGGCATTGAGTGTCCGGCTCATGAAGGCCACTGACACAAATAACCATCATAGCCCTGAACTAACGAAGCTGAGATGGCCCATTCGCTTGCGTAGATGATCATCACCACTTCTTTCGATGGGTCGAAATGCCGCAAAAAAGGCGCTGTAGCAATCTTGCTCTTCAGCATACCAAGAGCCACTTGAACTCGAGACCATTTCTATCCGTCTTCACCCGTAATCACTGAGTGGTGATCATAGTTTAACTTGCATCGCCACGAGTAAACGTTCACCTCTTTCAACTCGTATAGGATTGACGCAAATATAGTATAATCCTAGATAAACCTGCTGCAGTAATTTTGCCTTTCGAGGAACAACTGCATGACCTTAAGAGTTGTTGGTAGAGGTAGATTTACAATGCTTAAAGCTCTTTGAAGTGGGCTTTCAATCCTTCTCTAAATACCCAGTGGCCTAGGTAGTTGACCCTTTGACATCCCCACGAACTCTTGACTGCACTAATTGACAATTTCCAGTAGTCGCATACATCCATCAACCGTTCCACCTTGTAGCATAACACGTGTTAAAGTTGAGCGGGTATGATTATGTCATCTATGTACGACCGACGACCCAATATCGAGGGTGTGACTCTGTGTATAATTCCCCCGACGAAAACAAATCTTCTGGCTCATCCAAGCTGGTTCCTGGGGGTATACGTAAGAACCCCTGTAACACGCTGTACAGAAGTTTATGGTAGATTTGTGGTGCATTCGTGAGTCTGAATGACATCTACAGCCATTTCAACAGTCACAACGGTGTGACAAAGGCTAAAATAAATCTTTCCTTTTCGGTCATGCTGAAAACCTAAAAACGACTTGCCATATCGAGAGAGCAGAACCACAACGCACTATCCAAGTCTTCCAGTAGCTCGTTAATCAGTGACATGGGGTAGACCATGATTTGAGTCAAGTGGTCCACAAATCGGTAGTCAATGAACAACCTGATTTCTACCCCATTAATCTTCACGATGTCACTATTGGGCTGGCCCACTTCGAGGTAGACGTTTGAATAATCTTCGCTGACATTAAACCTTTGCTAAGATCGGCCTACTTTTCTTTGAACTAAGGGGATGCCTTTCGAACGCGTTGTGCAACCGTTCGCGCATTTCTTGCGTCGATGTCGCATACGGCACCACGAGCGGCTGTAGCCAAGGCGTTGCCTTTTCCCGTTAGCAGTTGTCGCTGATTCTACATGATTTGCCTCAATCGATTCACCTCTTCAGGCATGTTCCATCCTATTCAGGGATCTGAATGTTCATCAACTTGTTGCCTTCGGGCGAGAGTCTAATTCTGGTATTACTGCCCATCCTAGACTGATTTCTTCGACCCAGAGTTCTTTGCTCTCTAAAACGTAGAATTGGTCGTCAGCTTGTGCTAGGTCCTCGTGTTTCGCTCTTGCTTCAAGACACCGGCCTCCATAGACTGAGTGACCGTGGCTTCCGTCGGCCAGGGCCGGCGGCTTCTAGAGGTTGGGTGACGGAGGTCGTTTGTCCGTTGGTAATTCCTCCACTGGCAGCTGCTGGGAAGAAACGTTCATCACTGGGGTGGTCTGTTTTGGTTGGGGAGAAGCGTTCGTCCCGGGGTGGTCTGTTTCGGTCGCTGTAGAATATGTAATGGGGTATCATACTGGGGTTCGCCTACGAATACCCAACCCGTCTTCCTCCATCGGGTCCAGCTGATGGCCATTCTGGTCGGTCCTAGCTTCGTACGCTAAATTCCTAAACTCAGCGTATCTTCGAGAGCCCACAGTGACGAACCCTGCTGTCCTCAGTATTTGACCCTTCGCAAATAACATGCCAATCTTGGTGTCGTCATGTAGCATTAAAAAATGTGTGCCTACATGTATCACCTTCAAGAATTGATGTCGGCCTACTCCTCGTATCACCTTAAAGACTTACCGTTCTCCTCTTGTTTCCTATGTGGAGAAGCGCAAAGGAAGGATGGAGGGATCTGGATCGCGCGATCCGCCTAAAATACGAAAATCAATTTGATTGGTGGAGCGCGTACGGAGACGGGTCCGCTGGAACGGATGATGGTGTCACACGGCTGAGTGACAGGAAATGACTGTGGAAATTATGCAGAGTAACCCACTTAACGGCAACGAAGGGGTATAGGTCAAGCGGAGTGTGTCATGATGATCGAGGTAGATTACTTTCCCGCCGTGGATCGCATACCAAAAATCAAAACAAAGTATAAACATTTTAAATATTTTTCTCCGCGATCCGGTGCTTGCGATCTGGTACTCCATGATCCGGTACTGTACGATCCGGTACTGTACGATCCGGTATGGGGCGATCCACTATGGATTATCTGCTGTGGACCACAGGATGTAAGAGGTGGATGACATAGACAGCCGACCTAGCAAACAGATAGGCATACTCATAAGTTTTAGGTTTGGTTGGTTCACATTAAACAGAATTGAATTTGCAACGAAAGACACGCGTCGACTTCTCCCGGGCAGGATCTTTGGCCTCCCGTTGAATAGAGAGTCACCCACGTCTCAAGTGAGCTTCGCCTTGGATTGAAGGTCAACTCTCACCCTTCCTCCCAACTGTGATAGGACGCAGCGAACCTTACGGTTCAGATTCAAGATCGCGAGATGGATCAAGTGGTCAGAAGGCTCGCGTATCAAGCATCACCCCTGGCAAAGGCGACTCTGGTAGAGCGCCTAAGCTACAAGCGATCGAGTGAACAATTTCCACGCGATCCGCACCTACATTTACCGGGTAAAGTATTTCCACCCGATCAACACGTATCCCTTAGACGGTCAAGTTCAGCTACAGCTCAAGTCCACCAAGAAGAGCGCAACCCGCCCCACCGACGGGTACTCAAGGTGAGCAAGTGTAACGGGGCACCCTGAAGCTTGTACTGATGACAGTACAAGCTAGTTTTTCTGATGACAGAATAAGGAGGTACCTCGGAACTTCACGTACACTGGTACGTGCAGAGGAAGACGGTAAGAAGAAGCGAGTACTTGGTTAATGTAAAAAGTAGAACTGTATTTATCATAGTTAATGTCTGTTAATAAACCACTGTCTATCCTCATCTAACTATGTCTAAATACAAATGTGTATATCAACTATCAGCTCACCACTCATTGCGTGCGTCTGTCGTGGCGCGTCTTCGTTGGTTGATATAATGGCCTGTACCTGTATCAACCAAGCAGGAACTACTCGTAAGTGCTGCCGAATATGTGTCCTTATGACAATATTCTGAGAATAAAACTCGTATATTTATATTCTATTACCAATTTCTTATAAATTGTTGTGTAACGGCTCACCGCGTCACAGTTTCTGTAGCTTGGCAAACACGACTTGCGCGACTTGCATAATCTACCACTCGATTAAAGACCGTAAACAGCCCTTCTGCGCTTTTTCTTGACAAAACTCAGCTTGCTAGTTTCGTGCATTCTTCGTCCACCATACAACTTCGTGATCGAGAAATCAGGTTAGAGGTCCAGAAACGCGGGAGTGCCGACCCATTTTCGTTTCTATTGATGATATGGAACGCACATTACGCTCTCACGTGGCGAGATTGCAATCCATTTGTAACAACAACCAGGAGAACTGTGGACGACACTGGTCCGGACATGACATGTGGCAATTCCATGGCCTAGCACGTGCTTGGTTGGGTTTGGTTTCTCATCTTCTCACTGTTAGGTTGGGTACAAGCCACTGCAACTCACCACTCGCTTTGTACAAATGCACCCTAAAGCTGACATCTGCTTACGTTGAGACATGTGTCCCTCACAGAGATGCGAGGATAAGCTACCCCTATCTTTCAGTGCATTGTAGCCGACCCAGATCCCGCACAAATGTATCGGATGTATTGACAGTCGGCGTAAGTATATCGACTTGTAGGTGCAAGTAGTTAGTTATCCAACATTAGGCTATCGTGCGTACGTTCTAAGGATGTCGTAGGCCTTAAGCGGGACAACACGTACTGTATTAAGTACGATGCCAGATGTAACCAAGCTGACGCATCCGGAAGGGCGACTACCTCCTTATAGATAGTCGTTATATCGATCAATGGCGTTTTCTCTCGAACAAGTCTGGCCGTAAGATATCCGGGCTTTTAGGCTGACATAATGCTTGATGCATGCCCCTTGACAGCGTAGCAGCGGAAACTATGATATTTCTGTCGCTATGCTGTCGAGGACCTTGCTAGGGCCATTCTTGGTGTAACGGGGCACCCTGAAGCTTGTACTGGTGACAGTACAAGCTACTTATTCTGATGACAGAATAAGGAGGTACCTCGGAACTTCACGTACACTGGTACGTGCAGAGGAAGACGGTAAGAAGAAGCGAGTACTTGGTTAATGTAAAAAGTAGAACTGTATTTATGATAGTTAATGTCTGTTAATAAACCACTGTCTATCCTCATCTAACTATGTCTAAATACAAATGTGTATATCAACTATCAGCTCACCACTCATTGCGTGCGTCTGTCGTGGCGCGTCTTCGTTGGTTAAATTAATGGCCTGTAACTGTATCAACCAAGCAGGAACTACTCGTAAGGGCTGCCGAATATTAGTCCTTGTGACAATATTCTGAGAATATAACTCTTATAGTTATATTCTATTACCAATTTCTTATAAATTATTATGTAACGGTTCACCCCGTTACATCACCCCCCCCTAACCATCAGTCACTTTAGTGACTGATTGACTAGATGGATGCTTGTCCCACAATCATTTGGGACAGGGTTTGCACTTGTTGGTCCGAGTCCACAGTCCATCAGTTTCATCTCATGGTTAACAAGTCCATGCGGTGCGCGAACAAGGCCGCTGAGAGCGCGTCTGCACGTCTCTTTGCAGACGCCGATGCAGAAACCGCTGCAATCGATGTGTCATCGGTTGCTATAGCGACTCAGCCTGTATCACCTGGTGATGCAGGCGCTCGTCATGAAGACACTCTTGTCTTCACAAAGTATGATCTCGGTGTCTCATACTCTCCTGATACGGAAGAGGGATCCTTATCGAAGAAGGTTAAAAACAAGCCGCCTGCTAAGCGTGGCACGCGTCTTAGCATCTTTGGTTCATCTGATAGATCAGATGAACCATCGCCAAAGCGAAGGCATAACACGCAGGTAGCGCGTATTGATCGAGGCCATTTTCAAAATATGATCGGCAAGATTTGTCGATAGAGTCAAATTTGTAGCGCACGGAATCAAGATATGCTTAAGTTTTACAGTCAAATGGACGCTCAAGAGTGGCAGAGCCCATCATTCGACCTCATCTACCTCGTCAATGCCTCGGCCGTCAACACCGTTCCCTGACGTTGTGGATCAGGCAGTCGAGGTCGTCGGGGCTTCTAACGCAAGGTCGCAAGACTCGGGCGCTCACAGTGGCGTCGGTTCTCCTGTTGACACCACTCCGCAGCGATGTACCAGTGATCGCTATTGAACACGATTGTTCGATTCATCAAGGATCCATCACCTTGACCCCAGTGCGAAAAAAATCGCACTGAGAATGAGTTCTTCATCGATGCTTTCTTTAAGCATCGATGGTACAGTGGGAATCAAAAACGTGATGGTCCCTCACTGCTTCAAGCGTGGAACGCTTACTTCCATAACCTTGAGGATGTGGGTCTTGACATTTGGAATGACAAACTTATCAAAGCTCGTGATAAGTTTGAAAAGCGAACCCCGACAGGTGCACGCTACAAGCTGCATCGTCTGTCAAGGGAGAAAGGATTACCCTGCCTCTCTTGGGGAGACTCGTGCCCTTGTTGTGTAAACAACTTTGCGCGCGCACCTAAGGAGGCTTACCTCCTTAATAGCCCGTGGTGGCGCGTACGTATCTCTACTGAGATGTACGAAGGGTATGACAACCTGAAATTTCTTTATGACCGTGCCGGGAAGAATTTCTCCGGCGGTCCTTCAGCAGCACAGGATGTGCTGCGTCGTACCGCTCAACCAGACTCATTACGTCAATCATCAGTTGGTAGCGGGGCTCCCAAGTATCCCAGGACGGGGGATAACCGCGCCACCGGACGAGGTAACTCGTCCGACGTCCGTTCACATTGCATTGGTTCAACAGCCGCTCAATCATATAGCGCTGGCCACCGCGAGAGTCCTCCAAAGGAGGTGGTAAAGGAGGGAAGACGCTCTTCAAGCTATCGTGGGGGAGCGTGCGTCTCCGAGAGCCTCTTAGATCGCGTAACTCTTGCGTACCGCGGCGACCTCGAGCATGGGCGGGACAGGCGTCTTCAACTGGCGGACACTGTCTTGAAGCATCGAGCTGAGTTTGCTTTTGCTCAGCTTGAGAACGAGAGAGCTTTGACATATCTGCGTGACAAGCTAAGGGTAACTCGTGTGGATATTGACCGGTCTCGGGCTGAGATAACTGCTCTTCAGACCCTTGTTGATGGCCACCATCGGGAGCACAAGGCTTTCTGCGAGATGCTTGAACGCAAGGGCGTTCTTCATCGGAAGAAGCAGTGTACTGATGGTACGGCTTCAGCCGACCAACGTAAAACGTGGGATGCGTTCGCATCTTACGTGGTAGTTTGATCGTGTACGCGTTTCCTAGGCGATGCAATACACGAAATGGGTCGATGTACTTGGGTATAAGTTTACTACTACCCACGTTAGTCACTACGTGCTTCGGTAGATTAACCGTAGACAGTAGGACTAAGTCACCTTTATTAAATAAAAGAGTGTTTGCCCTTCCATTTTTGTCTGCGTTTTGCTTTTGCTTACCCACCGCTTCGGAGATGGAGTCTTGCACGAAACGGACTACCGTTTCACGAGCCAGCATGAACTCACCTGATGACTCGTTAGCTTCAGTGTGCTGTGAGTGCACTTCAGCAACATCAATCTTTTCTTCAGTGAGGGCTTTCGCACTCTCACTGGCATCATCTTCTTCGATATCGATGTTATCGATATCGGCATCAAACGCAATGACCTTATCGTCAGAGCGTGATGAGCGTGAACCAAATCGGTTTTTGCTCGCACGAGTCTCCCCCCCCCTTAAACCAGAGTTACACTCGAGTAAGGTGGGTACACGCGGATGGCGCAAGCCATTCACGTTAAAAGGTGTATGTGTCGTGGACGCATGCACCGAGTTGTTGATGGCAAACTCTACCATTGGCAAGAACTCACTCCAACTCTTAAAGGAGTGTACGTAACCTCGAAATTTTTTCTTAGAGCACACGATTGGATCGTTCCATCTGACCATATGACTCTGGATGATCAGATGTCGACATCTTCAAGCGCGTTCCGAGTGATTTGAACACGGAACGCCAGAAATCAGCAGTGAAGCGTGGATCTCTGTCTGATACGAGTTCACGGGGCAACCCATGAAGTCGGAAGATGGTGTCAATAAAGACACAAGCACAGCCACTTGCTGTGATTGTCTCTGGTACAGCCACGAGGTGTACATTTTGCTGAATCTGTCAACAAATACAAGAATACCCGTATTCCCGCGTGCGTCTTTGGGTAACCCGAAGACGAAATCCATTGAGATGGATTCCCAGTACTGCCGGAACTGGTAGAGTCTGTAAAGGTGCACGCAGTGAAGGACTTGACTTCACTCGTTGGCAGACTTCGCATGCGCGAACATACTTTCGCACAAACTGATACTGGCGGGGCCAGTAAAAGTCTCGACTCACCGTGAGATATGTTTTCTCACGGCCACGATGTCCTCTTATAGGAGCATCGTGATACTCGAACATGATCCGCAATCGCAGATCAGTATCATCTGGGATGACAACACGTGGTGTGTCACCAATAACGGCTGTATAATGCAGTAAAACGTTGCGAGTAGTGTATCGATCTGATGCAGATCGATACGCAGACGATAATCATTTCAGCGATTCTCGAGATGGCTGTGAGAGATGTGCCAACAACTTCACAATCTCACCATCTTGGGCACACGCCCGCCTCGCAGCATCATGCAACGTTGAAGATGGGACTGAGGACGTCATAACCGCAACAGTGGATGTCTCACTGTTGGGTTTCACGACTGGTTCAAAGTCGGGCCGACGTGAGAGTGCATCAGCGACGACCTTAAGTCGTCCTAGTTTGTACTCTACCGTACGCTTTCACGACTGGTTCAAAGTCGGGCCGACGTGAGAGTGCATCAACAACGACCTTAAGTCGTCCTGGTTTGTACTCTACCGTACAGTTGTATTTATGCAAAGAATGACAGCCACCGCGCCATTCGTTGTGAAAGGTGCGGGCTGTTCACTGCCGTGCATAGAGACGCATGGTCTGTATAAACAATGAAGGGTCTATCTCCTTATAGATAGAATCTGAACTTCGCGAGTGCGTACTTCATTGCAAGGAGTTCCTTGTCATGCACTGGATAGTTCCGCTCAGCAGGTTGCAGCTGACGCGACTGATAGCGAAAGACGCGTTCAACGCCTTCAAGATCGTACTGCATTAATGCACAGCCGATTGCAAAATCGCTGGCATCACAGACCACATGAAATGGCCTGTCCTGATCAGCAATTGCTAGGACTGGGGATTGTATCAAGCTCTGCTTGATACCATCAAAGGAGCGCTGACATTCAGCGTTCCGTAACCACATCTCGTTCTTTTTCAACAAACGAGAGAGGTGTACAGTCATCTCCGGCGTAACTGCGTGAATACTTGTGCAAATACGCCGCTAGCCCAAGGAATTTTCGAAGACCTTTGACATCAACCGGCACAGGCCAGTTGGCGATCGCCTTGATCTTTTCGGGATCAGGACGTACCCCGTTCTCACCAACGATGCATCCAAGAAGTGGTATTTCGCTTGCTGCAAATATGCACTTCTTGAGGTTAGCATACAATTGATGCTTTCGCATGATTGTAAGAACCTGTCGGACGTGGTACCTGTGAACCTCAACGTCCGACTTTCCATCCATAGCTCGACTATGGATGAATACATCAGCGAAATAACTCGGTGCGGATTTTCGTACTGGTCTCAATAGATGTGATACACATCTGTTGAACGTGGCAGGGGAATTACTAAGCCCTTGTGGCATTACTAGCCATTGCCAGAGCATGCCGCTAGGCGTGCTCACTGTGGTTTAGGGTATATCCCGTTCTCGCATAAGGATTTGATAGAAACCATCCATCAAATCCATGGACGAAAAGATGGTACTCTTTGACATACCATCAATGATTACGTCCTTCCTTGGTATCGGCGACTGAGCCGGTACCGTTGCAGCGTTCAATTTGTTAATGCATGCACAATCCGCCACCCTCCTGTTGCTTTTTGCACACAGAAGGTCGGAGAGCTATGTGGGTAAGTTGATTCCCTCACATGGCCCGCAGCTAAAGGATCGGCAAGTATCTTGTCGATCGCAAGTACTTGTTCACGAGGCAGTGGCCACAGCTTCCAGACACAGTACTTCGAGCCTGGTTTAAGCTCGACCATGTGTCGAATACCTTTATCCTTCGGTAACTCGCACGGAACAGTTTCAGGGAATACATCCTTGAATTCAACCAACTCTCCATAGAGAGGATTTGTCTTGAGCGATTCCCACGATTGGGAGTCATATCGCTCAACTCGTGTCTTTTTATCGAGGACACTCTCGTCCATCGATGAACTACTGAGAACTCTCTCGTTCTCAGTAAACATTGTTGCTGACCGTATGTCGGCTACACACTTGTTGTCAGCGACGAGTACGCAGATCTGCTTGGCTTTGCCACTATACAAATCACGCAAGAACCTTTTATGTTCGAGCGTTGGCAACTGAGTGATCTCCGAAGTCAACTACGGAGGCGCAATCAGATCAAGTGTATAAGCGCTTACACTTGATCCATCATTGACTATGACATTCAATGTCTCTGTCATTTCCTGGGGACTTATTCCCTAAGGCCTCGAAGGACTTATTCCTTCGGCTTCCCGGGGACTTATTCCTTCGGGTTTCGGGGAACTTATTTCCACCGTATCTGTAATTTCGGGACTTATTCCCTTTACTTCCTCTAGCTGGGGTTGCGCAACCACAGCGAGAATCTCGACGAAAGACTCTCCAGTCGATCTAGGATGATCGTTTCGCTTAACCTAAGCGATCGATTGTTTCTCTTCTGGATGTTACCCGCTAGGGATACATCTTTGTCCCGGTCCTCTCAACTTATTCGAGTTGTGTACCTTCGGCGCAGCCTGTGTTTCCTCACAGCCGCCGGAAGCTTGCTCCGAAGTGTAACTGTTTGTTGCACTAAGGTTTCGTGCAGTCGTACTGACGACCGTACCACAAGTGAGGTCATCGCACTCACTCGTAGTGCATTCACACGCTTGTGGACGCTCCAAGACGTTTATCAGATGGCCATCTGGTGAATAATCGGCAGGCATCGTTACTGTTCGATGTTGCCAGTTTACCCGTGGTTCGTACCTTCTGAGCCACGGTATTCCAAGGATGACATCAAATTGTTCATCCAAATCCAATGCGATAAAGTCATCGTCATATTGGGTATCTTCTAGCGTATAGTGAATCTTCACTATACGCTTAATGACGGTTACGGATGCGCCTGTCGCAAGACGTACCGTCATCCTCGTAGGAGGTGTGTCACATTCACTGAATTTAAAGTGACCATCTTCTAGCGATTGGCGTCGCACAAAATTGTTGGATCCCCTTAAAATCGACTAGAGCTCGAAGGGACAACTTATTCGTCACTTCGAGTTTCAAGGTAATAAGTGAGATCTCATTACCTAGAGCAGCAACGCACAACGTTTGTGTGTTGGGAGCAACCTTCGTCAAGAGGCCTACAAATTCTCTTGACGTTGCTGGACCAGTAGGGTGCTCCGCACCTACTGATCCTGTCCGTTTGTTGACGGTCCATCCCGTTGTTGCGTCTTTGCACCAACAGCGGACCCGCGTCCCTGCCCCTTTCTCATGGGTGGACGGTCATTACGCCCAGTGTTGCGAGACACTGGACGAGGGGCACTACACTCGTAAGCGTAGTGTCCTGTCTTTTGACATCTGTCGCATTTATGCAACTTCTTGTAGTCTGTAGAGCGAACCTTCTCGCTCTCTACATGACAGAGTTCCATCGGCTCTGGACCTCCGCTGTCATATCGTCTCGGTTGACGATATGATGTAGAGCTGGCGCGAGCCTGTCTCAGACTGAAGTCTTCCTGTTCCGCAATGAAAATGGCTTGTTCTAGTGAATCTAGTTCAAGCCGGAACAGGTGAGTCTTGACGGGACCATCCGCAAGACCCTGCATGAACACTGAAACCATCGTGTGTTCATCCAACGGATTGGAACTTATACAACTCGTGAGATGTCGTATATGTTGCGCGTAAGCGTGCACGTCACGCTTACCTTGTCTGAGCTTCAAGAGTTCGGCTCGAGCTCTGAACTCAGCTCTAGGCGGTTCAAACGTTTGTCTGAGCCGCGACTTGAAGACTTCTAACGACCCAAACGCATATGGGTCGTGCAACTTGAGTCCCAAAGCCCAAGTCTTGGCACGTCCTGCCAGATTTGATTGGGCAAACACAGATTGCATATCCCCGTTGTCGATGCGACGCACCCTTATGGAGTCGTCTAATTCGACGAACCATCTCAAGAGGGAGTCCTCTTCGACTCCCCTATACTTGGAGAGGTCAATCTTCAAGGTCTCGGGTCGATGCACTCGCGTCGACCCACCAGCAGCACCCTGCTGCTGTCTCAACAACTATGATTGTTGAGAACCTTGTTGGTGAAACAAGGCTACTTTCTCGCGTTCAGCGTCAAGTTCATTTTGAATGAACTTGGCGATAGTAGCATGTTGGGCATCTCTATTGAGAGCCTCTAGCATGACGCTAACAGAATGGATGCCCATGGTTAAACCCATTCGTTCAACCGCATCCCACTCGACATTGCTCAAATGGGAGTAGCCGTCACGCGCAGCGTGAAAGCTTTGGTCATCTTCATCATCTAACATGTTCATGTTAGATGTGAACGTGGTCCTTGGACGGACTACGAAGTGCTATCAGGTGTAACGGGGCACCCTGAAGCTTGTACTGATGACAGTACAAGCTAGTTATTCTGATGACAGAATAAGGAGGTACCTCGGAACTTCACGTACACTGGTACGTGCAGAGGAAGACGGTAAGAAGAAGCGAGTACTTGGTTAATGTAAAAAGTAGAACTGTATTTATGATAGTTAATGTCTGTTAATAAACCACTGTCTATCCTCATCTAACTATGTCTAAATACAAATGTGTATATCAACTATCTGCTAACCACTCATTGCGTGCGTCTGTCGTGGCGCGTCTTCGTTGGTTGATATAATGGCCTGTACCTGTATCAACCAAGCAGGAACTATTCGTAAGTGCTGCAGAATATTGTCCTTATGACAATATTCTGAGAATAAAACTCTTATAGTTATATTCTATTACCAATTTCTTATAAATTATTATGTAACGGTTCATCCCGTTGAACTTGGGGCCAGTTTATATCTGTCCAGTATTTCGCGATCTTGTGGTCCTATCTCGAGTCTCGGATCTGTGACTAAGCAAAATCCTTACTAAGTGGTCTGAGAATCTCTATTGATTTACTTGCAACACTTTAGCGGGCTCCAATTCATCAACGATGAGATCCGTTACGTGTCCCAGGATATATAGGCGTGTTCGCTTCCTGTAGGTGAGGGCTATCTTCTGGGATTGAAGCAACATTTTGAAGAGGCTTTAGGCAGGACGCCGACAAATCTGCGCTAAATGATATGTTCGCGGTGATTAGTAGTAAGATGCCTGTAAGCTGGTGTCTTGGAGTGCGTTGACAAAGGCACATGAAACATTTGTTGAATCTCTCGTTAAAACTCTGATTGAATCTCTGATTGAACTTTTAGTTGAGCCTAAGTGTAACGGGGTAGCCCTTTACATGATTTTAATACCGAACGGTGTCAATAGAGATATTGTCTAACATGACAATAGTCTACCAATATCATCCGAGATGGATGATATTGAAGGAATATGATCCCCTTTTAGATAATATCGATGCGCTGCTCCAAGATTAGTTGAAATAAGACATATCAACCATATATTACCACCAATCGCTGCTAGACGCGCGCAATGAGTGGTGAGCAGGTTGTCTACGTACGACGACATAATTTAATACAGTTAGACTAAAACTGAAATTGTTTTGATACTTTGACTATATAAAATACAATTCTCTATCTACCTTTTCTTGAAAGAGTCATTTAAGTAGATTAGCTTCCTCTGCACGCACTAGTGTACGTGAAGTTTCGTGGCACCCGGACAAAGGGTGCCCCGTTACACCTGATAGCACTTCGTAGTCTGTCCAACGACTACTTAGTGTCCGCTCAACATGAACATGTTGGACGTTGAAGACGACAGCTTTAACGTCGCACGGGAAGGCTACTCCCATCTAAGTGACTCAGAATTGGAGACAGTCGGCCGCATGAGTGTGCTAATGGGCGACTCCGTCAACAGTGGTATGTTGGAGTCTCTTAGTAGAGACCAGCAACATGCTGCTATCAACAAATTCCTACACGGGAAAATTGCCGTTGAAAGACAGAAGATAGCCTTGCTGCAGCAGCAAGGCTCTCATTAGTCGATGGGCGGGCCGACGCACATGCGTCGACCCGAAACCTCGAAGATTGATATCTCAAGGTACAAGGGATCCGATGAAGATTCCCTTTTAAGATGGTTCATCGAGTTAGACGACACCATCAGGGCCCGTCACATCGAGGGTGACGAGATGCAAGTCACCTTCGCCCTATCAAATGAAACGGGACGAGAAAAGACTTGGGCCTTAGGGCTCAAGCTTCACGACCTAAAAGTGTTCAAGTCGTTAGAGATCTTGAATTCTCGGCTTAAAGAGACGTATGAGACTCCGAGAGCCAAGTTCAGAGCACGCTCTGCACTCTTGAGGCTAACGCAAGGAAAGCGTGACGTGCACGCTTACGCACAGCACTTGCGCTACCTTGCAAGTAGCGTTACGGAGAACCCTGTTGATGAGCACACGCTAATTAACGTGTTCATCTACAGTCTTGTAAAGGGACCGGTGAAGACCTACATGTTCCGGGAGGACTTCCGTAGGCTGGAAAAGGCCATAGCGTATGCGGAACAATAAGACTTCAGTCTGCGACAGTCTCAGGCTAACTCGTCAGACTATCGTCCGACGAGACGACAGGAAACAGGAGGTGCCGAACCAATGGACTTCTGTTACATCGGGAGCGAGAACACTCGCTCTGTGAGTCACAAGCGAACGGCAAGATGCCATCGCTGTTCGATGATTGGACACTACGCTCAAGAGTGTAGTGTCCCGAGCACTGAGACACGTCCAAAGACGGGACGTGATGATTACTGTTGGCCAAGAAAAGGTCCAAGGCGCGGGTGCGACCCTGCAAGTCGGACCGTCAAAAAAACGGTCAGGGTCAGCAGGGGCGGAGCAACCTCCTGATCCAGCAACGTCAAGAGAATTTGCAGTACTCTTAAAGAAGATTGCTCCCAACACGCAGTCTCTGTGTGTTACTGCTCCTAGTGATGAGGAGTCTCTCATCACTTTAAAGATCGAAGTGACAAGTGGAGTGTCACTTCGCGCCCTAGTTGACTGTGGGGCGTCGAACAGTTTTTATTCGACTTCAGTCGCTAAAGGATAGTAGACTCAACTATGTTAAGCGAGAGTTATCTCCAACGAGGATGAAGGTGTGCCTTGCTATAGGCATGTCCGTAACAGTGAACAAACGTGGAGTGGTAATCCACTACACCCTAGAAGATACCCAATATGACGATGACTTTATCGTATTAGATTTAGATGATTTATTTGATCTTACCCTCGGTCTGCCATGGCTAAAAAAGGACCAGCCATGGGTTAGCTGGCAGCATCGATCGTGAAGATGACTGCCGTTTGTTCATCAGATAGCCATCTGATAAACGTCTTGGAGCGTCCACAAGCGTGTGAATGCACTACGAGTGAGTGCGATGACCTCACTTGTGGTACGGTCGTCAGTACGACTGCACGAAACCTTAGTGCAACAAACAGTTACACTTCGGAGCAAGCTTCCGGCGGCTGTGAGGAAACACAGGCTGCGCCGAAGGTACACAACTCGAATAAGATGAGTGGACCGGGACAAAGATGTATCCCTAGCGGGGAACATCGAATGGAGAAACAATCGATCGCTTAGGTTAAGCGATACGATAATCCTATATCGACTGGAGAGTCTTTCGTAGAGGATATTAATGTGGTTGCGCAACTACGGCCAGAGGAAGCTAAGGGAATAAGTCCCCGAAAAGCCGAAGGAATAAGGCCTTCGAGGCCTGATGGAATAAGTCCCCGGGAAGCCGAAGGAATAAGTCCTTCGAAGCCTGAGGGAATAAGTCCCCAGGAAATGATAGAGACATTGAATGTCATAGTCAATGATGGATCAAGTGTAGGCGCTAATACACTTGATCTGATTGCGCCTCCGAAGTTGACTTCGGAGATCACTCAGTTGCCAACGCTCGAACATAAAAGGTTCTTGCGTGATCTGTATAGTGGCAAAGCCAAGCAGATCTGCGTACTCGTCGCTGACAACAAGTGTGTAGCCGACATACGGTCAGCAACAATGTTTACTGAGAACGAGAGAGTTCTCAAAAGTTCATCGATGGACGAGAGTGTCCTCGATAAAAAGACACGAGTTGAGCGATATGACTCCCAATCGTGGGAATCGCTCAAGACAAATCCTCTCTATGGAGAGTTGGTTGCATTCAAGGATGTATTCCCTGAAACTGTTCCGTGCGAGTTACCGAAGGATAAAGGTATTCGACACGAGGTCGAGCTTAAACCAGGCTCGAAGTACTGTGTCTGGAAGCAGTGGCCACTGCCTCGTGAACAAGTACTTGCGATCGACAAGATACTTGCCGATCCTTTAGCTGCGGGCCATGTGAGGGAATCAACATCCCCACACAGCTCTCCGGCCTTCTGTGTGCAAAAGGCAACAGGAGGGTGGCGGATAGTGCACGCGTTCAGCAGATTGAACGCTGCAACGGTACCGGCTCAAACGCCGATCCCAAATAAGGATGTCATCATAGATGGTACGGCAAAGTTACCATCTTTTCGTCCATGGATTTGATGGATGGCTTCTATCAAATCCTCATGCGTGAACGGGATATCCCTTACACAGCAGTGAGCACACCCAGTGGTAAGCTCTGGGAGTGGCTAGTGATGCCATAGGTGCTAAGTAACGCCCCTACAACGTTCAACAGATGTGCTACGAACCTGTTGCGATTGGTGCGAGACTTCTCACCGAATTACTTCGGTGATGTCTTTGTCCATAGCCGGGATATGATTGGACAAATAGATGTGAGGTTGATAGAATCCACTTCCGGAAGGTTCCTACTCTTATGCGAGAGCATAAGGTGTTCCCGAACCTCAAGAAGTGTATATTCGCAGCGAACAAAGTACCACTTCTTGGCTGCATCGTGGGTAAATATGGCGTACGCCCTGATCTGGAATAGATTAAGGCAATTAGCGACTGTCCCGTGCCAGTCGACGTCAAGGAACTTCGAAAGTTTCTTGGATTATCGGCGTGCTTGCACAAGTACTCGCGCAACTACGCCGAGATGACCGTTCATCTCTCTCGTCTGCTAAAGAAAAACGAGAGTTGATCATGGAGTGTTGAAGGTCGGCAATCCTCTATAGGTATCAAGCAGAGCTTGATACAATCGCCTGTGTTGGCGATTTTAAACTAGGACAGACCATTCCATGTGTTCTGTGACGCCAGCGATTTTGCAATCGGCTGCGCGTTAATGCAGTACGACTCAGACGACGTTGAGCGCGTCGTCTGTTATCATTCGCGTCAGCTGCAAGCAGCTAAGCGTAACGGCCCGTGCATGAAAATACGCTTTGCCATTACATATGCACTGGGTAAATTTGGGTATATCTCTTAGGAGATAGGCCATTCATCGTTTGTACCGACCATGCGTAATTACGCACGGCCGTCGAAAGTCCACATCTATTGCAACAAATGACGAGGTGGCTGTCTTCTTCGCGAAGTACAGCTTTTCCGTCGAGTATAAACCAGAACGACTTAATGTCGTCACTGATGCTCTTTTGCGTCGGCCCGATTTCGAGCCGACTGCTCAACACAGTAAATGGGGTTACCCACTGTAGCAACACTATCAGTAAGTGTTCCACCTTCATCTCTACTCGACGACGTGCGAAGAAGCATACGCAGAAGTTGAGTCTCCATTTTGAGATTGATGGATTACGTATCCAATCCATGCAGTCAAGCTTAGAAGAGATTGTCGAGGAAATACCGCTCTTCAACCGAACAGTATTCGGTTCGTGATGGACTCCTGTACTATACAGCAGTCAACGGCGACACACCTCGTGTCGTCGTTCCCGCTCATTGTGATTTGCGATTGCGCATCATGTATGAGTGTCACGATTCTCCAACAAGTGGGCATCGCGGTTAAGAAAAGACTTACCTCACGGTAAGTCGTGACTTCTACTGGCCCCGCCAGTATGAGTTTGTGCGGAAATAAATTTGCACTCGCGAAGTTTGTCAACGGGTGAAGCCTAGTCCTTCACCCCGTGCACCTTTGCAGCCTCTCCTGATTCCGGCAGAGTGTTGGCAGCCCGTATCGATGGACTTCGACTTCAGGTTTCCCAAAGACTTTCTTAAGACTACTGGTATTCTTGTGCTTGTTGATCGGTTCAGCAAGATGGTACATCTTGTTGCTGTACCGGAGTCAAACAGAGCCTAGGGATGTGCTCGTGTCTTAACCGATACTATCTTCCGACTTCACGGGTTACTCCGTATATTCGTGTCCGAGAGGGACCCCCGCTTCACAGAGGAGTTCTGGCAATCCGTCTTCCGTTCACTTGGAACACGCTTGACGATGTCAACTTATTACCATCCCAAAATGAATGGTCTAACGGAATGCGTCAACCTCGTCCTCGAAGAGATAGTTTGAGGGTATGTCCACTCGTTTACGAGCTGGATTGAGTTCTTGCCGATGGAGAAATTCGCCATCAACAACTCGGTGCACGCTTCGACAACGCATACAATGTTCTTCGTGAATGGCCTACGCCATCCACGTTTACCTGCCTTCTTAGAGTGTGACTCCAATTTAAGGACGGGGGGTGGAATCACTCGAACAAAAACCGACCTGGTTCTTGCTCATCACCCGTCGATAATGGTGTCGACGTGATGGATGCCGATATTGATGCGATCGACATCGACGATGATGATGACGACGATGCTGGTATATTCAGCATCGCCAATGACTGCCAAAGTGAGGACGATGACGCCTTCACTGGTGAATGCAACATTCTTTCAGCAGTGCACACGAAGCGCACTGCTGTTGACAAGAATGAATAAGCAGAGGAATTTCTGCTGACTCGCGAAGAGGTTGTCCGCTTCTTTCAAGACTCTATTGCAGATGCAGTAGACAGACAGAAAATAAACGCAGACAAACATGGAAGAGCAAATTTTCTTTCATCTGATGAAGGAGACCTATTTTTACTGTCTACAGTAAATTTACCGAAGCACGCAGTGACAAACGTGGGCAGCAGTAAATTGCTGCCCAAGTGTATCGGTCCATTTCGTGTGTTGCGCCGAATGGGCAACGCACACACGATTGAACAGCCCCGTAAGATGCGCATGCATCCTACATTTTCACGTGGGACGTCTCCGCCCGTAATATCAGCACTAGCCCGTTTCGAGATGCGAAGAACACCTCCGCATTCAAGGGCCAAGACCACCCTTAGGTGGTCCCGTTTTAAGGAGCCAGTCTGGTCTACTAGCGAAGTAACCCACTCACGCAGTTGAGCGATGTCTTGACGAGCTGTAGTCAGCTCGTCACGAAGAGAACGAGTCGAACGTTCGCTCTCAAGTTGTGCGAACGCAAACGCAAACGCGGCACAACCGTTCGAACGATCGTGCGTTAAGGAATTGTAATTATCCTTTACAAAATCATGGAGCTCATAACGCAGAGTCCGTTCATGATCCAGGTCATCTTGTAACTGTTACGGTACACGGCTCAGCTCCTGAACATCAAGCTGATCCGACCCTCGAGTCGGATCAAGTGTTCTTGCCACTACCACTTCCTTTGGTGGATTCTGGAGGTGGTCAACGCGTTGTGGTGGAGGGTATTTTGAACTAAACGCAACGGGAATGGCGTCCAAACGAGTTACCTCATCTGCTGAAGTGGCTATCCGCTGGTCTGGGACAACTAAACGCCTCTTGCCCAGCTGATTGTTGATGTTCTGGTTCTCGTCGAGCAATAAGACGAGACCCACCTGCTGCAATCGGAGAAGTGCCGTTGGAAAGTGACCTCCTCGAACGCGAGTACAGGTATTGCAAAGTGTCAATCCCTTCGGACATCACCGAAGAGATGCTCGCCCACCAGTAAGGATCATTAGGGAGGTAGGCCTCCCTGGGGGCACGATTAGCAGTGTTTAGGCAACCTGGACACGAATCACCCCACGAGAGACAGGGTAATCCTGTCTATCTTGACAGTCGGTGCAACTTGTGTAGTACACCGACTAAGTTACGATTCTAAAACCTGACGCGAACTGCATCAAGTTTGCCGATCCAGGCCTCACGGTCAATGCACTCAATGTTATGGATGAAGGCATTCCATCCCTGCACTAAGGCCTTACCGCCGCGGTCATAGTTGCAATTGTACTACTAATGTTTAAAGAACACATTTCCAGAGGGTACAAGCAAAGTATTTAGCGGTGTAGTCAAATGTGCCGAGGGATGGTCATATTGGCATGTCTCACATACTCGCACATCATTGCTTACCCATTTAAAAAATTTGGGCCACCAGCAACGCTGGCTAACCGAGACGTAGGTCTTCTTGAGACCGAGATGAACGCTAATAGCTGAGTCGTGGGCCTCATACGGAATACGATACCTCAGGTAATCATCATGCGGAACAATGATACGCGAGCTATCCGCGGTATCTGTGCGACAGCACAAAAAACAGTTATAATAGAACATTAACGTAGCCTTGCATGCAAACAAGTGGTATAGTGAGTGTTCGAAATAAATGGACTTAAAAGTTGATAGTGGTAACGTGAGTATTCGAAAATAATGGACTTAAAAGTCGATGATCTGGACGGTCATGGGGCCTCGCGGCCGGGAGAGGGACCGACGACCTTTGAATCACATGTAGAGATCGGCCGTTGGATCCAATCGTGACGAGCAGTTAAGTTTAATACTAACGGGATCAAACCGACCGACGGCACTAGATAAACGGTACTGATATGGATCGTTCTCAACCACTCGTTGGTTGGTTTCGTAGCTCAAGGTGGAGCTTGGTTCTTCGTAGGCCGACCTGGCTTTATATCGATCGGAGTAGACGCCCGAGGTGGGCCTTACTTACCTGTAAGACGACCTGACCACCCATCGGTCGACCTGTTCACCCATAGGGTTACTTGATCCCTCAAGGTCTGGAGGCTCTTGGCCAATCATCATTGCGAACCCAGGTGCAAGACAAAAATAGGGTAAAGGAGTTTAAAGAATAGGATAAAATTTAATAAAATCAATTTGCTATCTGAGTTGCACGAAGTATCGTGCTCTAAGAAATTTGTAAGTCTACCAACCTGTTCCGGGCTAGGGATCTTTTTGGCCCACCCGTCGAATAGATAGTTGTCAGTAAGACACAAGTGTAAGTAGAACCCCAGAAAGTACATTGGTCTGTGAATTCATAGAGTAGCACCCCCCCAACTCAAGCCCGCTACAGGAAGCGGTCTCCATACCCTAGTGGTAAGGGAGAAGAAACGTTAAGGCCAGGCGGTTAACATCCCTAAAAGACAAGTAAAGGCCAGGCGCTACCAGCACTTGAGACAACTGGTTATAAGACCACTCTCGACCAAGTCGATCTGGGGGCCGCGAACATCAGAACCCGATGAAGCAAGACCGCTCGCCCCCCCAGGTCGACCTCCATCAATGCCGACGTCTCTATCATCACCAAGTCCTCCAAAGAGTAAAACCTGCCAGCCGACGGGTAAGCAAGGTGAGTCAAGGTCCACAGGCGGCGTCGTGGTACCCCCTCCGACAGTCGGCAGTCCGGCACAACGAGTGGTTTGGGGTCTCGTCAAGCAGTTTTGACAATTCACTTCACCATATTGATGCGCGTGCCCGGATTCGAACCAGAGATTTCACCGCGAGTCTCAAGATGAAGAAGACATTAAGGTCACCATAGAATTGAAGACCGAGTAACCACTGGAAAGTTGACCGCCAGTGACACAAGAAGACTAAAACAAAGAGTTCAAGGATCGACCGGACCTTCAGAGGGGTCCGGTCAACACGATTAAGCTCACAATTTTTAAAGAAAACCTTAACACTTTCCTATGTTCTCGTTGTGGACGTCTTGGGTCATGATATCTATCAGGCCTCAGTGGGACATCAACCGACGGTACAAACCGAAGAGTTGTGGTTCCCGAAACAACAAACTCCTCTGGTTGCCAATTCCAAGCCGAAGAAAACCAGGATGAGAGCGCCGGAGGACACCAAGTCGATAGGTCCCGACCCCTGAGGACCATCGACAGAGTGTGATCAACGGCCGAAGGCACATTCTGGAAATCTATGGTCCCCGACACCAAAACACACCAAGACCGCTAAGTTCAAGCCGAAAAACACGAAGACGCCGGTGGACACCAAGTCGGTTGGACCTGCCCAAGCAGAGCAACCAGCCTGGTCGGACGATGCTGTGACGATCTCCTAACATCGACGCAATCTGGGCACCCTCTTGGCAAGCGATCCCGTCGCGAAGACCATGGAGAATTAGCTGCTTGGAAAGCTAGGGGGACCAGTGCCATTCCTACCGCGCCTTTAGACGGTCACCGAGGCGGTCACTGCGCTGGAAATCCTCCTCCGCGAGGCAAACACGGCTGTATATTAAACATATCCAAACGCTTGATAGACCTGGGGATCAACAGCATCACAAGCACGTTAGAGAAGTCGCACAAGTGATTAACGATTCTGGTTAGGACCACAACCAGACACAATAACGTACCACCAGCGCAACCAATACCGACGCCGACTCGCGACATCCAGATGACTATTCATGGCTTCGGAACTTAAGTCCAAGCACGACCACAGCTCAAAAATCCAAGGGTGATGAGCCGTCGATTACCACCGCGTCTCCCACCAGGTTCAAGATGCAGATAAGCGGTCAACACCCGATTCGTCTGCTCCTGACCAGTACGACCGGATACCACTGAGACCGACAGGAGCAGCGACGCTTCAGGCTTGTGCAAGGGGTGGAGAGACCAATCCGTATGAATATGAAACGACGACATGTGTCCACCCAAATGTTCAAGCGCATGCTATGTGTATTTTTTCGCTAATGGAAATACAGCACGGTCATTACCGACATTCTGCACCACTACGTAACGAAGATGCTGGGGGGGATGCGCCTACCAACGAGGTGGGTTGCTTGCAGACATGCTTCGACGCGGCGATGACACAATTTCTACAGAAAAGCCAGGTACAGCAAGGATAACAAAATAGAAGGCGACCGCAGAGGCACAAAGAGCGCAGGAAACAGAAGATCAACAAGCACTGAGTATTCGAACAAATGCTTCAAAACAACGTACTATGACTGGCGCAAAGATGTAAAATAGCAATACGTGTGAATTCGACACAGACGACATGGACTTGGAGGAACCACTGGCGAGGAATGCGACAGCTTTTGTAGGAAAAATGCCCAACATGGTCTTTCGCATTAAACTTGCAGCGAAATCGTACCTCAACTATTTCCACGGAAGAGATCAAGACGATGAATGAGCACGCAGTTGGGTTACCACGCTGAAAAGCGCGTTCACTAGATACCATCGCCCGACGATGAAAAGTGTCTTGTCTTCGGTGGATTTCTAACTAAACCGGCTCAGAACTGGTATCGCCAACTGGTTTGCTCGTTTCGATCAAGCTGGAAGGATCCCCTACGTGAGTTTTAGATGCAGATCTGCGATTTGGGAGTGCCAGATGATCGCCAATACTGCCATGCGTAGAATAGGTCAGATGAGTCACAATTCTATTACCTGTACCGACTCAATGTAATTGGACTTAGGGCGAAGATCAAGATTGAGGAAGGGCCGCCGAAGATACAAAAGGAACATGTTGATCACTACATTAAAACTTCGGACGACCCGAAACTGGCATCCCAGATCACGACATTACGCCTGGCGGATGGGGACGATAAGAAGACATGCTTAGAGCCAGGCATAGGACGAAAGCGCGGCTAGGTAAGGTACTCTTTGGATCAATCAAGTTTCGACAAAAGGCACTTGAACCACTGGACCGACCAAGAGGAGTAAATCGCTGGTCGATACATGCGGTTCGAGCGACCATTGAAGAGTCGAATTTTGAAGCTTTGAGCTGGACGACTCAGGTGACGAAATTAACTTGAGATGCACTTACTTGATGAAATGGAAGGGCAGAGGGACACAGGTGCGAAGACCACTGAAGGCCGACCTTTCCGAGATGCCGAAAAACACAGTCAACATGAAGGTGACCAGAATCTCTCCTGTGACCAGCCGCTGAAAAACAGGAAGTTCGCTCATTGCAGAATTTGAATACATGGAGATTTGTTTTGGGTTGGTAAAAGCAACCTACGTGAGACCGTTACGGGAAGAATGGCCACACAACGAATCGTGTTTTTTTGTGTGCAAGGGGTGGAGAGGCCCACGAGGCCGGAAAGTGCCAGATGAAAGAGTTTTATAACTAAATCATTCAATGGTACAACGCGACCAAGCAGTGGGGTGTTGCCGGGGAAGGGGGAGAAGATGCTAAATTAAAACGCTCGCCAGGTTTAAATCACGTACGATCCGAGCGTTCTGATTGTCATGTCTTTGCATATTTTAAGAAGAGTTCTAAAGAAGATATAGGGACTACAGGGGCAAAGTGTTACAAGGAAGATACCACAGTTAAGAAGATTGGGAATACATCGGATTTTAAAAGCTACCCTGTGGTTCATGTTATTTGTCCAAATGGATCTGGTGGCATTTCCCGAGGAGATGCCGTGATGGAATTGGACCTACTACCAGCTGAACCCTGGGGAAACTAAAACACCATGCTTCTTCTAAGGGGTCTAGCAGTCCAAGGCCGCTGGAAAAGTCAGTATCGATCGCGCAAACTTGCTGTTTGATATTGGTGCCGAGATATCCATTTTGGATATCGCCTTTGCTCGTGAGGTGGACTGCCAGTGTGACAAAAGTGCTAAACAAAAAAGTGTCAATGTTGAAGAATAAAAATAAATCACACGAGGGTGCGCACTCGTCAAGATCACCCTGAACAGAAAAGTTAGTGTATATCTTTAAGGATTGAAGCGGCCCTATGGTAGGCCACGATGCAATTTTGGGAATAAACTTCATGGTCCCAGCTGGTACTCACTTAGACTTGGACGGTCGAGCACTCTGTCTCCCAGATGAAGTTCTTATACAATCATCCGGCCGACGAACGCTTAACAGTGGCAGAGTGACCGACGTGAATTTGGGCCAATTCGCACAATTACCTGTTAAATGGTATGTGTAAGTACCTCTATAAAGATCGACCTCGGAGCAGAGTGTGCAATGGGTGACAAGAGGAGAGCGGTAAGTCACAACGGTGATTTGAGGGGTTAGCCGACGTCAATTCTTAAAGGCAATAAATGTCAGAACACAGTTTTTAAGGCTACATGACGACACGAGGATTGGCATGTTACTTGTGAAGGGTCAAATACTAAGGACAGTAGGGTTCGTCACTGTGGGCTCTCGAAGATACGCTGAGTTTAGGAATTTAGTAAACGAAGCTAGGACCGACCAGAATGGCCATCAGCTGGACCCGATGGAGGAAGACGGGTTGGGTATTCGTGGGCGAACCCCAGTATGATACCCCATTACATATTCTACAGCGACCGAAACAGACCACCCCGGGATGAACGCTTCTCCCCAACCAAAGCAGACCACCCCAGTGATGAACGTTTCTTCCCAGCAGCTGCCAGTGGAGGAATTACCAACGGACAAACGACCTCCGTCACCCAACCTCTAGAAGCAGCCGGCCCTGGCCGACGGAAGCCACGGTCACTCAGTCTATGGAGGCCGGTGTCTTGAAGCAAGAGCGAAACACGAGGACCTAGCACAAGCTGACGACCAATTCTACGTTTTAGAGAGCAAAGAACTCTGGGTCGAAGAAATCAGTCTAGGATGGGCAGTAATACCAGAATTAGACTCTCGCCCGAAGGCAACAAGTTGATGAACATTCAGATCCCTGAATAGGATGGAACATGCCTGAAGAGGTGAATCGATTGAGGCAAATCATGTAGAATCAGCGACAACTGCTAACGGGAAAAGGCAACGCCTTGGCTACAGCCGCTCGTGGTGCCGTATGCGACATCGACGCAAGAAATGCGCGAACGGTTGCACAACGCGTTCGAAAGGCATCCCCTTAGTTCAAAGAAGAGTAGGCCGATCTTAGCAAAGGTTTAATGTCAGCAAAGATCATTCAAACGTCTACCTCGAAGTGGGCCAGCCCAATAGTGACATCGTGAAGATTAATGGGATAGAAATCAAGTTGTTCATTGACTACCGATTTGTGGACCACTTGACTCAAATCATGGTCTACCCCATGTCACTGATTAACGAGCTACTGGAAGACTTGGATAGTGCGTTGTGGTTCTGCTCTCTCGATATGGCAAGTCGTTTTTAGGTTTTCAGCATGACCGAAAAGGAAAGATTTATTTTAGCCTTTGTCACACCGTTGTGACTGTTGAAATGGCTGTAGATGTCATTCAGACTCACGAATGCAACACAGATCTACCATAAACTTCTGTACAGCGTGTTACAGGTGTTCTCACGTATACCCCCAGGAACCAGCTTGGATGAGCCAGAAGATTTGTTTTCGTCGGGGGAATTATACACAGAGTCACACCCTCGATATTGGGTCGTCGGTCGTACATAGATGACATAATCATACCCGCTCAACTTTAACACGTGTTATGCTACAAGGTGGAACGGTTGATGGATGTATGCGACTACTGGAAATTGTCAATTAGTGCAGTCAAGAGTTCGTGGGGATGTCAAAGGGTCAACTACCTAGGCCACTGGGTATTTAGAGAAGGATTGAAAGCCCACTTCAAAGAGCTTTAAGCATTGTAAATCTACCTCTACCAACAACTCTTAAGGTCATGCAGTTGTTCCTCGAAAGGCAAAATTACTGCAGCAGGTTTATCTAGGATTATACTATATTTGCGTCAATCCTATACGAGTTGAAAGAGGTGAACGTTTACTCGTGGCGATGCAAGTTAAACTATGATCACCACTCAGTGATTACGGGTGAAGACGGATAGAAATGGTCTCGAGTTCAAGTGGCTCTTGGTATGCTGAAGAGCAAGATTGCTACAGCGCCTTTTTTGCGGCATTTCGACCCATCGAAAGAAGTGGTGATGATCATCTACGCAAGCGAATGGGCCATCTCAGCTTCGTTAGTTCAGGGCTATGATGGCTATTTGTGCCAGTGGCCTTCATGAGCCGGACACTCAATGCCAACGAGTTAAACTACAGTACCGTGGAGGAAGAAGTGTTGGCGTTGTTGCGGATGTTGTAGACTTGTTTTACGATGCTGGTTACCCGACCTCTTAAGTTTTAACGAGACAGTCGACGTTGGCCTGGTTGGTCAAATCCTCTAGATTGTAGAAGCGTTTGGGAAATTGGGCCGCTCTCTTGTCCCACTGAACATTAGAGATCGTGAGTGCAAGAAAGGCGAAGTCCAGGTACTGGGGGCGTAAGCAGCCCGCATAACCCCCCCGCGAGCGTGTAGACTCGATCCTGTCGGCTGTCACACTCACGAAGCAGGCGAAGCAGAAGGTTGACCAACCTACGCCTACTGTGAAAAAAGACAAGGAGCTATATCTTCTGAGCTTTGATGGATCTGCTCGTGTGAAATAAGGAGGAGGAGCTTGTATCGAAGTCGTATGGAGCTTTCCTACGTGGTTGGTAGTAATCGCTGCCTCCAAATCTCTTGAGGAATCCACGGTGAATGAGGCCAAATTTGAATGCACGATCCGGGTTGTGAGTTGTTAGAACCTTTTGAACGACGGCGACTAATCATCTGTGGAGACCACAATCTGGTTGGACAGCAGATGCGTAGAATGTCTAGTGTGAAGCGATAGGACTGTCTCCATATCGTGCAAGAGCTCAGAGCAAGCTTCAGTCGTGGACATCCCACGAGATACACCACATATGGCGCAATTGGAACAAGAGTGCTGACCAGCTGGCTAGTACAGCATTACACAGAAAAGAAGAGGTAGAGTAAAAACAAAGCGAATAGTGGCCAGGATTGGAAGTGATCAACCGACTGCCAGAGCTGTTAGTCCCCAAAGACGAGGATCAGACGGTTAGAGTATTCGCGGTGACCCGATCAAGGCCACCCGTCAAATTGTCTAAAGAAACGATGCAGAAGAGATGGTTCTACAGATGCGAGTGGAACGTATCCGAAAGGCTCAAGAGGAGGAGTGTTTAATAATGGATCTGAAGGCATATTTAAGTGGGGACATAGGCGGCCTATCGTCAGAATTGGCACAGGCATGCAGCAAAATGGCCAGAGATTGTGTATTCAGAGAAGGAGAAAAACTGGTATACTATCCCGTCCACAAGACCTACGAGGTCGACCGAGAAATGACCACCCGACTAGTGATCCCCATAACCCTCCAGACGGACGTGTTGCATCACTACCACGCTAGCCTGGAGGGATGTCATCAAGGGATCGGTCGCTCCTACTATCGGGTTCGCCGGTATTGCCATTGGAGAAGATCGTTTCGAAGTGTACAGCTGTGTGTGTGGAATTTGTGTGGATTGCGAGAAGGGAAAAGGGTGGCCTTCCCTGCAAGAGACAATTACAGGCAACGTCAAGGCAACCTACCCTTTCCAAGTCATAGCCGATGGACCATATCTTTTTGTTACCCAAGTCACAAAAGGGAAACATTGAACTATTCATTTGGGTCGACTTTTTCACTGGAATTGAGATTGACAAGGCAAGTGCTTCGCGAACTGCTCTGACGGTAGCCGAAGGGTATGAAGAATGTGTTTCTCGGCGTTTGAAGTTAGCGAGGTGATCCGCTATGTACGAGAACCCGGTTTCACGTCAGAAATCTTTTGAGCGTTTAATCGCCTGACGTGTCAGCATCAACGGGCGACGATGGCTTACCGACCCCAGGCGAACGGGACCGCAAAAAAGGTCCAAACGCTGATAAGATTTATCAAGGTTTACGTCTCAGAAGTGGCGCAGCAAAGATTAAGATGAATACGCAGAACAGATAACGTTCGCACTGAACATTGCACACGATAGGGTGCGAAAAGAGACACCGTTCTATTTGGCCCACGGGCGGTACTCTAGAACCACCCTGAAAGCAACTTTGCCAGTGATGAACACCAGATGCAAAGGGTCGGAAGCTCGAAGATGGAGGTATCATAATCAAAATCACTACTAACATGCAAGGAAACAAGTGAACGAGCGTTTGCGGTCAACCTGTAATACCCGGTTGCTAATTCATTATGAAATAGTGGTCGGTGACTAGATTCAGTCAGGTATCCAAGTGTGCCTTTACCTATATCGTGTGAAGGAAGCGTACGCCAAAATAGTGGCTCACCTCTTGCATGGTTCGTTCCGAGTTTCGGAGTTGGTCGACGAATATGCTGCGCGGTTGGAAGTAAGTGATACGAAGTGCAGGTTATTCCTGATCGTTCACATCTCCAAGCTAAAATAGGTTAGGAAGTTCCTGGATCACCCAGGTTACCGGCTGAAAGTATACGAGGCCGACCGGATAGACTTTGACGAATGCTTGTTGCCAGAGAATAGCTGTACGTGCGAGGTGGACGAAGTCGAAAATGAGGTGGGAGAAATTCTAGAAAGCCGTGCCAGCAAGAAGACGCGTAACGGTCGGTAACGGAGTTAGTTCTTAATCCTTTGGAAGGGTCAGGTGGACCCCTCATGGACCAAAGAAGTGGTGTTAAATTGTAGAGCTTTCTTACGAGAGTTTTAACGCAACGTGATAGACTATAACCGTTTCTAGGTGATGCAGAGTCACGAAGACTAGTCGTGGAGAAGAAAGCCAGTTGCCCGTTGGTTGGCCTGGTCGCCTTGTTGATCGGTCATAACCTTTGTGAGCGACCCAAATTTTTAGGAACAACCAACGCTATGCAGAAATCGACCATGACTCAATTGAAGTGACTAAGTGTATCCAAAGGCATACCGTGGCTTATTTGGAGTCGGCCACAACTATCCATGGTTAACTAAGGCAGTGCAACGCTGGCTGACAAAGTAAATGATATGGCAGAGTAAATAATTAGCAACGAGCGGACAGAGTGTAAAACAAATTGATAGAATGTTGTTTTGAGCGATCACTCCTACGAAGGAGGGACGAACTTGTTCTGAACGCGGGAGACCTTGGTTTCGGGGTGGGGCTCAGAGGTGAGTCTGTACTGAAAGATCCATGGCCACATACAGTCAGAAGGGTGAAGAGCGACCAACAGGTGGATCGGGTCCGACCCGTCTTCACATCCAGGGAACCAATAAACTACGTGTCGAGGTAGAGGCAAGTGCCGGAATAAGGGGTCCAAGAAGATGTTGATGTCACATCGATGAGCGGCAATCCCTGCGAAGATCTGACCGACAGTTCTACGCCACGCCACAGACGCCTTACTCCGCCGTTTCTTCCGGGTGTTGTAGTACAAGGCAAAGAAGAAGCTTGTTCAGGCTTAATCCTTCGAGATCCAGACGCAGTGGGTATCCTCCCAGAGCGCCTGAGCATGCTCAGTCTCAAACGTAGCGTGTGCTTCAGCCAGTTCAGCGAACCAGCCGACCACCTTGACGACACGGGAGGAAAAGGGACCCTGGCAGTCAACCAAGGTTTAGCAGCCATCAGGCTCTTGATCATGGGCGGACTGACTATGGAAGATTTCCACTATACAGGCCGATCGAGATTCTCATCCGGCAGACCGGACTAACCCCAAGGCAATTTCAATTGTTCGACCAGGTCGCCTGGCGTCATGGTCACGAGCAACCAAGCGTTTATCAGACCGATCGACAAAAGCGCTACTTGTCTGGCGTTGAAGACCCTCGCCTGAGTTGGAGCCGGAATCATGGTCGATTGCGGGAGCAGGTACTCGCTGGCTGACGAAACGGAACTGCGAGCCACTTGGTTATCACTCTATTTCTTAGATAATAGCTCGCTCTCGGACCCGGACGAGCCAAACAAGATTTTGGTGAGAGACCGAGGGGTCGAAGCCTTAAGCGTGGGAGTCGGGGACGCAGAAGTAGGCAGAGGCGCAGTTTTCGGCCGACAACGGGACAAACGAGATGTCTCCATGGCAGCCCGGATCAACTCGCCGTCGGAACTGAGGCTAAAGTCGTATGATCGGCGATGCAGGTTTCCCAAAACGCTTGGAAACCGTCTTTTTAGCCATCGAAACGTCCGGTGCGCTCACCTTCACCCGCTTAGCAGGTTGGGCTGAGGTGAGAGAAGCCTTCTGCAAAGGACTCTTATGGCAGCGGGAGCAGGGGGTCGATCGTCCGTGTCCAGGTCTTGTGGCGGCCCTTAAGTAACACCAGGGCTATCCTTAGAGGTTAGCCCGCGACATCAGAGTTGCTGAGCTCTGCCACGAGAAGAGACATCAGGCTATGAAGAAGGTCAACTTGATGTCGCCAGTGGTCGGTCAGCGCCATCTCATGCTGCACCTTCTCGCGAATCTGCTACATAAGAGCGCTGGAGTCACCTTCCTCCCGTTCCAAGCGCTCACGTCAAAGCAACCGGTAATGCGGAAACGTAGACATCAGGGACAACCGACCCGCATAGACCTCGACCCGGCGAGACAACGCCACCACAATCAACAGGTGGTGCGCTCATGGGAGGATGGCCATAGACAGGTTCCTTCAGTGGGGCCGAGTAGATTTTAGGAGGAGCGGCACGGACAGAAGTCACGAATGGTTCGACCCCACAACCAAGGTAACTGGAGTCGAATCCACCAGTGGCGAAGCCGACCGCGTGGTCACGTCGTCCTCTCCTGCGTTCAATAACGATGACGAATCTGAAGAACCGCAGACGACAGGCGATGCTGCGACTGCGTCCGCCTGAGGAGAAACCTATGCCGAGAGTGCAGGTGGTGGCAAAAGAGTCGGAGCCGGACCTTTAGATGGTGTATCGGATCCCGGTTAAGGTATGCCTGCAAGCACAAAGGTTAGACGATAACAAGATATCGACCACAAGAGCAGATCGGACTTACGGGACTAGTGTGGTAAGTACATGTTCGTGCTTTAACCGCTGGACAGTCGATCAAGTGCAAGAAGCGCCTGTGGTGAAGAGAGTATTCAAAAATAATGGACTTAAACGTCGATGATCTGGACGGTCATGGGACCTCGCGGCCGGGAGAGGGACCGACGACCTTTGAATCACATGTAGAGATCGGCCGTTGGATCCAATCGTGACGAGCAGTTAAGGTTAATACTAACGAGATCAAACCGACCGACGGTACCAGATAAACGGTACTGATATGGATCGTTCTCAACCACTCGTTGGTTGGTTTCGTAGCTCAAGGTGGAGCTTGGTTCTTCGTAGGCCGACCTGGCTTTATATCGATCGGAGTAGACGCCCGAGGTGGGCCTTACTTACCTGTAAGACGACCTGACCACCCATCGGTCGACCTGTTCACCCATAGGGTTACTTGATCCCTCAAGGTCTGGAGGCTCTTGGCCAATCATCATTGCGAACCCAGGTGCAAGACAAAAATAGGGTAAAGGAGTTTAAAGAATAGGATAAAATTTAATAAAATCAATTTGCTATCTGAGTTGCACGAAGTATCGTGCTCTAAGAAATTTGTAAGTCTACCAACCTGTTCCGGGCTAGGGATCTTTTTGGCCCACCCGTCGAATAGATAGTTGTCAGTAAGACACAAGTGTAAGTAAAACCCCAGAAAGTACATTGGTCTGTGAATTCATAGAGTAGCACCCCCCCCAACTCAAGCCCGCTACAGGAAGCGGTCTCCATACCCTAGTGGTAAGGGAGAAGAAACGTTAAGGCCAGGCGGTTAAAATCCCTAAAAGACAAGTAAAGGCCAGGCGCTACCAGCACTTGAGACAACTGGTTATAAGACCACTCTCGACCAAGTCGATCTGGGGGCCGCGAACATCAGAACCCGATGAAGCAAGACCGCTCGCCCCCCCCAGGTCGACCTCCATCAATGCCGACGTCTCTATCATCACCAAGTCCTCCAAAGAGTAAAACCTGCCAGCCGACGGGTAAGCAAGGTGAGTCAAGGTCCACAGGCGGCGTCGTGGTACCCCCTCCGACGGTCGGCAGTCCGGCACAACGAGTGGTTTGGGGTATCGTCAAGCAGTTTTGACAATTCACTCCATTACAGACGTGTCGCAACTTAAAGTCCGAGTCTTTAATCTTATCGCCTCCGGAATCACGTATTAAAGCTGCACATCGCTCCCTTTTTTAGCATAAGATCACCGGATTTAGTCAGTAACTGACGACGACTAAATTGTAGCAAAAGCAAGCTTATAGTCGGGCTGTTGTGACAGCGCACCATCCAGCGTGTTTCGCTTTCCTGACTTGCACTTCGCCTTTAAATCCTATACTGCAAAGAACGAAATTGAACGGGCCATCCTCTGTCAAAAGTGAGGCGACTGCTTCGCCGTGCGTAAAGACGCTTGATTGTTATAGGCTACAAAAGGTTAAATGCTACACATACGAGATTTATATTTGACTGGAGCGTGATCATAGCAAGTAGACCTTTGTCATAAGCTAGATAGTTTTTCAGCATCTTTTCGAATGCACTTGCGTCCATCGACTTCTTTTTGAAACAGAGCACTGCCAATGGCAAAGTCGGATGCGTCACAGACGACATTGAAAGGCCGATCAGAGTCGAGCGAAGCCAGTATTGGCGCATAAAGGAGACTTTCATTAACTGCTTGAAAAGCATCGTGTTTGGTGTTACCCCAACACCAATCGGCATCCTTCTTAAGTAGACGGGATGGTGTCCGAGCCATTTCTGCGTAATTTGCACTATATTTATGCGAGTAATTGGCAAGGTCAAGCTACTTGCGTAAACATTGGTTTTTTTGGAACTGTCCAATCGACTATGGTCCTTAACTTAGCGTGTTCTTCTCGAAGGATTCGATGTCCAATGAACACCCTGGAAAATGAATCTTTCTTCACCAAAGATGCACTGAGATGCAATTACATTCAATATACATGTGCACATGCACTCGAGCACCGCTCGTCAATGAATAACTTGATTGTATACATCAGATCGAAAGTTCGTTGGACGACTATGAACAAACATGTCGTTAAAGTACGTTTGTGCGTAGCCTCGGTGAGGTCTTAGTAGTTGCTTTACCAGACGATAAGAAGTGGACGGGGCTTTGATGGCATTTGTAGGTAAATGAGCCACTCTCAGAGCATCCGTTCGGGTACTAACCGCTGTTAGCAGATATCGCATGCTTGCATGAGCAGCTGGTAATCAACGTCGACCAAGTCGAGCGCACTGTACAATACAAATCCCACTATATCATTCTAAGATAATCCTTTCTATGTATCGGTGTCTAAGCCGGGACTGTGGTAGCATAAAGATTACTATGAGCAAGTACAATGCACCACTTACCATTTGGCTTCCTAAAACAAAATGCAATGTGAAATGGGGAGATCTACTCCGAAGCACCATTCCAGCCGCTTTCTTTGCACGAAAGAAATCGTCAATGACGTCACATTGCATCATGGATAAAGGCTGCTGCCGTGTTACGCAGTATTTAGTTCCTGGAACTAGTTCAATTTGATGACGTTCACCTCTATTAGTAGGTAAGAAAAATAGTAAATTGTGACACACCACATCTCGAAATTTCTTTATTAAAAAAAGATCCAGAGGATATTTAAGGATAGAGGATCCACTCTGGGCACTGAGTGCCGCCTTGGTGTCCTCTAGCACCAAATCATCCATTCTTAAGGATGAGTTCAACTCGACATCAAGTTTGATGAAGAATACTTCTGATGAATCTCCTGCCTTAAATACCTGGCTAAACGCGCCATCACATATTTTATCTAGCTCAATAAGATCATTCAAAGATGGAAGGGTTTCCAGTCTGATATTGCCCTCAACCTGGACAGTCACATCGTTGACAGGCTAATATGACCCTCAACCTGGACAGTCGCTCCGTTGCCACCTGGCGTCTAGGTCGTCTCTTCGACGAGATCTTACACCCCTCTGGGGCCGAGACAATAGTTTCCCCGTAGTTACTGCTAGTAGTAGTACGATCTATTCGAGAGCGTACTGATGTCTTAATCTTTATCCTGTAAAATAGCCCTGAGTTTAAAATGTTTCGTAAACGGTGTCATTACGGATATCAAGTGTGGGGCGTTCACGGCCGACCGTATTCAATGCATTTCTCTGTGCCACCACACACACATCGAAAATAACATCCTCGATTAATCGACCCTAGCCAACCATGCCTTCAGCTTGCAGTAACTCGTTATCACAAGGAGTGACACCCAGTGAGGTACGTGCCGTATCATTTATACTCAATGAGCAATGCTCAAAGATCACGCTTTTAACTTTGGAGTTAGCTAACGCAGACATTCCAATTTCCGTACATTGATTTCTTCTGGCAAAGGCTTGTGCCAAAAGTGTTTTTTTGCCTAGCAAAGGTGATTTCGTGACTCTTCAAAACTTCGCTAGGAACAATGCGAGTAGAGCTTTAAGTCTTAGACCTCTAATCTATCTATGAATAATGGCGTCCAATCCAAGCAATCAGTCGGATGAGGTCATATTTCGAGCTCAAATCAGGACAAGCTAGCGTTCAATGCTTTCAAAGTGCAAACGTTTATGTGAAAGATTAACGGAGCTTTCGGTGCAGTGACACAACTTCCAGTCGCTAGACTAACTGTAAATGAATCACAATCATGCGCTGTAAGCGCTTCAGTATATCTCTGACTTCCTCAAGCGAACTACGTTGATCATTATTGCAAGACGCTCGAGAGTCGATTATAAAAGGACCAAGGATATTGGAAGCCTTAAACTTTCGCCTCAGCGACCAACAAGCCAGACTGGTATCCACGCTCCATACCAGTAGGTATGTAACTCCTTGGGTATATACCTTGTTAAAATTTACCTCCTAAGGTGTTACAGAACCTACTTCTTTCCAGTTAGGTTCTCCCGCGCCTACCAGGTGTCGGCATTTCTCCGTGCCATGCCAGACTTCTGGCTTGTATAAAGTATTGAATCGCAATCCTGGCGCTATCTACGCAAAGTGCAACAAGGCCGCAAGTATGTAGTGCTTCCGTCCGTATAGAAACGTCAAACAAAACGTTGCTGCTCTGCAGCTTGACGATTAACTTCATCTTTATCTCCAGCATAGCTGAACTTCATCGGTTCTGGCCTATTAACGTCCGGGGTACTCCTGGAATTGCTCTTGCATAGCTACAATTGTGCCCATTCCAGCCAAGTCTGGCCGACGTGGAATTATGCTGAGCATTAAGAACAATTCTTACAGCCTCTAATAATGGAGAAGTGTGAACCCGCAATGCTTTAGTTCTAGCAATGCCAGTTAGGAGGCCCTTCATAAAATAGTCACGTGGACTGTCTCAAGCAGAGGGTAGGACTGCATAGCAGCCATGAGAGTTTTCAGCTCTTAGACATAGCCTGTTAACTCATTCTTATCCTGACGATTTATACAAACCGTTAACGCACAAAGTAATCATGAATTGGTGGTAAAAAACTGTACCATTTGTGCCTCAAGCAGATTAATTTGTGGGAAACGCGAAGTCGACTATGATGATACACGTCAAGGCCCATTCTCTATCTCTACTGTCAAGATTCAAGATAGCCAGCGAGACCTGTTGATGTACAAGCGTGATCAGGCCTGATCTCATGACCATCAATCGGAAGAATCCAGAGTATGAGCTTTTCACCCTCCTTTCCCGAGTAGTCATAAGTTCCACTCAAAGTTGACGAGGCCTAGCCTCTTTGTTTGGAACATACACATATCATGTGGGCATAGCCAACGCCTTCTGGTCTTGGACCTGTCCTAGAAGGGACGCTTTATACTGCAAGAAGTCCTCAACACGTGCAGTCAGCACCTCCGGGCCTTGCGATACAAGGAATTCCGCATACTTTGGACACAAACACGCGGTTTGATTATCAAGCACGACCATTTAGGCCTCAGAGAGGAGAGTGGGGTTTTCCATCCTCTCAGAGAATCTTTCTTTAGAGACTCAGAAGTCGATGGACTACAATTGCTACCAAGTGTAGCGGAGCTACACAGCTTTTTAAGTCAGATGAAAAAATAGTGCTCAAAGAGCGATATTAGGTCCTTAGTTAGAGGAAGACTTAGAGCTCAAAAAAGATAATAGCTCTAAAAAAGTCGACTCTATGAGTCAACAAGTGTGAAACTTAAGACCCCTGTTCCAGAGGACCGAACGATAGGACCGAAAAAAGTGAATCTACAGCATTTAGTGCTCAGGAGTAGCTACCTTTGGAAGGTTTTGCTAACTCTAAACCAAATAAGATCAGAGACGCCTCGCAAGGCACGTGTCTTGGACAAGATCAAATGGCGAACTGAACTGTTTATACGTGTAACTCTATCGGACATCTTAATCCTAATATTTCCTAATCCAGGCACTCAGGTCCTAAATTATTATGTCCAAGGTCTTTCCCATCTTGTGGCTGACACCTATTAGGGCCTATAAGCCGACAAGATATTCCACATCTCTTTCAGTGCGATAACCATTCCGTGTATCTAGTACACAGGGTACCGAGAACCCTACAGTATGTAACTTCTCTGCATAGATACTGAATTCGAGCGTTTTTGTTACAACAGAAGGACGATCACAAAATATAGCATCCATGAGAACGAATAGCAGCATTGATAAGTAGGTACGCTAGACCCTTCCGTATATTTTAACTGTAGAGGCAAGAGCGAGAGTGTGTAGTTTTCGGACTGAAATTTTGTTTAGCGTATGCTGTATTTGATTGCTCATTCAAAAAGGTTGAAAGCAGTATCAGTCCTTTTTGCAAGAATAGGTGCTCAATAAGATTGATCCATTTCCAAAGATGGCAAGAACGAAGCCAGACTTCATAACACACAATCATCTTCCTGAAGGCTTGTTAACAGTTGTTTACACTGTTTTATCCTTTGTAGGACATCCTTTTTTTCGACATAATGCAGCAGATCGAAATCGCATATACTCTAGTCGAAAATTGTTGCAGGGCCGTGATTGATCAAAATATGCATATAATAGATGCATAGCGAAACAACGGTTCATGACCTACATCGATAATGGAATGTTGAACCGCCGTTTTATCGTCTAGCAGTGATGCCACTTTTTTATCGCACTGGTGAATTCCTAAGTCAGATATAAAAAACAACCGAGTTTTCCTGGTACGAAGAGACGAAACACGTAGAATGAAGCTTGGGAACCCTAAAGCTTCGATCTAAGGCATTTCCCAGGTAATGAGCAAAGCTCGATTTTTAAATATTTGCGATAGCCGTCGTACTAGCAATTCGATAAACTTTTACGTGTGCTCTAATTTAGAGCATTTTACAATCGTGCATTACGTTCGCATGGGTTAGCAAAATTGGCAGTGTTTACCTAAACGATCCTCTCCATCTACATTTGACTTTAAGCGATTGACTGTGTCGAGAGAGCGGCACAAATTTTTGAGCTTTTGCAGATGAGACTAGTCACCGTGACCACGAGTCGATGTGAGCGCGTCGACAAGCTATAGATACATAGCTTGCTGTCACAAGCTTATCATTTATGCACCAAATGCAGATTTTCTTGACAGAGAAATGTCACATCGACTGTAGAAAACCCGTGATTTGTGTTTGTTTCTTTTTTTTGTGGCATCACTCTTATACTGTCGTAAAATAAATTAGGCTTGACGACTTCATGTGATGCGTGACACACGCTTAGTATTAGGCGAGATCATTACCTAGGTACCCTGTGACACAAACGTACACCAGACACAATTGTACTTTTCGAGTGGAAGCCAACGATTACACTCTCGCTGACAAAAACTTTTAGCTCAAGAACGATATTTCAATGACAAGCTACCTTTTCACTATTAGCTTCCAGGATCACGCCGAATCCCGTCATTCAGGTTATTGATGCTGTTGAGTATGGAATCAACGCATCTGCACGCCATAATAGCACAGGAATGCACCAAGATGCATGTGGATCTAACCTCCCTTTCACATTCTTATTGACCTCGGAACTTCAACATCGAGTAAATCTGCCGGCACCAAGTAACGAGGTATTGCATTCATCGACTCTCTGTTAGCGGCCTGTCAATTTGGGGCATCCCTACAACAATGAGACGACTGTCTAACGCATACTCTTTGGATGTAACTCGGACTTTAAATTAGTGCCACAGCTGCGGTTCTGGTTGCTTCGGATGCTGCTATGAAATATGTAAAAAAGGTTGTATCAGCGCGCCATTTTAACGTAATAGCATGACACGTTCGAACTAGTGTGCCGTAGGCACTGTAGTCATAGGTCGTTCATATTGAGCACGTTATCACATTGCTGTATCACAAGTGCTTGATCTTTAATTCTTTCCGTAGCCGTCCCCATCCATCGCTCTAAATACGAGCTGGTTCTTGAGGGCGAGCGCACGATTGAGCGCTTTATCATCAACCGATTAAATGAGCGTGATTTGAGCACGCGTTGCACCAGGCGCCTGCCGACTGCTTCATGATACATAGGTGTTGCTACAAAAGGCATATTTTACTTCAGTGATCTTATGACGAAGTCTTTAGCGCTCCTGCTTACAAAAAAGAATGCAGTAAGTGTGAGCTGCGAACACTCTCCAGTTAATTGGATTTGGTAGAGAGGGATGTCGTCTACTATGTGGCGCTAATCCTTTTACGGACCAGGGCGTTAATACGGTAATTGCTTGGCAACCATGGACGACATGAGAACAGTGAGGTTTCATTTAAAGGCGCCGAATGTCGCTGCATAAGACACTTTCACGCGTTCCGTATGACTGCGAGCGACACCTGATCAGCTGATCAGGTATCCAGTGATTTTGACAGCGCATCGTCCAGCACGTCATTCGTTTCGTGTTTGACGGAATATACACAACAATCTATGCTACAGGTACCGCACTCATTGTAGCATGAACACTTACGCAATCCTATTCTCTAATCCTAACATGAAAGTCAACTCGTGATCTCGCCTTCGATACATTCTTGCAAAAAATAAGCGTTTACTCGACCAATACGTGCACTATACATCCACGTGGCCCAAGACACCATATGTACTCGCACGATCTGCCCGCAAATGTTCGTTTGGGTTACCATATGTCCTTGCTCTGTCGTTGTCGCCTTATTAGTTACTCACTCTCGCTCCGCACATCGTGATACGAACGTGAGGTTTTGAAATCCTTTTAGGATCTTTATGGCTGTACACGTACAAAGAAATCATCTTACATGTGTGCCCTATCGTTGTTCCTTTCACGACCGGTGTTTTGTGTCAGAGAAGAAAAGGAAGAGACGGCCGTATGGTCTGATACATTGAAACTTTTATATAAATGTGTTCATAAGACCACAGCTGCTAAGATACCCATGAAGGAAAAATCTACAATGTGGAAAGATCGTGCAAGTATATCACAAAACAGCTGACGACGCATCCAACAGCCCCTACATTGATAAAATCTGCTGTCTAATCTCATTAGACATACATGCATACATGTCAGTGAATATCTTCTATCGTGCCCACGAGTGCGGCATTAGTAGTCTGCCTTGGTTGGATTTTCTGGATACTGTTCTAGCTACATTGTCGTACGGTTGACCATCGCAGTCAGCGTAGGTCTTTGGAGAAGAATCAAAGTACAAAAGTATCGTGTGCAACTGAAGGGCAAGTTGTAAGGTGATCCCAGAAACAAAGTTCATTCTTAAAATCGCCTTCTTGAAGTCACCTCAGCTACTCATGGCGAGATCATTTGTTACTTCCCTTTTGCTCCTGTTGCCTTTGGGCGGTAGTGTGAGAGCTGAACTTGTTTGCTCCACGGAAATGCTGATCGAATTGGGGTCCAGCCCGCAATTGACCAAATGCCTGTCAGATACGGGTACGGGTGGCAAAGTCAGTCCCGCCATGTCCCAACTCTCCTTGGATGAGATCAAGGTATTCTGTGACTCGCCGGCCTGCGCAGCCTTTATGAAACAGATGAGAGCAACGGGGCTCGGCGATTGCCGAGTCTTAGGGACGAGCTCATACATGCTCACCGTCGGACCCGATGCCTTTGACACAAAATGCAGTGCTATCAGCTCGACGGAATCGTCAGGTGGCGCCACTGCGAACGAACTTCGAGAAGGTATCACCTCAAGTGCAACTAGCAGCGTCAAGATGATTTCCACAAGCTGTCTTGCAACTATCACGTTGATGTTGTTGATCTAGACAGATTAACCCTGGAGCTCGCCGTGTGCACCGCTGGACTACCAGTTGCATTGTTTCGCTTTCCGAGTAACTTGAACACGTAATGCTTGTATTCCTTCAATTGTCTTGTGAATGAACGAAGCCAATGCAGCTGCCACGAATCCTAACAAATGTGAGTGTCATGTAAGCCTTTACAGCTTCAGCCATATAAATGCAATTCTTTTCATCGGCTGCTCCGCATGACGTGGGACACCAGAATGAGAAAAAGTGACGATAGCTCACAAAACTCAAACACACATTGTAACGGGGCACCCTAAGCTTTACTGTGACAGTACAAGCTACTTATTCTGATAACAGAATAAGGCGTGCCTCGTAACTTCACGTACACTCGTACGTGCAGAGGAAGACGGTAAGAAGAAGCGAGTACTCGGTTAGAGTAAAGTAGAACTGTATTTATAATAGTTAATGTCTGCAATAAATCACTATTTATCTTCATCTAACTATGTCTAAATACAAATGTGTAAATCAGTTATCTGCTCACCACTCATTGCGTGCGTCTGTCGTGGCGCGTCTTCGTTGGTTGATATAATGGCCTATATCAACCAATTAGGACACTTGAGTGCTACGAGCTAGACTCGAGAACAGACTAAAACTAAAGTAGAACACACCCCGACACACATCATGTAGTACAGCGTGTTTGCATACGAAGGCCCAAAAATGTCAAGCTTTATTCATGCGTAAGATTTGGAGAGCTACCAGCTGTAAATGAATTGAATCGTCTTTGGCACCAAGAGCATTTATGTAGTGAGATAAGAGCAAGATTTTTATGTATATAAGTTGTGCGGACAGATTTTTTTCTACAGCATGGAGGTCGTACAAAAAGATTCTGCCACTGTCCTGGCGCTACGAGGTGTAAAGTTCTGGTAGTATTAAATTGTTTATCCACACACCTGCTTTTTGCTATCCCCACACTCTCTGTTTACCAACAGCCATAAATTATACACCTGTATTTCAGACTTTTTTACAATCTGAAGAACACAAAGACATGACACTGGCACACAGTCTGATGCAACGGAACATCTTACATATTTTACCTCAATTTTACATCATTTGCCCAATTTTCAACTCTCGCTCTAACTACAATAAACTCGTGAAAAAAGAAGTGCCCAGATAATGATAAAATAATAATGCCCCGCGTCCTGCTGCACGAACGGTAATGTGACACACACATACCGACATTTAGTATTGATGAAAGACTTGACCTAGCAAATTTGGTTTATCCCCATACCCACAATTTGCCATCCCCATAACATTCAGCCCGGCACCCGTTAAGTACTATCGGTGATTGGCTAATGAAGAAGGCAGTAACATGCTCTAGTACTACCGCTCCGTAATTGGACGGGTTAAAAACCTTAAACCGGAAGACACCCTATGTTACGGTGTACCTCCAGGTAGCGGTGGTCAGGTGGTCTATTTGATAGGTTGTTTTCCAATGTGCGTGATCATCTGTAGGTCCCGATCCAAGATGCTAACTCCAAGGGGTGATATGGGGGTAGGTAGTGGCTGACATTCGTTCAAACTCGTGGTCCCTTGATTCTCGCTCCGGCATCTCGATGCATGTGTAGAGCATGGCACCCATAACTGCCGAATCGACCTTCGATGTTGTCTTTTTCGCGATTACCCGCAGGCACCGATGTACGAAACCCAAAAAAGTGCTGTTTTTTTTGCGTTCACACTGAGTGACGCTGCTCGGTAAGCAACTATATTTCCTATTCGTCAAGATCTTGACTTGACGTGTCGTGGCAACGATGTGCTGAATGTTGAACGTACTCTTTCAGCTCTATCGAAGTTATTCGGAAACCTGTCCCCTAACATCATCTTTTTACATAAGGGTAGACTGTAGATTTGTCTGCTGGTACTCGTATTGAAGGATTGTTGCGTACGCTGGCGAAACAATCGCTTCCCGGTCCAGTGCGTGGCCAGTCTTATCTAGAGATCTGCAGCACTATGACATTCCCGGAATGGATGATTACTGGTCTCCTATATCGTCGGGAGGCTGGAAACATTCTGCAACGTTTTTTTCTCCGTTCGCCTATCATGGTAAGGTTGAGTTGTTCAGACGCAATAGATACCTGTCAAGACTTGATAGTCTGAAATGATATTGCTATAATTCCACACTTGCTGCGGCGATTGTCAGTGAGCCGCACGAGGTGTAGCACAAGTACACAGTGTATTTAATCAGTCGACTTTTAGTTGTGATTTGTGGTAGTCTAGACATGTGGCAGATCGACGTACGAAATGCATTCAGCGAAAGGCGACGGTACGCTCTCCTAAAGCATTGCTAAACCTTACGTCTAATCCAAGCTTTTCAGTCCGTCTTGTGGAGGTTGTACTAACGCAAGACACAAGTACTGCTAGTAGTTTTGGTTACCGATATAAAGCTTGTGGGTGTAGCAAAAAATTGGTGTGGGTATAAAATTCCCTAAGCCTATTATACTCACCAATCACCCGCATTATGCTGGCGAGAGATAGAATAAAAGGCTATAGATAAAGTATATTAAGACGAGCGAATTCAAGTTGCGCAGTTCGTGTATTGTGACTTTCACCAATGTTATGGTAGGCATGCACTCCAATTGTGTCCTATTCGTGACAAGTTCCCCAGCACTGAAATCTGATCTCTCGCCTTGTAATTTCAGCATATTCAGATTCTAACAAATTTATTTTGTCGATCCACGTATTTTTAACGGTCTGCCTCTATGGCAATACAAACACGGCCTTTAATGGACACTTGGCTCCCAGTAGATTGAAATTGCGAAGAATGCTTGGTTCTGAAGGCAGCATTTGCATGCCTTTCGTGTAGGCGCTCAATGCTTTCATGAAAACTTGACACATTTGAAAGTTTGGCGACCGCGCACGGACAAGGAGCCAGTGCACATCAAAAGCATTTACTTGCTATCCACGGTCAGCTTCACAAAGAGATTTTTATGCAAACATGGGATGTCATGAACTTGTCCGAATGCATCTGTGAACTCAATTCGATTTTTCATTGGGTCTACTGACTTCTACTACAATACATGCTAAGTTAGAAGAATTTGCTTCAATGCCTCGTGTTTAAATAAAGTGCAGCCTATGTAGTTCGCTCGTTCAATGCATGGTTTTATATATCCTGCAAAACCAATTACCAGAGGTTACTCGACAGACGATTTGAATGTGTAAAGCACTCAAATGCGAAGTGATGACTTATAGTAGACAATCTGTTCTCGCAAGCAATAGACGATTAACAATGCAATGTAGCAAGATTGTCAGTAGATACTTCTATCCACCTCCTGATCATTGCATTCCATCATTCAACTTGTGAAGTCGCACTGTGTCTCGAAACTTTGATATAATTAATTCAGGCAAAGATGACATTTCTTTTGTGAATCAGCCATGTGGTGTCAAAATCATTAAACGTATGAACACTACTTTTGTCGTGCAGTAGCATGTCATAGATTCAGAAACGTACTCCTTTTGGCTGTTGACCGGTAAGAGACTCGTCTAAGTGCAAAAAATCGTCCAGAATATATCTAGACTCAAATTCCGAATTCAATTTCGCCAATACATTTTTATTAATATGCCACTACCACAATTTAAGACCGCGTTGGATAGTAAATATTGACATAGCCCGGTCAGGAAAAGCTCTCTACCCGCAGCGATAGCAATGTCATCTTGAACCCAATCCGAAAGAACAAGATTTTATTTCCTTCACCGCCTAGAGGCAATCATTCTCTGGTTCGTGCTGCATGAATTAATAGCAAAGGGAGAAGAACGGATTGGTTGCAGTGATAACCATCACATGCGGCAGTAGAATTTTGTCGATATACAAGTAAAAATCGAGATAGCATAACACATGTACGCTTTTTAAAATCACAATTACATTTTAATACCTAATGAGTTAGTCTTGTGCGTCGATTCCATACTAAAAACGACGATGTAAATGTATCATTATGTCCAAAATGTGGTAATTGGAAAAATGCAAGCGCTGAAAGCTTATGTTCTCACCTTGACAGATCCTGTGGTACACATTTTTGCATCCATGTCATTCAGTAAGGTATTCAAGGAGGAATGCAATAGTTCTTGCGGCGCCTCTCGTTCAATTTTTTGTTCCGATGTATTGATCCATAATCAGTCAGCTTCTAATGTTGTGTAAAGCGGACAGAACATGAAGTAGCTGCGCTTCAACATGTTAAGAGTTTAACTAGCTGCTTCTGTGAGTTAGACATTATCAAATACTCGTAAAGAATGCAAGATTGTCAGTGCATTTGTGATTGTGTCAAGCACTTTTTATCTCTGTTTTCAGGCCTCGTTTTTTTCTGCCTTCCGCAAGATGATAGTCCTGGAGCCAACTATGAAGATGATTCTTGTGCTGCAAATACCGTGACATTTCTCCCTGTTCTTATGTCCATGGCTGCAACAAATCCAGAAAGTTCTAAACATCGAGCTACCTATTTCGCTTCACATCGACTTGCCTCAAGAACATTTTACGTTCGCATCTTCTGTACAGCAATCTATGCATCAGCAGGAGTAGGCATCCTCCAGAGAAAATGTTGCAGCAAATGACATCAAAATTATGTTCCCCAAGGGTACGACGTCGTGAAGACATTAAATTAGAGTGAGCATACTGGCTGCGTAGGGGCTTGTACAATGTGTTTTTAAACCCCCACGTAGTCTGTAGCTTTTTTGCGAGCCCGAAGCGTGAAAGTATTAGTAACTATGCGCAAGGTGAACGCCTAACTTTTGAATCATACCTGTCTGTCTGTTTCCGTGTGTCATCCTGTCTGTCTGTCGGTCTTGTTTGAGCTGTGTGTCTGTCCGTCTGCTAATTGCGCTACGTACCTCCTTTCGTGTAGTATAAAGTGAGATTTAGTCCTGTACCGTCATTGTAACGTGACAAAATATTACACAACAATTTATAAGAAAATGTTAACAGAATATAACTATAAGAGTTATATTCTCAGAATATTGTCATAAGGACAAATATTCTGCAGCACTTACGAGTAGTTCCTGATTGGTTGATATAGTCCATTCAATCAACCAACGAAGACACGCCACGACAGACGCACGCAATGAGTGGTGAGCAGATAGTTGATATGCACATTTGTTTTTTGACATAGTTAGATGAGGATAGACAGTGGTTTACTAACAGACATTAACTATGATAAATACAGTTCTACTTTTTACTTTAACCAAGTACTCGCTTCTTCTTACCGTCTTCCTCTGCACGTACCAGTGTACGTGAAGTTCCGAGGTACCTCCTTATTCTGTCATCAGAATAAGTAGCTTGTACTGTCACCAGTACAAGCTTCAGGGTGCCCCGTTACACCTGGTAGCACTTCGTAGTCCGTCCAAGGACCACGTTCACATCTAACATGAATGTGTTAGATGATGATGATGACCAAAGCTTTCACGCTGCGCGTGACGGCTACTCCCATTTGAGCGATGTCGAATGGGATGCGGTTGAACGGATGGGTTCAACCATGGGCATCCATGCTGTTAGCGTCATGCTAGAGGCTCTCAATAGAGGTGCCCAACATGCTACTATCACCAAGTTCATTCAAAATGAACTTGACGCAGAACGCGAGAAAGTAGCCTTGCTTTACCAACAAGGTTCTCAACAAGCAGAGTTGTTGAGAGAACAGGGTGCTCAACAGTTTATACTGTTGAGACAGCAGCAGGCTGCTGCTGGTGGGTCGATGCACTCGCGTCGAACCGAAACCTTGAAGATTGACATCTCCAAGTATAGGGGAGTCGAAGAGGACTCCCTCTTGAGATGGTTCGTCGAAGTAGACGACGCCATAAGGGCGCTTCGCATCGGCGACGGGGATATGCAAGTTGCATTCGTCCAATCAAATCTGGCAGGACGTGCCAAGACTTGGGCACTGGGGCTCAAGTTGCACGACCCATATGCGTTTGGATCGTTGGAAGTCTTCAAGTCGCGGCACAGAAAAACGTTTGAACCGCCTAGAGCTGAGTTCAGAGCTCGGACTGAACTCTTGAAGCTCAAACAAGGTAAGCGTGACGTGCACGCTACGACATCTCACGAGTTGTATAAGTTCCAATCCGGTGGATGAACACACGTTGGTTTCGGTGTTCATGCAGGGTCTTGCGGATGGTCCCGTCAAGACTCACCTGTTCCGGCTTGAACTAGATTCACTAGAACAAGCCATTTCCATTGCGGAGCAGGAAGACTTCAGTCTGAGACAGGCTCGCGCCAGCTCGACATCATATCTTCAACCGAGACGATATGACAGCGGAGGTCCAGAGCCGATGGAACTCTGTTATGTAGAGAGCGAGAAGGCTCGCTCTACAGACTACAAGAAGTTGCAGAAATGCAACAGATGTCAAAAGACAGGACACTACGCTTACGAGTGTAGTGCCCCTCGTCCAGTGTCTCGCAACACTGGGCGTAGTGACCGTCCACCCATGAGAAAGGGGCAGAGACGCGGGTCCGCTGTTGGTGCAAAGACGCAACAACGGGATGGACCGTCATAAAACGGACAGGATCAGTAGGTGCGGAGCACCCTACTGGTCCAGCAACGTCAAGAGAATTTGTAGGCCTCTTGACGAAGGCTGCTCCCAACACACAAAAATTGTGCGTTGCTGCTCTAGGTAATGAGATCTCAATCATTACCTTGAAACTCGAAGTGACGAACAAGTTGTCCCTTCGAGCTCTAGTCGATTGTATGGCGTCCAAAAATTTTGTGCAACGCCAATCGAAAGAAGATGATCAATTCAAGTTTGTTGAATGTGACACACCTCCTACGAGGATGACGGTACGTCTTGCGACAGGCGCATCCGTAACCGTCATGAAGCGTATAGTGAATATTCACTATACGCTAGAAGATACCCAATATGACGATGACTTTATCGTATTGGATTTAGATGACAAATTTGATGTCATCCTTGGAATACCGTGGCTCAGAAGGTACGAACCACTAGCAAACTGTCAACATCGAACAGTAACGATGCCTGCCGCTTGTTCATCAGATGGACATCTGATGAAAGTTCTGGAGCGTCCACAAGCGTGTGGATGTACTACGAGTGAGTGCGATGGCCTCACTTGTGGTACAGTCGTTAGTACGACTGCACAAAACCTTAGTGCAACAAACAGTTACACTTCGGAGCAAGCTTCCGGCGGCTGTGAGGAAACACAGGCTGCGCCGAAGGTACACAACTCGAATAAGTCGAGTGGACCGGGACAAAGATGTATCCTTAGCGGGGACCATCTAGAAGAGAAACAATCGATCGCTCAGGTTAAGCGAAACGATAATCCTAGATCGACTGGAGAGTCTTTCGTAGAGGATCTCGCTGTGGTTGCGCAACCCCAGCTAGAGGAAGTAAAGGGAATAAGTCCCGAAATTACAGATACGGTGGAAATAAGTTCCCCGAAACCCGCGGGAATAAGTCCCCGGGAAGCCGAAGGAATAAGTCCTTCGAGGCCTGAGGGAATAAGTCCCCAGGAAATGACAGAGACATTGAATGTCATAGTCAGTGATGGATCAAATGTAGGCGCTTATACACTTGATCTGATTGCGCCTCCGAAGTTGACTTCGGAGATCACTCAGTTGCCAACGCTCGAAAATAAAAGGTTCTTGCGTGATTTGCGTAGTGGCAAAGTCAAGCAGATCTGCGTACTCGTCGCTGACGACGAGTGTGTAGCCGACATAAGGTCAGCAGTAATGTTTACTGAGAACGAGAGAGTTCTCAGCAGTTCATCGATGGACTAAAGCGTCCTCGATGAAAAGACACGAGTTAAGCGATATGACTCCCAATCGTGGGAATCGCTCAAGACAAATCCTCTCTATGAAGATTTGGTTGAATTCAAGGATGTATTCCCTGAAACTGTTCCGTGCGAATTACCGAAGGATAAAGGTATTCAAAACGAGGTCGAGCTTAAACCAGGCTCGAAATACTGTGTCATGAAGCAGTGACCACTGCCTCGTGAACAAGTACTTGCGAAAGACAAGTTCTTTGCCGATCGTTTAGCTGCGGGCCATGTGAGGGAATCAACTTCCCCACATAGCTCTCCGACCTTCTGTGTGCAAAAAGCAACAGGAGGGTGGCGGATTGTGCATGCATTAACAAATTGAACGCTGCAACGGTACCGGCTCAGTCGCCGATACCAAGGAAGGACGTAATCATTGATGGTATGTCAAAGAGTACCATCTTTTCGTCCATGGATTTGATGGATGGTTTCTATCAAATCCTTATGCGAGAACGGGATATACCCTAAACCACAGTGAGCACGCCTAGCGGCATGCTCTGGCAATGGCTAGTAATGCCACAAGGGCTTAGTAATTCCCCTGCCACGTTCAACAGATGTGTATCACATCTATTGAGACCAGTACGAGAATCCGCACCGAGTTATTTCGCTGATGTATTCATCCATAGTCGAGCTATGGATGGAAAGTCGGACGTTGAGGTTCACAGGTACCACGTCCGACAGGTTCTTACAATCATGCGAAAGCATCAATTGTATGCTAACCTCAAGAAGTGTATATTTGCAGCAAGCGAAATACCACTTCTTGGATGCATCGTTGGTGAGAACGGGGTACGTCCTGATCCCGAAAAGATCAAGGCGATCGCCGACTGGCCTGTGCCGGTTGATGTCAAAGGTCTTCGAAAATTCCTTGGGCTAGCGGCGTATTTGCACAAGTATTCACGCAGTTACGCCGAGATGACTGTACACCTCTCTCGTTTGTTGAAAAAGAACGAGAGGTGGTTACGGAACGCTGAATGTCAGCGCTTCTTTGATGGTATCAAGCAGAGCTTGATACAATCTCCAGTCCTAGCAATTGCTGATCAGGACAGGCCATTTCATGTGGTCTGTGATGCCAGCGATTTCGCAATCGGCTGTGCATTAATGCAGTACGATCTTGAAGGCGTTGAACGCGTCTTTCGCTATCAGTCGCGTCAGCTGCAACCTGCTGAGCGGAACTATCCAGTGCATGACAAGGAAATCCTTGCCATGAAGTACGCACTCGCGAAGTTCAGATTCTATCTATAAGGAGATAGACCCTTCATTGTTTATACAGACCATGAGTCTCTATGCACGGCAGTGAACAGCCCGCACCTTTCACAACGAATGGCGCGGTGGCTGTCATTCTTTGCATAAATACAACTGTACGGTAGAGTACAAACCAGGACGACTTAAGGTCGTTGTTGATGCACTCTACGTCGGCCCGACTTTGAACCAGTCGTGAAAGCGTACGGTAGAGTACAAACTAGGACGACTTAAGGTCGTCGCTGATGCACTCTCACGTCGGCCCGACTTTGAACCAGTCGTGAAACCCAACAGTGAGACATCCACTGTTGCGGTTATGACGTCCTCAGTCCCATCTTCAACGTTGCATGATGCTGCGAGGCGGGCGTGTGCCCAAGATGGTGAGATTGTGAAGTTGTTGGCACATCTCTCACAGCCATCTCGAGAATCGTTGAAATGATTATCGTCTGCGTATCGATCTGCATCAGATCGATACACTACTCGCAACGTTTTACTGCATTATACAGCCGTTATTGGTGACACACCACGTGTTGTCATCCCAGATGATACTGATCTGCGATTGCGGATCATGTTCGAGTATCACGATGCTCCTATAAGAGGACATCGTGGCCGTGAGAAAACATATCTCACGGTGAGTCGAGACTTTTACTGGCCCCGCCAGTATCAGTTTGTGCGAAAGTATGTTCGCGCATGCGAAGTCTGCCAACGAGTGAAGTCAAGTCCTTCACTGCGTGCACCTTTACAGACTCTACCAGTTCCGGCAGTACTGGGAATCCATCTCAATGGATTTCGTCTTCGGGTTACCCAAAGACGCACGCGGGAATACGGGTATTCTCGTATTTGTTGACAGATTCAGCAAAATGGTACACCTTGTGGCTGTACCCGAGTCACTCACAGCAAGTGACTATGCTTGTGTCTTTATCGACGCCATCTTCCGACTTCATGGGTTACCCCGTGAACTCGTATCAGACAGAGATCCACGATTCACTGCTGATTTCTGGCGTTCCGTGTTCAAATCACTCGGAACGCGCTTGAAGATGTCGACATCTGATCATCCAGAGTCATATGGTCAGATGGAACGATCCAATCGTGTGCTCTAAGAAAAAATTTCGAGGTTACGTACACTCCTTTAAGAGTTGGAGTGAGTTCTTGCCAATGGTAGAGTTTGCCATTAACAACTCGGTGCATGCGTCCACGACACATACACCGTTTTACGTGAATGGCTTGCGCCATCCGCGTGTACCCACCTTACTCGAGTGTAACTCTGGTTTAAGGGGGGGGAGACTCGCGCGAGCAAAAACCGATTTGGTTCACGCTCATCACGCTCTGACGATAAGGTCGTTGCGTTTGATGCCGATATCGACTTCATCGATATCGAAGAAGATGATGCCAGTGAGAGCGAGGAAGCCCTCACTGAAGAAACGATTGATGTTGCTGCAGTGCACTCACAGCGCACTGAAGCTAACGAGTCAGCAGATGAGTTCATACTGGCTCGTGAAACGGCAGTCCGTTTTGTGCAAGACTCCATCACCGAAGCGGTGGATAAGCAAAAGCAAAACGCAGACTAGAATGGAAGGGCAAACACTCTTTTATTTAATAAAGGTGACTTAGTCCTACTGTCTACGGTTAATCTACCAAAGCACATAGTGACTAACGTGGATAGTAGTAAACTTATACCCAAGTACATCGGCCCATTTCGTGTATTGCATCGCCTAGGAAAGGCGTACACGATCAAACTGCCACGTAAGATGCGAACGCATCCCACGTTTTACGTTGGTCGGCTGAAGCCGTACCATCAGTATACTGCTTCTTCCGATGAAGAACGCCCTTGCGTTCAAGCATCTCGCAGAAAGCCTTGTGCTCCCGATGGTGGATATCAACAAGGGTCTGAAGAGCAGTTATCTCAGCCCGAGACCGGTCAATATCCACACGAGTTACCCTTAGCTTGTCACGCAGATATGTCAAAGCTCTCTCGTTCTCAAGCTGAGCAAAAGCAAACTCAGCTCGATGCTTCAAGACAGTGTCCGCCAGTTGAAGACGCATGTCCCGCCCATGCTCGAGGTCGCCGCGGTACGCAAGAGTTACGCGATCAAAGAAGCTCTCGGAGATACACGCTCCCCCACGATAGCTTGAAGAGCGTCTTCCCTCCTTTACCACCTTCTTTGGAGGACTCTCGCGGTGGCCAGCGCTATCTGATTGAGCGGCTGTTGAACCAATGCAATGTGAACGGACGTCGGACGAGTTACCTCGTCCGGTGGCGCGGTTTCCCCCCGTCCTGGGATACTTGGGAGCCCCGCTACCAACTGATGATCGACGTACTGGGTCTGGTTGAGCAGTACGACGGGGCACATCCTGTGCTGCAGAAGGACCGCCGGAGAAATTCTTCCCGGCACGGTCATAAAGAAATTTCAGGTTGTCATACACTTCGTACATCTCAGTAGAGATACGTACGCGCCACTACGGGCTATTAAGGAGGTAAGCCTCCTTAGGTGCGCGCGCAGAGTTGTTTACACAACAAGGGCACGGGTCTCCCCAGGAAATACAAGGTAACCCACCCTTCTTAGACAGACGATGCAGCTTATAGCGTGCACCTGTCGGGGTTCGCTTTTCAAACTTATCACGAGCTTTGATGAGTTTGTCATTGCAAACGTCACGACCCACATCCTCAAGGTCACGGATGTAAGCGTTCCACGCTTGAAGTAGTGAGGGATCATCAAGTTTTTGATTCCCACTGTACCATCGATGCTAAAAGAAAGCATCGATGAAGAACTCATGTTCCGTGCGAGAGTCTTACGCACTGGGGTCAAGCTGATGGATCCTTGACGAGTCGAACAATCGTGTTCGATAGCGATCACTTGTCGTCGCCGACAAGCGATCCATAACTGACTTTGAAGGCAGCCATGCCTTCTTTTCGGGAGCGAGACGCAACACGCTGCGGTACCGCTCTTCCTGCGACGTGCCGACAGAAGTACTGGCACCTCGTTGCAAAGTGGTGTCAACAGGAAAACCGACACCACTGTGAGCGCCCGAGTCTTGCGATCTCGAGCGCCTTCGCTTCGGCGATGGTTCATCTGATTTTTCAGATGAACCAAAGATGCTACGACGCGTAGCATCATCCATGCCACACTTGACAGGCGGCTTGTTTTCTATCGCCGTCGATACAGATCCATCTTCCGTAAATGGGAGAGTATGAGACACCAAGCTCATACTCTGTGAAGACATGAGTGTCTTCATGACGAGCGCCTGCATCACCCGGTGACACAGGCTGAGTCGCTTCAGCAACCGATGACACATCAGTTGCTGCGGTTTCTGCTTCGGCGTCCGCACAGAGGTGTGCAGACGCGCTCTCGGCGGCCTTGTTTGCGCACCGCATGGGGTTGTTAACCATGCGATGAAACTGATGGAATGTGGACTCGGACCAACAAGTGCTAACCCTGTCCCAAATGATTTGGGGCAGTAATCCATCAAGTCAATCAGTCACTAAAGTGACTGATGGTTAGGGGGTGATATAACGGGGTGAATCGTTACATACCAATTTACAAGAAATTGGTAATAGAATATAACTATAAGAGTTATATTCTCAGAATATTGTCATAAGGACAAATATTCTGCAGCACTTACGAGTAGTTCCTGATTGGTTGATATAGTCCATTCAATCAACCAACGAAGACACGCCACGACAGACGCACGCAATGAGTGGTGAGCAGATAGTTGATATGCACATTTGTTTTTTGACATAGTTAGATGAGGATAGACAGTGGTTTATTAACAGACATTAACTATGATAAATACAGCTCTACTTTTTACATTAACTAAGTACTCGCTTCTTCTTACCGTCTTCCTCTGCACGTACCAGTGTACGTGAAGTTCCGAGGCACCGCCTAATTCTGTCGTCAGAATAAGTATCTTGTACTGTCATCAGTACAAGCTTCAGGGTGCCCCGTTACATTGACTCTGCTTGTCAAAAACTTGACGATTAACACCGAGAAGGCTGTGTTGCAACCATCAACGGCAAGAAAGGGTGAATAGCAGAAATGGCAGTGGGGTTAGAGAAGGTATTCTGGAATACCCATGCAACGCTGTCCACAACAGGCGAATGATGTAAACGGTTTTGTTGTAGTACTTAAGTACAACTAGACAGTAAAGAGAATAAATTATGTGTATTGTGTTTGCACGACCTTCTATTTAATCTTTAATGGGAAGGTTAGTCTGTATACGTTCGTGCCATAATTGAAGCGCCATCGTCGGATCTTTTGAGGGTGTTCCTCTTAATAGGGAAAGAGAGACTTGGCACAGGGCTGATCGTACTCATCTCGAACAAGTCAGTAAGAGCCTACATTGCGAGTGCTCTCATTAGTTCGCTGCCCTATGCAGCGACATTTTGGGTAATCTTTGCTGTATCACTATAACATGGTCCCTGTCGTACATGATATTTAAACAGCGTAAATATTAAGTATGAATATTCTGTCAGGAAAAACATTTTTTCCATCAATATCGGGTTAACAAGTAATATTGTGTCGCAGAAGCATTACATTGCTCATCGGTGATATTGATTAATTATATCATCCAACAAAGCCGAGCCATAACAGAAGAACGCAATGAGTGGTATGCAGATTTTCGTAATACGCGTTTTTTTTAATTTAGTTAAATGAAGACTAAATAGGACTTATTGACATGCGATAATCGAAACTAAATTATGTTCTACTTTTAGCCTTTTCGTGCTAAAACCTTCCTCTGAACGACACGTGCACGTGAAGTCTCAAGGCACCCATTAACTATGTGTTCGGTAAAAGTAGATTGTACTGTTATTGTACGACCGATGCTCCGCTACACCTGGTGTCACATTTTTGTCCCACACGCCAATGAGCGTGTTGTATGCTGAAGCGGAAGACTTCCAGCTAACGCACTGGAGCTACTCCTATTTTGTTTTAAGTCGAAAGGATATCTATCACATGCCGAAGTTTGAAGATAGGGCAAGAAGCCGTAGGCGCAATGCTGTCCGCTCATGGTTTAAACAGGCAACACGCCACTATAACCAAGTTCATTCAATTTAAACTTGACGCTGTACGATTAAAGATAGCCTTAATTCACTAACAAGGGTATCAACAGATATAGATATTAAAAGAACAGAGTGCTCTACATTCGATTGTTGAGACAGCAGCAGGCTGCTGCCACCAGGTTTACACACTCATGTCGAACCAAATCGTTAAAGATTAACATCTCCATAGATAAAGCAGCTGATGGAGACTTTTTGCTGATATTGTTTGTCAAACTACTGACACCACAAGAGCTTGTCACATTGTCGATGAGCAAATTCAGGTGGCAAAAGCTCTCAAGGACTTGGCGAGTGCAAATTTGTGGCCCTTAGGCCTCAAATTACATGACCCATGTGCCTGCATGTCTATAAACTTCTTCGAATTTTTACGTAGGCAAATGTTCGAACCGCCGCGAGCTTAGGTTAGGACTCTCTCAAAATGCCTAGAAATAAGGCAAGGCAAACGTGATCTACACACGTCCATTGAGATCCTTCGTCATTAAAAGAGTTGCATCGCGGCTGTCCCGTAAATGAGAAAATAGCGTTGATCACGTTGTTCATGGTCTCAAGGGCGGTCCATTCGGGAACTACCTTTCCGCATAGAACTCAATAACTTGGAAGAGGCATTCCGGGTTACAGGACAGAATGACTTCAGCTTGACACAATCTCACGTTGTTTTGACTCTTTGCGCCCCCCCGAGGCGACAGGAAAGTGGGGGCCCAGAAAAGATGGAACTCTGTTACGCTGAGAGTTAAAGCGCTTGCGTTATCAATTGTAACAAATTAGAGACATTATATAGGTGTCAAAAGACAGGGAATTTTTTAATCACGAATGCAGTGCCTCGAACGTGGTACCACGTACCGCAGAAATCAGTAATCGTCAAGCGGCTAAGAAGGTCTTGATGCGTGGGTCTGGTGCTGTTGCGGAAACGCAACACCGAAACAGACGAAAAAATGGTCAGGATCAATATGTGCGTAGCACCCTACTGAACCAGCAACACTAAGAGAATTTGCAGGTTTCTTGGCAAGAACTTCTTTCAACACGCAATCACTGTGTTTTACTGCATCTGGTAATGTGTTTTTATTCCTTACATTGGACCTCCAAGTGGTCAGTAGCAAAAGATATTTCACTACAAGACCCGGTCGATCGTGGGGTTTTAAACAACATCTTACAAAGCAAATATCCAGACGTTATCAAGCTTAAAATTTATAATGCGAGAGAGCTCTCCAACGAGGGTGACGGAACGTCTCTCTACAAGCGCATCCGTAGCTGTGATAAAAGTGTGGTATAATTTTCCATACATCGAAAGAAGTCGAGTACGAAGATGAAATCATCGTAATGGACTTGAATAAAACGTTTGATTGTATCCTTGGCTTACCATTGCTCAGATGGTAGGAGTCACAAGTACGATGGTATCGACGAAGTTTCGCTATGCTTGTCGCTTGTTCACCAGACGTCCATCTGATGAATGTCTTAAAGCGTCCGCCACCAGGTGGATGTACTACGAGCGAATACGATGACCTCACGTGTAATTTCTTCATTAGTTCTACATCACAAGATCGCAAAATGACTAATCATCACTTTGTGGAGCGAGTTTGTGGTGACTGCACAATAACCGAGGAAGCACCGAAGGCTCATCTCTCGAATAAGTTGAACGGACCGAGGCATGGCTGCCTACTTAGTCGACAATAACCAAATCATGACCAACTTATTGCCAATGATGGTCAATACGAAGATAGAATATCGTAAGAGGATGGAGTTTAGGAACTTATTCCCCCACAAAAAGTGGAAGTCAGTTCTCGTGATTTGACAAAAATTTTGATGTCCCTGTTTAATGACGTTTTAATCATAGGTATTCATTTCATTGATCCAATCGAGCCTCCAAAATCAACTCGAAGGTTACTCAGTTACCCCGCTGAACCAAAAGAGGCTCTTGCGTGATCTGCTTGGTGGCAGAGTCAAGCAGATCTGCGTACACGTCGCGGAGGAATAGTACGGCAATAATATATGATCAGAAATGTCCTTTGCCGAAGATGAACGAGTTCTACATATCTTATCAATGGACAAAAGTGTCCTTGATAAGAATAATCGAATTGAGCAAGAGAAATCCCAATCTTGGGAATCACGCTGAACGAATCCTCTCTATAACAATTTGGTGGAATCCAGGGATGTATTCGCAGAAGCACTCCCGTGCAAGTTATTTTTAGACATAGGTGTTTGTCATGAAATCAACCTAAAGCTGGGTTCGACCGTGTCATCAAGCAATGGCCACTGCCTCGTGAAGAAGTACTAGCGTTGGACAAATTGCTTGTACATCGTTTATCAGCCGGCTATGTAAGGGAGTCTACCTCTCTGCGTAACACTCCGACCTTCTGTGTGCAAAAGTCCACAGGAGGGTGGTGGATAGTACACGTCTTCAACAAGTTCCATACTGCTATTTTACCATTTCAAACACAATTAACCACGAAAAATGTCATCATAGATGGAATGGCAAGAGCATCATCTTTTAATCCATGTATCTAATGCTTGGATTCTATCAGATCCTTATGTGCGAAATGCGCATTGCCTATACTGCAGTGAGCACCCCAAGCGGTATACTTTAAGAGTGGTTGGTAATGCCGCAAGTGATAAGTAATGCCCCTACCATATTTAACGTTTTATGGACGAATCTATTAAGAAACTTAAGAGAGTTCGAGCCCAGTTAAATTGATGATGTGTTTGTTCATAGACGAGATATGGATGGACAGACGGACGGGAAAGTGCACCAACCACGTCCTGAAGGTTGTTACACTTATGAACAAGCAAAAGTTGTACACCATCCTCAAAATGTATATTTGCTTAAGCAAATAAATAATTTCATTAACAAATCGTTTTAGAGCATGGACTTCGACCCAATCCAGAAAAATCAAGGCAATCGACCCGATTGGCTGGTGCCTAAATTTTTCAAGAGACTGGAAACCCGCTGGCATAGCAGCGTATCTGCACAAATATTCGCACGATTACGCCGATATGACTGTTTATCTCTATCTTTCATAATCAAGGTATTACATGTGGGTATAGAGTGCCTTTTGGAGATATCAAGAAAAGCATGATACAATCTTGATTTTTGGCAAGTGATGACCAGGACAGGCCATTCCATGTGGTCTGTGATGGCAAATTCTTTGCAAACGGCTGGCACGAATGTAGTTTCATGCAGACGATGCGGAATGTGTCGTCTGTCATCGGCACGAAAGCTGCAACTACCAAAATGCAATAGTCTTCAAATTTAGGGTAATTCTTGCCGTACATTACAATGAAATTATCTCAGAGTGTATCTGCTAGGCGTTAGACCCTTCATCATTTTTGCGGACCGTTTTATTACGCGCGGCCGTATACAGTCCACACCTCTCACAGAGGATGTCTAGTACGCTGCCATTCTTTGCGGAGTATACTTATTCGTAGAGTAGAAGTCAGGACGACTAATGTAGTCGCTGAATTACTCTCGCGCCGGACCGATTTTGAGCTGGTTGATTCACCCGATACTGATTCATCCACAGTTGCAGTACTGACTTCGATCGCCCTGTCGTCAACCTTAGCGGAATAAAAACGAAATACGTATGATGCGAAATTGTGCGATTGATGCATCATCCCTCGCAACGACCCGGAAAGAGCCTCAAGCAGTTGTCGTCCGTATGTAGATCCTCAACTAATCTACTTACTTTTTGAAACGGCTTACTCCACTATTCGGCTGTTGCCGGCGATACTTGTCGTATCATCGTCATGATCATGCCGATCTGAAGTCTTGATGACTGGACGAGTACCACGGCGCATTTGTTGGCGGACATCGTGGTCGTGAGAAAGCACATCTCAAAGTGAGCCACGATTTTTACTGGCTTCCCCTGTATCAGTTTGCGCGCAAGTACATTCAGGCCTGTGAGGTCTGTCAACGGGAAAAATTAAATCCTTCCCTTCACGACCAGTTGCAACCTCTGCCCGTCCCGCCCGAGTGCTATGCATCCGTCTCGATGGACTGTGTCTTTGAATTTGACGCAGACTCTCACAAGGATACTGGTATCCTTGTTTCTGCCGATGGTTTTAGCAAGATGGCCATCTAATTGCTGAACTCGAGTCAATAACACACTATCTTGTGCCCGTGTCTTTATCGACACGGTCTTACGCCTCCTTGAGTTACATCGTTGGCTCTTATCCGATCAAGACTCTCATTCCACTACACAGTTATGGATTTCCGTGTTCAAACACTCGGAACTCTCTCTATGATTTCCACTTCTGACCATCCGGAAACATATGGTTAGACAGAACGCGCAGACCAGGTCCTCGAAAAGGTTTTCGGCGGTACGTCTAATCCTATTCAAATTGGAGCCAATTTTTTTACGATGGGCGAGTGTGCCATCAACAATTTAGTCCGTGCGTCAGCGACCATACGCCGGTCTTCGAATGTGGCTTACGCCATCCGCGTCTTTCCAACATTTTAGAGCGTGACTCTCGATTAGGTGGGAGACTCATTCGAGCGACTTTCAATTCCTCTCTTACTCATCACTTGCTGACAACTCGGTCACCACATTTGACGCCAATGTCGATCACATCGTCTTGGGCGAAGAGCACGAATGTTAAAGCGAAGAAGATCTTACTGCGAAAATGAGTAAATCAGCATCTTGCCTAGTGCGTCAAAAGACAAGCTCACAGAGGCTAAAAGTGAACTTGCTACAGTAAGATTCAAGAACACTGTAGCTAAATAGAGGGAGTCAGTAGATGAGATCATACTGGCTCGCGAAACAATGTGTCTTTTTCGCACAAGACTTTATCGCGGAGGCGGTAGATGAAAAAACGAAACGCTGAAAAGCATAGAAGGGCAAATGCACTTTTATATAATGAAGAAGAATCAGCCCTGATGTATAAGGTTGATTTAAATTGGCGCAAAGTGGCTTAACTTGGTAGCAAAAATTTAGCACTCAACTTCATTGGTCCTTTTAGTGTACTGCACCGTCTAATAACGCAAATTTGATTGATTTGCCACGTAAGATGCGCAATCATCCTACATCTTACGTCGGTCGCCTTATAAATTAAAATCGGTACGGATGTTCTTTCGGTAAAGAAAGACCTTGCTCTCAAGTATCTCCAACAGACACTTGTGCTCACGATGCTGGATCTCATCCCGCGTCTGAAAATTGGATACCTCTCATTGAAGCCGAGACGAGCTTCCATCATTTCGTCGCGGAGAGAAAGCAGTTCCGCTAATTTGCAAGCTGAGAAAGGCAGACTCTGCCCTGCTTTCTCTTGATATGAGATCAGACGGTTTAAATTGCCGAGCCAATTTATACGCCTACCTCTCTCGTGTTCGTGGTCCCCGCGCAACTCACACGTCACGTGGTTGACCTGACTAGCAGCATCAGATTGGCCCCACAAATCCATCAGATGATGTGTTCCCTCCTCCAGCTCATCCATTGGTTGATACTCGCGGTGGTCAACGCTTCCTCAAGGGAAGAATATCAAACCACCGCTATGTATAAAGGACGTCGGACCAGTTACGTCTTTCGGTGGCGCGGCCATCCGCCCACGGCGGATAGTTGGGAACCTTGCTCGAAACTCATGGCGGACGTGCTGGGACTTGTCGAGCAAAATGACGAGGCACACCGATGCAAAACGAGCAACCAGCGCATTTGTAAAGAGATTTCAATAAGCTATTTATTGTACATCTCCAAAGAGACGCGAGCGATTTACCAGGGATCTGTCATTGAATACAATTCTATCGTAGCTCGTTTGAAGTTGTTCGCACAACATTTTCAAGAAGCACCCCTAGAAGGCATGATAACCTGATCTCTCCGGACAATCAATGTCACCCCAGGGTGATCTGAAGGATCGCGCGGCAAGAATCTCCAGACAATCAATGTAGTTTGTTGCGTGCACTGGAAGAAGTACTCTTCTCGAATATTGTACAAGATATAGTCAGACTATTAGGCCAGGCATTTTGCCCATTCTCCTCAGTATAGTAGACGAACGCGTTACATACGTCCAACAGCGAAACCATCACTTTATGGTTCCCACTGTGCCATCGATGTTTGAAGGATGGATCGATGAGAACTAATGCTCATTACGAACGTTACTCGCAATAGAGTCAAGGCCATGAAGCCGCGAGGAAACGAATAGTCTAATTTGATCACAATTGCTACGCGTGTCAAACAAGCAATCCAATACTCTTTGAGGAGGTACCCACGCTTTCGTCTATGGCGCAACACGCAGTACGTCGTGATCTCTTAATTCCTGCGTGGTGTCAATCGAAGTGCAGACACCACGTCCAGCACAGTCTTCTGGATTGTGACGCATCGCTTTGTGGCTGTCACCATAGTTTGACTGGATCTTGCCACCGCCCTGATCGTTCTCAAGCGAACGAATCCGCCTTGAACACGGATAGTCCGCCTCGTTGGAGAATCCGAAGATGTCACGACACTCATCGAAGATGTGTCATTTCCTTCTTCGGCTCTACCTTCTTGACATCCTTCGTCAAGTTGGTGGCGCCATCCAAATCGCCAGAGTGTATCAGCTTGAGGTCGTAGTTGTCGAGGCCACGCGGTACACCGCCGCGTAAACCGAAAGCAGCGGCTGTTGCAGTGTAACGAGAAACCTATTGTTTAGGGTGCCACGAAAATTCACGCACACTTGTACGGGCTAAGTTAGATTATCTACTCGACGACTAAGCTGAGTAAAGAAAAAAAAGAGAAGTGTTGTAAATATAGTTAAGCTATCAGTACAACTTTTGTCTTTGTCCAACTACTTTAATCTACATTTTCGCATGACGAAAACCTGCTCACCACCCATTACGCGCGTCTAGCAGCGATGGTGGTAAGTTTGGTTGATATGGCTTTATCTACAAATCTTTAAGTAGCACCCGAATATTATCCTAAGGGGATAGTGTTCCACCAATATTACCTATCTCGTGTAACATTGTCAGGAGTTTTTATAGCTAATCAAATTTTCTATTGGAACCGTTAAGTGTCAATATGATGTGATGGAATACTCCTTTACATGTTTTGCTTTTTCCAGGAGAGACTGGTATCAGTCGAGTTACAGCAGCCAGGCTTCGCCTTGCCCAAATGAAATTAGGTTCACACAAACCCTTCGTGGCTCGGATTAAAGAAGGTGATGAATTAGTCACGGTATCTCGACCTCATAGACTACGCTACTTACCCATAATATCGGTCTGTAACTATATCCCAGGAATATTTTTTTTATAACTAGTAAGTTTGGTCCAGCTTCAGTCCATCCGTCCCCTCGTGATAAAGCATTTGGCACCCTTCAGGCATCGACGTACTCGCTCGGTGTACGATGATACGTTATCTAGTGGTGTCTTTGTCTAGCCCCCCAACTATGGATAATGGGATCAGTAAAAGCAAGAGCAATCTCTAAAATTTTAAACAAGTGATCCGAAAAGCTGTCTCACTTTGATAAGCCCCTCGACCAAAAGAGAAACGCAGGCGACGTATAGTTACCATGATATAGGAGAGCGCGAATGTAACATTTTAATAAATTGGTTTGCACTTGTGCAAATGTAGAAGGAAATTAAAGTAGAATCTTAGCGTTAACAATCTTCTGTTTAATACTACAACATGCACTGAAACTGCACTGAAACTTGATGATGTATTTGCCTGATGGTATCTGTCTTTCCTGCCCATCTCGTACGTTAGTCACACCTTGCAACCGTATCGCCTTGTCCCAACCGTAATGTTGTCAATTCGATGTCCCATCTGTCAAGTCAGCGCCTTGTCTCTCCCTGTCCCATCCAACCGATCGACTCCGCGTGGCCCCACATGTCACTAGGTCTAACCAACAGCCAATCAGGCAATACCGTCACATGGTATATCCTCCCTTGAATCTTGAACATGTCCATTATTAAATCATTTCATAGTTTTACTCGATTTCATCCTGATCTGCCTTTAGCTTGAACATCGTTTGCAGATCTTCCATTCTTGGCGCCGACAGCGCCTTCGTCAGAATTGTCGCCATCTTGTCATGCGACTTGACAAATCTCGGCACCACAGATACTTCTCGCGCATGATGGCAGATAAACTTGAAAAATACATTTACGTGCTTGGAGCTCGACGTACTCTTCTCCGACTCGATCGATGTGATGGCTGCTTGTTTGTCGATCGACATCGGCATAGGCTCGAGCACACGCAGAGTAAGCTTATTCAGCAGTAATTTCGTTCCAAGTAGCTCCCGTACGGCCTGCGACGCTGAGATGAACTTAGTCTCCATTACATCTAGGGACACACGGGATTTCTTCTTTCACGACCATGAAACAGTATCACCATCCTATAGCTAGCACGCATCCCGACACAGATTTCCGGTCGGCCTTGTCGGCAGCAAAATCCGCATAGTTCCCATACTCGATCCTTATGTCCTCTGTCTTGTTCCAACAACGTTTAATTGCACATTTTTATCCTTCAACATCTTTAAGTATCTTACGATACGCTTGACTGTCTTCCAGTCCTTGGGCTTCACCTTGTGCGTCTGTCTCGTGACCTTGTGCACTGCGAATCATATGTCTGGACGCGTACATCTTACAATTAATAGCAAGATCCCCACTAGCGACTAAACGACTCCACGCTTGGTTCAATTCTCGCTCTTCTCTTAGATAGGTAGTCGAGATAGCCCTCTTCATTTACATTGCACTCTTCTTTGATTAATTCCGCACACCGAGTTTTGACTCCCTTCCAAACTTCTTGAGCGACTAGTCGATCGTGAACTCTTGATAGATTAAGTATCATTCAAGCTGTCCATTTTATTCGGTACTCCTAGAAAATTGTTTACAACCCCTAGGTGCTCTATCGACAATGGACTCATTTAGCAATAAACTCGCCAACAGCGCTTTGATCGGTACCTGTGACCAACAGGTCATTCTCATAGGCTTCAAAAACTGTGCATGTCTCTCCTATGTACTTTTAGCACAGAAAGTGTCCGTCGCGCATTACGGAAACCCACCTGTTCGCGAATTTGAGTCCGGTTATCAATCTCCGCAGCCTGTCCAGCTCGTTCAAGTCCATTCAGTGACTTTTCAACAGTAGTGCCGTGTTTCTTGGTGATCTTGCCCCTTGACTTTCCAGCTCATTTGTTTCCAAATTCATCCCATTTGGAGCATAGGTGTGGATGTCCAGGTGCTCCACCTTTCCCGACTTCACATACGCAGCTGTTACGTAACCATGGTGTGCCGGCAAGCTCCATCGTCTGGAGAGTACTAGGTCAACGTCACTTCTCCCAAGTTCATGAAGGCCGTAAACTTTAAATTACGATCCACTCCGAAAACTTGTGTGTTTCCGCAAACAACCTCACGAGCCTTGCACTGCTTGATATCTCCGCTTGCATCGGGCTTAGTATTGTAAATCCACTCGCGGTGCAGGACGTGCGCACCTCCAAGTAGCACCACAATCATTCAAAGGTCGTTCGACTTAACAGCGTCTAGTTCTTCGGTCAAATGTCCACTTCTCTCATTGATCACTTTTGACCGCCTCCCCTAGTGTTTTTAGGGTCTTGCACTATGACTGCATGTATCACATCTCGTTGCTCATCAGGACCTCCAGTCAATTGCTTTATAGCCTATTGTTGGACGGGTGAACTTATACCATGTCACTCTCTCATCCACTCATACCCTCCGCCTTTCGGGCTCTTAGTGGTCCGTTTTTTGGTACTCGGGTGCGCTTAAACATCCCGCTGACCATCGTATGGATATGTTCTTAAAAATGGTCTTCTTCATGTGGGACACGAGCTGTCCGTTCTCGTCCGTCAGTGTTTTGATGTTCGCACATATTGCGTTACCACAACCACCTTGTCCTTCAGAATGTACACCTACCTTCTTCTCGTCACTTTTGACAATCTTATGGCCGCTATCCCACACTTGCCAAGTTAATTGTGTTTTTAGCATAGACATGGGCCTTGCATTCTATATTAAACACCACGATGTCATCTAGCAGAAATACCTACTTTGTCAAAAACATTCAGATTGGTACACCACAAGGATTCGACTTGGTCCGACCCCAAAATAGGATGTAAGCTGCGCATTCAGCATCTTTGTTCAAGAAAGAGAAAAATAGGTTTGAAGCAAACACCGATCTTCACACAATATTCATTAGGAGATGATGCATTCGCTGAGCCATATCATTGCTGCTTGTTCCTGGCTTTAATCACTCGACGTGATACGCCCGTAACCTTGAAATATACTTCCAATGTCTTGTATTCGCCTCCACTGTCCGTGCGTGGCACGTAAATCTTGCAATTAAACTCACGTTCAAAGCTTTCTAGGTTTAAACTTGAGTGCAGCAAAGTCCTTCGACTTAGCCAAAAACACACGGCAACAGTTTGACCGGTGATCGATAAATAGATCAGGTTACGGTTGTCCAGACGATCGTGTAGAGCCATCAGACCTTGTGAGATCGGAGCAGATCACTCCACCTATTACCTTGTAGGTGAGTCATTGCCCGTTTTTTTTCTCGACTGCGTTCCCTGTACTTGTTATCTTTGAGCACACGCTGTAACGGGGTGAATCGTTACATAACAATTTACAAGAAATTGGTAATAGAATATAACTATAAGAGTTATATTCTCAGAATATTGTCATAAGGACAAATATTCTGCAGCACTTACGAGTAGTTCCTGATTGGTTGATATAGTCCATTCAATCAACCAACGAAGACACGCCACGACAGACGCACGCAATGAGTGGTGAGCAGATAGTTGATATGCACATTTGTTTTTAGACATAGTTAGATGAGGATAAACGGTGATTTATTAACAGACATTAACTATGATAAATACAGTTCTACTTTTTACTTTAACCAAGTACTCGCTTCTTCTTACCGTCTTCCTCTGCACGTACCAGTGTACGTGAAGTTCCAAGGCACCGCCTTATTCTGTCGTCAGAATAAGTATCTTGTACTGTCATCAGTAAAAGAGTCAGGGTGCCCCGTTACACCTGATAGCACTTCGTAGTCCGTCCAAGTACCACGTTCACATCCAACATGAATATGTTAGATGATGATGATGACCAAAGCTTTCACGCTGCGCGTGACGGCTACTCCCATTTGAGCAATGTCGAGTGGGATGCGGTTGAACGAATGGGTTTAACCATGGGCATCCATGCTGTTAGCGTCATGCTAGAGGCTCTCAATAGAGATGCCCAACATGCTACTATCGCCAAGTTCATTCAAAATGACTTTGACGCTGAACGCGAGAAAGTAGCCTTGCTTCACCAACAAGGTTCTCAACAAGCAGAGTTGTTGAGAGAGCAGGGTGCTCAACAGTTTACACTGTTGAGACAGCAGCAGGCTGCTGCTGGTGGGTCGATGCACTCGCGTCGACCCGAAACCTTGAAGATTGACATCTCCAAGTATAGGGGAGTCGAAGAGGACTCCCTCTTGAGATGGTTCGTCGAAGTGGATGACGCCATAAGGGCGCGTCGCATCGACGACGGGGATATGCAAGTTGCATTTGCCCAGTCAAATCTGGCAGGACGTGCCAAGACTTGGGCACTGGGGCTCAAGTTGCACGACCCATATGCGTTTGGGTCGTTGGAAGTCTTCAAGTCGCGGCTCAGACAAACGTTTGAACCGCCTAGAGCTGAGTTCAGAGCTCGAACCGAACTCTTGAAGCTCAAACAAGGTAAGCGTGACGTGCACGCTTACGCGCAACATTTACGACATCTCACGAGTTGTATAAGTTCCAATCCGGTGGATGAACACACGTTGGTTTCGGTGTTCATGCAGGGTCTTGCGGATGGTCCCGTCAAGACTCACCTGTTCCGGCTTGAACTAGATTCACTAGAACAAGCCATTTCCAATGAGGAACAGGAAGACTTCAGTCTGAGACAGGCTCGCGCCAGCTCGACATCATATCTTCAACCGAGACGATATGACAGCGGAAGTCCAGAGCCGATGGAACTCTGTTATGTAGAGAGCGAGAAGGCTCGCTCTACAGACTACAAGAAGTTGCAGAAATGCAACAGATGTCAAAAGACAGGACACTACGCTTACGAGTGTAGTGTCCCTCGTCCAGTGTCTCGCAACACTGGGCGTAATGACCGTCCACCCATGAGAAAGCGGCAGGGACGCGGGTCCGCTGTTGGTGCAAAGACGCAACAACGGGATGGACCGTCAAAAAACGGACAGGATCAGTAGGTGCGGAGCACCCTACTGGTCCAGCAACGTCAAGAGAATTTGTAGGCCTCTTGATGAAGGTTGCTCCCAACACACAAATACTGTGCGTTGCTGCTCTAGGTAATGAGATCTCACTCATTACCTTGAAACTCGAAGTGACGAATAAGTTGTCCCTTCGAGCTCTAGTCGATTGTATGGCGTCCAACAATTTTGTGCGACGCCAATCGCTAGAAGATGGTCATTTCAAGTTTGTTAAATGTGACACACCTCATACGAGGATGACGGTACGTCTTGCGACAGGCGCATCCGTAACCGTCATGAAGCGTATAGTGAATATTCACTATACGCTAGAAGATACCCAATATGACGATGACTTTATCGTATTGGATTTGGATGACAAATTTGATGTCATCCTTGGAATACCGTGGCTCAGAAGGTACGAACCACGGGTAAACTGGCAACATCGAACAGTAACGATGCCTGCCGCTTGTTCATCAGATGGCCATCTGATGAACGTTTTGGAGCGTCCACAAGCGTGTGAATGTACTACGAGTGAGTGCGATGGCCTCACTTGTGGTACGGTCGTTAGTACGACTGCACAAAACCTTAGTGTAACAAACGGTTACACTTCGGAGCAAGCTTCCGGCGGCTGTGAGGAAACACAGGCTGCGCCGAAGGTCCACCACTCGAATAAGTCGAGTGGACCGGGACAAAGATGTATCCTTAGCGGGAACATCTAGAAGAGAAACAATCGATCGCTCAGGTTAAGCGAAACGATAATCCTAGATCGACTGGAGAGCCTTTCGTAGAGGATCTCGCTGTGGTTGCGCAACCCCAGCTAAAGGAAGTTAAGGGAATAAGTCCCAATATTACAAATACGGCGGATAGAGGTTCCCCGAAACCCGCGGGAATAAGTCCCCGGGAAGCCGAAGGAATAAGTCCTTCGAGGCCTGAGGGAATAAGTCCCCAGGAAATGACAGAGACATTGAATGTCATAGTCAGTGATGGATCAAATGTAGGCGCTTATACACTTGATCTGGTTGCGCCTCCGAAGTTGACTTCGGAGATCACTCAGTTGCCAACGCTCGAAAATAAAAGGTTCTTGCGTGATTTGCGTAGTGGCAAAGTCAAGCAGATCTGCGTACTCGTCGCTGACGACGAGTGTGTAGCCGACATAAGGTCAGCAGTAATGTTTACTGAGAACGAGAGAGTTCTCAGCAGTTCATCGATGGACTAAAGCGTCCTCGATGAAAAGACACGAGTTAAGCGATATGACTCCCAATCGTGGGAATCGCTCAAGACAAATCCTCTCTATGAAGATTTGGTTGAATTCAAGGATGTATTCCCTGAAACTGTTCCGTGCGAATTACCGAAGGATAAAGGTATTCAAAACGAGGTCGAGCTTAAACCAGGCTCGAAGTACTGTGTCTGGAAGCAGTGGCCACTGCCTCGTGAACAAGTACTTGCGATCGACATTTTCTTTGCCGATCGTTTAGCTGCGGGCCATGTGAGGGAATCAACTTCCCCACATAGCTCTCCGACTTTCTGTGTGCGAAAAGCAACAGGAGGGTGGTGGATAGTGCATGCATTTAACAAGTTGAATGCTGCAACGGTACCGGCTCAGACGCCGATACCGAGGAAGGACGTAATCATTGATGGTATGTCAAAGAGTACCATCTTTTCGTCCATGGATTTGATGGATGGTTTCTATCAAATCCTTATGCGAGAACGGGATATACCCTAAACCACAGTGAGCACGCCTAGCGGCATGCTCTGGCAATGGCTAGTAATGCCACAAGGGCTTAGTAATTCCCCTGCCACGTTCAACATATGTGTATCACATCTATTGAGACCAGTACGAGAATTCGCGCCGAGTTATTTCGATGACGTATTCATCCATAGTCGGGATATGGATGGAAAGTAGGACGTTGAGGTTCACAGGTACCACGTCCGACAGGTTCTTACAATCATGCGAAATCATCAACTGTATGCTAACCTCAAGAAGTGTATATTTGTAGCAAGCGAAATACCACTTCTTGGATGCATCGTTGGTGAGAACGGGGTACGTCCTGATCCCGAAAAGATCAAGGCGATCGCCGACTGGCCTGTGCCGGTTGATGTCAAAGGTCTTCGAAAATTCCTTGGGCTAGCGGCGTATTTGCACAAGTATTCACGCAGTTACGCCGAGATGACTGTACACCTCTCTCGTTTGTTGAAAAAGAACGAGAGGTGGTTACGGAACGCTGAATGTCAGCGCTCCTTTGATGGTATCAAGCAGAGCTTGATACAATCCCCAGTCCTAGCAATTGCCGATCAGGACAGGCCATTTCATGTGGTCTGTGATGCCAGCGATTTCGCAATCGGCTGTGCATTAATGCAGTACGATCTTGAAGGCGTTGAACGCGTCTTTCGCTATCAGTCGCGTCAGCTGCAACCTGCTGAGCGGAACTATCCAGTGCATGACAAGGAAATCCTTGCCATGAAGTACGCACTCGCGAAGTTCAGATTCTATCTATAAGGAGATAGACCCTTCATTGTTTATACAGACCATGCGTCTCTATGCACGGCAGTGAACAGCCCGCACCTTTCACAACGAATGGCGCGGTGGCTGTCATTCTTTGCATAAATACAACTGTACGGTAGAGTACAAACCAGGACGACTTAAGGTCGTTGTTGATGCACTCTCACGTCGGCCCGACTTTGAACCAGTCGTGAAAGCGTACGGTAGAGTACAAACTAGGACGACTTAAGGTCGTCGCTGATGCACTCTCACGTCGGCCCGACTTTGAACCAGTCGTGAAACCCAACAGTGAGACATCCACTGTTGCGGTTGTGACATCCTCAATACCATCTTCGACATTACATGATGATGTGAGGCGGGCGTATGCCCAAGATGGTGAGATTGTGAAGTTGTTGACACATCTCTCACAATCATCTCGAGAATCGCTGAATCGATCATCGTCTGCGTATCGATCTGATGCATATCGATACACTACTCGCAACGGTTTTTGGTATTATACAGCCGTTACTGGTGACACACCACGTGTTGTCATCCCAGATGATACTGATCTGCGTTTGCGGATCATGTTCAAGTATCACGATGCTCCTATAAGAGGACATCGTGGCCGTGAGAAAACATATCTCACGGTGAGTCGAGACTTTTACTGGCCCTGCCAGTATCAGTTTGTGCGAAAGTATGTTCGCGCATGCGAAGTCTGTCAACGAGTGAAGTCAAGTCCTTCACTGCGTGCACCTTTACAGCCTCTACCGGTTCCGGCTGAGTGCTGGGAATCCATCTCAATGGATTTCGTCTTCGGGTTACCCAAAGACGCACGCGGGAATACGGGTATTCTCGTATTTGTTGACAGATTCAGCAAAATGGTACACCTTGTGGCTGTACCAGAGACAATCACGGCAATTGGCTGTGCTTGTTTCTTTATTGACACCATCTTCTGACTTCATGGGTTGCCTCGTGAACTCGTATCAGACAGAGATCCACGCTTCACTACTGATTTCTGGCGTTCCATTCTCAAATCACTCGGAACGCGCTTGAAGATGTCGACATCTGATCATCCAGAGTCATATGGTCAGACGAAACGAGCCAATCGTGTCCTCGAAGAGATACTTCGAGGATACGTACACTCCTTTAAGAGTTGGAGTGAGCTCTTGCCAATGGTAGAGTTTGCCATTAGCAACTCGGTGCATGCGTCCACGACACATACACCGTTTTACGTGAATGGCTTGCGCCATCCGCGTGTACCCACCTTACTAGAGTGTAACTCTGGTTTAAGTGGAGGGAGACTCGCGCGAGCAAAAACCGATTTGGTTCACGCTCATCACGCTCTGACGATAAGGTCGTTGCGTTTGATGCCGATATCGACTTCATCGATACCGGAAAAGATGATACCAGTGAGAGCGCGGAAGCCCTCACTGCAGAAAAGATTGACGTTGCTGGAGTGCACTCACAGCGCACTGAAGCTAACGAGTCAGCAGATGAACTCATACGGGCTCGTGATACGGTAGTCCGTTTTGTGCAAGACTCCATCACCGAAGCGGTGGATAAGCAAAAGCAAAACGCAGACTAGAATGGAAGGGCAAACACTCTTTTATTTAATAAAGGTGACTTAGTACTACTGTCTACGGTTAATCTACCAAAGCACATAGTGACTAACGTGGATAGTAGTAAACTTATACCCAAGTACATCGGCCCATTTCGTGTATTGCATCGCCTAGGAAAGGCGTACACGATCAAACTGCCACGTAAGATGCGAACGCATCCCACGTTTTACGTTGGTCGGCTGAAGCCGTACCATCAGTATACTGCTTCTTCCGATGAAGAACGCCCTTGCGTTCAAGCATCTCGCAGAAAGCCTTGTGCTCCCGATGGTGGATATCAACAAGGGTCTGAAGAGCAGTTATCTCAGCCCGAGACCGGTCAATATCCACACGAGTTACCCTTAGCTTGTCACGCAGATATGTCAAAGCTCTCTCGTTCTCAAGCTGAGCAAAAGCAAACTCAGCTCGATGCTTCAAGACAGTGTCCGCCATTTGGAGACGCCTATTCCGCTCATGTTCGAGATCGTCGCGTAACCCTTGCGTTACGCGATCAAAGAAGCTCTCGGGAACACACCGATCCCCATGATCGTGTGGAGAGCGTCTTTCCTCCTCCTCCACCTCCATTAGAGGACTCTCGCGGTGGCCAGCGCTATCTAGTTGAGCAGCTGTTGAACCACCGCGACGTGAACGGACGTCGGACGAGTTATCTCGTCCGGTGGCGCGGCTATCCCCCGTCCTGGGATTCTTGGGAGCCCCGCTCCCAACTGATGATCGACGTACTGGGTCTGGTTGAGCAGTACGACGCTGCTCATCCTGTGCCGCAGAAGGACCGCCGGAGAAAGTCTTCCCGGCACGGTCGTAAAGGGATTTCAGGTTGTCAATCCCTTCGTACATCTCAATAGAGATACGTACGCGCCACCACGGGCTGTTAGGGAGGTAAGCCTCCTTAGGTGCTCGTACAGAGTTGTTTACACAACACGGGCACGAGTCTCCCCAAGAGAGGCAGGGTAATCCTTTCTCCCTTGACAGACGATGCAGCTTGTAGCGTGCACCTGTCGGGGTTCGCTTTTCAAACTTATCACGAGCTTTGATAAGTTTGTCGTTCCAAGCGTCACGACCTACATCCTCAAGGTTATGGATGTAGGCGTTCCACGCCTGAAGCAGTGAGGGACCATCACGCTTGTGATTCCCACTGTACCATCGATGTCTAAAGAAAGCATCGATGAAGAATTCATGTTCAGCGCGATAGTTTTTTGCACTGGGGTCAAGGTGATGGATCCTTGACGAATCGAACAATCGTGTTCGATAACGATCACTCGTCGTCGCCGACAAGTGATCCATGACTGATTTGGGAGGCATCCATGCCTTCTTCTCAGGAGCGAGACGCAAGACATTGCGGTCCCGCTCTTCCTGCGACGTGCCGACAGAAGTACTGGCACCTCGCTGTGAAGTGGTGTCCATAGGAGAACCGACACCACTGTTAGCGCCCGAGTCTCGCGACCTCAAGCGCCTTCGCTTCGGCGATGGTTCATCTGATTCATCAGATGAACCAAAGATACTACGACGCAAAGCATCATCCATGCCACGCTTGGCAGGCGGCTTGGATTCGATCGCCGTCGATACGGATCCGTCTTCCGTATCAGGAGAGTACGAGACACCGAGCTCGTACTCTGTGAAGACATGAGTGTCTTCATGACTAGCGCCTACATCACCAAGTGACACAGGCTGGGTCGCTTCAGAAACCGATGAGACATCAGTTGGTGTGGTTTCTGCTTCGGCGTCCGCACAGAGACGTGCGGACGCGCTCTCGGCGGCCTTGCTCGCGCATCGCATGGGCTTGTTAACCATGCGATGAGATGTTGGAAAGTGGACGCGGACCAACAAGTGCAAACCCTGTCCCAAATGATTTGGGACGAGTATCCATTTAGTCAATCAGTCACTAAAGTGACTGATGGTTAGGGGGTGATGTAACGGGGTGAATCATAACATAACAATTTACAAGAAATTGTTAATAGATTATAATTATAAGAGTTATATTCTCAGAATATTGTCATAAGGACAAATATTCTGCAGCACTTACGAGTAGTTCCTGATTGGTTGATATAGTCCATTCAATCAACCAACGAAGACGCGCCACGACAGAAGCACGCAATGAGTGGTGAGCAGATAGTTGATTTATACATTTGTATTTAGACATAGTAAGATGAAGATAAATAGTGATTTATTGCAGACATTAACTATGATAAATACAGTTCTACTTTTTACTTTAACCAAGTACTCGCTTCTTCTTACCGTCTTCCTCTGCACGTACCAGTGTACGTGAAGTTACGAGGCACCGCCTTATTCTGTCGTCAGAATAAGTATCTTGTACTGTCATCAGAACAAGCTTCAGGGTGTCCCGTTACACCTTGATCTATTATATGCTCAAACCATTGTGGTATCCAATTGAACGAGCGCTTGTTAAAGCAAAAGAACCACACGCATTTATATTGTAGGTAGAGTTGCCGCTTAACAATGTATTACCATGATCAATTTTAAGCTGATCTCACACCAGCTTGAGACGCGTCTGTTTTGTTTGATTTCTATGACACCCGTTTGTACTACCATATTTTTATAGAAAATTTTCGATTCTTGTCCTTCATGTATTATGTAGCCTTCTTCTCCTGTTATAAATATTCAAGACACATAGATTAGGTAGTCCAGACGGCGTACACATCTTTGCATGATCTACCTTACGTAAAAAAAAATAACAGGCGAGAGATAAAAAAGGCGTCAGATAAAGCAAATTAAAACGAGTAAATTCAAGTTGCGCAGTTCATGTATTGTGACATTCACCAATGGTATGGCAGGCATAAACTCCAATTGTGTCCTATTCGTGACAAGTTACCCCCCAGTACTGAAATATGATCTCTCGCCTTGTAATTTCAACATATTCAGATTCTAACATGTTTATTTTGTCGATCCACGTATTTTTAACGGTCTGCCTCTATGGCAATACAAACATGTTCTTCAATGGACATTCGGCTCCCAGTAGATGGAATTGCGAAGAATGCTTGGTTTTGGAGGCAGCATTTGCATGCCTTTCGTGTAAGCGCTCAACGCTTTCATAATCTTGACACATTTGAAAGTTTTGGCGACCGCGCACGGACAAAAAGCCAGTGCACGTCAAAAGCATTTACTTGCAAACCACGGTCAGCTTCACAAAGAGATTTTTATGCAAACATGGGATGCCATGAACTCGTCTAAATGCATCTGTGAACGCAATTCGATTTTTTCATTGGGTCTACCGACTTCTAATACAATACATGCTAAGTTAAAATTATTGGTTTCAATATCTCATGTTCAACTAAAGTGCAGCCTATATAGTTAGTTTGTTCAGTATATGGTGTGATATATTCTGCAAAACCAATGACCAGAGGTTACCCGACAGACGATTTGAATGCGTCAAGCAACCAAATACGAAACGCTGACTTATAGTAGACATTTTGTTCTTGCAAGCAATGGACAAATGATAAATCAATGTTGCAAGATTGTCAGTAGATACTTCTATCCATCTCTTGATCATTGCATGCCATCATTCAACCTGTGAAGTCGCACTGTGTCTAAACTTTGATAGAACTATTTCACGCATAGATGACGCTCTTTTGTTAATCAGCCATGTGGTGTCAAAATCATTAAACGTATGCACACGACTTTTGTCGCGCAGTAGCATGTCATAGATTCCAACACGTACTCCGTTTGGTTGTTGACCGACACGAGACTCGTTTAAGTGCAAAAAATCGTCCCGAATGTACCTAAACTCGAATTCCGAATTCAATTTCGCCAATACATTTTTATTGATATGCTACTACCACAATGTGAGACCGCGTTAGATAGTAAAATTGACATAGATCCCGGTCAGGAAAAGCTCCCTACACGCATCGATAGCGATGTCATCTTGAATCCAAAAAAAAAAGATTTGCTTTTCTTCAGCGCATAGAGGTAGTCAGTCTCTGTTTCGTGCTGCATGAAGCAAAAGCAAAGGGAGAATAACGTATTGGTTGCAGTGACAACCATCACATGCGACAGTGGCATTTTGTATACATACAAGTAAAAATCGAGATAGCATAACACATGTACACGTTAAAAGTACAATAATATTTTAATACCCAATGAGTTAGTCTTGGACGTCAATTCCATCCTAAAAACGATCGGTGTAAATGCTTCATTATGTCCAGAATGTGGTCATAGGATAAATACAAGCGCTGAAAGCTTATATCCTCACCTTGATAGATCCTATGGTACACATATTTGCATCCATGTCATTCAGTAAGGTATTCAAGGAGGAATGCAAGTGATTCTTGCGGCGCCTCTCGTTCAATTTTTTGTTCAGATATATCGATCCGTAACTTGTCAGCTCTTAATGTTGCGTAAAGCGGACAGAACATGGAGTAGCTGCACTCAGATATTTATGGAGTTTAATTAGCTGCTGCTGTGAGTTAGACATTTTCATATACTCGTAAAGAACGTAGTATTGTCAGTGCGTTTGTGATTGTGTTAGCACATTTTGTATCTGGTTTTAGGCCTCGTTCTTTTTTGCCTTCCGCAAGATGATGGACCTAAAGCCAACTATGTAGATGATTTTTATGCTGCAAATACCGTGACCTCTCTCCCTGTACTTATGTCCATGGCTGAAACCAAGCCGGAAGACTCTAAGCATCGAACTACCAATTTCGCTTCACATCGACTTAATGCAAGAACATTCAACCTTCGCATCTTCTGTACAGCGATCTGTGCATCAGCAGGAGTAGGCATCCTCCAGAGCAAATGTTGCATGGAATGACTTCAAAAGCATGTTCCCCAAAGATACGATGTAACAAAGTAGCCCGTTACATGAAATTGACACCAAACGGTGTGAATAGGGATATTGTCTAGCATGACAATATTCTACCATTATTATCCTAGATGGATAATATTGAAGAAATTTTATCTCCTTTTGGATGATATTCATGCGCTGCTCCAAGATTGGTTGTTATAAGACATATCAACCCTAGATTGCCACCAATCGCAGCTAGACGCGCGCAGTGAGTGGTGAGCAGGTTGTTGTCATACGACAATGTAGATTAATATAGTTAGACAAAGATTAAAGTTATGTTGATAGCTTAACTATATTAATGACAGTTCTTTTTTTACCCTTTACTAAATCTAGTTGTTGAGTAGCTTAGCTTCCTCTGCACGTACTAGTGTACGTAAATTTTCGTGGCACCTAAACAAAGGGTGTCCCTTAACATACGACGTCTTAAGGAAATTAAATTAGAGTGAGCATGCCAGCTGCGTGGGGGCTTTAGTAAGGCGTTTTTCAAACCGTTATGTGGCCGGTAACCTTTTTTGCGAGCCCGGAGAGTGAAAGTATTAGTAACTATGCGCAAGGTGAATGCCCAACTTCTAAATTATACATGTCAATCTGTTTCTGTGTGTCAGTCTGTCTGTCGGTCTTGTTTGAGCTGTGTGTCTGTCGGTTTGCTAGTTGCGCTGTGTACCTTTTGTTGTAGTATAAAGTGCAATTTAGTCTTGCGCCTTCATCGTATGTGAATAAAGCTACGTGTAACTTACACGTTGAACCAAGTTCGATATAGTCAGTCACCCTCTTGTGTGTGCCTAATGTCAGGAAATACTTGCACCTCGCACTAAGTGCGATCGTGTCGGTCACTTATTGCGTCTATGAGTAACGCTAAAGTACCTAACACGTCGCACTAAGTGCAATTTAGCATATCTCCGCCTATGAATTTGTCTGTAAATAAAGATTATTACATCTAACACGTACTTCTAAGTGCGGTGTAGTATTTTTCTTTATTTGTTGGTTAGTGGGCATTATTGCAAGCCTGAAGGGCGAAGGTATTAGCGACTGATCGCAAGGTAAGTGGATATACAGAACTTGATTCGGTTTTATGGACTGAATTGCTCATGTTAAATAAAGAAATTAGCTTGCACCCTGACCTTACATAAGCCAATCACCAATGGACAATGTATGATTTTTTTATTATTTGGAGGTTGGGGGGACAGTAATGATTGAAAGCGTAAACAACCATTCCTTTTAGTTTATTACGATTTGAACCCGTTACCCATCTGCTGTATGCCGGAGTGGAAAGACTTTCAATGATTACTCAGTGCAGAACATTTACTTGCAAGGCCCTGTCATCTCTTGGTCGCTTTATGCCAATCACGTGCAGAATTTAATATATGTGCAAATTGCTCTTGTAGCGGATCTACACAGCTCCTTAAGTCAGAGGAAGACTTAACGCTCTACGAGCAACTTAGTTCTAAAGAACTAACGACTTTACGAGTCAACAAGCTTTACAGCTTCAGGTCCCTGTTCCAGGGGACCTACCGATTCAGTGAATCGACAGCACTCAGTGCTCAAGAGTAGCTACCTCAAGGAGGTGTTGCTAACTCTTAGTGATCAGTAATCAACGATCAAGACGGCTCGCAAGCCACGTGTCCTTTAGATCAAAATGAGAACTGATTTTATTTAATGTTGAAAGTTATAGAATATCTTAATCCTACTCAAAGATCTTTCGTACCTAATACATGACACTCGTCAGACCCTACAAACCGATTAAATATTCTATATCACCTTCACAAAGGGGTAACCTCAGGTGTGTAACATATCTGGTACAGTGTACCCTCCTACGTGCAACCCCGTTACACCCTCCCCCACCAGACTGACGTTTGCCAAAACGTCAATCGAAATTGTGTTCCTAAGCGAGAACAGTGCGCGTACGGTAAACCTCACGGCAACATACGCCTAAGCACGATGTCCTCATCACCAAAGAGTCAAAGACTCTGTGTGACTACTTCGGAATAGAGGAGGCAGCGGACTATGGTAGCGATACCAGTGTCCAGGGTGATACAGGTACAATGTCCGACTCACCGATGCCTGAGGCACAACCTTCGAATACCCCAAATCCGTTCGCTGAACGTGGAGATGCGAGCGCGCCACTGGCGCAGCATCTAACACCTGGTTCTGACGAAACTATCATCACGAACCCGCTCGATGAGAAACAACAATTGCTTGCCCAACAAGAAGAAAACTCTTAGTGTTATGTACAAATGGCTGCAACCCTTGAACGCCAGCGTGACTATGTGTTCACCCCACCCAGTGTGGAGAAACGTCTACGTCAAGCGGCCGGCCAAACATTGGCAACGTGGGTCATTGGCCATGGGCCTAAGACTTTTAAGGAGGTAGTGAGCTGCCAGGCACTTCGTGAGAGGTAAGTGGAGTCGCACCTAACGACTCAAAGTCAATACAAGGCACGCCTTGACATGCAAGCACGTGGTGCACCGGTTCCACCGATCAAGGGTATACCCATTCTCTTGTTCGCAGGCGAAACAGTGAGCAAAGAAGACGATGGCTTCGTTCATTGTGTGCACCATGTACGTCGCCTCAGCAATACGTTTGCTCTAAGGGCTAGTGCCCATGCGGCGGATGTGCGTCTCGAACGCAAGCTTCGGTATGATTATGCCAAGCTTAAGGCCAGAGGCCTATTGCGCAAGCGCACGCGCTATGCTTCGGCTACTAAGGTAGCCGCGAGTGCTGGTCATTCTGTGACCAACAACCCGCCGAACCACACCACCAGTGGTGAAAAACGGCCTCGGTCTCGAGATGACCATGACCACGATGCTCAAAAGCATCCAAAGCATAAGATCAGTCTTGCCGAAGGAGTATCTCAAACTTCCATGAATTTTCAGACTTAGGGTACCCTCGCCACTTTACCAGATACTGGTATTGGCCCTGACGACGACTTCGTTTCAGTAGTCTCTCAAAATGAACTGACGACACCCATGCTCATCGAGCAAATTCGGTGGCGGCCGGTGTACCGGTGGAGGCCCACGAGAAATTGGTTCCCGAAGTGAAGGGTCTCTAAGAGACCTTGGGTAAGACCCAGTGCATGCTGGATGCGATGCAAAGCCGCCTTCAAGCGATGGAGCAAGCTCAAACTTGAAGCGAGGCTCAGTTGGACTTGCTGATTCGTCTACAGCAATCCGGGGCAATGCCCTTGTCGTCGGCGCAAGCGCCTCCAGGTTCACATAGGAAGGATCCTGGTACGGCTTAAGTAAGCCTACGTAGAACACTGAATGTGTGCGCAATTTGCGCGGACGGCTTAGCGTATACGCAAGTCCCTTTTTGGCAGTGACCGTAAACGGTTCAATGAAGCGTGGATGCAACTTTGTCTTAAAGACAGCAGACACTACATTTGTAGATAGATTTTTATCATTGAGTAGTACTTGGTCTCCGACCTCATAACGTTCAAAAAAAATTCTGCCTTTGGCATCAGCTTGTGGTTTCTGGGTATCTTGGCTATCGGCCATTGCGTCACGCACATGTCTTAAGACATTTTATCGCGTTGCGAGAAACTCGCTTACCTATTTTGAACAGTAGCAGGGCTGATATCAGCAAGCCGATCGGCAACCTCTCCCCCATCAAGCCCTGATTCACGTAGTGATAGCGTTAACGGAACGCGAGGGTGAAGTGAGATCGTTTATATAGAATGATGTAAAGCCTGTTGAGATATGAACAGCGTTGCTTACGAAAATTTAACAACAGGGAGCATTGAGCTTCAACGCCGTGGCGTATCAGCAGCAAACACTGCGCAAAATGTCATTGATGACGCGGTTAACACGCTCAGTTTGACCGTCGGTCTGCGGATGATCCGCTGTGGACATGTCCAACCGAGTGTCCAGCACTTTGAAGATAGACTTCCAAAACTTTCCAGTGATGCGGGGGTCTCTATTTGAGACAATTGCCACAGGCAAGCCATGTTGGCGAAACACAGGGTCGATAAACAGCTTTGCTGTACCTTCAGCATCGATGCTAATCGGCACAGCCGCTAAGTGAGCCATCTTGCTTAATCGGTCAACAAAGACCACAATACCAGTGTTGCCTTCCAAATATTTCGGTAGGCCAAACACAAAATCAAAGCTCATGGACTCCCAACAGCCAGTGGGTACTGGCAAACTAGCCAGCGGCGCCGCCGCATGTGCTGAGGGTTTAACCTGTTTACACGTTTCGCACGTACGCACATAGGTTTTCACCCACCTAAAAAGTTTGGGCCACCGATAACTTTGGCTCACCGAGCTATAAGTCTTCTCACGACCGAGATGACCACTTAAATCAGTATCATGTGCCTCATAGAGGATTCGATACTTTAATTCCTTATCATGAGGTACAGCGATACGAGGGTTATCCTCAATACCCGTGCGATAGCACAACAGGCCATTATCGATGGAATATCGATCTAGCCTCGCACGTACACGTACCGACAATTCTATGTCCGAGTCTTTAAACTCATCGCTCCCAAGAGCACGTAGCAAAGCTACACACTGATCATCCTTGGCATATGCCGCACAGATTTAGTGAGTGACTGACGACGACAGAGTCGTAACATGAGCAATCTCATAGTCAGGTCGACGCGATAGCGCATCAGCCGAATCATTTTGCTCCCCTGGCTTGTACTTCACCTCGAAGTTATATTCGGCAAAGAAGGAAAGCCAATGAGCGATTCTCTGTGAGAGATGAGGCGACTGTGTCGCAGTTCGTAATGACGCATGATCTGTATAGATCACAAACGACTTTGAGCCAAGCAGATGTACTCTGAATTTGACAAGAGCGTACTTCATAGCAAGTAGCTCTTTGTCATGAACTGGATAGTTCTTTTCAGCGGTTTTAGCTGCCGAGACTCGAATGCGATGACGCGTTCGCGTCCATCGACATCTGTTTGTAACAGAGCACTGCCTATGGCGAATTCAGATGCGCCACAGACGACACTGTAAGGCCAATCAGGATCGGGAAAAGCCAATATTGGCGCATGAAGGAGACTCTCCTTAACTGCTGCAAAAGCATCATGTTCGGTATTACCCCAACACCAATCCACATCCTTTTTAAGGAGATTGGACAATGGCCGAGCCATATCTGCGTAATTCGCACTGTACTTATGTAAGTAATTGGCAAGGCCAAGCCACTTACGTTAGTCCTTTTGGTTCTTGGGAACCGGCCAATCGACTATGGCTTTCACCTAAGCGGGATCCGCTCGATGGCCTTGCTTCCCAATGAATCACCCTAGAAAAGGAATCTCTTCTGCACCAAAGATGCACTTCGATGCGTTAGCATACAACTTATTTGTCCGCATGCACTCGAGCACCGCTCGTAAATGATCAATGTGGTTGTCCACATCTGATCGCCCATTCATCGCACGACTATGGACAAAAATGTCATCAAAGTACGTTTGTGCATAGCCTCGATGAGGTATGAACAGTTGCGTTACCAGCCATTATAACGTAGCCGTGGCTCGTTATGCCACAAGGACAATATAACGCCCAAGATAGCCCTTGTGGCATAACGAGCCGCTCCCAGAGCATACCGCTCGGAGTACTCACCGCTGTTAGAGGAATATCACTTACTCGCATGAGCAGTTGGTAATAACTATCGACTAAGTCGAGTGCACAGTACAATGTACATCCTACCATATTGTTCTGAAGAACATCCTTTCTAATAATAGGCGTCTGCGCCGGTATAGTGGCTGCATTAAGCTTGTTGTAAGCATGCACAATACGCCACTTGCCATTTGGCTTTTTGACATAAACTATCGGTGTTGAATGAAGAGATTTACTCTCACGAACCATTCCAGCCGCGTGCTTAGCACGAAAGAAATCATCAATGACGTCACACTGTTCTTTAGGCAAAAGCCACTGCCTTGTTACACAGTATTTAGTTCCAGGAACTAAGTCAATCTCATGACGTACACCTCTATCGGGAGGTAAGGCAGAAGGTGGGTTGTGACACCACATCTTGAAATTCCCAAACAAAAGGATAGAACGGATCCAAAGGATCTTTAAGGATCGAAGATCCACTTCGCGCACTAATTGCCGCCTTTGTATCCTCTAGGACAGCCTCATCCATTAACGAGGAAGAGTTCAACTCAGTATCAGGTCTAATGACCGCTAATTCGGATAACTCATCCGCCTTCAAGGCCTGGCTAAACTCGCCATCAGACATTTCGTCTAGCTCACAAAGAGCGCCCACAGATGGAAGGGTTTCAAGGCAAACACTGCCATCAACCTGACCAGTCACTCCGTTAACAAGTGTATATAGTGTATTACTAGTATCACTATGTGACTGTGAGGACGCCTGGCGCTTAAAAGTTGCTACCCGGCGTCTCGATCGTCTCTTCGAGACCTAACACCCCTTAGGGGTCGGGACGATATTGTCCCGATGGTTACTACTAACCATAGTACGCTCTATACGAGAGCTTTTGTCGTGACCGACATCCGGTGAAGTGTTACATAACTCGAACACTTCACCCAAGGATTTAAACGTGCCACTCCACGTGTATTATGCGGGTCTAGCCCTAAATTTAACGACGTCTCGCCAACAATATTTTTACCGACATTAGGTGTGGTGCCCTCACGGCCGCTCACACTATACAGCGTATCGCCAACAACGCCATCACCGAAGTTAGGTGTGGTGCCCTCACGGCCGCCCACACTATACGGCGTGTCGCCAACAACGCCATTACCGAAGTTAAGCGTGGCGCCTACACGGCCGCTCACACTAACTGGCGTATCGCCAACAATATTACACCTGACATTAGGTGTGGTGCCATCACGGCCGCCCACACTATATGGCGAATCGCCAACAACGCCATTACCGACGTTAAGCGTGGTGCCTTCACGGCCGCCCACACTAAATGGCAAATGGCCAACAATGTAATTGCCGACATTTAGTGCGGTGCTCTCACGGCCGACCGCACTCGGTGTAGTTCCACGTGCCACCACACACACATCAAAGGAATCACATCCTTGATAACTCGGCTCTAGGCCAACCATGGTTTCAGCATGCAGTGACTCGTTATCACAACGAGTAACACTCAACGGAGTACGTGCCGTTTCACTAGTTTCAGACGAGCTAGGCTCGAAACTTATGTTTGTAACAAAGGAGTTATATAACTCAGACATTCCAATATCCACCACATTGACATCTTCTGTCAAAGGCTCGCGCCAATAGCGCTTCTGTTGCCTAGCGAAGGTTGTTTCATGAATCTCCAAAACTTCGCTAGGAACATTGCGCGTAGCACCTAAGGTCTTAGATTTCCAATCAAACAGTGGCTCACTGCGTTTAAACCAAGCCATACCTAGGATGAGATCATATCTCGAGTCCAAATCTAGGACAAGACAGCGCTCAATACTGTCAAAATCTTTATACCTAAGTTCAATGGAATTTTAGGCACAGTTACGCGACTTCCAGTCGCTAAACGAACCGTGATCGAATCACCCTCATGCGCTGTAAGCGCCTCAGCAAAACGCCGACTTCCCTCAAGGGAACGGCGCCGAGCATAATTGCAAGACGCTCCAGAATCGATCAATATCGACCAAGGCTTCTCAAAGCCCTTAATTTTCGCCTCGGCGACCAACAAGCCGGACTTGTATCCACGCACCATACCTGTAGGCATGGTAATCTTTGGGGCTAAGACCTGCATTCCTTTACCTTCTAAAGGAGTAACAGAACCTAGTTCTTCCCCAGTAGGGCGCCCCGCGCCTACTGGGTGTCGGCATTTCCCCGTGCCATGCCAGACTTCTGCCTCGGGGTCGAGTGTTGAATCGTAGCCTGGCGTTGCTTACGCAAAGGGCAACCAGGCCGCAAGTGTTTAGTGCTTCCGCACGTAAAACATCGTCGTACGAAGTATTGCTGCTTAGCAGCTTGAAGCTCAGCTTCACCTCCATCTTCAGCATAGCTGAGATCCATCGGTTCCGGCCTATTATAGGTAGTGCTACCCGAAAATTTTGCTCACACAGAGCGAGGATTGTATCCATTCCAGCCAAGTCTGGCCGACTTTAAGTTATGCTCAGCATTAAGAGCAATTCTCACAGCCTCTTCAAACGTAGAGGGGTGAACCTGAAAAACCTCGGTTCTGGCAATGCCAGTACGTAGACCTTCCGTGAAGATAGTCACATGGACCGCTTCAGGCAGAGGGTCAGACTGCATTGCAGCCATGAGCGTTCGCAGCTCTTGGACATAGTCCGATAATTCATTCTTACCCTGGCGGGTAGAAAGAAAGCGTGAACGCACGCGGTAAGCCTGGTAAGGTGGAGAAAACACCTGTACCAATTATGACTTGAGCGACTCCCATGTGGGAAACGCTATGTCCACCGACGTGCTACACGTCAAGGCCCATTCTCTAGCTCTTCCATCGAGCTTCGAGATAGCCAGCGAGACCTGTTGATGGTCAAGCGTGATCAGGCCTGATCTCATGGCCATCTCAATCTCACGGATTCAGAGGATGAGGTTCTCACCCTCCTTACCGGAGTAGTTTTTCACTTCCACTCTAAGTGGACGAGGCTTACCTCTTCGTCTGGTACAGACACGTAGCGGGTAGGCATAGCCGACGCTATTTGGTCTTGGACCTGCCATAGAAGAATTGCTTCATACTGCATGAAGCTTTCAAAACGTGCATTAAGCACTTCAGGACCTTGTGAAACAAGGAACTCCACGTACTCTGGACCCAAAGATGCGGTCAGCTTATCAAGCGCGACCTTTTGGGCCTCAGATAGGGGAGTGAGGTTTGCCATCCTCACAGAGGATCAGTCTTAAAGATCCAGGCGTAGATTGACTACTAGTGCTACCAAGTGTAGCGGAGCTACACAGCTCCTTAAGTCAGTGGAAGACTTAACGCTCTACGAGCAACTTAGTTCCAAAGAACTAACGACTTTACGAGTCAACAAGCTTTACAGCTTCAGGTCCCTGTTCTAGGGGACCTACCGATTCAGTGAATCGACAGCACTCAGTGCTCAAGAGTAGCTACCTCAAGGAGGTGTTGCTAACTCTTAGTGATCAGTGATCAACGATCAAGACGGCTCGCAAGCCACGTGTCCTTTAGATCAAAATGAGAACTGATTTTATTTAATGTTAAAGGTTATAGAATATCTTAATCCTACTCAAAGATCTTTCGTACCTAATACATGACACTCGTCAGACCCTACAAACCAATAAGATATTCGATATCACCTTCACAAAGGGGTAACCTCAGGTGTGTAACACCTCTGGTACAAAGCATTATAATTTCGTGCAACCCCGTTACATATAGTCATCCATTTCGGGAATGTCATAGTGCTGCAGATCTCTGGATATAACTGGTGGCGCACTGGACCGGGAAGCGATTGTTTCGCCAGCGTACGCAACAATCCTTCAATACAGGTACCAGCAGACAAATCTACAGTCTACCGTTACGTAAAAAGATGATGTGAGGGGACAGGTTTCCGAACGACGTCTACAGAGCTGAGAGAGTACGTTAAACATTCAGCACATCGTTGCCACGACACGTCAAGTCAAGATCTTGACGAATAGGAAATATAGTTGCTTACCGAGCAGCGTCACTCAGTGTGAACGCAAAAAAAACAGCACTTTTTTGGGTTTCGTACATCGGTGCCTGCGGGTAATCGCGAAAAAGACAACATCGAAGGTCGATTCGGCAGTTATGGGTGCCATGCTCTACACATGCATCGAGATGCCGGAGCGAGAATCAAGGGACCACGAGTTTGAACGAATGTCAGCCACTACCTACCCCCATATCACCCCTTGGAGTTAGCATCTTGGATCGGGACCTACAGATGATCACGCACATTGGAAAACAACCTATCAAATAGACCACCTGACCACCGCTACCTGGAGGTACACCGTAACATAGGGTGTCTTCCGGTTTAAGGTTTTTAACCCGTCCAATTACGGAGCGGTAGTACTAGAGCATGTTACTGCCTTCTTCATTAGCCAATCACCGATAGTACTTAACGGGTGCCGGGCTGAATGTTATGGGGATGGCAAATTGTGGGTATGGGGATAAACCAAATTTGCTAGGTCAAGTCTTTCATCAATACTAAATGTCGGTATGTGTGTGTCACATTACCGTGAGTGCAGCAGGACGCGGGGCATTATTATTTTATCATTATCTGGGCACTTCTTTTTTCACGAGTTTATTGTAGTTAGAGCGAGAGTTGAAAATTGGGCAAATGATGTAAAATTGAGGTAAAATATGTAAGATGTTCCGTTGCATCAGACTGTGTGCCAGTGTCATGTCTTTGTGTTCTTCAGATTGTAAAAAAGTCTGAAATACAAGTGTATAATTTATGGCTGTTGGTAAACAGAGAGTGTGGGGATAGCAAAAAGCAGGTGTGTGGATAAACAATTTAATACTACCAGAACTTTACACCTCGTAGCGCCAGGACAGTGGCAGAATCTTTTTGTACGACCTCCATGCTGAAGAAAAAAATCTGTCCGCACAACTTATATACATAAAAATCTTGCTCTTTTCTCACTACATAAATGCTCTTGGTGCCAAAGACGATTCAATTCATTTACAGCTGGTAGCTCTCCAAATCTTACGCATGAATAAAGCTTGACATTTTTGGGCCTTCGTATGCAAACACGCTGTACTACATGATGTGTGTTTGAGTTTTGTGAGCTATCGTCACTTTTTCTCATTCTGGTGTCCCACGTCATGCGGAGCAGCCGATGAAAAGAATTGCATGTATATGGCTGAAGCTGTAAAGGCTTACATGACACTCACATTTGTTAGGATTCGTGGCAGCTGCATTGGCTTCGTTCATTCACAAGACAATTAAATGAATACAAGCTTTACGTGTTAAAGTAACTCGGAAAGCGAAACAATGCAACTGGTATTCCAGCGGTGCACACAGCGAGCTCCAGGGTTAATCTGTCTAGATCAACAACATCAACGTGATAGTCGCAAGACAGCTTGTGGCAATCATCTTGACGCTGCTCGTTGCACTTGAGGTGATACTTTCTCGAAGGTCGTTCGCAGTGGCGCCACCTGACGATTCCGTCGAACTGATAGCACTGCATTTTGCGTCAAACGCATCGGGTCCGTCGGAGATCAGGTGTGAGCTCGTCCCTACGATTCTGCAATCGCCGAGCCCCGTTGCTCTCATCTGTTCCATAAAGGCTGCGCAGGCCGGCGAGTCACAGAATACCTTGATCTCATCGAAGGAGAGATGGGACATGGTGGGACTGACTTTGGTACCCGTATCTGACACGCATTTGGCCCATTGGGGGCTGGACCCCAATTCGATCAGCACTTCCGTGGAGCAAACAAGTTCAGCTCTCACATTACCACCACCTAAAGCCAACAGGAGCAAAAGGGCAATAACAAATGGTGTCGCCATGAGTAGCTGAGGTGACTTCGAGAAGGCAATTTTAAGAGTGAACTTTGTTTCTGGGATCACCTTACAACTTGCCCTTCAGTTGCACACGATAGTTTGTACTTTTATTCTTCTTCAAAGACCTAGGCTGACTGCGATGGTCAACCGTACGACAATGTAGCTAGAACAGTATGCAGCAAATCCAACCAAGGCAGACTGCTAATGCCGCACTTCCGGGCATGATAGAAGATATTCACTAACATGTATGCATGTATGTCTAATGAGATTAGACAGCAGATTCTATCAATGTAGGGGCTGTCGGATGCGTCGTCAGCTGTTTTGTAATATAATCGCACGATCTTTCCACGTTGTGGATTTTCACTTCTGCACATGGGTATCTTAGCAGCTGGGGTCTTATGAACGCATTTATAAAAGTTTCAATGTATCAGACTATACGGCCGTCTCTTCCTTTTCTTCTCTGACACAAAACACCGGTCGTGAAGGGAACGACGATAGGCTACACATGTAAGATGATTTCTCTTTATGCGTACGGCCATAAAAGATCCCAAAAGGATCTCAATACCTTACGTTCATATCACTTTGTGTGGAGCGAGAGTGAGTTACTAATAAGGCGACAACGACAGAGCAAGGACGTATGGTAACCCAAACGAACATTTGCGGGCAGATCGTTCGAGTACACATGGTGTCTTCGGCCACGTGGATGTATAGTGCACGTATTGGTCGCGTAAACGCTTACTTTTTTGCAAGAATGTATCGAAGGCGAGAGCACGAGTTGACTTTTATGTTGGGATCCGAGAATAGGATTGCGTAAGTGTTCATGCTACAATGAGTGCGGTACTTGTAGCATTGATTGTTGTGTATGTGTCGTCAAACACGACGCGGACGACGTGCTGGATGATGCGCTGTCGAAATTACTGGATACCTAGTCAGCTGATCAGGTATCGCTTGCATTCATACGGAACGCGTGGAGATGTCTCATGTCACGACATTTAGCGCCTTTAAATGAAACCTCACCAAATTTATGTCGTCCATGGTTGCCAAGTAATTACCGTGCAAACGTCCTGGTCCGCAAGGATTATCCCCACAAAGTAGACGATATCCCTCTCTACCAAATACAATTAACATGAGAGTGTTCGCAGCTCACACTTACTGCAATTTTTATTGCAAGCAGGAGCGCTAAAGACTTCGTCATTAGATCACTGAAGTGAAATATTGGGTGAGGCTACTCCGTACTTTGAATTTTGCTATTCCGTACTGCAAACGGCGTCAAACGTTTTTACGAACAGCTAATTAGCTTAATAGCTGAATTATCTGTTTTTTGCTATAAATAGAAGGTCAGAGGTGCGAAGATCAAAGAGCTTCTATGGACTGGATTCAGTTCTGAGCCTTAGGGACGGGTTGAACATCTCCAACTGAAAGATAACCAATGTCCAAATAGATTTCTGAAGCAATAAGTGTTGCTGACTCGTCTAGCTAAGCCTGCTGTGACGACACCTACACCCGATAGTCTACCGAAGCTAGTATTTCAGCACAAGCGAGCTGCAACTTCCTGGACGCAACTGTGATTGATCATGCAGCGATTTCCGTCAACGTAATGGAACACCATCGTACAACTTGACTCGGTGTTGGCTCGCACTTTTCCTGGGCATCATTATCGGCCTCGTGCTCGTCAAAGCCGACTACACACCGTACCAAGTACTGAACTCAGCCGTGGTGTAACGGGGCACCCTTTGTAACGGGGTCACACTAGCCTTTGGCTAAATTGGTCAAAGACCTCCCATAAATGAAATGGATGAATGTGTGTGACCTTAGATTTTATATCAGCAAGAGAATATCGATTGATCAATATTCCCAGGTTTACGGTACTTACCGTGTACGTACTTTGTACCGTCATCATTTGATGACTGAGTGATGTTCCAACCATCCATTCAGTTCGAATACTAACATTTGTACTAGTTCTATTTTAGTATAACATAGGGTACTTAAAGTAGGATGTTTCTTGATATAAAATCTAAATAAAGTTCAGTTCTCATTTTGAGCAGAAGTCCCTAGACTCCCCCCTTTCGCACATTATGCCCTGCAGTTCCTTAGAACTGACGTAGCTTAGAGAGTCCTTAGACTCCTATTCCCCTGCACATTGTGCTTGTGCTTCTCTAGAACTAAACAGTAGTTGAGCTGTTAGCTCGTAGAGTCCACCCGAGTTCCGTAGAACTGAGTGAATCTTTAACTTGATATAATAGTTCTGTAAAACTAATAGGCTGTAGTCAGCCGTAAGCCGTTGGCTCGTAAATTTAAGTGTTCCTCTGACTTAAAAAGCTGTGTAACTTCGCTACACTTGGTAGCACTTGTAGTCAATCCTACATTTGAGTCGTTTCGACTGACCCTCTGTGAGAGATAGAGGGTCTTGACTACCTCTCTGAGACTCAACGTATCGCGCTTGATAAGCTCAGATCGTTGACAGGGGTCGAGCAGGTCGATCACATTGTGGCCCAAGGCCCAGAAGTGCTTAATGCACGTCTTGATGCATTCATGCAGTTAGAGGTTACGCTGATAGGGTAGGTCCACGAACATTTAGCCTCAGCCATACCTACACGGTAATTTCCAGTACCTGGCAGTGAGTCAATTACTCGTCCGCTCACTCTTAGCGTTGAAACTTTCGAGGGAAAAGAGGTGGAAAGTCTCCTCCTCTGGATCCGAGAAATCGATATGGCTATTGAAGCCGCCTTGCTTCAATCGGAGCGACAGAAAGTTGGCCTAGCCATTTCTAAGCTCGGTGGTAGAGCCAATAAATGGGCTCTTACCTGTGATTCGTCGGTTAGCGCTGCGTTCCCCACATAGGATTCGCTTAAACGAGAGATGGCTCGGGTGTTCGCGCCACCGAATTTAGCGTATCGTGTTCGCTCTCGATTCCTGGCCGCCAGGCAGGGAAAGAGAGAATTATCGGACTTTGTCCAAGAGTTGCAAACTCTCGTAGCTGCTATGCAGCTGAACCCTCTTCCAGAGCAAGTCCGTGTCACCATTTTTATGGAGGGCCTTCATACGGTGTTCGCGAGGACGGAAGAATTCCGCGTCCACCCCTCAACGTTTAAAGGGGCCGTATACATAGCGTTGAATGCTATATTCAACTTTAAAGCCGCTCGCTCTGGCACTCATGGACGAGCCCAAAGATCATTTGACGGGGCTAAGCCCATGGACCTCAGCCATGCTGAAGAAAACGAGATAGATCTTTTGGCTGCTGAGCAGCAACGTAACATCCACGGATGTTACAGGTGCGGGAGCACCAAGCACTTGCGCCCTCAATGCCCACTGCGAAGCCAAGTCAAAATCGGCCAAGCCGAAATTCGCCTTTTAACCCGAAAGTGGGTACGGAGCAGGAAAACGGCAACTCGCAGAAAGACGCGGGGCACCCTACTGGGGAGGAAATAGGTTCTGCCGAATCTTTAAATGGTAACGATAGACAGGGCTTAGCCCCAGACGGTCTTGTGAAAGTTTCCGCGAGACTTAATTACAAGACAGGCTTGTTAGTGGCATCGGCTTCGAAGAGCCGTGGTCAATATTAATTGACTGTGGACAGTCAGGAAACAACGATCGACGCCGGTCCCTAGAGAGATGTCAGCAAGATGCTGAGGCGCTGAAAGCGCATAAGTTTGATGTTTACACTGTTCGCTTAGTGACAGGTACTCGTGTCACCGTACCTAAAGTTCCGTTAAACTCAGGTACGAAATTTTTTTAATTTTGATAGAACGAACGTTGTATTGTCTCGGACTTCGACTCGAAACATAAAATAATCATTGGGATGGCTTGGCTGGAACGTTATGAACCTTGTACTGATCGGAGGTCGAAAAACTTAGGCTTAACGCGCAATATTCCTAGTGAAGCTTTGGAGAGTCATGAATCCTTCTTTGCTAGGAAACTAAAGCACTAGTGGCACGAGCCACTGACGGAACCTGTTAGTGTGCTGGACATTGGAGTGTCTGAGCTAGTTAACTCTGATGTCATTGACAATAGTGAAACGGCACGTATTTCGTTGAGTGACACTAGTAGTGACGGTGAATCACTGAATGCTGGAAGCATTGATGGATTAAATCCAAGTTATCCTGGGTGTGATCCCTGTGCTGCGCGTGGAGTGGCACGTTAACATCCACAGAGCGAGGTCGGCTGTGATGGCTCCCCACAATATGTCGGTAATGGCATCGTTGGCAATGTACCAAGGCATCAAGAGCTATGCTCAAAAGATGCGTGTGGAGTGGCAGGTAAACATCCACAGAGTGAGGTCGACCGTGATGGCATCCCACTAAATGTCGGTAATGACACTGTTGGCAATGCGCCAAGGCATCAAGAGCTATGCTCAATAGATGCGAATGTAGTGGATAACTGTCCACAGAGTGAGGTCGGCCGTAAGGGCACCACACTTATTGTCGTCACGACATTGGCTCTCAGGGAGAGCAGGTTGAGGTTGAAGATAATCTTCGCCTCGTGGAACCGGATGTTCCTAACACACTGAAGTGTTCATTCTATGCACAGAGACGAAAATGAAACCAGATGGCGGCTGTAAATAGAAAGGCTTCTGCCACGACCCAGAAGGACACTGGTGAACAGTTGTACACGTTAGTCAATGGGGTGTCGGGTGTGATTGATGGAGAAGTGGGCCTCGAGGCTCTCCGATCGATAACCGCTCATCTAGAGCTAGACGAAATGTCTGTAGAAATATTTCATCAAGCCTTAAAACTGGTGCTTTGTCCGATATGGTGGCCCTTAGACCTGACCTTGAGTTGAGCTCGTCGTCCCTTGTAGATAAAACAGTCCTTGAGGACACTAAAGTTGCACTCAGTCCTCGCAGTGGATCTGTCATTTTGAAGGATCCTTCGGATCCTTTCAATCCTTTGGTCAAGGAATTTCAAGACGTGGTGTGTCATGATCCACCGTACACTCTATTTCCCGACAGAGGTGTGCGTCGTAAAAATGGACCTGGTCTTTGGAACCAAATACTGTGTCACACGGCAATGGCCTTTGCCTAAAGAACAGTGTGACGTCATCGACGAGTTCTTTCGTGAAAAGCACGCGGCAGGCATGGTGCGGGAGAGCAAATATCCACACTCGACACCGACATTTTGTGTCAGAAAGCCCAATGGTAAGTTGCGTATTGTACACGCTTACAGTAAGCTCAATGCGGCCACTATACCTGCGCAGAAACCTATTCCAAGAAAGGATGTTCTTCAGAACACTATGGTGGGTAGCACCATGTTTAGCGCACTCGACTTAGTCGATGGTTATTACCAACTGTTCATGCGAGCGAGTATAATCCGGCTCACAGCGGTTAGCAAGCCGAGTTGGCATGCTTTGGGAGTGGCTTGTTATGCCTCAGGGACTTTCTAATTCCCCGCAACCTTTAATCGTCTCGTGATGTAGTTGTTTAGCCTTCATAGCGGATATGCACAAAGCTATTTTGATGACATTTTTGTCCATAGCCGTGCAGAACAAAGAAGATCAGATGTGGAAAATCACATTAATCATTTACGAGCAGTTCTCGGGTGTACGTGCATCAACCAGTTGTATACAAATGCATGTAAATGCATTTTTTAAGCTACAGAAATCTCTTTTCAAGGGTGCTTCCTTGAAAAGCGCGGCCTACGGGCAGATCCCGCTGAGGCAAAAATCTATTGTTGGGATGGCCGGTTCTGTCAAACCAGAAGACTTGCGTAAATGGATTAGTTTAGTTGATTACTTTCACATGTATAGTCCAAACTATGCTGAAATGGCGAGGCCCTAAACCAACCTCCTCAAAAGGATGCAGTTTGGTTTTGGGACGCAGTCCATGCTCAATCTTTAAAATCTAAAAAATACAGACTCCTTCATGCTCCAATTTTAGCTCTGCCTGACCCTGAGTGGCCCTTAAGAGTCGTCTGTGACGCGTCTGATTTTGCCATTGGCAGTGCATTGTTGCAAACGGCGGTCGATGGACATAAGCGCGTCATTGCGTTTGAGTCTCGCCAGCTAAAAGCTTTTGAAAAGAACTGTCCAGTTCATGACAAGGAGTTCTTGCAATGAAGTATGCTCTTGTCAAGTTCAAGGTACATCTGCTTGGCCCCAAGACGTTTGTAATCTACACGGATCATGCGTCATTGAGCACTGCGACCCAGTTGCCTCATCTCTCGCAATGTATGGCCCGTTGGCTTTCATTCTTTGCTGAGTATTACTTCGAGGTGAAGTGTCAGCTGGACAAGCCAAACGCTTTGGCCGATGCGTTATCACGCAGGACGGATTATGAGCTTGCTCGTGTTACGACTCTGTAGTCTTTTATCCCTAATTTAGTCCGTGCGTCTTATGCTAAGGATGATCACTGTGTCGCGTTGTAACGCGCACTCGGTTGTGATGAGTTTAAAGACCCGGACATTTTATTGTCGGCACGCTTGCGTGCAGGGCTACATCGATATTCTGTCGATAATGGCCTCTTGTGACATAGCACGGATGCGGCGGATACTTCGCGCATCGTAGTACCTCATGAAATGGAATTGAAGTATCGTATCCTCTTTGAGGCGCATAATACAGCTTTGAGCGGTCATCTCGGTCAAGAGAAGACCTATTTTTCACCTAATATATAATAAATATTATTTTTTCGATTATAATAATCGAAAAACTATTGGTGGCCCACACTATTGGTGGCCCAAACTTTATAAGTGGGTGCGCACATATGTGCGTAAGTGTGAAATGTGTCAACGGGTCAAACCCTCCGCTCATGCAACTGCGCCTTTGGCGAGTTTGCCTATACCCACGGGTTGTTGGGAATCCATCAGTATGGACTTTGTGTTTGGTTTACCAACAGATTTGGACGGCAACACTGGCATTGTGGTCTTCGTTGACCGTTTGAGTAAGATGACTCATTTAGCGGCTGTGCCGGATACGGCCGATGCTGAAGGTACAGCGAAGCTGTTTCTCGATCGTGTGTTTCGACAAAATGGACTGCCTGTGACAGTTGTATCTGATAAAGATCCCCGCTTCACTGGAAAGTTTTGAAAGTCCATCTTCAAGGTGCTCGGAAACAGATTGTACATGTCCACCGCGGATCATCCGCGGACCGATGGTCAAACTGAACGAGTTGATTGTGTCAATGGAGACGTTCTGCACAGCGTTTGCGCAGATACGCCTCGGGGGTTGGAGCTAGTTTTTTCCGGTGGTCAAATCTGTCATGAACGATTCGGTCCATGCCTCGACTGGCTACACCCCTTTTTATGTGAGCGGCCTCACCCATCCGCGCGTCCCATGACGCTACCACTCCGTGGTTCAAGGCTTGGTGGGGAAGGGATTGCCGATAGGCTTGCTGATGTCAGCCCTGCCACTGTTCAGAAACGGGTTGGTGAGTTCCTTGTAACAAGGCTGAATGTATCACGGTATGTGCGAGACGCAATGGCTGATAGCCAAGATAAACAAAAGGAACAAGTAGATGCCAAAGGAAGAATTGTATTAAACGTTATGAGGTTGGATACCAAGTCTTGCTAAACGCTAAAAATTTACCCACAAATGTAGTGTCAGCTGTTCTCAACACGAAGTGACGTCCGCGCTTCATTGGACCTTTTACGGTCGTGGACAAGAAGGGCCGCGCGTACACGCTTAGCTTGCCGCGCAAATTGCGTACGCATCCCTCCTTTTTTGTCGGCCTGCGCAAGCCATACCGGGCCCGTCCCATGTTGACTTAATGGCGCTTGCGCCGCGTACATTGGCGTTGCCAGATGATGTTGCATCCTAATTAAGACGTCAAATTAAGCCTCGACACGAGTCTGACGTGACCTTATCATCTGAAGACGGGCGCAATCGCCTTCGAACGTCGCCAGACGAGATCGGGCTTCTCTAAAGGCGTTCTGAGTCTGACTTAAAAGATCACGGAGATCCTCCACTTTCTTCACCAACTCAGCATGGCTTTCAGCCGATACTCCGACCGCCATCGGCGTTGCTTAATCAGCAAGGGAACTTATAGTTCTATGTGGATCGGGTACTTCAACAACGTCGTCGTCCTGGTCAATATTAATATCTTTTGAAGTGGCGTGTGTGCATGATTCTGAAAACGCATGGGTGCATGAGATTCCCCTTCGGCAAGGTTGGTAAAGTTGTATTTTCTTTAAAAATTTTTTTTTGATTCAAACGTAATTTTTTAACAGACTGCCCATACGCCATTGACGTTTTGAGCGCCGCGGCCGAGCTCGTTTTGACGAGCTTCACGCTTCTCACTCTTCGTAGTGAGAGCAGTCGATTTCGTGTCAATAGATTGACGTGAACTTGCGGCTGCAGAGGCAGCAGAAGCATAGAGGGAGCGTAATACCCCCCGTAGACGGCCTTTTGCTTGTAACTTCGCAGAGTCATAGCGAAGCTTTTGCTATAGACGAATGTCTGCCACACTGGCACTTTCGCGTAGCGCGTGCGTGCTACTGGGGCGTCGAACGCCATGCACCCAGCCTAAGAAAATTTTGTCCCCCGCTATTTCGACCCCCATATTTGAGCCTAATGATGGGGATACCCCTAATTTGTGGAACCGGTGTTCCTTGGGCCTGCTTATGCATCCGCTCTCTGTATTGTCATAAAGTCATCACAGTAGGTTCCAAGTACCTCTCTCGAAGAGCCTTGCAGCATTCAATTTCAGTGGGCGTTTTGGCCTCGGGGCCGGTGGCCCATGTTGCCAAAGTACAGCGTGACGCTTGACAAATCAGTTCTTCCACGCGAGGTGGAGCGAACGTACTTTCACTGTGTCGTTGCAACTATGTCTGAACTTCTGACTTGTGCCGTGCGCTTGCCGCTTGATAGAGCATGCGTTGTTGCTCTTCATTAAGCGATTTAGTGGTAATGGATGTACTCATTGGGGGACATTGCCGCCAGCGCTGTTAGCGCAGTCGCGGCACTACCTTCGGGAAAGAATTAGGTGCCGGGTGGGATACGTCCCCACGAACAGGTGTGCTGGATTTGGATTACTCCTCCCCCTCGACTTTGGTATCACTATCACTATGATAGTCCACATCCTCTACACCAAGAAATTCGTCTAGAGCCTCATCTTCCAGGAGGTGCCCTGGTCGGTCCACGTGAGTGCGTTACTTTGTGACAATTCTCAACGGGAGAATGAGTCGAGTGACGTTTGTGGTAACGTCAGTCTGGTGGGGGAGGGTGTAACGGGGTCACACTAGCCTTCGGCTAAATTGGTCAAAGACCTCCCATAAATGAAATGGATGAATGTGTGTGACCTTAGATTTTATATCAGCAAGAGAATATCGATTGATCGATATTCCCAGGTTTACGGTACTTACCGTGTACGTACTTTGTACCGTCATCATTTGATGACTGAGTGATGTTCCAACCATCCATTCAGTTCGAATACTAACATTTGTACTAGTTCTATTTTAGTATAACATAGGGTACTTAAAGTAGGATGTTTCTTGATATAAAATCTAAATAAAGTTCAGTTCTCATTTTGAGCAGAAGTCCCTAGACTCCCCCCTTTCGCACATTATGCCCTGCAGTTCCTTAGAACTGACGTAGCTTAGAGAGTCCTTAGACTCCTATTCCCCTGCACATTGTGCTTGTGCTTCTCTAGAACTAAACAGTAGTTGAGCTGTTAGCTCGTAGAGTCCACCCGAGTTCCGTAGAACTGAGCGAATCTTTAACTTGATATAATAGTTCTGTAAAACTAATAGGCTGTAGTCAGCCGTAAGCCGTTGGCTCGTAAATTAAGTATTCCTCTGACTTAAAGAGCTGTGTAGATCCGCTACAACCTTTGTTTGGGTGCCAAGAAACTTCGCTTACACTAGTACGTGCAGAGGAAGGTGAATCTACTCAAACCACTAGGTTTATTAAAGGGTAAAAAAGAACTGTATTTGATACAGTTAAGCTATCAATATGACTTTAATCTTTATCTTACTACGTTAAACTACATTGTCGTATAATGACAACCTGCTCACCACTCGTTACGCGCGTCTAACAGCGATTGGTGGCAATCTATGGTTGAAATGTCTTATATCAACCAATCTTTGAGCAGCGCATGCATACTATCATATAAGGAAATTACATTTCTTCAAAAATTCATCTCTCTCGGATAATATTGATAGAATGTTGTCACGCTAGACAATCTCCCCATTGACACCGTTTGGCGTCAATTTCATGTAAAGGGCCACCTCATTACATCACCCTTCCCTCAACCATCAATCACCCGTTGATTATATTAGAATTAATCGGGACAGGGTGACCACCGTTGGATCACTCTGGGAAAAGGAGCACTTGTTGGTCAACTCCCATTCATTTGCCAATCCAACGCATGGTTTCAGAACCCAAGCGAGTTGCTACTGCAGCAGCAAGAAAGGTGGCTGCACGCAGGCGTGCAACCGGCGACAGTACTTCTCACACCTCAGCAGCAGGTGATTCGTCCTCTGCTTCTGGGAACAGTCCACGTGGTGAGTTATCACGTGAGACAGGTACACCCGCTGCGTCTGCAGCGGGTACTGCGAATCGTAGTCAAGATGATTTTGAAATAGAGCTCATCAATTCTGGCGAGTCGGATGATGTATCGGACTCGAAGGCGACACCTTACACCTCCGGATCACCCGGAGCGGACACTGCAAGAGCCAGGTTGACTGGCTCTGGTCAACGTGGCGGCATCATGCTCGAGTTCTTCGGAATCGAGCGATTGCTCCGACGAAGCTCGCCTCACGCGAGTCCATCCAACGATAAAACGCGTGGTGATGGTGGCGATACGTCTGAGCATCACTACGAGCGGAGTATCTCGAGCGATAGAGCTGCCACTAGTATCATTGCTCATGCTGACACTAATCAAGAGGCTAGAGATCGAAGTGTTCTGCGCCACACTCCTCAAGTGGAGTCTCCTTGAATGCCTTCATCCAACGAGTTGAGCCGGTTAGCCTCTATAACTACCGAGCGGGATCGAATCCCATTGTTCGACTGTAGGAAGAGTTGCCCACCTATTTCCAGCACGAAAGCTATCCGTGCTGAGAACGAATCCTTCACCGATGCATTTTTCAAACATCGGTGGTACAATGGCAACCGTGGTCGAGACGGTAAGGTGCAAGGATGGAATGCCCTCATCCATAGCATTGATTGCACTGGCCGTGAGGCTTGGCTCGGTAAACTTGATACAGCTCGCATGAGGTTTAAAAAACGTGACCCAGTCGGGGTGTGATATTAGTTGCACAGACTGTCAAGAGAGGTATGTATGCCATGTCTCGTGGGGTGATTCATGTCCAGATTGCCTGGATAACTCGAACCGTGCCCCTAGGGAGGCCTTCCTCCCTATTGTTCCCTACTGGAGGGTGATCATTCGGAGATGTCCAAAGGGATTGACACTTTGCAATTTATCTACTCGCGTTCGGGGAGGTCGTTTTCAGACGGCCCTTATTCGAACGCAGCGGGTGGGTCTCGTCATGTTGCTCGATTAGACCCAGGGCATCAACAATCAGCTGGGTACGAGGCTCTCAGCTGTCCCAGGCTGGAGGATAGCCACGCCCAGCAGACGAGGTAACTCGTCCGGACGCCATTCACGTCGTGGTGGTTCAAAATACGCTTCATTAGAAAGCGTTGACCACCGCAAGAATCCGCCACCAAAGGATGTGGTGGTGGCATGAACACCTGATTTGGCTCGAGGGTCGGATCAGCTTGATGGTCAGGAACTGAAACGTGTAACGGAACAGTCACACGATAACCTGGTTCATGAACTGACTCGGCGTTATGAGCTTCATGAAATTGTAAGGGACAATTACAATTCCTTAGCGCACGATCGTTCGGACGATCGTGCCGCGTTTGATTTTGCACAAGTTGAGAACGAACGTCCGGTTCGTTCTTTTCGTGACGAGCTGACTGCGGCTCGTCAGGGCATCGCTCAACTGAGTAAGCAGGTCGATTCGCTAGTCGACCAGACTGGCTCGTTTGAAACGGGACCACTCGAAGGTGGTCTCGGCCTTTGACCGCACAGGTGTTCTTCTCCTCTCGAAACGGGCTCGTACTGATAGTACGAGCGGAGACGACCGACGTAAAACGTTGGCTGCGCACGAATCTCACGGGGAGATTCAATAATGTATGCGTTGCCCATTCGGCGCAACACATGAACTGGACCGATGTACTTGGGCAGTAGTTTACTGCTGCTCACTTTTGTCACAGCGTGTTTGTGGATAGTAAAACTAAATCTCCTTCATCAAATGAGAGAAAATTTACTCTCCCATGTTTGTCTGCGTTTCTTTTCTGTCTGTCCAATGCATCTGCAATAGAGTCTTGAACGAAGCAGACAACCGCTTCGCGAGTCAGCAGAAATTCCTCTGCTGATTCATCCTTGTCAACAGCAGTGCGCTTCGTGCGCACTGCTGAAAGAACGTTGCCTTCACCAGTAAGTGTATCATCGTCCTCACTTTGGCGGTCATTGGCGATGCTGAATATGCCAGCATCGTCGTCATTGTCAGCGTCGGTGTCGATGTGATCGATATCGTCATCCTTCACGTCGACATCATTGTCGGCGTGAAATGAGAAAGAAACAGATCGTTTTTTTAACGAGTCCGCCCCCCCTGCCACTAGAGTCATACTCTAAAAAGGTGGGTAAACGGGTATAACGTAGGCCATTTACGAAGATGCGTTTTCGGCGCATGCACCTTGTTGTTGATGGTGAGTTCCGCCATTGGCAAGAATTCACTCCAACTCGTAAACGAGTGGACGTACTCTCGAAGTATCTCTTCTGGATGCGGTTGACGCGTTCCGTCTGACCATCTGTTTCTGGATGGTCAGAAATCGACATTTTAAACGTGTTCCACTTGAACGGATCGCCAGAACTTTGCTGTGAAGCGGGGGTCCGTATCAGACACGAGTTCACGGGGTAAACCGTGAAGTCGGAAGGTAGTATCGATGAAGACACGAGCACAGCCCTGGGGTGTGATTGACTCCGGGAACAAGATGTACCATCCTTCCGAACCGATCAAATAACACAAGAATACCGGTATTCGTGTGAGCGTCTTTGGGAAACCCAAAGACGAAGTCCATCGATACGGACTGCCAGCACTCTGCCGTAATCGGTAGAGACTGCAAGGGTGCACAGAATGAAGTACTATGCTTCACCGTTTACAGCTTCGCAAGCGCGAATGTGTTTGCGCACCAATTCATACTGGCGGGGCCAGTAGAAGTCAAGACTTACCGCGAGGTAAGTCTTTTCTCTACCGTGATGCCCACTTGTTAGAGGCATCGTGACACTCATACATGATGCGCAATTGCAAATCAATATGAGCGGGAACGACGAGACGAGGTGTGTGTCCGTTGGCTGCTGTATAGTACAGCAGTCCATCACGAACAGAATACCGTTCGGTTGAAGCGTGTTATTGAAACGACACGCTTTTCAAAGATTGACTGCATGGATTGGATACATAATCCATCAACAGCAGAAGAGGCTCATCTTCTGCGTATGCTTTCTGCAGGACGTCGAGCAAATTCGAATACGGAAGACTCGCTGATAGTGTTGCAACAGTGGGATCACCCTTACTGTTGGGTTGGGAGTAATCGGATCGAAATAGGGCCGACGCGAAAGAGCATCAGCGATGACATTAAGTCGTCCTGGTTTATACTCGAGTTGTACTCCGCGAAGAAAGACAGCTACCTCGCCATCCGTTGCGAGAGGTGGGACTGTTTACGGCCGTGCATAACGACGCATGGTAGTTATAAACGCTGAAGGGCCTATCTCTTGCGAGATATACCCCAATTTAGCCAGTGCATATTTCATAGCTAGGAGCTCCTTGTCATGCACTGGGTAATTATGCTCAGCTGCTTGCAGCTGACGCAATTGAAAACAGACGACGCGCTCAACGCCGTCTGAGTCTTACTGCATTAACGCGCAGCCGATTGCAAAATTGCTGGCGTCACAGAGAACATGTAGTTGTCTGTCCTGATCTGCGATTGCCAACACAGGCGATTGTGTCAAGCTTCTTTTTGATACCTTCGAAGGATTGCTGACACTCCTTATTCCACGACCACCTCTCGTTTTTCTTTAGCAGACGAGAGAGATGAACGGTCATCTCGGCGTAGTCGCGCGAGTGCTCAAGCAAGTACGCCGCTAAGCCAAAACGTTCTGAAGTCCCTTTACTTCCACTGCACAGGCCAGTCGCTAATATCCTTGATCTTCTCTGGGTCAGGGCGCTCGCCGTTTTTACCCACGATGCAACCAAGAAGTGGTATTTCGTTCGCTGCGAATATACACTTCTTGAGGTTCGCAAACAACTCGTGCTCTCGCATAAGTGTAAGAACCTTCCGGACGTTAATTCTATGTACACTAAGGTTGCTCACTGCTGTGTACAGGATGTCCCGTTCACGCATGAGGATCTGATAGAATCCATTCATCAGATCTGCGGACAAAAATGGCACTTTTGCTGTACCATCAATGATGACGTCCTTCCTTGGGATCGGCGTTTGAGCCGGTACCGTTGCAGCGTTTAATTTGTTGAACGCGTGCACTATCCGTTACCCTCCTGTGGCCTTTCGCACACAGAAGCTCGGAGATCTGTGTGAGGATGTTGATTCCCTCACACGACCAGCCGCTAAGCAATCGGCATAGAATTTGTCGATCGCTGTGACCTGTTCACGAGGCAGTGGCCACTGCTTCATGACACAGTATTTCGAACCGGGTTTCGGTTCGATTTCATGCCGAGTGCCTTTGTCCTTAGGCAACTCGCATGGCATGAATTTAGGAAAACATCCCTGAATTCAACCAAATTCTTGTACAAAGGATTTGTCTTGAAAGACTCCCAAGATTGAGACGTGTATCGCTCAATCCGGGTCTTCTCATCGAGGACACTCTCATCCATCGATGAGATACTGAGAACCCGTTCGTTCTCAGCAAACACTTGTGCCGACCGAATATCGGCGACGAACAAATCCTCTGTGACGAGTACGCAGATCTGCTTGATCTTGTCACTACGCAGATCTCGCAAGAATCTTCTGGATTCTAGCGTTGGCAACTTGATCACCTCCGAAGCTGACTTCGGAGGTGTAACCAGATCAAGTGTGTAAGCGTCTACACTTGATTCGTCATTCACCAAGGCATTAGATGTCTCGGTGATTCCTGGGAAAACACATCCGCAGGCGGTTGGGGATCCACACCCTCAACATAACTCTCTCGGGAGTTATCACTATTAGGAACGCTGGAACTTTCTTCCAATACGTGTACTGACTGTGGTTGTACTACCACAGTCACGTCCTCTTCGATTGACTCTCTTTCAGTCGAGCGGGCTTGCTCTACGATCGACTCTATGTTAGTCGACCTCGCTGTAACATGTTTATCATCCTGAACAACACTAAGTTGTCTTCTTGCATGCACCCTTCTTGGTGTGCATCCGTGTTCCAGTCCACTCAATCTCTTCGAGTGGTGAACCTTCAGCGTCGCTTGTGTCTCTACACAGGTGCCGGAAGCTGGTTTCACAGTGTAGTGGCCTTTTACACTATTATCTTGTGCAGTCATACTAACGATCGTACCACAAGTGAGGCCACCGCACTCACTCGTAGTACATCCACACGCCTTTGGACGCTCCAAGACGTTTATCAGATGGCCATCTGATGAACAAACGGCAGGAATCTTCACGGATCGATGCTGCCAGCTGATCCATGGCTGGTATTTTCGAAGCCATGGCAGACCGAGGATGACATCAAATTTATCGTATAAATCCAGTACAATGAAGACGTCATCGTACTGCTTGCCTTCTAGCGTGTAGAGGATTCCCAATACACGTTTATTCATATTACGGTTGTGGCTGTAGCTAGGCACACCGTCATCCTCGTTGGAGGGAACTCTCGCTCAACATAGTTGAGTCTACTATCTTCTAGCGACTGGCGTCGAATGAAACTGTTTGACGCACCACAGTAACTAGGGCGCGAAGTGACATTCCAATTGTCACTTCGATCTTCAAAGTTATGAGTGACACCTCATCACTAGGGGCAGTAACCCACAGCGACTGTGTGTTGGGAGCAATCTTAGTCAAAATCCCTGTAAATTATCTTGACGTTGCTGGATCAGCAGGGTGCTCCGCCCCTACTGACCCTGACCGTTTTTTGGCGGTCCGATTTGCTGTCGAGGTTTAGCGACATGGTCGGACCCGCGCCTTGGACCTTTCTTTGGCCAACGGCGGTCATCAAGTCCTGTCGTTGGGCGTGATGCGGTGCTTGGAACGATTCACTCATGAGCTTCGGGTCCGATCTTCTGATAACGATGGCATCTTGCCGTTCGCTTGTGACTCAGAGAGCGAGAGTTCTCGCTCTCGATGTTAATGATGTCCATTGGTTCGGGACCTCCTGTTTCCTGTCGACTCGTCGGACGATAGTTGGACGAGTTAGCCTGAGACTGTCTCAGGCTAAAGTCTTCTTGTTCCGCACACGCTATCGCCCTTTCCAGCGTATGGAAGTCCTCTTGGAGCATGTATGTCTTCACCGGCCCATCCACAAGTCCGTAGATGAACACGTTGATGAGCGTGTGATCATCAACAGGGCTCTCCGTGACGCTACTCGCAAGGAAGCGCAGGTGCTGTGCATAAGCGTACACGTCACGCTTACCTTGCTTGAGCCTCAGGAGTACAGAGCGCGCTCTCAACTCGGCTCTTGGCGGCTCAAACGTCTCTTTGAGCTAAGACCCGAAGATCCCTAACGAATCAAACACGTCTGGCTCGTGAAGCTTGAGCCCTAAGGCCCAAGTCTTTGCTCGTCTTGTCAAATTTGACAGGGCGAAGGTGACTTGCATCTCGTCACCCTCGATGTGATGGGCCCTGATGGCGTCGTCTAACTCGACGAACAATCTCAAAAGGGAATCTTCATCGGTTCCCTTGTACCTTGAGATATCAATCTTCAAGGTCTCGGGTCGACGCATGTGTGTCGGCCCGCCCATCGACTGATGAGAGCCTTGCTGTTGTAGCAAGGCTATCTTCTGTCTTTCGACGGCAAGATCCCCTTGTAGGAACTCGTTGATAGCAGCATGTTGCTGGTCTCTGCTTAGAAACTCCAACATGCCACTGATGGCGGGCTCGCCCATGAACACACTCATGCGGCCGACTACCTCCCATTCTGAGTCACTCAGATGGGAGTAGCATTCACGTGTGACGTGAAATCTGTCGTAATCTGTCGTCTACGTCTAACATGCTCATGTTGGACGGACACTAAGTAGTCGTTGGAGGGACTTCAAAGTGCTACCAGGTGTAACGGGGCACCCTTTGTTTAGGTGCCACGAAACTTCATGTACACTAGTACGTGCAGAGGAAGCTAATCTACTTAAACGACTCGATTAAGTAAAGGGCGTTAAGAGAACTGCATTTTTATAGTTAAGCTATCAATGTAACTTTAATCTTTATCCAACTATGTTAATCTACATCGTCGTATGACAACAACCTGCTCACCACTCATTACGCGCGTCTAGCAGCGATTGGTGACCTTGGTTGATATGTCTTTATTAACCAATCTTTGGGCAGTGCATGATTACTATCCTTATAAGATTACTATCCTATAAGGAAAAAAAAATTCTTCAATATTATCCATCTCGGATAATTCTGGTAAGATATTGTCACGCTAGACAGTATCCCTGCTGACACCATTTGGTGTCAATTTCATGTAACGCGTTACCCCGTTACGCGTGGGTATCAGTTTCATAGAACCATTGTATTAGGATACGTGACGTACGTTGCTGGTCTGCCCTTAAACCTGCAAGAACAAGCCGTTTACTACTGCGGCATACAACACTCTGTGGTACTTCTTCGGCATTATGTTCGTCGAGATTTCCCACGTCTTTAACAGCAATCTCCTCTCAATCATTATCTTCTTCCCTTCATTCGGCATCTGGTCCTTCAGCACGGCTGTGCTCTATTGGCTCAGCACCTCCCTCTCCATGCTCGTGAAGACGCTCCTGGGTCAGCTGCTCGTCTACTTGGTGTCCAGTGGCGAAGTCGTTCCCGTTGTGGGCGTTCTCATTAACGTCCTGTTCCTTATCTTTGCTGGGTGCCTGTCGCTGCCATCCCAGACTATTACCGATGGCTCCATGACGTCACTCCACAGCGCTGTTCCCTCTTAATCCTCGTCTTGCTCGTGTTCGGCAACTGTCCTGAAGATATGGTGCATGATAAGGTTTCGAAGGGGTACACCAACGTGTGGTCGGTGTAACGGGGTGAACCGTTACAAAACAATTTATAAGAAATTGTTAATAGATTATAACTATAAAAGTTATATTCTCAGAATATTGTCATGAGGACAAATATTCTGCAGCACTTACGAGTAGTTCCCAATTGGTTGATATAGGCCAGTATATCAACCAACGAAGACGCGCCACGACAGACGCACGCAATGAGTGGTGAGCAAATAGTTGATTTATACATTTGTATTTAGACATAGTAAGATGAAGATAAATAGTGATTTATTGCAGACATTAACTATACTAAATACAGTTCTACTTTTTACTTTAACCAAGTACTCGCTTCTTCTTACCGTCTTCCTCTGCACGTACGAGTGTACGTGAAGTTACGAGGCACCGCCTTATTCTGTCATCAGAATAAGTAGCTTGTACTGTCACCAGTACAAGCTTCAGGGTGCCCCGATACACCTGGTAGCACTTCGTAGTCCGTCCAAGGACCGCGTTCACATCCAACATGAATATGTTAGATGATGATGATGACCAAAGCTTTCACGCTGCGCGTGACGGCTACTCCCATTTGAGCGATGTCGAATGGGATGCGGTTGAACGGATGGGTTCAACCATGGGCATCCATGCTGTTAGCGTCATGCTAGAGGCTCTCAATAGAGGTGCCCAACATGCTACTATCACCAAGTTCATTCAAAATGAACTTGACGCAGAACGCGAGAAAGTAGCCTTGCTTTACCAACAAGGTTCTCAACAAGCAGAGTTGTTGAGAGAACAGGGTGCTCAACAGTTTATACTGTTGAGACAGCAGCAGGCTGCTGCTGGTGGGTCGATGCACTCGCGTCGAACCGAGACCTTGAAGATTGACATCTCCAAGTATAGGGGAGTCGAAGAGGACTCCCTCTTGAGATGGTTCGTCGAATTGGATGACGCCATAAGGGCGCGTCGCATCGACGACGGGGATATGCAAGTTGCATTTGCCCAGTCAAATCTGGCAGGACGTGCCAAGACTTGGGCACTGGGGCTCAAGTTGCACGACCCATATGCGTTTGGGTCGTTGGAAGTCTTCAAGTCGCGGCTCAGACAAACGTTTGAACCGCCTAGAGCTGAGTTCAGAGCTCGAACCGAACTCTTGAAGCTCAAGCAGGGTAAGCGTGATGTGCACGCTTACGCGCAACATATACGACATCTCACGAGTTGTATAAGTTCCAATCCGGTGGATGAACACACGTTGGTTTCGGTGTTCATGAAGGGTCTTGCGGATGGTCCCGTCAAGACTCACCTGTTCCGACTTGAACTAGATTCACTAGAACAACCCATTTCCATTGCGGAGCAGGAAGACTTCAGTCTGAGACAGGCTCGCGCCAGCTCGACATCATATCGTCAACCGAGACGATATGACAACGGAGGTCCAGAGCCGATGGAACTCTGTTATGTAGAGAGCGAGAAGGCTCGCTCTACAGGCTACAAGAAGTTGCAGAGATGCAACAGATGTCAAAAGACAGGACACTACGCTTACGAGTGTAGTGCCCCTCGTCCAGTGTCTTGCGACACTGGGCGTAGTGACCGTCCACCCATGAGAAAGGGGCAGGGACGCGGGTCCGCTGTTGGTGCAAAGACGCAACAACGGGATGGACCGTCATAAAACGGACAGGATCAGTATGTGCGGAGCACCCTACTGATCCATCAACGTCAAGAGAATTTTCAGGCCTCTTGATGAAGGTTGCTCCCAACACACAAACGTTGTGCGTTGCTGCTCTAGGTAATGAGGTCTCACTCATTACCTTGAAACTCGATGTGACGAATAAGTTGTCCTTCGAGCTCTAGTCGATTGTGGGGCGTCCAACAATTTTGTGCGACGCCAATCGCTAGAAGATGGTCACTTTAAATTCAGTGAATGTGACACACCTCCTACGAGGATGACGGTACGTCTTGCGACAGGCGCATCCGTAACCGTCATGAAGCGTATAGTGAAGATCCACTATACGCTAGAAGATACCCAATATGACGATGACTTTATCGTATTGGATTTGGATGAAAAATTTGATGTCATCCTTGGAATACCGTGGCTCAGAAGGTACGAACCACGGGTAAACTGGCAACATCGGACAGTAACGATGCCTGCCGCTTGTTCATCAGATGGCCATCTGATGAACGTCTTGGAGCGTCCACAAGCGTGTGGATGTACTACGAGTGAGTGCGATGGCCTCACTTGTGGTACGGTCGTTAGTACGACTGCACAAAAACTTAGTATAACAAACGGTTACACTTCGGAGCAAAGTTCCGGCGGATGTGAGGAAACACAGGCTGCGCCGAAGGTCCACCACTCGAATAAGTCGGGTGGACTGGGACAAAGATGTATCCTTAGCGGGGACCATCCAGAAGAGAAACAATCGGTCGCTCAGTTTAAGCGAAACGATAATCCTAGATCGACTGGAGAGTCTTTCGTAGAGGATCTCGCTGTGGTGGCGCAAACCCCAGCTAGAGGAAGTTAAGGGAATAAGTCCCGAAATTACAGATACGGTGGAAATAAGTTCCCCGAAACCCGCGGGAATAAGTCCCCGGGAAGCCGAAGGAATAAGTCCTTCGAGGCCTGAGGGAAAAAGTCCCCAGGAAATAACAGAGACATTGAATGTCATAGTCAATAACGGATCAAGTGTAGGCGCTTATACACTTGATCTGATTGCGCCTCCGAAGTTGACTTCGGAGATCACTCAGTTGCCAACGCTCGAACATAAAAGGTTCTTGCGTGATCTGTGTGGTGGCAAAGTCAAGCAGATCTGCATACTCGTCGCTGACGACGAGTGTATAACCGACATAAGGTCAGCAACAGTGTTTACTGAGAACGAGAGAGTTCTCAGTAGTTCATCTATGGACGAGAGTGTCCTAGATGAAAAGACACGAGTTGAGCGATATGACTCCCAATCGTGGGAATCGCTCAAGACAAATCCTCTCTATGAAGATTTGGTTGAATTCAAGGATGTATTCCCTGAAACTGTTCCGTGCGAATTACCGAAGGATAAAGGTATTCGACACGAGGTCGAGCTTAAACCAGGCTCGAAGTACTGTGTCATGAAGCAGTGGCCACTGCCTCGTGAACAAGTACTTGCGAAAGACAAGTTCTTTGCCGATCGTTTAGCTGCGGGCCACGTGAGGGAATCAACTTCCCCACATAGCTCTCCGACTTTCTGTGTGCGAAAAGCAACAGGAGGGTGGCGGATTGTGCATGCATTAACAAATTGAACGCTGCAACGGTACCGGCTCAGTCGCCGATACCAAGGAAGGACGTAATCATTGATGGTATGTCAAAGAGTACCATCTTTTCGTCCATGGATTTGATGGATGGTTTCTATCAAATCCTTATGCGAGAACGGGATATACCATATACCGCAGTGAGCACGCCTAGCGGCATGCTCTGGCAATGGCTAGTAATGCCACAAGGGCTTAGTAATTCCCCTGCCACGTTCAACAGATGTGTATCGCATCTGTTGAGACCAGTTCGCGAATTCGCGCCGAGTTATTTCGATGACGTATTCATCCATAGTCGAGCTATGGATGGAAAGTCGGACGTTGAGGTTCACAGGTACCACGTCCGACAGGTTCTTGCAATTATGCGAAAGCATCAATTGTATGCAAACCTCAAGAAGTGTATATTTGCAGCAAGCGAAATACCACTTCTTGGGTGCATCGTTGGTGAGAATGGGGTACGTCCTGATCCCGAAAAGATCAAGGCGATCGCCGACTGGCCTGTGCCGGTTGATGTCAAAGGTCTTCGAAAATTTCTTGAGCTAGCGGCGTATTTGCATAAGTATTCACGCAATTACGCCGAGATGACTGTGCACCTCTCTCGTTTGTTGAAAAAGAACGAGAGGTGGTTATGGAACGCGGAATGTCAGCGCTCCTTTGATGGTATCAAGCAGAGCTTGATACAATCCTTAGTCCTAGCAACTGCCGATCAGGACAGGCCATTTCATGTGGTCTGTGATGCCAGCGATTTCGCAATCGGCTGTGCATTAATGCAGTACGACCTTGAAGGCGTTGAACGCGTCGTCTGCTATCAGTCGCGTCAGCTGCAACCAGATGAGCGGAACTATCCAGTGCATGACAAGGAACTCCTTGCCATGAAGTATGCACTCGCGAAGTTCAGAGTCTATCTATTAGGAGATAGACCCTTCATTGTTTACACTGACCATGCGTCTCTACGCACGGCAGTAAACAGCCCGCACCTTTCACAACGAATGGCGCGGTGGTTGTCATTCTTTGCGGAATACAACTTTACGGTAGAGTACAGACCAGGACGACTTAATGTCGTTGCTGATGCACTCTCACGTCGGCCCTACTTTGAACCAGTCGTGAAACCCAACAGTGAGACAGCCACTGTTGCGGTTGTGACGTCCTCAATACCATCTTCGACATTACATGATGATGTGAGGCGGGCATATGCCCAAGATGGTGAGCTTGTGACGTTGTGGACACATCTTTCACAACCATCTCGAGAATCGCTGAATCGATCATCGTCTGCGTATCGATCTGCATCAGATCGATACACTACTCGCAACAGTTTACTGTATTATACAGCCGTTACTGGTGACACACCACGTGTTGTCATTCCAGATGACACTGATCTGCGTTTGCGGATCATGTTCGAGTATCACGATGCTCCTATAAGAGGACATCGTGGCCGTGAGAAAACAAATCTCACGGTAAGTCGAGACTTTTACTGGCCCCGCCAGTATCAGTTTGTGCGAAAGTATGTTCGCGCATGCGAAGTCTGTCAACGAGTAAAGTCAAGTCCTTCACTGCGTGCACCTTTACAGCCTCTACCGGTTCCGGCTGAGTGCTGGGAATCCATCTCAATGGATTTCGTCTTCGGGTTATCCAAAGACGCATGCGGGAATACGGGTATTCTCGTATTTGTTGACAGATTCAGCAAAATGGTACACCTTGTGGCTGTACCAGAGACAATCACGGCAATTGGCTGTGCTTGTGTCTTTATTGACACCATCTTCCGACTTCATGGGTTGCCCCGTGAACTCGTATCAGACAGAGATCCACGATTCACTGCTGATTTCTGGCGTTCCGTGTTCAAATCACTCGGAACGCGCTTGAAGATGTCGACATCTGATCATCCAGAATCAGATGGTCAGACGGAGCGAGCCAATCGTGTCCTCGAAGAGATACTTCGAGGATACGTACACTCCTTTAAGAGTTGGAGTGAGTTCTTGTCAATGGTGGAGTTTGCCATTAACAACTCGGTGCATGCGTCCACGACACATACACCGTTTTACGTGAATGGCTTGCGCCATCCGCGTGTACCCACCTTACTAGAGTGTAACTCTGGTTTCAGGGGGGAAGGGACTCGCGCGAGCAAAAACCGATTTGGTTCACGCTCATCACGCCCTGACGAAGAGGTCATTGCGTTTGATGCCGATATCGATGACATCAATATCGAAGAAGATGATGCCAGTGAGAGTGCGGAAGCCCTCAATGAAGAAAAGGTTGATGTTGCTGCAGTGCGCTCACAGCGCACTGAAGCTAACGAGTCATCAGATGAGTTCATACTTGTTCGTGAAACGGTAGTCCGTTTTGTGCAAGACTCCATCGCCGAAGCGGTGGATAAGCAAAAGCAAAACGCTGACAAGAATGGAAGGGCAAACACTCTTTTATTTAATAAAGGTGACTTAGTCCTACTGTCTACGGTTAATCTATCAAAGCATGTAGTGACTAACTTGGGTAGCAGTAAACTACTACCCAAGTACATCGGCCCATTTCGTGTATTGCACCGCCTGGGCAATGCATACACGATCGAGTTACCACGTAAGATGCGAACGCATCCCACGTTATACGTTGGTCGGCTTAAGCCGTACCATCAGTACGCTGCTTCTTCCGATGAAGAACGCCCTTGCGCTCAAGCATCTCACAGAGAGCCTTGTGCTCCCGATGGTGGGCATCAACAAGGGTCTGAAGAGCAGCTATCTCATCCCGAGACCGATCAACAATCCCACGAGCTACCCTTAGCTCGTCACGAAGAGATGTCAGAGATCTCTCGTTCTCAAGCTGAGCAAAGGCAAACTCAGCTCGATGCTTCGAGGCAGTGTCCGCCATTTGGAGACGCCTATTCCGCTCATGTTCGACATCGTCGCGTAACCCTTGCGTTACGCGATCAAAGAAGCTCTCGGGAACACACCGATCCCCATGATCGTGTGGAGAGCGTCTTTCCTCCTCCTCCACCTCCATTAGAGGACTCTCGCGGTGGCCAGCGCTATCTAGTTGAGCAGCTGTTGAACCACCGCGACGTGAACGGACGTCGGACGAGTTATCTCGTCCGGTGGCGCGGCTATCCCCCGTCCTGGGATTCTTGGGAGCCCCGCTCCCAACTGATGATCGACGTTCTGGGTCTGGTTGAGCAGTACGACGCTGCTCATCCTGTGCCGCAGAAGGACCGCCGGAGAAAGTCTTCCCGGCACGGTCGTAAAGGGATTTCAGGTTGTCAATCCCTTCGTACATCTCAATAGAGATACGTACGCGCCACCACGGGCTATTAGGGAGGTAAGCCTTCTTAGGTGCTCGTGCAGAGTTGTTTACACAACACGGGCACGAGTCTCCTCAAGAGAGGCAGGGTAATCCCTTCTCCCTTGACAGACGATGCAGCTTGTAGCGTGCACCTGTCGGGGTTCGCTTTTCAAACTTATCACGAGCTTTGATAAGTTTGTCGTTCCAAGCGTCACGACCTACATCCTCAAGGTTATGGATGTAGGCGTTCCACGCCTGAAGCAGTGAGGGACCATCAAGTTTTTGATTCCCACTGTTCCATCGATGCTTAAAGAAAGCATCGATGAAGAATTCATTCTCAGCGCGATAGTTTTTCGCGCTGGGGTCAAGGTGATGGATCCTTAACGAATCGAACAATCGTGTTCGATAACGATCACTCGTCATCGCCGACAAGTGATCCATGGCTGACTTTGGAGGCAGCCAGGCCTTCTTTTTCGGGAGCGAGACGCAACAAACTGCGGTCCCGCTCTTCTTGCGACGTGCCGACAGAAGTACTGGCACCTCGTTGCGAAGTGGTGTCAATAGGAGAACCGACACCACTGTAAGCGCCCGAGTCTTGCGACCTCGAGCGCCTTCACTTCGGCGATGGTTCATCTGATTCGTCAGATGAACCAAAGATGCTGCGACGCGTAGCATCATCCATGCCACGCTTGGCAGGCGGCTTGGTTTCTATCGCCGTCGATACAGATCCCTCTTCCGTATCAGGAGAGTATGAGACACCGAGATCATACTCTGTGAAGACATGAGTGTCTTCATGACCAGCGCCTGCATCACCAGGTGATAAAGGCTGAGACGCTTAAGCAACCGATGACACATCAGTTGCAGCGGTTTCTGCTTCGGCGTCTGCACAGAGACGTGCAGACGCGCTCTCAGCTTCCTTGTTCGCGCACCGCATGGGCTTGTTAACCATGCGATGAAATTAATGGATTGTGGACTCGGACCACCAAGTGCAAACCCCGTCCCAAATGGTTTGGGGCGAGTCCATTTAGTCAATCAGTCACTAAAGTGACTGATGGTTAAGGGGGGGTGATGTAACGGGGTGAATCGTTACAAAACAATTTATAAGAAATTGTTAATAGAATATAATTATAAGAGTTATATTCTCAGAATATGGTCATAAGGACAAATATTCTGGAGCACTTACGAGTAGTTCCTAATTGGTTGATATGGGCCATTATATCAACCAACGAAGACGCGCCACGACAGGGGCACGCAATGAGTGGTGATCAGATAGTTGATATACATATTTGTATTTAGACATAGTTAGATGAAGATAAATAGTGATTTATTGCAGACATTAACTATTATAAATACAGTTCTACTTTTTACTTTAACCAAGTACTCGCTTCTTCTTACCGTCTTCCTCTGCACGTACGAGTGTACGTGAAATTCCGAGGCACCGCCTTATTCTGTCATCAGAATAAGTAGCTTGTACTGTCATCAGTACAAGCTTGAGGGTGTCCCGTAACAGTTGCTGCAGAAATGGCGCGTGTCGTGTGCGTGGTCCCACCCACCCCTTGCACAGCCAGTCGAACGCACTCGCACAACTACTGGAGCTTCTCAAACGTGAAAAACTTGTCCGGTCGTGGATCCATCACCTATAATACGCAGGAAAATTAGTCGACAGGAGCACTACACGATAGATACATCATTCTTGTTTCACACACACGTCATTCATATACTGTGAAAACAGTTACGACAGCATATTACATAAGTCAGGTCTTTTAAATGCAAAACCTTTGGATTTTATACGTTCGAATCATATCGCGCATGACCTGAATCTACTCAAAAACTAATGTCGCACAGTAACGTGTTACGGCTGTCAATGTAAAAAAATTCCTAGTTGCAGCATATTATTACCGTACCGTCATTTTTTGTGCTTAGCCTCCTCCTGATTTTTCTTTCGCATAAACGGCGACAGAAGCCTGTACGAATCCCCTATCCAGAGGTTTCAGTCCGAGCTAGGGACTATCCCCGCCGAAATTGGGCGGCCAAGAGAGGTGGGGGTGCGGAACGTCTTGGCTGGCTACCGCAAATTGAGGAATGTAAGGATAAGGAATTGTCAAGTATGATTTGGCGAAATAACATTGATTATGTGCTGAAGTAGTACTGGTCTGCAACTGGTGCGAGTTTTGCAATGTTCGCATTTATCTAGTGCTAGGTTCGCAATCTACTCTTGCTTGTACGACAACTGTCACAAAGATACAATATTTGAGCTTTGCTCATTACCTGTGAAATGCCCTTGATCTAAAATTTAGGGTTCCTAAGATTCTTTATACGTATTTCTTCCCTTCTTACCAGAAAAAAATAGCCCGGATAAATTATGTCTGACATAAGTATTTTACCGAAGCGATAAAAAGTGGTATCAATATTAGACGGTAATACGACGGCTTAACATTCCATTATTGATACAGGTCATGAACCATTGTTTTTCTATGCATCTATTATACGCATATTTTGCTTAAACATGGCCCTACATCAATTTTTGACAAGAGCATATGCGATTTATATCTGCTGCATTATTTCAGAAAAATGGTGTCCTACAAACGATAGAAAAATGCACAATACTTTCCAAAAACCCTTCAAGAAGGAGATTGTGTGTTGACAGTTCGTGCTTCGTGCTCCCATCTTTGAAAATGGATCAATCATTTTGATCACCTATTCTTGTAGGAGAGGACTGATATTGCCTTTAATCTTTCGAAGTGAATGGCCAAAAAAAATACAGCAAACGGTAAAAATTCGAGTCTAAAATCTACATATTATCGCTCTTGCCTCCAAACAGATACAATATACGGAAGGGTCCAGTGTAACCACATTTTGATGTTGCTCTTCGTTCTCTTAGATGCTAGATTCTGTGATCGTCCTTCAGCTGTAACAAGCATCTATGTAAAAGAAATCATATTGGTTGGTGCTTGGTTTCCTGTGTCTTAGACACATGGTATGTTATTGCACTGAAAGAGATGTGTTTAATTCATCCGTTTTTAGGGGATGACGAGTGTCGGCCACAAGATAAGAAAAAATTGGAGGTAACAATTTAAGGCAGATGTTCCTAAGCTAAGAAATATTAACATTTAGATCTTATATTGAGGTGAACGTCAGCAAATTTCAGTTCCCCGTCTGATCTTGTCGAATGCACGAGGCTTGCGAGGCGTCTTTTATCGTAGATCTTTTAAATGTAGCAATAACATTCGAGGTTGCTGCTCTTGATCACTAATGGAAGTATCATCACTGAAGCGTTCGTTCCCCTGGAACATGGACCTCAGCTTTACGCTTCTTGACTGAAGGAGTCTAGTTCGTTGGAGCTGGTATTGCTCTTTAAGCACCAAGTCTTTCTCTGTTTTTAGGATATGTTTGGCTCCGCTACAATCTAGGACGTAAGTCCTTATCTTTTCGGACAGTTCATGGAATTAAGTCTTCGTGCACAGAAAAAAAACAAATGAACTAATCTGTTTTACAAATTGGTGTTGTGCACAGGGAGGTTGACTTTGATACTTTGTAAGCTGCTATTATCCGCACATAATCGAGCTCGACATTGCATGGTCCGTATTCGCACTAAAGATTTCAAGGATAAAAATTTGAGGCTGAGCCTTGTTGCCCATGGTCAATATTTACTTGAAGATGACTTATAGTTCGGTTAGCTTGCGCAAGTGACGATTGATAAGTATACCTGAATTCTGTGACAGTCGTGTGGAATTCTTCAACGCACGTGATACGCAATCTTAAATGTTGTTTGGACATGCTAAATTACGCACGGATACGTTGTATGTTCTTTTTACTTCCTTGTAACTTCGGTGGCTGGGCTGGCTAAAACGCTTCGTACCGCCTAATATTGTGCCATGTATGATGGTGTGCATTTCTTGTGGTTTTAGTTTGGAATTTTGATTATTGAACAAGTATCGATACGAAACTTCACACTATTTGTAGCGATGTTTCCTGTGATTGACCACGATCGTTTTAAAATTAGAAACTTCATGTTCAAAAATGCACCCGATATGTCCATAATCTCTCGACTGTTGCCTAGATACTTGGATTTTTACTTAAAAAGTCTTGCGGTTATAAAGCCAATACTTTTAACATACTTCCGTGTGAGATTGCAGCTAATTACATGAATGAGCACTTTATTTTTTTTGAACTTATACGAGCAATCAAGGGGTTATGATCCTGATAGAATATGAGACAGCTTAATGGTCTCGTACTTAGGGTACCATAATTGCTACTCTTCGGAATGATTAGTTACGTGTCTCAATTAAAAAAAGCAGAATTATATTCTTTGCATGACAAGTCAAATGTCTAGTAGTTCCGTGACGATACAACTCCCTTTCTTTATCATGTCCTCTAGTGTGCGGCCCAAACAGCTAATATCGTATCTGGTTCCGTGTAAATAAATGGTCGTGATCGTTTTGTACATATCCATACAAATATTTATTCACGCGATCCATACCAACTTTATTTCGTCTTGTAATCTAAGTCTGATACCTTGAACTCACTAAAATACAAATCTCTATCGTGTCCAAGTTGTTAGTTAAAGAGTGTGTCTTGCAGCACCCTTCAATTCATATTGCCTAAAATACGCGTCTTACGGTGCATATCCCGTCACGATTGTTAAATGGATGATGTGTGAATCGAAGTAAGACACATTCCTGGTCATATCATTACGGCCACACCCAATGGTGCTCATAATTGCATAAATAGTGCAAATTAGACGCTGTTACTTCAGTATTGTAACGGGGCTCTCTTGTTTGGGGTTCCACGAAACCTTACGTACACTCGCACGTGCAGAGGAAGATAAATCTACTCAAACTACTAATTTAATTGAAGGGTAAAAAAAGAACTGTATTTTATATAGTTAAGCTATCAATTAAAATTCATTTTTATCTAAATACGTAGATCTACATTTGTATGACGACAACCTGCTCACAACTCATTGCGCGCGTCTAGCAGCGTTGGTGGTAACCTTGGTTGATATGTCTTAATCAACCAATCTTTGAGTAGCACGTGATCATTATCCTAATGGGTAATATTCCTTCAATAGTACATACCTCGGATGATATTGGCAGGGAATTGTCACGCTAGACAATCTCCCCATTGAGACCGTTTTGTGTCAATATCATGTAACGGGCTACCCCGATACATCACCCCCCCCTTAACCATAAATCACATGTGGATTGAATAGAATGGATTCGGACAGGGTGACCACCGTTGCATCACTCTGGAAAAGGGGAGCACTTTTGGCCTAATTCTAAACTCATTCGCCAGTTCATGGTATCAAATTCCATGCTGTGCGCTGCCGGAGCGGTTAGAAAGGCGGTTGCACGCATGCGTGCAGCCAAAGAGTTTTCTTCTCTAGCTAAAGCAGCAGGTGTTCCTTCGCCTGCTGTTGTGCTTAAGCAACAGGCGGTGCCTGTTGTAGATATTCCACGTGGTGAGTCATCACGTGCGACAATTGCACCCGCTCCGTCTATAGTAATTACTGCGACTCACAATACTTATGAGCCTGATATAGAGCTCATCTATTCTTACTAGTCGGATGATTCATCGAACTCGAAGACGGCGCCTTCCGCCTCCGGATCATCCGGGGTGGACACTACAAGTGCCAGATTGACTGGATTTGGGGAAAGTGGCGGCATCATGTCCAAAATCTTCGTAACGAGCGATTCGTCTAAATAATCCTCGTCTCGCGCAAGTCCATTCGACGATAGGACGCGTGGTGATGGTGATGATGCACCTATGCATCACCCTGATAGAAGCAACTCGACGATTCGAGTTGCCACCGGTGTCAGTTATCATGCTTTCACCACTCAAGAGACCAGGGACCGCAATGTCCTGCGCCACGCTCCTCAAATGGAGTCTCCTTAAATGCCAACAAACAAGGAGTTGGACCGAGTGGCCGGTATGAACAACGAACAAGATCTAATCGCGTTGAACGACTGTAGGAGGATCTGTACTCCTAATTCCAGATCCGAAACTATCTGTGCTGAGGAAGATTTCTTTATTGATGTGTTCTTCAAACATCGGTGGTACAACGGCAACCGTGGCCGCGACGGTAAGGCCTTAAGGAAGGATGGAATGACCTCATCCATAGCATTGAGTGCACTGGCCGTGAGGCTTGGCTCGGCAAACTTGATACAGCTCGCATGAGGTTTAAAAAACGTGACCCAGTCGGGGTGTGATATTAGTTGCACAGACTGTCAAGAGAGGTATGTATGCCATGTCTCGTGGGGTGATTCATGTCCAGATTGCCTGGATAACTCGAACCGTGCCCCTAGGGAGGCCTTCCTCCCTATTGTTCCCTACTGGAGAGCGATCATTCGGAGATGTCCAAAGGGATTGACACTTTGCAATTTATCTACTCGCGTTCGAGGAGGTCGTTTTCAGACGGCCCTTATTCGAACGCAGCGGGTGGGTCTCGTCATGTTGCTCGATTAGACCCAGGGCATCAACAATCAGCTGGGTACGAGGCTCTCAGCTGTCCCAGGCTGGAGGATAGCCACGCCCAGCAGACGAGGTAACTCGTCCGGACGCCATTCACGTCGTGGTGGTTCAAAATACGCTTCATTAGAAAGCGTTGACCACCGCAAGAATCCGCCACCAAAGGATGTGGTGGTGGCATGAACACCTGATTTGGCTCGAGGGTCGGATCAGCTTGATGGTCAGGAACTGAAACGTGTAACGGAACAGTCACACGATAACCTGGTTCATGAACTGACTCGGCGTTATGAGCTTCATGAAATTGTAAGGGACAATTACAATTCCTTAGCGCACGATCTTTCGGACGATCGTGCCGCGTTTGAGTTTGCACAAGTTGAGAACGAACGTCCGGTTCGTTCTCTTCGTGACGAGCTGACTGCGGCTCGTCAGGGCATCGCTCAACTGAGTGAGCAGGTCGCTTCGCTAGTCGACCAGACTGGCTCGTTTGAAACGGGACCACTCGAAGGTGGTCTCGGCCTTTGACCGCACAGGTGTTCTTCTCCTCTCAAAACGGGCTCGTACTGATAGTACGGGCGGAGAAGACCGACGTAAAACGTTGGATGCGCACGAATCTCACGGGGAGATTCAATAATGTATGCGTTGCCCATTCGGCGCAACACATGAAATGGACCGATGTACTTGGGCAGTAGTTTACTGCTGCTCACTTTTGTCACAGCGTGTTTGTGGATAGTAAAACTAAATCTCCTTCATCAAATGAGAGAAAATTTGCTCTCCCATGTTTGTCTGCGTTTCTTTTCTGTCTGTCCAATGCATCTGCAATAGAGTCTTGAACGAAGCAGACAACCGCTTCGCGAGTCAGCAGAAATTCCTCTGCTGATTCATCCTTGTCAACAGCAGTGCGCTTCGTGCGCACTGCTGAAAGAACGTTGCCTTCACCAGTAAGTGTATCATCGTCCTCACTTTGGCGGTCATTGGCGATGCTGAATATGCCAGCATCGTCGTCATTGTCAGCGTCGGTGTCGATGTGATCGATATCGTCATCCTTCACGTCGACATCATTGTCGGCGTGAAATGAGAAAGAAACAGATCGTTTTTTAACGAGTCCGCCCCCCCTGCCACTAGAGTCATACTCTAAAAAGGTGGGTAAACGGGTATAACGTAGGCCATTTACGAAGATGCGTTTTCGGCGCATGCACCTTGTTGTTGATGGTGAGTTCCGCCATTGGCAAGAATTCACTCCAACTCGTAAACGAGTGGACGTACCCTCGAAGTATCTCTTCTGGATGCGGTTGACGCGTTCCGTCTGACCATCTGTTTCTGGATGGTCAGAAATCGACATTTTAAACGTGTTCCACTTGAACGGATCGCCAGAACTTTGCTGTGAAGCGGGGGTCCGTATCAGACACGAGTTCACGGGGTAAACCGTGAAGTCGGAAGGTAGTATCGATGAAGACACGAGCACAGCCCTGGGGTGTGATTGACTCCGGGAACAAGATGTACCATCCTTCCGAACCGATCAAATAACGCAAGAATACCGGTATTCGTGTGAGCGTCTTTGGGAAACCCAAAGACGAAGTCCATCGATACGGACTGTCAGCACTCTGCCGTAATTGGTAGAGACTGCAAGGGTGCACAGGATGAAGCACTATGCTTCACCGTTTACAGCTTCGCAAGCGCGAATGTGTTTGCGCACCAATTCATACTGGCGGGGCCAGTAGAAGTCAAGACTTACCGCGAGGTAAGTCTTTTCTCTACCGTGATGCCCACTTGTTAGAGGCATCGTGACACTCATACATGATGCGCAATTGCAAATCAATATGAGCGGGAACGACGAGACGAGGTGTGTGTCCGTTGGCTGCTGTATAGTACAGCAGTCCATCACGAACAGAATACCGTTCGGTTGAAGCGTGTTATTGAAACGACACGCTTTTCAAAGATTGACTGCATGGATTGGATACATAATCCATCAACAGCAGAAGAGGCTCATCTTCTGCGTATGCTTTCTGCAGGACGTCGAGCAAATTCGAATACGGAAGACTCGCTGATAGTGTTGCAACAGTGGGATCACCCTTACTGTTGGGTTGGGAGTAATCGGATCGAAATAGGGCCGACGCGAAAGAGCATCAGCGATGACATTAAGTCGTCCTGGTTTATACTCGAGTTGTACTCCGCGAAGAAAGACAGCTACCTCGCCATCCGTTGCGAGAGGTGGGACTGTTTACGGCCGTGCATAACGACGCATGGTAGTTATAAACGCTGAAGGGCCTATCTCTTGCGAGATATACCCCAATTTAGCCAGTGCATATTTCATAGCTAGGAGCTCCTTGTCATGCACTGGGTAATTATGCTCAGCTGCTTGCAGCTGACGCAATTGAAAACAGACGACGCGCTCAACGCCGTCTGAGTCTTACTGCATTAACGCGCAGCCGATTGCAAAATTGCTGGCGTCACAGAGAACATGTAGTTGTCTGTCCTGATCTGCGATTGCCAACACAGGCGATTGTGTCAAGCTTCTTTTTGATACCTTCGAAGGATTGCTGACACTCATTATTCCACGACCACCTCTCGTTTTTCTTTAGCAGACGAGAGAGATGAACGGTCATCTCGGCGTAGTCGCGCGAGTGCTCAAGCAAGTACGCCGCTAAGCCAAAACGTTCTGAAGTCCCTTTACTTCCACTGCACAGGCCAGTCGCTAATATCCTTGATCTTCTCTGGGTCAGGGCGCTCGCCGTTTTTACCCACGATGCAACCAAGAAGTGGTATTTCGTTCGCTGCGAATATACACTTCTTGAGGTTCGCAAACAACTCGTGCTCTCGCATAAGTGTAAGAACCTTCCGGACGTTAATTCTATGTACACTAAGGTTGCTCACTGCTGTGTACAGGATGTCCCGTTCACGCATGAGGATCTGATAGAATCCATTCATCAGATCTGCGGACAAAAATGGCACTTTTGCTGTACCATCAATGATGACGTCCTTCCTTGGGATCGGCGTTTGAGCCGGTACCGTTGCAGCGTTTAATTTGTTGAACGCGTGCACTATCCGTTACCCTCCTGTGGCCTTTCGCACACAGAAGCTCGGAGATCTGTGTGAGGATGTTGATTCCCTCACACGACCAGCCGCTAAGCAATCGGCATAGAATTTGTCGATCGCTGTGACCTGTTCACGAGGCAGTGGCCACTGCTTCATGACACAGTATTTCGAACCGGGTTTCGGTTCGATTTCATGCCGAGTGCCTTTGTCCTTAGGCAACTCGCATGGCATGAATTTAGGAAAACATCCCTGAATTCAACCAAATTCTTGTACAAAGGATTTGTCTTGAAAGACTCCCAAGATTGAGACGTGTATCGCTCAATCCGAGTCTTCTCATCGAGGACACTCTCGTCCATAGATGAGCTACTGAGAACCCGTTCGTTCTCAGCAAACACTTGTGCCGACCGAATATCGGCGACGAACAAATCCTCTGTGACGAGTACGCAGATCTGCTTGATCTTGTCACTACGCAGATCTCGCAAGAATCTTCTGGATTCTAGCGCTGGCAACTTGACTACCTCCGAAATTGACTTCGGAGGTGTAACCAGATCAAGTGTGTAAGCGTCTACACTTGATCCGTCATTCACCAAGGCATTAGATGTCTCGGTGATTCCTGGGAAAACACATCCGCAGGCGGTTGGGGATCCACACCCTCAACATAACTCTCTCGGGAGTTATCACTATCAGGAACGCTGGAACTTTCTTCCAATACGTGTACTGACTGTGGGTGTACTACCACAGTCACGTCCTCTTCGATTGACTCTCTTTCAGTCGAGCGGGCTTGCTCTACGATCGACTCTATGTTAGTCGACCTCGCTGTAACATGTTTATCATCCTGAACAACACTAAGTTGTCTTCTTGCATGCACCCTTCTTGGTGTGCATCCGTGTTCCAGTCCACTCAATCTCTTCGAGTGGTGAACCTTCAGCGTCGCTTGTGTCTCTACACAGGTGCCGGAAGCTGGTTTCACAGTGTAGTGGCCTTTTACACTATTATCTTGTGCAGTCATACTAACGATCGTACCACAAGTGAGGCCACCGCACTCACTCGTAGTACATCCACACGCCTTTGGACGCTCCAAGACGTTTATCAGATGGCCATCTGATGAACAAACGGCAGGAATCTTCACGGATCGATGCTGCCAGCTGATCCATGGCTGGTATTTTCGAAGCCATGGCAGACCGAGGATGACATCAAATTTATCGTATAAATCCAGTACAATGAAGACGTCATCGTACTGCTTGCCTTCTAGCGTGTAGAGGATTCCCAATACACGTTTATTCATATTACGGTTGTGGCTGTAGCTAGGCACACCGTCATCCTCGTTGGAGGGAACTCTCGCTCAACATAGTTGAGTCTACTATCTTCTAGCGACTGGCGTCGAATGAAACTGTTTGACGCACCACAGTAACTAGGGCGCGAAGTGACATTCCAATTGTCACTTCGATCTTCAAAGTTATGAGTGACACCTCATCACTAGGGGCAGTAACCCACAGCGACTGTGTGTTGGGAGCAATCTTAGTCAAAATCCCTGTAAATTATCTTGACGTTGCTGGATCAGCAGGGTGCTCCGCCCCTACTGACCCTGACCGTTTTTTGGCGGTCCGATTTGCTGTCGAGGTTTAGCGACATGGTCGGACCCGCGCCTTGGACCTTTCTTTGGCCAACGGCGGTCATCAAGTCCTGTCTTTGGGCGTGATGCGGTGCTTGGAACGATTCACTCATGAGCTTCGGGTCCGATCTTCTAATAACGATGGCATCTTGCCGTTCGCTTGTGACTCAGAGAGCGAGAGTTCTCGCTCTCGATGTTAATGATGTCCATTGGTTCGGGACCTCCTGTTTCCTGTCGACTCGTCGGACGATAGTTGGACGAGTTAGCCTGAGACTGTCTCAGGCTAAAGTCTTCTTGTTCCGCACACGCTATCGCCCTTTCCAGCGTATGGAAGTCCTCTTGGAGCATGTATGTCTTCACCGGCCCATCCACAAGTCCGTAGATGAACACGTTGATGAGCGTGTGATCATCAACAGGGCTCTCCGTGACGCTACTCGCAAGGAAGCGCAGGTGCTGTGCATAAGCGTACACGTCACGCTTACCTTGCTTGAGCCTCAGGAGTACAGAGCGCGCTCTCAACTCGGCTCTTGGCGGCTCAAACGTCTCTTTGAGCTAAGACCCGAAGATCCCTAACGAATCAAACACGTCTGGCTCGTGAAGCTTGAGCCCTAAGGCCCAAGTCTTTGCTCGTCTTGTCAAATTTGACAGGGCGAAGGTGACTTGCATCTCGTCACCCTCGATGTGATGGGCCCTGATGGCGTCGTCTAACTCGACGAACAATCTCAAAAGGGAATCTTCATCGGTTCCCTTGTACCTTGAGATATCAATCTTCAAGGTCTCGGGTCGACGCATGTGTGTCGGCCCGCCCATCGACTGATGAGAGCCTTGCTGTTGTAGCAAGGCTATCTTCTGTCTTTCGACGGCAAGATCCCCTTGTAGGAACTCGTTGATAGCAGCATGTTGCTGGTCTCTGCTTAGAAACTCCAACATGCCACTGATGGCGGGCTCGCCCATGAACACACTCATGCGGCCGACTACCTCCCATTCTGAGTCACTCAGATGGGAGTAGCATTCACGTGTGACGTGAAATCTGTCGTAATCTGTCGTCTACGTCTAACATGCTCATGTTGGACGGACACTAAGTAGTCGTTGGAGGGACTTCAAAGTGCTACCAGGTGTAACGGGGCACCCTTTGTTTAGGTGCCACGAAACTTCATGTACACTAGTACGTGCAGAGGAAGCTAATCTACTTAAACGACTCGATTAAGTAAAGGGCGTTAAGAGAACTGCATTTTTTATAGTTAAGCTATCAATGTAACTTTAATCTTTATCCAACTATGTTAATCTACATCGTCGTATGACAACAACCTGCTCACCACTCATTACGCGCGTCTAGCAGCGATTGGTGACCTTGGTTGATATGTCTTTATTAACCAATCTTTGGGCAGTGCATGATTACTATCCTTATAAGATTACTATCCTATAAGGAAAAAAAAATTCTTCAATATTATCCATCTCGGATAATTCTGGTAAGATATTGTCACGCTAGACAGTATCCCTGCTGACACCATTTGGTGTCAATTTCATGTAACGCGTTACCCCGTTACGCGTGGGTATCAGTTTCATAGAACCATTGTATTAGGATACGTGACGTACGTTGCTGGTCTGCCCTTAAACCTGCAAGAACAAGCCGTTTACTACTGCGGCATACAACACTCTGTGGTACTTCTTCGGCATTATGTTCGTCGAGATTTCCCACGTCTTTAACAGCAATCTCCTCTCAATCATTATCTTCTTCCCTTCATTCGGCATCTGGTCCTTCAGCACGGCTGTGCTCTATTGGCTCAGCACCTCCCTCTCCATGCTCGTGAAGACGCTCCTGGGTCAGCTGCTCGTCTACTTGGTGTCCAGTGGCGAAGTCGTTCCCGTTGTGGGCGTTCTCATTAACGTCCTGTTCCTTATCTTTGCTGGGTGCCTGTCGCTGCCATCCCAGACTATTACCGATGGCTCCATGACGTCACTCCACAGCGCTGTTCCCTCTTAATCCTCGTCTTGCTCGTGTTCGGCAACTGTCCTGAAGATATGGTGCATGATAAGGTTTCGAAGGGGTACACCAACGTGTGGTCGGTGTAACGGGGTGAACCGTTACAAAACAATTTATAAGAAATTGTTAATAGATTATAACTATAAAAGTTATATTCTCAGAATATTGTCATGAGGACAATATTCTGCAGCACTTACGAGTAGTTCCCAATTGGTTGATATAGGCCAGTATATCAACCAACGAAGACGCGCCACGACAGACGCACGCAATGAGTGGTGAGCAGATAACTGATTTACACATTTGTATTTAGACATAGTTAGATGAGGATAAACAGTGGTTTATTGCAGACATTAACTATTATAAATACAGTTCTACTTTTTACTTTAACCAAGTACTCGCTTCTTCTTACCGTCTTCCTCTGCACGTACGAGTGTACGTGAAGTTACGAGGCACCGCCTTATCCTGTCATCAGAATAAGTAGCATGTACTGTCATCAGTACAAGCTTCAGGGTGCCCCGTTACACCTGGTAGCACTTCGTAGTCCGTCCAAGGACCGCGTTCACATCCAACATGAATATGTTGGATGATGAAGATGACCAAAGCTTTCACGCTACGCGTGACGGCTACTCCCATTTGAGCGATGTCAAATGGGATGCGGTTGAACGAATGGGTTCAACCATGGGCATCCATGCTGTTAGCGTCATGCTAGAGGCTCTCAATAGAGATGCCCAACATGCTACTATCGCCAAGTTCATTCAAAATGAACTTGACGCTGAACGCGAGAAAGTAGCCTTGCTTCACCAACAAGGTTCTCAACAAGCAGAGTTGTTGAGAGAACAGGGTGCTCAACAGTTTACACTGTTGAGACAGCAGCAGGCTGCTGCTGGTGGGTCGATGCACTCGCGTCGACCCGAAACCTTGAAGATTGACATCTCCAAGTATAGGGGAGTCGAAGAGGACTCCCTCTTGAGATGGTTCGTCGAATTGGATGACGCCATAAGGGCGCGTCGCATCGACGACGGGGATATGCAAGTTGCATTTGCCCAGTCAAATCTGGCAGGACGTGCCAAGACTTGGGCACTGGGGCTCAAGTTGCACGACCCATATGCGTTTGGGTCGTTGGAAGTCTTCAAGTCGCGGCTCAGACAAACGTTTGAACCGCCTAGAGCTGAGTTCAGAGCTCGAACCGAACTCTTGAAGCTCAAGCAGGGTAAGCGTGATGTGCACGCTTACGCGCAACATATACGACATCTCACGAGTTGTATAAGCTCCAATCCGGTGGATGAACACACGTTGGTTTCGGTGTTCATGCAGGGTCTCGCGGATGGTCCCGTCAAGACTCACCTGTTCCGGCTTGAACTAGATTCACTAGAACAACCCATTTCCATTGCGGAGCAGGAAGACTTCAGTCTGAGACAGGCTCGCGCCAGCTCGACATCATATCGTCAACCGAGACGATATGACAACGGAGGTCCAGAGCCGATGGAACTCTGTTATGTAGAGAGCGAGAAGGCTCGCTCTACAGACTACAAGAAGTTGCAGAAATGCAACAGATGTCAAAAGACAGGACACTACGCTTACGAGTGTAGTGCCCCCCGTCCAGTGTCTTGCAACACTGGGCGTAGTGACCGTCCACCTATGAGAAAGGGGCAGGGACGCGGGTCCGCTGTTGGTGCAAAGACGCAACAACGGGATGGACCGTCATAAAACGGACAGGATCAGTATGTGCGGAGCACCCTACTGGTCCAGCAACGTCAAGAGAATTTTCAGGCCTCTTGATGAAGGTTGCTCCCAACACGCAAACGTTTTGCGTTGCTGCTCTAGGTAATGAGATCTCGCTCATTACCTTAAAACTTGAAGTGACGAATAAGTTGTCCCTTCGAGCTCTAGTCGACTGTGGGGCGTCTAACAATTTTGTGCGACGCCAATCGCTAGAAGATGGTCATTTCAGGTTTGTTGAATGTGACACACCTCCTTCGAGGATGACGGTACGTCTTGCGACAGGCGCATCCGTAACCGTCATGAAGCGTGTAGTGAAGATTCACTATACGCTAGAAGATACCCAATATGACGATGACTTTATCGTATTGGATTTGGATGAAAAATTTGATGTCATCCTTGGAATACCGTGGCTCAGAAGGTACGAACCACGGGTAAACTGGCAACATCGGACAGTAACGATGCCTGCCGCTTGTTCATCAGATGGCCATCTGATGAACGTTTTGGAGCGTCCACAAGCGTGTGGATGTACTAAGAGTGAGTGCGATGGCCTCACTTGTGGTACGGTCGTTAGTACGACTGCACAAAACCTTAGTATAACAAACGGTTACACTTTGGAGCAAAGATTCCGGCGGCTGTGAGGAAACACAGGCTGCGCCGAAGGTCCACCACTCGAATAAGTCGAGTGGACCGGGACAAAGATGTATCCTTAGCGGGGACCATCTAGAAGAGAAACAATCGATCGCTCAGGTTAAGCGAAACGATAATCCTAGATCGACTGGAGAGTCTTTCGTAGAGGATCTCGCTGTGGTTGCGCAACCCCAGCTAGAGGAAGTTAAGGGAATAAGTCCCAAGATTACAAATACGGCGGAAATGGGTTCCCCGAAACCCGCGGGAATAAGTCCCCGGGAAGCCGAAGGAATAAGTCCTTCGAGGCCTGAGGGAATAAGTCCCCGGGAAGACGAAGGAATAAGTCCTTCGAAGCCTGAGGGAATAAGTCCCCAGGAAATAACAGAGACATTGAATGTCATAGTCAATAACGGATCAAGTGTAGGCGCTTATACACTTAATCTGATTGCGCCTCCGAAGTTGACTTCGAAGATCACTCAGTTGCCAGCGCTCGAGCATAAAAGGTTCTTGCGTGATCTGCGTAGTGGCAAAGTCAAGCAGATCTGCATACTCGTCGCTGACGACGAGTGTGTAACCGACATAAGGTCAGCAACAGTGTTTACTGAGAACGAGAGAGTTCTCAGTAGTTCATCTATGGACGAGAGTGTCCTAGATGAAAAGACACGAATTGAGCGATATGACTCCCAATCGTGGGAATCGCTCAAGACAAATCCTCTTTATGAAGATTTGGTTGAATTCAAGGATGTATTCCCTGAAACTGTTCCGTGCGAATTACCGAAGGATAAAGGTATTCGACACGAGGTCGAGCTTAAACCAGGCTCGAAATACTGTGTCATGAAGCAGTGGCCACTGCCTCGTGAACAAGTACTTGCGAAAGACAAGTTCTTTGCCGATCGTTTAGCTGCGGGCCACGTGAGGGAATCAACTTCCCCACATAGCTCTCCGACTTTCTGTGTGCGAAAAGCAACAGGAGGGTGGCGGATAGTGCATGCATTTAACAAGTTGAATGCTGCAACGGTACCGGCTCAGTCGCCGATACCGAGGAAGGACGTAATCATTGATGGTATGTCAAAGAGTACCATCTTTTCGTCCATGGATTTGATGGATGGCTTCTATCAAATCCTTATGCGAGAACGGGATATACCCTATACCGCAGTTAGCACGCCTAGCGGCATGCTCTGGGAATGGCTAGTAATGCCACAAGGGCTTAGTAATTCCCCTGTCACGTTCAACAGATGTGTATCGCATCTGTTGAGACCAGTACGAGAATTCGCGCCGAGTTATTTCGATGACGTATTCATCCATAGTCGAGCTATGGATGGAAAGTCGGACGTTGAGGTTCACAGGTACCACATCCGACAGGTTCTTACAATCATGCGAAAGCATCAATTGTATGCTAACCTCAAGAAGTGTATATTTGCAGCAAGCGAAATAACACTTCTTGGGTGCATCGTCGGTGATAACGGGGTACGTCCTGATCCCGAAAAGATCTAGGCGATCACCGACTGGCCCGTGCCGGTTGATGTCAAAGGTCTTCGAAAATTCCTTGGGCTAGCGGCGTATTTGCACAAGTATTCACGCAATTATGCCGAGATGACTGTGCACCTCTCTCGTTTGTTGAAAAAGAACGAGAGGTGGTTATGGAACGCGGAATGTCAGCGCTCCTTTGAGGGTATCAAGCAGAGCTTGATACAATCCCCAGTCCTAGCAATAGCCGATCAGGACAGGCCATTTCATGTGGTCTGTGATGCCAGCGATTTTGCAATCGGCTGTGCATTAATGCAGTACGACCTAGAAGGCGTTGAACGCGTCGTCTGCTATCAGTCGCGTCAGCTGCAACCAGCTGAGCGGAACTATCCAGTGCATGACAAGGAACTCCTTGCCATGAAGTATGCACTCGCGAAAGTTCAGATTCTATCTATTAGGAGATAGACCCTTCATCGTTTACACTGACCATGCGTCTTTACGCACGGCAGTAAACAGCCCGCACCTTCTCACAACAGATGGCGCGGTGGTTGTCATTCTTTGCGGAATACAACTTCTCCGGTAGAGTACAGACCAGGACGACTTAATGTCATTGCTGATGCACTCTCACGTCGGCCCGACTTTGAACCACTCGTGAAACCTAACAGTGAGACAGCCCACTGTTGCGGTTGTGACATCCTCAATACCATCTTCGACATTACATGATGATGTGAGGCGGGCATATGCCCAAGATAAGTGACATCTGTGACGTTGATGTATTACACATCTTTCACAACCATCTCGAGAATCGCTGAATCGATCATCGTCTGCGTATCGATCTGCATCAGATCGATACACTACTCGCAACAGTTTACTGTATTATACAGCCGTTAACTGGTGACACACCACGTGTTGTCATTCCAGATGATCACTGATCTGCGTTTGCGGATCATATTCGAGTATCACGATGCTCCTATAAGAGGACATCGTGGCCGTGAGAAAACATATCTCACGGTGAGTCGAGACTTTTACTGGCCCCACCAGTATCAGTTTTTGCGAAAGTATGTTCGCGCATGCGAAATCTGTCAACGAGTAAAGTCAAGTCCTTCACTGCGTGCACCTTTACAGCCTCTACCAGTTCCGGCTGAGTGCTGGCAGTCCATCTCGATGGATTTCGTCTTCGGGTTACCTAAAGACGCACGCGGGAATACGGGTATTCTCGTATTTGTTGACAGATTCAGCAAAATGGTACACCTTGTGGCTGTACCAGAGACAATCACGGCAAGTGGCTGTGCTTGTGTGTTTATTGACACCATCTTCCGACTTCATGGGTTGCCCCGTGAACTCGTATCAGACAGAGATCCACGATTCACTGCTGATTTCTGGCGTTCCGTGTTCAAATTACTCGGAACGCGCTTGAAGATGTCGACATCTGATCATCCAGAATCAGATGGTCAGACGGAACGTGCCAATCGTGTCCTTGAAGAGATACTTCGAGGATACGTACACTCCTTTAAGAGTTGGAGTGAGCTCTTGCCAATGGTAGAGTTTGCCATTAGCAACTCGGTGCATGCGTCCACGACACATACACCGTTTTACGTGAATGGCTTGCGCCATCCGCGTGTACCCACCTTACTAGAGTGTAACTCTGGTTTCAGGGGGGAAGGGACTCGCGCGAGCATAAACGATTTGGCCCACGCTCATCACGCTCTGACGATGAGGTCATTGCGTTTGATGCTGATATCGACAACATCGATATCGAAGAAGATGATGCCAGTGAGAGCGCGGAAGCCCTCACTGCAGAAAAGATTGACGTTGCTGGAGTGCACTCACAGCGCACTGAAGCTAACGAGTCATCAGATGAGTTCATACTGGCTCGTGAAACGGTAGTCCGTTTTGTGCAAGACTCCATCGCCGAAGCGGTGGATAAGCAAAAGCAAAACGCTGACAAGAATGGAAGGGCAAACACTCTTTTATTTAATAAAGGTGACTTAGTCCTACTGTATACGGTTAATCTACCGAAGCATGTAGTGACTAACGTGGGTAGTAGTAAACTTATACCCAAGTACATCGGCCCATTTCGTGTATTGTATCGCCTAGGCAATGCATACATGATTTAACTGCCACATAAGATGCGAACGCATCCCACGTTTTACGTTGGTCGGCTTAAGCCGTACCATCAGTACGCTGCTTCTTCCGATGAAGAACGCCCTTGCGCTCAAGCATCAGCCTTGTGCTCCCGATGGTGGCCATCAACAAGGGTCTGAAGAGCAGCTATCTCATCCCGAGACCGATCAACAATCCCACGAGCTACCCTTAGCTCGTCACGAAGAGATGTCAGAGATCTCTCGTTCTCAAGCTGAGCAAAGGCAAACTCAGCTCGATGCTTCGAGGCAGTGTCCGCCATTTGGAGACGCCTATTCCGCTCATGTTCGAGATCGTCGCGTAACCCTTGCGTTACGCGATCAAAGAAGCTCTCGGGAACACACCGATCCCCATGATCGTGTGGAGAGCGTCTTTCCTCCTCCTCCACCTCCATTAGAGGACTCTCGCGGTGGCCAGCGCTATCTAGTTGAGTAGCTGTTGAACCACCGCGACGTGAACGGACGTCGGACGAGTTATCTCGTCCGGTGGCGCGGCTATCCCCCGTCCTGGGATTCTTGGGAGCCCCGATCCCAACTGATGATCGACGTACTGGGTCTGGTTGAGCAGTACGACGCTGCTCATCCTGTGCCGCAGAAGGACCGCCGGAGAAAGTCTTCCCGGCACGGTCGTAAAGGGATTTCAGGTTGTCAATCCCTTCGTACATCTCAATAGAGATACGTACGCGCCACCACGGGCTATTAGGGAGGTAAGCCTTCTTAGGTGCTCGTGCAGAGTTGTTCACACAACACGGGCACGAGTCTCCCCAAGAGAGGCAGGGTAATCCCTTCTCCCTTAACAGACGATGCAGCTTATAGCGTGCACCTGTCGGGGTTCGCTTTTCAAACTTATCACGAGCTTTGATAAGTTTGTCGTTCCAAGCTTCACGACCTACATCATCAAGGTTATGGATGTAGGCGTTCCACGCCTGAAGCAGTGAGGGACCATCAAGTTTTTGATTCCCACTGTTCCATCGATGCTTAAAGAAAGCATCGATGAAGAATTCATTCTCAGCGCGATAATTTTTCGCGCTGGGGTCAAGGTGATGGATCCTTGACGAATCGAACAACCGTGTTCGATAACGATCACTCGTCGTCGCCGACAAGTGATCCATGACTGATTTGGGAGGCAGCCAGGCCTTCTTTTTCGGGAGCGAGACGCAAGACATTGCGGTCCCGCTCTTCCTGCGATGTGCCGACAGAAGTACTGGCACCTCGTTGCGAAGTGGTGTCCGAAGGAGAACCGACACCACTGTTAGCGCCCGAGTCTCGCGACCTCGAGCGCCTTCACTTGGCGATGGTTCATCTGACTCATCAGATGAACCAAAGATGCTACGACGCAAAGCATCATCCATGCCACGCTTGGCAGGCGGCTTGGATTCGATCGCCGTCGATACGGATCCGTCTTCCGTATCAGGAGAGTACGAGACACCGAGCTCGTACTCTGTGAAGACATGAGTGTCTTCATGACCAGCGCCTGCATCACCAAGTGACACAGGCTGGGTCGCTTCAGCAACCGATGAGGCATCAGTTGCTGTGGTTTCTGCTTCGGCGTCCGCACAGAGACGTGCGGACGCGCTCTCGGCGGCCTCGCTCGCGCATCGCATGGGCTTGTTAACCATGCGATGAAATGTTGGGAAGTGGACTCGGACCAACAAGTGCAAACCCCGTCCCAAATGATCTGCGACGAGTATCCATTTAGTCAATCAGTCACTAAAGTGACCGATGGTTAAGGGAGGGGTGATGTAACGGGGCGAATCGTTACATAACAATTTATAAGAAATTGTTAATAGATTATAACTATAAAAGTTATATTCTCAGAATATTGTCATGAGGACAATATTCTGCAGCACTTACGAGGAGTTCCTAATTGGTTGATATAGGCCATTATATCAACCAACGAAGACGCGCCACGACAGACGCACGCAATGAGTGGTGAGCAGATAGTTGAGTTACACATTTGTATTTAGACATAGTTAGATGAAGATAAATAGTGATTTATTGCAGACATTAACTATTATAAATACAGTTCTACTTTTTACTTTAACCAAGTACTCGCTTCTTCTTACCGTCTTCCTCTGCACGTACGAGTGTACGTGAAGTTACGAGGCACCGCCTTATTCTGTCATCAGAATAAGTAGCTTATACTGTCACCAGTAAAAGCTTCAGGGTGACCCGTTACACTTGTTGTTGTAGCAAGGCTATCTTCTGTCTTTCGACGGCAAGTTCCCCTTGTAGGAACTTGTTGATAGTGGCATGTTGCTGGTCTCTGCTTAGAGACTCCAACATGCCACTGATGGCGGGCTCGCTCATAATCACACTCGTGCGGTAGACTATCTCCCATTTTGAGTCACTCAGATGGGAGTAGCCTTCACGTGTGACGTGAAAGCTGTCGTCTTCTACGTCCAACATGATCATGTTGGACGGACACTAAGTAGTCGTTGGACGGACTTCAAAGTGCTACCAGGTGTAACGGGGCACCCTTTGTTTAGGTGCCACGAAACTTCATGTACACTAGTACGTGCAGAGGAAGCTAATCTACTTAAACGACTCGATTAAGTAAAGGGCGTTAAGAGAACTGCATTTTTTATAGTTAAGCTATCAATGTAACTTTAATCGTTATCCAACTATGTTAATCTACATCGTCGTATGACAACAACCTGCTCACCACTCATTACGCGCGTCTAGCAGCGATTGGTGGTGACCTTGGTTGATATGTCTTTATTAACCAATCTTTGAGCAGTGCATGATTACTATCCTTATATGATTACTATCCTATAAGGAAAAAAAAATTCTTCAATATTATCCATCTCGGATAATATTGGTAGAATATTGTCACGCTAGACAATCTCCTCATTGACACCGTTTGGTGTCAATTTCATGTAATAAAGTACCCCGTTACACTATTGGCATGCTTCTCGTCGACTGGATGACCTTAACGACGTACGCACGTTGCATTTGGGAGCGTGGCACGGACAGCGTTGAAATCGGGGTAAGCTCAGAACTGGCACATCAATTTGTGCTATCACATCTAGTGTTAATGGCTTCTTAAATCGCTGAGTGAAATCACTTAGATCCTCAGTTCGCAACATTTGAGCAATCCTGGACCTACGCAAATCTTTGCTCGATTTCTAATCACGACAATTATTACTCGAATACAACTTTTGTCCTTCGATCGCTGCTTGAGTGTCTGGTATGAATGAGCGCAATAAGGCTTGTTCGATTATTTTTGTCGCGAATAGACCAGCGTCCCACCCTCTGCATCGTGCATCCATTAGTCAAATTCAACATGGCTACATTATCGTCGTTTGTCATTGGTCAAGACAAGATTGAGGCATCACTTCCTGTGTCCAGTATCAGGTTCAAAGCCGAGATGTTCCTGCGCGACAAAGAGCTTGCCCGTGGAGGCAAAAGAAGCGGCCAAAGCGATCGCAAACGCGTGCTGCATCTGGCGAGAGAGCGGAGGAAGGCAAGGATACAAAGACAGGAGCTGGAGATAGCAGCGCAGCACATACATAGGTTTGTCCGCGGACGACTCGCTGCTCGCCGCTTGCGGACTCAGATGCGCGTCGAATACGATCAGAAATTGAGCGATATTGATCAGTTGAAGGTCATTTTGCAGCTGCATGACATGGCGCTGCCTTATGGATCACTTTTTGAAGTAAAAGAATGCTGCTAATTGGTGCTACTGACGAGATGTACGGGAGAACTAACTGCCCGTCGTGCTGTAGCTGCTTCGTTTAGTGGTGTTTTTCTATACGGGAAGCTCTGAAGACGCCGAGAGGCTGCTGAGACTTAGTGCGCTATTTTCCGACTCGTTTTCTGCTTCTTCTGATGGGGTCAACGATGCAGGAGAGGTGCAGAGAGACTGGCTTTTGAGACGACTCATCGATTTGTGTCTGCAGTGTGACTCGGTGTTGTCCACTGACGTAAAAGTCTCAGTGGGATTCAAGACTGTGCGGTATTTAGTAGAGGCGGTACCAGAGATGCAGCGATACTTGCTGTGTGGCCAATTGCTCGTGATTCACCCGATGGAACGAGCTCGAAAGATGCTGTACAGTGAATTGGATAGCGCTCCAGTGATGCAGATTGTGCGACAGGGGTTGATTCGCGCACGAAACTATCTCCCTATCACATATCGTATACAGGAGTCTCGATATTGCAACGTTCTGGTAGATTTTGCGGAGCATCTTCTCAAGACAACTAGCGGGATTCTTGAGCAGTTTGTAATGGAAGTAAGTGTAATTATTACACCGTGATCGTGTCGTGCGATTCTGACAACGTCTTCTTTGTGAATCATGCACTCAGCAGGTCTTTTCAGTGCCAATTTTGAACCAGTTGGTTGGCGTCGACCGGCTGCTCAAAGTTGCAAACGTGTCGTTATGGGACAGACTTCTCAGTGCAGGACTTCACATGTCAGTGTTTGACTTTCCTGCTTCACCTGTTGCTGGGATTACGTCTGAGGCATGGTTTCTGGGCAATGTCCTATGGATTTCTGACCGGTAAGGTGTTCCTGTGTCTTGTTGATTTGTACGCAGCGCAACAATCATGATCTGATAAGTGTGTGACGCGCAGGGTGGAGAATAAAACGGACCACATTGTGCTAAAGGAAGTCCAGCTCCTCTCGAAATTGCTTCAATCCGTACCACCCGCAACATATGCTGCATCAGGAGTAGCTGTAACCTGGACGAAGGTATCTGATTCTCATTCTGTGCCCGTGGTTTTTCCGGAAGCATTAAATGAGCAGCTGCAGATTTTGGTAAACGATCAGTACTTGCGATCAATGTGCAACCATCTCCTTCCGTTTTGTCCGAGTGCTCTTCGCTTTCCATTGGCAACTCAAAGGCCAATACCGATGTATCCTGAGGCGCCTACGAGTGCGGTAAGTGCGACCTCTACTTGCCGTAGTGCATTTTTGTCTAATTTGTTATTGTATGCTTTTCAGGAACAATTTGGTTTCGGCGACATTGCGTCAACATCATCATTGTCCGTTTCGCTGTCAGTGACATGGGAAAAGATGAAGTCGATTGGGAAGGCCACTTGGGCTCGAAGTATACTCGAAAAGGCTGGGCTACGACGAAGGCGGGGAAGTAACGAAGACTTTGTAGGTGGAGCATCAGATCTCCGGAACACCACTAAGGAGGCATGCCAAATGGCTGCAAAGGGTGTGGTTTGTCCGACTGAGGCCACGGACATCCAGCGGGCTGGAAGTTTGAAGCTAGCTGAATGCTCTCAGTCGTTTTTTCCGGAAAATGTGAAGGCCTTATCGTATCTTTGTGGCACATTCCTATTCCGATGGGGAAACAATGGCTGGAGGCAGCGATCTTACTCGATGCGTCTACTCAACACACTGGCTTTCTATCATGTCGAGGTTGCTGAAAGTGGTGCGAGTGTTCAGAACGTATCCTTTGTACGTATGCTGTGGTGTGTGTTGCAAGACACCGAAAGGTTTGAGGACTTCATCAAGGTACGTCTTTATTTTTCGATCTTGTTTACCGGCAAGAATGTAATGAACAATCGTGGTAGAATATGGATTTGTTGCATGCTCGAAGTTCAGATTCGTATTTGTGTATGTTGGCGCTATTTTTCATGTGCTACGAACATCTTCTGGTTGTCGTGGATGATGAAGAGGTAAGAAGCCTGTGCAACAGCACTGAATGTAGTTACCTTTTCTTGGTGTCAATGGCTTCATATCGATTCTCGGCATGCTCACTGATTTTCGTGCGACCATTGCGCTCTGTAGATGTACGAGCAAGAATATCCGCTTCCCCTCTGCCAGATTGAGCGTATTGTTTTAAGCCTAAAACATGCGCTTTATGAGGCATATTGGACGTATGGTGATCTAACTCCGTCTTCGGAATCAGTCACATTCGGTATGTTTGTCGTTGAGGCGGGTACCCATTTAATGAGAGTGCTGTACAGTCGATGCTCTCGTCGGCCTTTTTGCAACGTCTCGAGCTGGTATGTTGTACTGGGGCAAAAGGACATCTTGACAGCAGTACTGACTAAAGTCTACGTTGCAGGATTATTGCGGATCTCGATAGTCATCAGCTCATAGAAGAAGTTTTGCAAGGCACGCCTCGAGCCAACAAGCTGATCCAGTCGATGCCGTACATTGTGCCGTTTCCTGACCGAGTTAAGCTCTTTCAGCGCTTAGTCAAGGCTGACAAAGAGATCCACCAAAATCAAGGTTGCTCAGTGTACCGCATCCGCATCCGTCGTGATGCTGTCCTGGAAGACGGTTTGAGGAAACTAAATACGATCTGCACAAGCCTGAAAAAGCGAATTAATGTGGTTTTCGTGAACTCAGCCGGTCGCGAAGAAGTCGGCATCGATGCTGGAGGACTGTTCAAAGAGTTTTGGGAAGACCTGGCAACTCTAGCATTTGATCTGCAATACGGGCTTTTCTTGACGACCCACGATGAGCTGTTGTATCCCAACCCCAACTCCGCCTCAAGTCATTTCACGCGCGAAAGCGATCACCTGACGCTATTCCAGTTCGTTGGTCGGATACTTGGAAAGGCTTTGTATGAAGGCATTGTGGTGCAGCCAAAGTTCGCGCACTTTTTTCTTTCCAAGCTGCTGCATTCATTCAATCAGCTGAACGAATTGCCATCCCTGGACCCTGAAATTTATAAGGTACATGTGCTACATGTTGCAACAACCGTTCGATCATGGTTATGTAACAATCTGACCTGCACGTGTGTTTCCTGTCGAGCAGAATCTGATGTTTCTGAAGTCGTACGATGGTAATATCGAGGATCTTGGCCTGACACACACTGTCGTTCAAGATGCATTTGGGGAGCAAAAGGAGATTGAGATCATTCCAGGAGGAGGCAACGTGGCCGTTACGAACCGAAACAAGACGCGCTACATCCACTTGGTTGCGAACTACTACCTCAACACCCAAACGCGCGAACAGTGCTCAGCGTTTCGCTCGGGTCTATCCGACCTCATCAACCCGCGCTGGCTCCAGATGTTCAACGAGCCCGAGCTCCAGGTGCTGATCTCGGGCAAGAGCGGCAAGCTCGACGTCGAGGATCTCCGGGTCAACACCCGGTATGCTGGCGGCTACTATGCTCTCGATAAACGGGTGACGTGGCTGTGGCAAGCAGTCGCAAGCTTCACACCTTCCGAGCAAGCGGCTTTCTTGCGCTTCACAACGAGTTGCCAGCGCGCGCCGTCGCTTGGGTTCGCCTCGCTCACGCCTCAATTTTGCGTGCAGAAGGTCCCGATTCGACGCGATGACGAGTTGCTGCCGAGCTCGTCGACTTGTTTCAACGTATTGAAATTGCCCACCTACTCGTCGTACAAGGTGCTTCGCGCGAAGCTGCTCACCTCCGTGTCATCGAACGCCGGGTTTGAAATGACGTGATGGGCCACGCCCCCCACTTTTGTCGGGCGATCACTTGCAGTTGCAACGGTACAAGGACGTGAGACGGCAAGTGTGTTTGGATTGGTTTCAGTATTGCGGGGCGAAATACCTTGAGGCTACGCAGAGTAGAAGCGAAGCCATTTTTAAGTAGCTATGTGGACAAATGTCGGGCCGTGTCAGGCACTTGCAGCGGGAATTGGTGGCAGTGTCGATTGCATTTAAAGCTACAGCATGAATGAGCTTCTTCAGCTTTTAAGCTATAGAAGAGGGACGGTGGACGAAACAGCTTTTGGCTTGTACTTTATTCCGTGCAACAAATGGTGCAGGTTGACCTTGACTAGAAAGTGAAGTTTCTTGATAGTGATATGACTAGTTAGACAGAACGGGAGCGTCGAGTCGATTCACCTCTACAACGTCGCGTTGCCCCTGCTTGTCCGACATAGAAAGTCCCATGAGGTAAGTGGCGACTCAGGTGGTTCAACGTTGCCTTGTCGAGGTTCTAGTCTCCGTCTCGAACATTCGCGCTTCGAGATCGACAACCCGAACTCGACACACGTGCGACGGACCCGACGCAGAACCGAATATTGTCCGACCCGTGGTTTTCCACAGTCATTGTTGATTCACTGACCTGTCAGACTTAATGTAGGACACCGCCCCGGCGAAGAACGAGATTGTCGCAATCTAGAAGATTCGAAGCCGTTCACAGGTCTGCCCTCCCATTTTCGCGTCTTTCCAGTATCGACCACTCCTGTCGCCCTGCCTTTCGACGAATCGAAGTTTCGAAGCCTTGGGTCGTGGGTCCCAAAACAAGAAAGATCGCCTGCTTTAAATTGGGCACCCCCATCGTTTGGCTGGCCTGCAACGCCCGTCGTCCCCAGCTGTCGGTCATTTCCCAATCATCCGCATTGCCCACAACTCGCTTTCCATTCCCTCACCGCCATGAGCACCACCACCACGGAAGCTGAGACGTTCGCCTTCTCGGCCGACATCAACCAGCTCCTGAGTCTGATCATCAACACGTTCTACTCGAACAAGGACATTTTCCTGCGCGAGCTCATTTCGAACGCGTCCGACGCGCTCGACAAGATCCGCTACTCGTCGCTCACAGACGCGTCGGTGCTGGACACGGACAAGAACCTCGAGATCAAGGTGATCCCGGACAAGGCCAATGGGACGCTCACGATCCAGGACTCGGGCATTGGCATGACGAAGGCCGACCTCATTAACAACTTGGGCACGATCGCCAAGTCAGGCACCAAGGCGTTCATGGAAGCCCTGGCTGCCGGCGCTGACATTTCGATGATTGGTCAGTTTGGCGTGGGCTTTTACTCGGCCTACCTGGTGGCTGACAAGGTCGTCGTGCACTCGAAGCACAATGACGACGAGCAGTACGTGTGGGAATCGGCTGCTGGTGGCTCGTTTACGGTCACGCCCGACACGTCGGAGCCCATTCTGCGTGGCACGCGCATTGTGCTGAAGCTTAAGGAGGACATGCTGGAGTACTTGGAGGAGCGCAAGCTCAAGGACTTGGTGAAGAAGCACTCTGAGTTTATTGGCTTTCCGATCAAGCTGTATGTGGAGAAGACGGAGGAGAAGGAGGTGACGGACGACGAGGAGGAGGAGGACGAGAAGGAGGGCGAGGAGGACAAGCCCAAGGTGGAGGAAGTTGAGGACGAGGAGGAGGGTGAGAAGAAGAAGAAGACGAAGAAGATTAAGGAGGTGACGCACGAGTGGAACCACTTGAACAGCCAGAAGCCGATCTGGATGCGCAAACCGGAAGACGTGACCCACGAAGAGTATGCGTCGTTCTACAAGTCGTTGACTAACGACTGGGAGGAGCACGCGGCGGTCAAGCACTTTTCGGTGGAAGGCCAGCTGGAGTTCAAAGCGTGTTTGTTCACGCCCAAGCGCGCGCCGTTTGACATGTTTGAAGGAGGCGCCAAGAAGAAACTGAACAACATCAAGCTGTACGTGCGTCGCGTGTTCATTATGGACAACTGCGAGGACTTGATGCCCGAGTACCTTTCGTTCGTCAAGGGTGTGGTCGACTCGGAGGACTTGCCGCTGAACATTTCGCGTGAGACGCTGCAGCAGAACAAGATTCTGCGTGTGATTAAGAAGAACTTGATCAAGAAGTGTCTGGAGATGTTCGCTGAGCTTGCCGAGGACAACGAGAAGTACACCAAGTTCTACGAGGCGTTCAGCAAGAACCTGAAGCTGGGCATCCACGAGGACTCGACGAACCGTACGAAGATTGCCAAGCTTCTGCGCTACCACTCGACCAAGTCTGGCGAAGAGTTGACGTCGCTTGATGACTACATTACGCGCATGCCGGAGAGTCAGCCTGGTATTTACTACGTGACGGGCGAGAGCAAGAAGGCGGTGGAGAACTCGCCGTTCATCGAGAAGCTCAAGAAGAAGGGGTATGAAGTGCTGTTTATGGTGGATGCCATTGATGAGTACGCTGTGCAGCAGCTGAAGGAGTACGAGGGCAAGAAGCTGATCTGTGCCACCAAGGAGGGTCTCAAGATGGAGGAGTCGGAAGATGAGAAGAAGTCATTCGAGGAGGCCAAAGCTGCCACGGAGGGACTGTGCAAGTTGATGAAGGAGGTCCTGGACGACAAGGTCGAGAAGGTGGAGATCTCGAACCGTATTGTCGAATCGCCGTGTGTATTGGTCACGGGCGAGTACGGCTGGTCGGCAAACATGGAGCGTATCATGAAGGCGCAGGCCCTGCGTGACAGCAGCACTTCGTCGTACATGTCTTCGAAGAAGACGATGGAGATCAACCCGCTGCACCCGATTATCAAGTCGCTGCGCGAGAAGGCCGAAGCTGACAAGAGCGACAAGACGGTGAAGGATTTGATCTGGCTTTTGTACGACACGTCGCTGCTGACGTCTGGATTCAGTCTGGATGAGCCTACAACGTTCGCCAACCGCATCCACCGTCTTATCAAGCTAGGCCTGAGCATTGACGACGATGACGAAGCTGTTGACGAGGCGATGGAGGACTTGCCGCCGCTTGAGGGCGAGGACGAGGAGGAGAGCACGATGGAGGAGGTCGACTAAGTTTGTGTTGAGCGGTAGTTGATGCGGATTCCTAGCGTTGTGCTGCTGTGGCTCCGCTTTTCGCTTGCATTTGTAGTGGTGAGATTTAGTTAGATCTTCGTGTAGTCGGAGATTCCATATATTTACGCTTCGCCCCCAAGTGTTGTTTCGTGTGCATTGCTCGCGGTATGGTCACCAGCGGCGCGTCTTGCAGTCAACCGTGCTGACAGTGGAGGATGTAAGTCATAGAAAGCTTGCTACAACCGTCGACTGATTTTATCGTCTTTGCTCATAGCCACGTTGCGTCTTCAGCATTAGATGCAGTGTCTGCAGAATATCATCGTAAAGGTTGCAGACGATTGTATCCATCTGCTCCGTACGTCGTTGACGGACAAAAATGAAGCCATCTCATGGCACCAGTCGAGGGCTGGGCGACACTCCTGCACCGACTTGCTCTAGGCCAGTCAAATTGGTATCCCTATCTTATTTGTACGTCACATTGGACTCGTATTGCCCCTTTTTTCTCCCTCAAACCCGTCCCTCTCAAAACAGTGGCCCGTACGTATTCGATCCGCTCGTCATTAACCAGACAAAAAGAGCTCAGTGGGACCGATTCACCATGGACGTGGCCAGCCTCCACAATATCCTACTGCACACGTTCAGCAACGACGAGGTGGCGCGCAAAGCCGCAGAGGAAGCCGTCGCGGGTCTCCACACCGTGCCTGGCTCCGTGCAGCTGCTCGTTCAGATCACGGTCGAGGCCAGTGTGACGCGCGAGATCCGCCAGGCAGCCGCCGTGTCGCTCAAGAACTTGGTACAAAAGTACTGGGAGGGCGCGGATGGGCCCGGCGGGAAGTGGATTCAGATCATCAATCCCGCCGACAAGGCACTGGGTCGCCAAAACGCCCTTGAAGCGCTTCTTGTAGCGCAGGACTCGAGTATTCGCTCGCTCTTGGCCGAAACGGTCGCGCACATTGCGCGTTTTGACTTCCCGGTACGTTGATCAAGCTAGTATGATGTGTACAGTGTTGAAGGAAGTAATTGTTTCTACTGGTTTTTTGCTGCTATTTGGTGACTGCAGGAGACATGGCCGACGTTAGTCGATGACATTTGCAAAAATGTTCAGAGCGGTGAGGCCAATCGCATCATTAATGCACTGCTGGCTCTACGTCGAGTGGTCAAGAACTTTGAGTATCGAGCTGATGACCGTCTGGGTCCGCTTTTTAAGCTCGTGGAGGTCGTCTTTCCCATGCTGCAGAACATGATGGTGCAGATGCAGTCGAACAACTCGATCGAGGCGGCACAGATGATGCACCTCATTTTGAAGACTTATTGGTCCTGTATCAAGACGAGCTTGCCACCGTATCTGGCTCAGACAGAGCTGGTCGTGGCGTGGATGGACATTTTCCGCGTGATTATTGCCAAGCCATTGCCTGAAGCTAGCGAGGGTGGCGAACCTGCTGGACAGCCAATTGATGAGGAAGAGCGTGGCAACTGGCCGTGGTGGACACTGAAGAAGTGGGCGCTGCAAATACTCTGCCGCTTCTATACACGCTATGGTAACCCGAAGAAGGCCGAGGAAGAGCACTTGCAAATGAGCACTGTATACCGCAACCAGATTGCTCCAGGCCTCCTGTCATGCGTGCTTGAGACTCTTGCGTTGCGGAAAAACGGACGTTTTTGTACGGATCGGGCGGTGCAGCTCGCGCTTGTGTTTATGCAAGAGGCAGTTGACTCGGCTATCACGTACAAGCTGATCAAGCCACACCTCGGTTTCTTGCTGTTCGAGGTTATCCATCCGGTGCTGTGTTTGACGCCGAAAGACCTGCAGTTATGGGCGGAAGACCCGCATGAGTTTGTGCGCAAGACAAACGACGTGTTCGAAGACTTTTTGGATCCTGTGTACGCCGCGTCGAACCTGCTGGCTGACTTGTGTACAAAGCGCGGGAAGGATTGCTTGCCAAACGTGTTGTCGTTTTACAACAACATCTTGAACACGTACATTACGGCTCCGGATGACAAGAAGGATTACATCCAAAAGGACGCTGCTCTGCACGCTCTGTTCTCGCTGGACGGTGTGTTGACGAAGTCGAAGGCGCACAAGGACCAGGTCGAATCAATGATTGTTATGCACATTCTGCCAGAATTTGCAAACCCCCACGGCTTCCTTCGTCTGCGTGCTTGCAAGATCTTCTCCCGCAAGTATATTGAAGGGATCAAGTTCAAGGACGAGCAGACTTTGATCCGCATTGTCAATGGCATGCTCGATGCTATGTTCGACCCAGAGCTGCCTGTTCGTATTGAGGCCGCCAAGACGATCCGTTTCGTCGTGATGTACCCGCACTCGGACACCGTTGTGGAGGTGCTTCGCCCACGTCTACCGCAGATCCTGGAGCAGTTCTTCAGCCTCATGGACGAAATAGGCAATGACGAGGTTGTCGTGGCTCTCGAGCACATTATTGACAGGTTCTCATCAGAGATTGGGCCGTTTTCGCTGCAGCTTGTGGCTAAGTTTGTCGAGTTCTTTGGACAGTTTACTGCTGTCGCTGAGGAAGATGAAGACGCGTCGCTTGCTGCGGTGTCGTGTCTTGACGCGATCAACACCATTTTGATGAGCATACACAACCACCCGGAACTGTATGCTCTCATGGTGCCTACACTTGCACCGGTGATTCGCAAGATTCTCACCGACCTCGACTTTGTCGAGTACATGGAGAGCGGCATCGATATCTTGGGCTCGCTGGCGTTCTACAGCCAGAAGATCGCACCGCAACTCTGGGAGCTCTTTCCGCTTGTTTTTGTGAGCTTCAACGACTGGGCATCGGACTACCTGACGAACTTCGTACCGGTTATTGACAACTTCGTGGGTCGTGACATCGACGGCTTTCTCTCGGGCTCTGTCGTTGATCCAGCCACTGGAGCGAACGTGCGTTACCTGGAGCTTGTGTACAACATGGCCAAGACCGTCTTCGAAAGCGAAAGCGTGCAGGAGGTCGACTTATGCGCGGCCTGCCGACTGCTGTACTCGCTGCTGCACAACCTCTTTGGCAAGGTGGACGAGTGCATTCCTCCCATCACGCACATGGTGTGCACGAAGCTGGCAGAACCACTTGTGGACTCTACCGCACGCAACTTGCTGGGTGTGTTCAGCAGTCTGCTGCACTACAATTCAGCGCTCACCCTCGACGCTCTCAATTCCCTCGGCGCTGCTGACGGCGTGTTGAAGATCTGGTTGAGTGACCTGTCTCGATACGACAACTACCTAGACCGCAAGCTGTTCGTGCTGGGTACAATGTCGATTCTGCGTGCTCCTGGTGACAAGATCCCGACTGCTCTGCGCCCTCACATTAAGCAGCTGATCCAGGCTGCCATGAAGGTGCTTGTCGATGCGATCCAGAACCCAGCTGCCGGTATCTTGGAAGATGGGGAGGAAGCCGATAGCGACAACGAAAAAGGTGAGAACCTCGAGGGGCTGCTGGAAAACGGTGGCTATGCCTCGGATGAAGATGCCGAGGACGTGGTTGACGACCAGTACTATGCCATTCTTCGCCAGTTACGCGAGGAAGCCGAGGGCCAGTTCAGCTATGATGACGAGGGTGACGACGACTACATCAGTCTGCTAGACGAGGTGGACGAGGTGGAGTTCTTCCTGAGCTCGCTTCAGGGATTCGCCCAAGCTTACGCTCCCGAGTACCAGGCTTTGGGACTTGAGGCGGACGCGACGACGCAACAAGCTCTTGTGCTCTTCCAGGCGGAACATGCCAAGAGACAAGAGGCCCAGGCAGCGCAGAAAGCTCCGCAGTAAGAAAGCAGCAGCAGCAGCATCTGTAGATGATAGGTACCTGTAATGCCTGATTGCAAGCGCCAAGAGAGTTCGCGAGTCAGCGAGAGATGTTTTAAGCCACGAGATCCATGTTGTTCCCCCCAACTATGTCGAGTCTACCCCTTTGTCGAGTGCTGCTCACTGCTGTCCTTTAGCAGCAGCCGATACGCTTCAAAGTCGAATGCGTCCGGCTTGTTGTTAAACTTGTCCACGTGGTCGTAGATCTCGTCGTGCTGGTAACTAGCAAGTAGTTGCTGCATCAAGAGCTGCGACTCGTTTCTGTCCAGCATGTTGATCACGTCCGCACGAATCAGCGTCAAGTCCTTGTCCTTGAGCAAATGGTCGTACAACGAAATGGCTACACAAGGAGGTGCCGTGCTTGCATTTGCCTTGAAGGCTTCCAAGTACGTGACCAGGAAACACGACTGCTGGAATTGGCTCAACATGTTGAAGTAACCTGCTCGCCGGTACACGGGCAGGATCAAATAAGGCGCAGCTTCGGCTCGTGCCGTGAGGTGATGGAACTCCGACGCTTCGAGTGTGGTCGCCACAGCGTCGCGCTTGTCGGCGTGGAAGGTCTTCCAGATGCGGCGGATTTCACACGGCGGTTCGGACTTCAGCAGCTCGAGCTTGACGAGTTGATCGAGGGAACGGGCCCCGGGGTACGAGAAGCCAGCAGCGCTGTGGGTGGAGCTGGAGAGCGCCCGTAGCATAAGTTTTGGGTGGTGGTGGTGGGTCGTGGTGAAGGGCATGCGGCGGGCGACATGTAGCGCAATCGACGACATGGTGGCCAGAGGAGGGATGATGATGAAGTGGGAGTGGAGCTGCTGGTGGGGCGGGGACGATGAAAGATGCGCTTTTTGTGTGAATTTGTGACAGATGGCAAGATTGAGGTGGCGTGGAGAGGGTTACTTTTTGAAGAAAGTTGTGGATTGGAAATGCTTTTCTTTGGCTGGACAGAGTGGGTGGTAATAGCATAAAGCGAGATTACGAGGGATATGACCTTTAGTTGTTTGCCGAGAAAGCAGCTGTCATGTCGCTTCCGGCGTATGAGCACAACGATTAGGAATCTATCAGATGTATGGACCTATTCTCCGAGATGGAATAATTAGAAATTAGCTACTTTTATCATGATTAAATCTATCAGCGACAACGTTTTGTTCATGTCAATTTCTCCCAGGTAGAAATCTAGTCTTTCTCTCAAGAGAGAGAGGTTCACCTAGGTGATACCTAAGAGGTATACCTATCCCAGAAAACACAGAAAATCTATCGCATCAAACTTGAGCTGCGTCATTCGCGCATCTCAGACGCAACTGATACTTCAAATGGGCCACTGAGACAGGTGCTGACCACCACGTTTGCCATTAGCATTGCTGTCTAATGTCCAAGTGTTTCGTGACATCAAAGTATACACAACACTAGCAACACTAGTATTCCCTCGTCTTCTGGTGTATATGACCTGCAAAGACGACTCGTGAGGGTCGCACGTGCAAAACTCGAACCGCGGTGACCATAAGACGGCGAGCTTTACGAATAACGATAGTGGCTTGCACAACGAGCATCAATTTAATAACGGTCGCACACGAGAGCTACAGATCTTTTTTCTACGCATATGCCGCTCAAGTTTTGTGATTTCTTACAGAAAATCCAGCACGATCAGACAATCAGTAGCGCCTTGCATTATTGTAGTGGACTTCCTTGCCTACCGACGACAGAGTTCTGAGGTCCCATGCAGTTCTAATTGCGAAGAAAAGGTGACTACGTCTATCTGCTGAGTACTATGATCCTGGTGTGAGCAAGACAGTATGCCACATTACCCGGTTCTGAAGACACCTGCCTATTTTTACACATGGAGGTATTGAAATGAGCCCATGCGGTCTATTTGTTCAGATGCGGTTTGCTTGCTGGATACAATAACACATGCTGCCGTGAAGGCTACGCGGGCAGCCAACACCAACATCAACAGCTTTGACTGCTCCGATGCTAGTGCGTCTGGCTCTTTCTTATCGCATGTCGAGTGCTAACTCAGTGAAACTTACTTTGGATCGATCATTCCTGGAAAACACTAGGATATGCCGACTTTTGGGGACGCATACATGTCCCAATGTGGCAGTGTAGAGCCGAGGGAAAAAGTAGATGCGCTACCGTCTTCGTCTCAGTAAAACAACACTGTTTCGTACTTTTTTAGTCCAACGATAAGACCGATACCGTCTGCAAGAATATTCTCACTCGATTCCAGCAGGACATCTGGTGAATGCTGTCGACACGTCAATTCTCACGTCAATGGCATGGATTTGCATTCTTAGCGAGTGACGCCGCACAAGGTCACTCGATCGCATACCTTTTGTTGTCGAGAAACCGACATCTTTAAGCTTTTTATGACTCGGAAGGTCCTGGAAGTTAAGCGAATTTGGTGTCCGATCTGGTTGGAACGTCAACGTAGAGGCTTGACATCGATCTCTGCATATGATCGTAGTTAAAGTAATGGAAAGACGGCGGGAAGCGTCGTCCATCCAGACACTGCTACTCTTGTCTACGCAAAACCTTTTCCCTTCGAGTGTCACAAAACTGTGTGTCGAGAAACTGCCCGCGAACCATCTGTAAACGATGGCCCCGTCTCTTCCGTCTCTCATGTCCACGAGTCAATCGCGCGAATTGATTCGTGTGACAGCCAGTCGAGGCAAAACTCATGCGTCCGTGTTAACCAACCGATTTGCGCTTTCCTGATCCCCCAAAGTATCCACCTCCCAAACAGAAAACGCAACCACGACGCGCGATCAAGTGGTCCACCACAACCGCATTGATGACAGGACTCCTAGCACTCTCACTTAACTATCCCCCTCATCCCCCGCCCGACCTTGCCCTGCGTCTCTCGTCTAAGTAGCCAAGATCCCGCCGCATCTTCCACCCTCAGTGTCTGTGTGTGAGTGAGTGACCGTCATTCCTGACTTTCCTCCACTCGACGCACGCGGTCCATTGAACCCATTTCCGTCCTCGTCAAGCCCCACTCCTACCACGATGGCGGACGCACCTGCCATCGCGTCCACGGGACCACCGCCAGCGCCTCTCGAGTGGCCCGAGTCCATGACCATGATCGAAGGCGTCACGATCGCCGTGCTGCCCGTAGCGGCGCTCGTCCTGTGCTACGTCATGCTGCGCCTCGTGTGGCGCGTCCCCACACCCCTCCCCAGGCGCTCCGCCGTCCCCGGGTATGGCGCCACCACCACCACCAGCAGCGCGACCGATCCCCAGCCGCTCACGGGGATCAAGACGTCGCTCGTCGAGGAGGGCGAAGTAGCCGGCGACTACAAGGCGCACTGGTCCTCGACCTTTGACTTTGCCTTTCTCGTGGGCATGGGCGTCTACGGCGTCGTGATGCTCGTGCTCACGGTCGAGTACGAGCGCGAGTGGCTCACGGAGCCGCGGTTCTGGCTCATGCAATTGCCGAAACTCGTGGTGATGATGGCGGTGTCACTCATTGGAGGGATCATCTGTCGCTGCTTTTGTGACGTCGACGACAAGGGCTACATCATGACGAACAAGTCGTCCAAGTTTAAAGTCAACTACACGCGCAAACTGCAGCACTTTGCCGCGTACATGGTGCCGCTCGTGATCAAAGCCGACCACGCCGGTCCGTTGGCTTTGGCCTGGGGCGATTTCTTCACCATGCTGGGCTTCCTCGTGCTGATCAAACCGATCCGCGAACACTCGCGGTTTTTCATGCTGCAGTTTAATTCCCTCGACCGGCCAGAAGACCGACCGAACACGCTCAAGTGGATCATCGTGGGCAACATTGCGCCCGGCATGTTCATCCTCATGTTCTTCAAGTGGCTCTTTGCGGCGCACGGCGCGCTGACGTTCATTCTCGTGTTTATCACGGGCATTGGCGACGGCTTGGCCGAACCCGTGGGCATCACGTGGGGCCGTCACAAGTACAAGACGCGCAGCTGTTTCTCGACCAACAAGTACACGCGGAGCTGGGAAGGCAGCGCTTGTGTCTTTGTGTCTGGCCTCGTGTTTCCTGCGCTGCAGTACGCGGCGTTTGACAACTTTTGGCAAGTGCTGCTGTCGATGCTGATCCTTGCGCCGACGATGGCGTATGCTGAAGCCACGGCTCCCCACACGATGGACACGCCCGTTTTGATGATTGGCTGCGGCGCTATTTTGTACGCGATCGTCAATCTCGTCTAGACGGGCACGCAATCGTCCATCCATTCTCAAGAATAAAGCGCGAGCCACAAGTGCTCAATATTCATTCGTAAAGCGGTGCGTCATGCTGACCAGCGACGTGGTCTATCCGTCTGTCTCTTTCTCTCTCTCTCTCTCCGTGTCTGTCAATTGCTTTGCTTAGAAGCCACGAGATCTCCAGTTACACAGCTCGCTCGAGTCGTCGCTGTCCGTCTGCTGCTGCTGCTGATTGTCGCTTGTCTTCCTCTTCTTCTTCCTCAACTCGAGCACTGCCGATTCAACTCTTCCGGCGTCAAGCGCCTCGATATCGTCGTCGTCGTCTTTTTCTTCAAGGACGTGAGGACTCGAGCTCACCGCTTTCCTCTTGTCGGTCCTGCTCTTCTTCTCCCCATTGCGAAGACTGGTGACACGCTCGAGAGCCACGCGGTATCTGTCCACGTACTGCATGTTCTCGAGCTCCTCGACCGCCTCACGCTCCTTCGTCTCCTGCTTTTGCACGAGCTCCTCCTTGGCTGATTCCTGCTCCACCTCCGCAGCAAACTCCTGGAATGCCTCCCAGTCCGACTCGAGCTGCTTCTCGGCCAGTTGCTGCACGTCCACGTGCCGCGCTTTGGCGTCAGCGACCGAGTCATCGAAGAAGCCCACGGGGATCGCTGGCGTCCGCGTTGGCGCGTTGTTATTCACAGAAGCGACGGACTTCGCAGCTAATGGAGTTGTCGTGCTCTTGTTCACCGTCTTCGGTCGAGACGCAGCCGCGTCGGCGGACTTCTGCTTGGCTTCCTGCATCAGTTGTCGGATCTTGTCTTGCCCACTGACTGTTTCGATCGCCCTTCCGTCTTCTGGTTGGTTGTCAGCATATCCGGATCTCAGGTCGGCCACGCACACGATACTGACGGTTGTGTACGCGTTGATTCACAAGTTACCAGCCAGAAATCTGAGTCTAGAAAGGAGGTCAGTAGCTGCCGACCAACCAGCTCGTCATTTGACATCGACGATGGACTCGGGATCTTGAGCTGCTGCTACGAGTCGGCAACTGAAGACATTCTGAGACGCTTCGCGTGCTGGGGACTTGCAACTTGAGCTGTGTCGAGGTTGATTACCGATTGGGGACTTTCTAGCAAGAGCGAGTCCTGGGCGTTTCCAGCACGAAACGGGAGGCTGACGAGGGTACTTGGGCCATCTTTTGAGCTGGCAGTAATAACATTGGTTGGCTTGGACACTGAAGGAGGAAGCACGTCACCTCTTGCTTCGGTCCCGGTTGTACGGCAAGTGTGATTGGCAAGCTCCGGGTGCGCAGTCATGTAGTCGACGTACTCACGAATGTAGCGCTGCATGTAGCGCTTCACTTGTGCTTGCTGTTCACAGAGAACGACTTGAGGGTGGACGGGTTCGTTGTTGGCATCCAATCGTAGAAGCAACCCAATGCTGTCTCCGCTCACAGATTGAGAACAGGGATCGTCCATGCCTTCGGTCCTCACGCTTTGACGATTGCGCTTGTTCAATGCCTCGCCGTCCGAGGTGCTAATGTCACTCCCATCTTGACCATTTTGATTTTTCTTTAAACTGCAGCGATTGAGATCGGAGAGAGAGTCGCTGCAATCATCCGACATGTAGTTACCGCACGACTTTGTAGCATGCCCGACGGCACAGTGATTGACTTTAGCGCCAGAAGAATCCACTTCAGTCTTCACTTCGACAGTGCTGTCGGTGATATGCTGGATCGGCGTTTCCTGCTTATTGTCTCCGTTGTGCGCAGAAGTAGCTTCCGAACGTGTGGAAACTGGTGCAGTGCTACACATTTTCCAGCGAAAAACGGGTTTGCGAGAGTTGGATAGCTGTAGCTTCTCGATCAACCCAACGCTTACCAGAACATTGGCCACGTCATAGAGTCGGCGAATCTTGGCTGTCACATGAAGATACACAAGGCAGCGTGAACGCAAGCGACAAGACATGAAATGAATAGATAACGTCGCACTTTTCAAAAGACCATCCTCTTCGCTTTCGCTGTCTTCCATTTGAATGAGCTGCTTGGCAGCTTGATCTAGTGGAATAATGCAGTCTTCCTGTAGCCAGTATTTCAAGTATAAGTCTCGTGTTCTTGGTCACTCGAAAAACACAACGTACCTTTCCGAGGAACAGCTGGACAAACATTTGACTCAGCTTTGATAACGACTTGCCTCTCCGTCGGTCGTCTGAATTACGTCGAAGGGTTTTGTGGTTAGCTCCTTTCTACAAATGCATCCGGACTGGAACCACCGGTTTGCTGCTTACGTTTGACTGCAGAGTAATCTTGCCCGCGCGCGTCGAACACGGACGATTGTTGTACACTAGCGTACCGTTGCTTCATTTCGAACTGTCCATCACTCCCACAGAAGAATGACAACTCTGACACGCTATTAATCACTATCAGGTAAACATGCTACATACCTTCATTGTGCTGATGGATGTCGGGAGTGATACGAGTCCGTGCCAATTGTACAAATTCTTACTCTTCCGACTCACGAGGTGAATGCTCTCTAGAATGTTCACGATATCGTAGATGCGTCTTCGTTCAACACCTAGTTCCAGCGCGGCTTGATCCAAACAGATTTCTGAAATACTGTCATCCTGGTACAATCGCAGAAAACTAACAGCACATTCAACAGAGGAACAAGTCAGGAGTGTCACTATAGCGCGATCTCAACTACCTCCTCGTACTTCTCACAGAGCAATCCCAGCGATTTCTCCTTCCGATTGTACTCTTGAAAGGAAAAGAATCCAATCTGGTCTCCGTTCAACCTCGATGCTTTCATTCCCATACACATCTCTCCCTTCTCTGGCGTCTGACCATCGATCTCTGCTTTGGCGTTTTCCACAGGAATCTTCGTCATCGCTGCCGTGCCTGTTGCTTCCATCCACACCGTCTTCATCTGTCGCTTGAATGACTTTCTCGCCTTCTTTGCCTCTCGATGTGGACAATCTTGCTTTACTTTGGTGGACTGAAGGCCTGAGCTTGCTTCGCCTTCTATGCCGTTGTTGCCTGAGAGCAAATGCATCATTGCGGTTGCGGCTTCTGTGCGGTTAGGGCTTGGCTGGATACTAATGCGCGCATTGGTAGTACGAATACTTCCAGGGGATGGTCGCTCTAGTGGCCGCTTGCAACGGAGCGGACTGATCATCTCTTTCGCTGCCATTAGGAGAAGTTCAACGTCAGGAGCTACAAAACGGTACGACCAAATGGCGCCAACAACCCTTTACAATGGCGCGCCAACGCCTTGGATTGGTGGAATTTAAACTGGAATTCAAAGTCACATTTGATTTTCCTCCCGCCAAAAAAGAAGACATGATGCACAACATTCGAGCGACATGGATGACATTTGTCCGATGGCGGTAGTACAACCGGTATAGCGTGGTACCGGTATCAATGAACTCTCGATGGACGGTCGTAGGCTAGTAGAAAGATGACATTTGAAGGGCATGCACTCAGCACTGAGGCAAGAGCTAAGCGATGAAGGCGCATAACTTCGTTTTTCCATCATAAGATAAATTAGTAATCGATGAAGCGATGCTATTTGATGGGTAAACAAGCGATAAATATTGACATGCGCGGCGTCTATCTCGAGAAAAGCAGTAGGGAATTGCCAAGTCGCCGTTGTGAACATTGATAATAACGCCTTGGAAAGCGAGCCGCGGTTCTGTGTGTCTCTATGTAGAAGTCGATATTAGTTAAAGATTTCTAAGTGTTGATCAAGATTGCTGATCCAGAGACTAGATGCTAGCATTCCTCATTTTAAAGTTGCCCTGTCATCATTCACACCGACCAGCATGCGCACAGACCTTGTTTACATTGGGTTATAGCAATCGGCCACTCCGTATGTTGCATAAATCCTAGCTACACCTCATTTTCCGAGCGTAAGTTCTGTTAACCATCAAAGCTTCGAAAGTAAGGTGTGCCGCCAAAGTACACACCAGGATGTACAAGTACAAAATGCTCGACAATGGTAGCTTTTATGAGTTTCTGGAAAGCACTGGGTGCATAGAGCATCGCGTTTGCACGATGTTAAATGCACACATAAAACTTTTACTAACTTCTTGGAACATGCTGGGCACCACGCGAATTTGCAAATTTCACAAGTGTCGGAAAAGGGTTGCCCAAGTACCCATTCCTGAAGTACGCATTTACAATGAACGCGCTTGTTATCATGGACCTATTTTTGTTCATGAACTGGACATCCTTACATCTTCCTTCCCCACCTGGATGAGACTGAGTGCGCGGTGAGTATTCTTCAGCGTCTCAATCACAAGATGTTGCTGAGTCTTCTTGTCAGATCAGATAGAAATGATCTGCTTTAACTACTGACTAGACCACGATCTCGATTGTCCAGAAATATGTTTTTACACGATAATGAAAGGGGAAAAAATGCTGAACGAGTTCTTTGTTAGTAGGTCTACAACTTGCTTCCATTCGATCAAGATCGTCTAACATTACCCATGTCACTGAATGATAAACTCCGTCCGAGGCGTATATTCTGCCTTTTTGCTATAGTTTTGGGGAAAATTTGTGTGACGTAAACAACAAGGATGTAGAGTATAAATCAGTCTCAAATTGGAAGGCCACGTCCATGCCCACGCCCATGGTTTTTTATGGTCATGGGTGCGACCGAAAATTGGTGGATGAGTGTGGGTGGGTGCGACGTCGCAATCTTATTGTATTTAGTACCATAATTTGTCAGAGCTTTGTTTATTACGGTGTAAGAGAGTAAGAGACTTGTTTGGGCAGTTTAAATCCGGTGATGATCTGGGCAAAATGTTTGGGTCGGCGTGGGTGGGTGCGGCGAGCTCCGATTGGGAACTCCGGTATGATTGTACATTTATTATCTCGTATCATGGTACAAGACTTCTTTGTTATTCATACGACTTCATCAGCGCTTTTACACTTCTACATGTATTTAAAGAGTGCTATTGTTCATTTTTAGAGCTTGTCATCGTTGGCATTGACATTCGTCATGCTAGTGTCGCTCAATTTGCTGGCCGAGTTCAATACAAGCACTAATCACTTTCTGTAATTTTTCTCCGATGAGAAGAATAGGATAAGTTTGTCGAAAATGGTAGAAAAGTTCAGTAGAATCAGAATGCTACAAAAATTTCATCGTGGATACCTACGGGGTAGAGCACCTGTGCACATTCCACCTTTTATCTCCGTAAATAAATAGGTGGGGCGTAGATTGTCACTTGTGTGTTTACACTACTTTGAAGAACGCTGCGGTTGTTGCACAGTGACAGTATCTCATGCATTTTCTACCTCCTCTTCTTCGACGGAGCGTTGCAAGGAAACACCGGACGGGGTGGAGCTGGATCTGTGATTATGAAGATTTACAATCTATCGCATGTCGCGTGCATCATGTGAAATGCAAGTATGGCATACGGTTCCGTTCGCACTACGAACAAGTTCGCTGAATACTGAGGGTTGGTGAACGGTCTTTGCCAGAAAAAGTCAAGTGAATATTCACCCCTGCATGTCGTCAATACGCCCCTTAAGTACTTTATTGACTTCGAACTCATCGCTCTCCTCACAAGCCGCATCCGGATTTGTTATTTCGGGAGGCGCGGTGTAGCGGAGCTATTTAGCGCTCCTTAAAAGAGGAAGTCTTGGACCCAAAGAGCTTTTTAGTTATGACAAACTAACAACGGCGTACAGTCGTTTAAGCTTACAAGCTTAACGATCCCAGTTCCAAACGGATTACGATTCACAGAATCACACACTAACTTGCCACTACTAATTAAACAAGAGTAAACGCCTTCACAAGGCTAACACTCTTACAACACATTACGTCTCGACGAAGCACTTGTGTCCAACGGTTCAAAAGGGGAAATGGACTTTATTTATTCTTTAGCACGACAACAAAACCCTAAAAAATTGTCTGACTGACTTCTGCATTACGTTCCCATGACAGAAGCCTGATCCCTTATCCATACCCGATAGGGTGCGGTATTACCTTAAGTACGCGGTACCAAGACTGTACCACTCGGATCCACCAATCTCTGCCTGGTGCGGACGCAAAACGTAGCCGGTTCAATACCTGCCGTGTAACTCTGTTGCAGAGTGCCTTGTGCTACGGTGTTCAAACACCAGTACACTGCGACCCACAAATAAACATGCATGTTATTCGTGGCTTGTCCCCCGTCAGCACCTTAATCGACGACGCGCGATTTATGATTCCTTGGGTCGGGCTTCGATTCAAGATATACGCTGCATATTCTGCTGCATCACCTAAAAGCTAAGTGGAGTTCCAGACCCGAATACATCGAAACGTACCACGTTCATAATGGTATGGTGCGTTCGCTCTACTTTCACATTAGAAGCTTGATTATCAGCTTCCGAAGCTTGCCGACGCACACCTTCACTCCTACAGAAATGGTCTGCAACCTTGTACCCACTTCTCCATCTGTGCAAAGTCAATGAATTCGTCAATTAAGATTGTTTCTCAATGTAGACGAGAAACTGCTCGAAATGCTTCATCACCTTATTCTTTGTCGTGGCAAGGAAACACACGACATCAACTACTTCTGTAATGAGCAAAAATGATCATGTACCTGTTTTCAAGCCTATCAGCTGGTGTGAATTTCCTCTTGACACTACTACAGATGACTCCGCCGACACGGTCGTTAGGCGAGCTCCGTTCTCAGTCTAATGCAATTGATTGTTGCTTCGTAGTTTTCCTTGTGCAGAAGTTAAGCATGGCGGCCTCGCTTTATTCGTGAGCTGTATTCCGCAGTTAGGTCCACCTGCCATACGCTAAATTTTGTCGTATGATATGAGCAAAGCGAAGATAGAAATCCAAAAGGATGCCATACTGCACATCAGGGTGCAGTGCACTTGAAGCGGGGTTAAACGCAATTATTTGCACCGGCTATGTTGTGCGTCCGCACCAGGTAAAGATCGGTGGATCTGAGTGGTAAAGCCTTGGTACCACGTACTTAAGGTAATACCGCACCTTATCGGGTATGGATAAGGGATCAGGCTTCTGTCATGGGAACGTAATGCAGAAGTCAGTCAGACAATTTTTTAGGGTTTTGTTGTCGTGCTAAAGAATAAATAAAGTCCATTTCCCCTTTTGAACCGTTGGACACAAGTGCTTCGTCGAGACGTAATGTGTTGTAAGAGTGTTAGCCTTGTGAAGGCGTTTACTCTTGTTTAATTAGTAGTGGCAAGTTAGTGTGTGATTCTGTGAATCGTAATCCATTTGGAACTGGGATCGTTAAGCTTGTAAGCTTAAACGACTGTACGCCGTTGTTAGTTTGTCATAACTAAAAAGCTCTTTGGGTCCAAGACTTCCTCTTTTAAGGAGCGCTAAGTAGCTCCGCTGCAGTTGGAGCACTTGTAGTCAATCTACACCTGAGTCTTCAAAGACTGGATCCTCTGCGAGGATGGAGACGGCCATAAATCTCTCTGAGACCCAGCAGATCACGCCTGATGGACATCACATTTTTATATAAGCACTGTCAAATTTCGGTTTGGATGGGATACGGGAAGAAGGCAAAAAAATCAGTTTTGTAACTGCAACACCTGCAACTTTCGTGGCCGATGCAGTTGCCGAGTTGTTTGATTAACCGAAGGTGCATCTATTGAGAAAAAAGTTAATATGTTATGATTTACACAGTAATTGTGATGACAAAAGCAGGAGCTAAGTTGAGTTTCAGCCAAGGAAGGGGTCAACGAGCATCGACACAATCAAAGCCTGCTATATTCAATTAAACGAAATTATCATGATCGGCTAATGGTCTACATAATAGTCATTATAATTAATAAGTTATAATGGAAAGATCTTTAAGGTCGTCAGCATATTTTGATGTTGACGAGGATAAATAGCGGCCGATTCATTTTTGTTTGCGCATAAAAGTGGGATAAAGAAGTATGGTGGTTAATTGTAAATATTATAAGGTGTATTGAAAAGCTCTAAACATGGCTGTAAAATATTCCGTATACCTCTAGAGCCGCAATAATTGATACTACGACCACTCAATCAATCCCAGGAGGCAACCTTGTCAGCTTCTTTGTATAGGAAAGGTAGGTTATTTGTAACTTGAGGAGCTTGCATGCAAATGAATGCCCTACCAGCAAACGAACCAGCGGTAGCGACAACAACAACAACAAGCAAATTCGAATGGCAAATCAAATTATAGACAAGGGCGCAGCAACACCAAACTGATAAGTATGTACTGCTGGTCCAGAATAATACTGATGATCTTTTCACCTTCTTCGTGTGAAAAACTTGGCTTTACGGTAGCTTGAGGTTCTCTTGTGGTAGCGTCTGCTACTTTAGTTGCGGCGAGCGCTCTCCGGCTACTTTCCGGTACTCAGTAGCTGCACTAACAGCATCAACGACAGTGACAACAACAAAAACAAAGACACGTGACAGCACAAATCATAGTGAAAGAAGGAGCAAAACACGAAAGATGTCAAGTGCGTACTCATTGCTGCTTGACCGCTTTCGTCCCGTCTACATTATTCGCGCATGCCTGGTGCCAGCAAACCGCAATCTATTGTTCTTTTTGTTTTGTTAAAAATATTCAAAGATATCATTGGCTGAATCAAATTTCTGTGGACGTAGTGTCTGTTACCGTGGTATTTATGTCAGTGGTCGTAGTATTAGTGCGTGTGTGGCTTAAGCGACATCAATCTAATAAAACGTTGTTTTGAATAAAGGCCTGGTCACTTGAGATCATTTAAGGCCACGTATGGTCACTTGACCGGTCATTGTGACTGTGACCGTCACTTAAGCATTGCGACCATCAAGTGACATCCCTGCGCACATGTACGAATTTTGATTTTTAAGCGGAAGATTGTGAGGGCTAGGGATTCATCTCGCGCAGTATGGAACGAAATTGGCCTATCAGACGTCTCATCCTGCGAAACGAGATGGGACGCAGGAAACTGCGTAACGAGATCATTGGCCGCATTTACGATGCATTTATTTCGTTACGATCAAATTTTTATACACATGACCGCGTCCATACGCGATGAGGGTACCAAATAATGGAAATAGTAATATCAATGCGGTCTGCTTATTTGCTCTAGGATCAATATTTACCTGCTACAAAAAGATAGAAGCTGAATGCCTCATCCACTCGATATTTATCGGTGCTGCTGATGACATAATCGTGCACGCAATTTTTCATACGTGGCGGTATTCAATTTGCGAAGGTTTACAACACACACACATAAACATCACAACAGTAGAGTTCTAGTGAGTAGCGATGTCTTCAAGCTTTATCTTGGAAAAAAGGTATTGCGATTGCTCATAGACGATTTCGGTAATATAATGGGATATTGCAATCTCTAGAAGCGGCTTTAGAGCAATCAAATTACAACTTAAAGAAAATCACCTTCACGATAGATTGAATTCGCGTAGTTCCAATAGGCTAAGGCTTATCGTCGTATCGTCGCTAGGGGCAACCAAATCCTCGTCACAAACAACTGTAATGCCTGGATGCATGCCTTGGCAGAAGGTCAAATAATGGCAATGTTCTGGATTTGACGATGCATATGTATGATAAATGTTGATTTCATTTTACATTATCTTGATACTCATTGAATCATATGATCGTAGAAAATTTTATAATCTTGATATTACATAATTTAGGAGAGCAAGTTTTGGAGCTCGCCTTTTGATAGCAGCAATCCAGTTTGGAGAACTGAAATAATATTAAAAAAACTATGCAGTAGCAGCAGCAGTTACAAAAAAAGAGTATAGTGCTGCTTGTGTATGCTTAAATCCAGTTTTGTAGGGCAAAGTAACGCAATCGGTCTTTGCTTATGAGAGTCCAGAATTTGCGTATGTGATCGAGTTTTACTTTAACCAATTTAAACCAAATAATTGCGTGCACCACAATATTGACTTAATAAAAGAGTGACTTGCGATATTCCTGTATACCTTTGGGAGGGACAGGCTAGGTTGTACCCAGTACGCGAAAGTACACCCAAGCGCACTTTCACATGCAAATATACAGACCCACACTGATAATTACAGTTAAAAACTTTAATAAGCAACCTTTTGCACACTAACCAAAAGCTGCACCCTTCGGGCTCGCAACTCTAGAAAACGGGATGTGCGAGACGAGCGCGAAGGTATAAGGGAACTCGAGGGATGGGATGCTGCGGGACGGAGCCCTAGTGAGGGCGTCGGCCCTCACTTTTAAGAAAGGCACTATTGATTTTATTTATATGATGATTCAAGATGCTGATTAACACTGGGGTCGACAATCTCGGTTCTAATCAACAAGAAAAGGTTCAAAAGCGTTTGTTATTATTGTGTTAAGTGCTTCTGTCTCCAGTGGTACGCAGGGTATGGAGATAAACTGCGCTCCATGACATCGAGTGTTCATGCTCGACAAGTGCCGCTAATCGGCCAATCGCCTTGTTCAACATTGATGCTACTTTACAAGCTACAGCACCTTCAAGCACATAGTCGTTCAAGATGTGTTCTCGTCCACTGTGCTTCGTGGCCTTCAAGTGCTTTGTGGCCTAACGTGTTTCGTACGAATGCTTGACGTCAGATTGCCTCTACTTGAGAAGCAGTCCCAACTCGGTGCTGCTTCCACCGGAGCATTACGGAGTAAATGGCCAGTACCTCTCTGATCACCAGGAGTAGATTCTCCTCTTCTTTTCCCTTAAACGACTTAACATTTAAGACAAGGGGGAGAGCTATTGTCTTTTCATCGGGTACGAGGGCATACCGGGTAGGCACAGCCGACGCCAAATTGGTCGTGCACTTACTTGACCAATAAAGGTGGATAAATTGCATAAAAGCATCAAGACGAGCAAGAATTGCGTTTACACTTTGTGCATAAATTAAAATTCACCTGTTTGATCCCGACTATTGATCTAAGTTTCTCCAGCGCTGATCCTTGGGCCTCATAGAGAGTTATCTTTGTTTCATCCTTACAGAAAAACACTCTTTAACAGACTCAGGTGTCAATTGAAAATGATTGCTATCGAGTGTATCGGAGCTACTTTAACTCCTAAGTCAAAAAAATAATATCGACTCGTAGAGTCTCTTAGTATACCAAACGAAGCGGATATTAGCATAAAGGTCTCAAGTCTTGCAGAGTCGGTGAGACTTAACTCTACGTGTACGTACAAGCTCTCAATCTTTTAGCTCTGATATGGGGACTACGACTTCCAAGAATCACGTGGCACTAATGCCCAAGAGTTACTTGGCCTTAACTCAGGCCCTTAACGCTTACGACCAGAGACGTCTTAGAAAGACGCGTGTCTGAAATTGATCGAAAGGGTAATTGAATAAATTTACTGATTCATAGCGATAATAAACCTCACTTACGTCTTTAACTTTGAGACTATGCTACCTAATCGAATCAGTCATCATGGAGATTCTTCCGGTGTACCACACCAGAGCTACGCCCCCCATTTGAAAACTCCATTATCTTGGAAATACTTTAACCATAACAGATAGGGTACACAGTATTATCGCTTAGCGTATGTGATACAATAGTACGGCTTATCAGTAACTGATCTCATTCTGTTTGTACCACACCAGCGTACCTGGTGTTCACAATCGTTGTGTAAACCCATTACAACCTTTAAAATCTCAAGATCAAGTGCTGCACAAAAATTAGGCAGGGTACTAATCACAATGCAGAGAGAAGACGGATGCCACCAAGCCAGTACGTAAACGCTGACAACAGTGCTATTACCGGCTGCTCAACTTCACAATATCTACTTCTATGCCGCGTTTTGCTGTTCCCATGTGAATACATATTCTGTATTATCCAATTAGCTCCGAGGGATGCTTACGAAACAAAGGATAGAGCTTGATCCCCGCAGGCGATGTTTGGTTTTACTTCTGAAAGCGATGATCACTGAAAAAATGAGGTCTTGACGATGAAATGGGGGTTGTTGAATTTGTGAATGATGGAGATTTCATGACGGTATAGGTCACACGTACCGGACCAGGTGGGACATAGTACAGGTGATTGCTATAGCTCATCAAAATGCGATATTTTCTAGGCCTCGGATCGTGCCACTATCCTTCTGAATTCTGACACAGTCAAACCAGAAGTGATCACTTTATGTAACAAGGGGGTGAGAAATCGAAGGGGGTTCTTAAAATTCCCAGTGGTTTTTGCGAAATGCTCGCATTCAGACGATTACTTAAAGCGTCTCTTTCAGGATGTAGGCATTCCACTTTCTTTGCAGGTCAGACAGTAATATCGGCACCTTCTCCGTTCGATCACCCTCTTCACAGCATAATTGACATGAACGAGGCTAATGAAAACATCGCTTCTATGCCGCTGGGACGTCTTCGTGGCTGCAAAGGAATGATAATCCACAAAGACCGGGGAAGCACTGTTCCAGAGAACCGAAGAAGGTGTCAATCTCAGTGTCTGAACTGCGAAGGAAGAGGGATGCTTACATCGAGAAAAGAGACATACTAAGTAATCGTCCGAATGCGGTCATTTTGCAATAAAATACCTGGCATTATAAGAATCCCCAATCGAAGGGAGAGAGGAAAGGAGGGCAAACAAGAGGAAGGAACACCTCCGATAAAAGAATGAGTAAACCTCACTATCAGCACCATCCTAAGCCAAAAGTCTCATTATCAGCACCAGTCCCAAAATTAGCACCAGCCAATAATCAAACTAGTGTAGATCACACTAAATTACATAAATAGTGAGCCTGTGACTATCCCGTTGCAAAGAAGTGCTAGATAGTTGGGGAATGCGCTTTGAAATTCGACGCGACGTGCGATGCGTAAGCGGAACATGCGTGTCTACAGGAACATGTGTGGTTTGTTACATGATTTTGCGCATGGTTTGGCTAGGAACTGAAGCAGAGTCTACCCGTGTGCTGTACTACCTCCGATGTCGAAAATTACGTAACAAGAGAAGGCAAGGCTTTGGCCCGATGTACGATACCGCGAAAGTATTGAGGCCATGAAGGCGCTGGATCTAGAGACTTGCTCATGCTAAAACTGTTTACTATGCTGTTTAGGTCCCAAACGACCGGATGGTGCGCTTGATACATTTAAGCTAGAACAACTCACTCGACTGGCTCGCGGAATGAAGCAGGGCTTAATTTACGATGACAGTAGACAATGATATTCTAAAACAATAAGATCTTGTGGTTGAGATAGCTTAAAAATAAGCTGACGCAGTTGTTGCTTTGTGCTTGATAAAATATGCATGAAAGGACGGAGACGCGCGTCATTTTGAACACGTCTTTGGTGTGTTGGCTGCGCGGGATGTGGTCACGGCCTTAACGTCCAACAATTTAATTCAGTTCAGGTATATATTTCGAGCACGTGCGAATATAGTATGAGCTAGACTTACACATTGTGTGTATAGTATTTTTTATTTGTTGTCATTGTAGGATTAGTGAGTACGCTATACCGTTTTCGGACCAAGTAGCGGGACTTACAAAAGTGGTTTCGATGAATTTGTACGTGGGCTATTCTGCATTTTGTGAGCTTTAGAAAGGAACGAATCACTAAACAGCACCTTTATTTTTGAACAGAAATGTGAAAAAATACCTAGAGTGCCGAGCATGTTATGTTGATTCTGGATTAGAAAAATTGGAGAAGAGCTACTGTACGTTACAGATTTAATCGGGCGCACGCTAAATATTCAATGTGCATATGTTGTGATGTAAATTGTGTATTACTTAGGTTCTTGTGTGAAATGAAAAACGGGAACAATGAACTCAAGGTCATCTTCTAATGCTATCTTCTCTAGTGCTGGACTATGTGGCGCGCTAACAGCACGGAACGACCGATCGCTGCGAAGTATTGTGCATAAAGCTGCTTAGTCACGCGAATACTCGCGCTCGACAAATTCAGCCATCAGTTTCAACCGATAGCTCGAACCACAAGGACAAGGATTACATAATGTTTACATTAGCCAATATTTCGTGATAAGCTTTAAAATACATGTAATATTATTCATTTCTTCGCTTATTGTACTATATATCGTTTCACTCTTACTCTTTAATGTCGCATTTTTTCCTGCTGTGTCAAATTAAAAAGAAGTAAAACCATTTGATGCGTCGAGAAAAAATCACAAGCATCTTAATGTACCAAAGAACTTTGAGAGAATGAGCCTACATTAATTAAAGCAAGTAAGAAGATTTCAGCCTAAACGATGCAAAAACTCGTTCCCACGATGAGAAATAGAAATTAAAAGCTTGAAGTAATGCAACATCCCATCATTAAAAGGCTTGGTAAAATTCAAATGGGACACTATCTAAGATTCAATTCAATATAAAGGAAATGGATTCTCGTGTGGGTGCCTCGTACGGACAGGTTTTAAACATCGCAAAATGAGAGTTGACAAGTGGCTTTGGCTTTAAATAATCAAGCTCAACTCCTGAGTTGATTTGCTGCGCAAAATACAACTCATTTGGCTTCATACTTCGGTTTGCGTGACGGCGACATGTTATCCTGTTGTACCCCACTTCCTCGCACGATTGGCCTTTGTAGGTTTATCCTGAATTCGTATCCCCTGAGCTCTCAATACAGTTTTTCTGCCGTCGCCCAGCCTGTTTATAGTATGGTGGTGGGTTGATGCATACTGAGAAGGATCTCGTGCATACAACCACTTCAGTTGCCCTTCCCATATAGCCCTGTTTTAGGTGTCCACAAGGTACGACGGGTGGAATGGGACGTCACATCTTTAGTGGACTTAGCAGCTAATGGAACAGCATTTAGGTGGCGGCATGGCAACCCTTTTTGTGTGTAGGTAGAACATGAGCACTCCATTGACTCAACCTCGACACGCCTGTATCGATTAAAGCCCTGTTTCAAGGCATACCATAAACCAGAAGACGGCCGATTCAATTCGTAATCGCCGGCATCAGCCTGCTCGGCCTTCCAAGAGATCCTGCGTGAGGAGTCACTGTAAGGTTTTTAGTGCCCACATCTTAATACAATCTTTACTTAAACTGATATACCCATAGCTGCCTTCGTTTGATATATTAATAGCCTCGAGAGGTGCTGCATCACGAACGTCATTAAAAAAAGAGTGTTGTTATCACTTTTCACGAAGTTGGTAGTGCGCCACCCAAAAAGTGGACATGGTCTCTTTGGGGGTATACGTATGTCAACTTGCTGCGAGCTCGTGCATGCACCGTCAAATTGCGCTGTATCATTTGCGAAAATTGTCCAGTATATTAGTTCAATGCCTTTAACATACTTGGCGACATCATTTCCCATCTCTGCACGCAGCGCCGTGACTGAAGATTTGTAGTCAGTTTGAGTCTCTGCTGACTGAATTTTTCAAACAAATTGCTTGACCTCGGTCCCCTACAATCCAGAGTTTCGCTTAACATTGCGCATAATGTGAATTGTGCAAAATCGAAATTGGATACTGATACCCATTCTTGTCTAGAGTAATTTAGCGACACCCTGAATTTTATTACGGTCACACAATACTGTGATGTTCTCGAGATCAATCACGGCGTCGATACAGTAGATAAAAAACCACGTGATGTTATCTTGATTCTCCACGTGCACAAATGCCGTGGCGAGGGTGACATTTTTGCCGTTTCCATCTTGTCTAGTTAGAAAGAGAATGACACCATTGTACTTGCCGTGACGCGAGTGCGTCCTATCAAAGCCGACTAACGGCAAATTAAATTAATGTCTTCTTATAGATGCGCCGAAAGCCACAAAATGGAGAAAAAAACGATCTTCCTGGTCAGCTTCGAGTGCAACACTGCTTACTGGATTAACGCGCCACAACTCAATCAGGTGCGGTGCAAGACGTGAAATGATGATTGCCACTATCCATCCATTTCTTCGATAACGGCCTCATTGGCTCTGTAAACTTTATTTCGAGAGTGCTGCAGATTAGTGCCGTCACGAGCCTGGACGAGAGCCACATCTGCTTTTCGCTTGATGCCTTTGTCACCTTGTACGGTGGACTTAGATGTAGGAAGGTTTAAATTTGCCGAGCAGATGGCTTGGCGGTTGTCAGGCACACGTCGGCGTGAATATCATTTAAAGTGGAAATGTAGTGCTTTGGAACTGGACCAATCCACTTTCTCTTCGTCAGACGTACCTCCCATGGCCCCCTGTGGGCACACATACATCTTGCTGTTGCATTACTTTTTTTGACTCTGCGCTGCCGTTTCTGATTAAAACAGTAGTCTTTCAGAAACCTAGTTGCAGCAAACCCGGACTGAAATTTTTGTCCATGAGCCAATTTAGTGGCTCCTTAACTTGCATATAGATCAATCGCCTCCTTTTCGCTTGACATCTTGATAAATCTTGCTATTTTTTTAGCACTTAAACTCGTGGCGCTAATAGCATTATATTGCTCTTATGTTTAAAGCATCAAGTAGTGTAATCTACACTAACTTGATTACTGGCTGGTGCTGTTGGGACTGGTGCTGATAATGAGACTTTTGACCGAGGATGGTGCTAACAGTGACATTTACTTTGGAAGAATCAACTCTTCTTTGTATCCTTTATCATACAATTGACATAAATAGTGCTTTTGGGTCGTGCCCTGTGATCCCACTGATCAACCAAACACAAAATCCGTTGTGCCTGTGAAAGCTGTTAATCATGCGTCATGATGCACTATTAACTACAGAGTTTTAGCGTTGGTATTGTGCTAGCGCTGGATCACCCCTATTGTGGCGGAGCAGCACCGCTCGTAGTCAGAGAAAGACTAACCACTACAGATATCACTTTGTTGTACGAAACTAAGTTCCCATCAGTATAAAGAGTGTTTAGTTCTTAGGACTAACCAACAAGACTCGGGGAGTCTTCAAGTTCGTAGAGCTTCTAGTCCTGGTTCAAGGGCTTACAACGACTCCATGAATCGTACGCACAATGTGCTCCAGAGTTACGCCACAAGCTGGCTCTTACTCTTGACAATCTGCAGACGACTAAACTAGACTCGTGGCAATCGAAGATCGAAAGGGACACTGGACTTTTATTTCATAGTTCTCTATCTGTAATAAACCTCGTTCAACGACCTGATACTAAAATTAAACTAATTCGCATAGTAATCTTTTTTGTATACTAAAGATTGATGGATGGCACATCACTCTGTCATCAATGGATGACGGAGGTTGTCAACCACATCAATTGTCACAGATAAATCTTGGTGTTGCGTAACACATATCCAAGGTCTACCCCTTTACGACGATAACGGTCGTGTTCCCTCGTTACAATGAACGTATTCAGGATTAGATCCTAGGCTTCAAGCCGGTCTGGTAGGTTCATTTCTACCCGGATAAGTTTCACATGTTGCTTTTCAAGTGCCCACTTACAGGATTCACGACCAGGTGGCGTACCTTTTGCACACTCGCTTCACCTTATCTACCAACTTGGTTCCCCTTTTAAAGCCAGTCGGTGGTGCGGTTTAGATTCGTATCTGCAGCGCACCTGCCGGGGTTCAACCAGCGCATCCCGGTCAGAACAGCCGTGGCTAACCACTGCACCGTCCCGATCGGTTTTTCAAGCCGGTCTGGAACAAGCCTATTCGTCATTGCTAGGCTTCACTGGATATTGCGAGTGTACGTGCAGACCAACACCAGTGACTTGGTAGAGAGTATACCAATCCTGGCGAGAGCTTCAAGCCGACCAGGCGAGAGCTTTCAGACCAGGCGAGAGAGATTTGCAGCTCCTTTACATTCCCACGTGCTGTCGTAGGGATCTTGTCTCGAGCCCTTAGACTTATTGCACAAAACTTTCTCGGACGGATTGGCTCCCACCGCGTCCCTACACCTCTACGTGCTCATAAGACTGTTGTTTGACAATTCTTTGAGGCAGTGGTTATCTGAACATAATCACCGGTTGTAAACGCCTTCCCTTCCATGGCGCCTTCTCTAAAAAAGACCTTTACAGTCGACCACATCTGTTGGTAAACATTTACCAGGAGGTCTAAAGACACGCATGTGTGCAAATGTTCCGTGATTCGGCGGGCGTTGCGACGGCATATCGGCGCACGCTCTAAAGTGGCCATTATCGATTTTGCATCAACGAAGACACTCCTAACTGTAGCATGCGCTTCTTCGGTGTTTTTCTCCTCGCTGTTGGCGTTCTCTGCGTGAACCGTGTCGCAGGTGGATCCGCACCGATCATTAGTTCAAACGCGGCGGGGGTCGCCTCAAAAGGCAATTACGGTAAAAAGGTGCCGCCTCCAGCTTCTAAGAAACTTTGAGAGGTGACAGAACTGGAGCCGATAACCGAGCGGCGGTGACGGCGATGGCAAGCAGCAAAGTTAGCTGTTCGACTTCGAAGCTCTTCTTCGACAAAGAAGTAAGAATGACGACGAGAGACCTGCTAGCTTGCTGCAACAGGACGCGCCATTTTCTTCAGTGTCAAGTTCCGTCTCCAGATTTGCGTTGCCGCGGATTCAAGATGCTGATTAACACTGGGGTTGACGATCTCGGTTCTAATCAACAAGAAAAAGTTCAACCGCATTTGTATTTGTTGTGTCAAGTGCTTCTGTCTCCAGTGGTATGCAGGGTATGGAGAAAAACTGTGCTCCAAGAGATCGAGTGTTCCTGTTCGACAAGGTGACGCTAATGGCCAATCGTCTTGATCAACATTGATGCTACTTTACGAGGTGCAGCACCTTCAAGCACATAGTCGTTCAAGATGTGTTCTCGTCCATTGTGCTTCATGGCCGTCAAGTGCTTTGTGGCCTAACATGTTTCGTACGAATGCCTGGCGTCAGGTTGCCTCTACTTAAAGCAGCCGCGTGTCGATCATAGCCGTTCGTAAAGAGAGTCTAAAAGCAGGATGCGCCGTCTGCTTGACACTGAGGGCTAAACCTGCTGCAAGGCGCTGGCATCTTGCAGCGAAGCAAGACCAATGCGTTTACATCGCACTGCAGTGGCTTGTAAACAAACTCCAGACCGCACCTGGCCAACCGGTTGACTGCACTGGAAATCGTAGTCGAGCTCAATCCAAAAATACATCAAAGAAACAGCGAAAGTCGATCGTTGTCCAGCTGTTGCCGCTCACGGTCGTCTCTATACTTTGGTCCACCGAACATCTCGAGAAACGAAGCCGTCGACGTCAGCAGATGACCTTCATCGACTTTCACAGGTATCCCGTGGTTCTCGCTATTCGGTTGAACAGGGAAGCGAGGACCCACGACCGTCAATAGTGAATCAAAATGCTGCTCACGTTCCTGGAGAAGCTCCCGCTGAGCCAGGGCGGCAAGGTGTTCGTCGGCACGTCCCTGTGTCTCGCCGTCTGCGCGTACCCTGTCATCCAGAAGCGTAGGCTGCGCTCGTTCTCGTTGCTCTCTATGCTGTCTTCTAGTGTACCCATCCTGTTTCCCCTCATTCTCTCCTTCTGTCTCTCTATCTCCTCTATAGAACGAAAGACTGGCCACGACCTCTTCTCTTCGGAGCGACCGCAAGCTATTGTGGACCAGGAGGTGAAGGCGCGTCGGGAGAAGCTCAATATCAAGTAGGAACCTGCTGCAGTTGGTGATGCTGGGTGTGTCGTAGAGTGCGGGACTTCAGTGTGAGCTTCACAGGAGCGTCGAACAGCTACGTTAGCTGGTGGAGAATCAAAGGTCCTCAGCTGGCTGCTGACACTGTTGTGGCACTAAGACCACCATCCTGGTTACATCATGTTATACGAGGATGCTTGCACTTTGTACTGCATCGGACCTTTCTTCAACAAGTAACACTCGTTGCGTAGAATGTCCACGAAATCTCGAAAGTCGTCCACCTTTAGCGCCATGCTATCGGCCACTTCGAGCAAGTCGTCCATGGAGAAGAGAGACGTGTTGCGTCTGGCTGCAGCTTTCATCAGTCGTGCGACGTACGCTTTCACTTTCTTGGCCAGACTCATTCCTCCACTGCGGCCAAAGTCGAGGCTGACGTCTTCAGCGACGGACGTGTCCAGCAAACATTCTTGCATGATCTCAACGACGTCTTGTGCATGCTCGACCGAGACTGTTTCGGCGAGTTCCGCTCGAGCACGCGCTTGTGAGAGACGAATCAGCGACTCGAGCTGCCGTGTGGTTATGGGAACGCTGTCCGTCGAGTTGTGCTGGCCCTCACCCGCTGAACGAAGCTCCAAATACTTCTTTTGAAGCACTACAGCAGCCTCCGATGACAGACGCGGATGCACGTACCGGCGAGCATAGGCGATGAACTTGCGCACAAAGTAGAGCGGTATGGGGTTCATGCTGAACTCGGACGCGTTTTGACGGAGACGGTGCGATAGCATGCGATGACCAGACGCTGCCGCTTCTTCGTAACTGCGTGACGGTGGAGTGTCAGCACACTTGCTAGAGGTCCATGAGCTCATCGATGTACAATTTTCTCGCCCGCGCTTCCTCGACTTGCGCGTGCCGCGTGCATGAGAGTTCATTACATGCTCCGACAGCAGTCGATCTCTTTCTTCATCTGGCCGGTCCAGCAGGATGAAAACGAGATCAAAGCGAGACAGGAGCGGAGCTTTCATTTTCAGGTTCTCTCTCACCGAACGACTGCGGTCATAGTGGCCGCCGCTAGGGTTGGCAGCAGCAATGACGGATGTCCGTGCATTGAGGTTGCACACGATACCGGCTTTGGCAATGCTAATGCTCTGCTGCTCCATCGCTTCTAGTAAAGCCTGATAGTCGATACCCAGTTTGTCAAACTCGTCGATGCAGCACACTCCTCGATCGGCAAGAACAAGAGCACCGGCTTCCAGCGCATAGTCGCCAGATCCGTCTTTTACCATTGTGACAGTCAACCCCGTCGTGGTAGTGGTGTTTCCGCCCACATACACAGCGCGTGGCGCAACCATGGACACAGCCCGAAGCATCTGACTCTTGCCCAGACCAGGATCGCCAACAACCAACACGTGCGAATCTGCTCTGCTCACGCATGGCGTGTCTTTGTCATCCGAGTTCCGGGTTCCTCCGAGTAATGCCAGAATCAGACCAGCCTTCACGATGTCGTTGCGATAAATGCCAGGACACAGGGAATGTATAAGCCGGTCGAAGACGTTGCCGTCATTGATGATACTGCTGATCTGTTCGAGGTCTTCTTTGGCAAAATCAATATCCGAAGCTTTGTCTTTGTCTTTTTCCGCCTGTATGGAAGCAAGCAGAAACACCGTGGAACAATTTAGCATTCAGCAAGTACTTCATAGCATCGCGAAAGTTACCTTTGCTGAGTTTTCGACTGAGTTGGCGCTGATGTACAATATATAAAGGCTATTCGCTTGCGCACGCTTGCCATACCTGCCTCCATGAATTTCTGAATTGACGCTCTTTACAATACCCGAAATCGTCACCACGTTTCCGGGAATGCAGGAGTCCACAAGATCTTCGTATAATTCCACCTCAATCTACATGTACCGTGATGAACGGGTTTGGACGTAAGTAACACACTGGCGGACTATGTGCATGTCACATGTTACCATTCGTGGAACACGACCAGGACCAACATCGGTGGCTTCCATTTCCTGCAGCCTTGGCAATCACGACACCAACAACAACAACAGCGTGACGAATTAGTCGTAGTCACGAAGAATTCTGCTCGAACTTCATCTCAACCCACTTGACTTTCTGATAATCCACCGTATCTACAGAAGATCGGTTCGGTAGCAGCGTTCTACCTCGACAGGTCGAGTTCTCACATCCCTGCGGCGAAGTAAAATTTCCCTCTGGAAAGGCTCTCGACGTCGCTTCATTACACTTCGCACACACGAAGTCACATCTTGTTACAAGCGGCTTGATAGCGCTCACTCTCACGACTGTGCCAACAACGCTGACAAACTGATTCACCAATTCTGCTTTCAACGCTGCAATGGGCAACACCGGCGTCACGCCATGCAATCGAACAGTGATCTTGGTGCGGTCTACGGGCACGCTTCGTTTCCTCGTCACATCTTCTTCAATCTCCATACGGAGCTCATGTCGCCGCATACACAGCGCGATGCCCATACAAAGCAGCACGTCTTCGATGTTTTCCGTCACTGCTTGCTCAAAGTCCTCCGTTCCAGTCCGAATGAGCTCCAGATAGTGCAGCCACACCACCGTCACGTTCGCCTGGGTCAAGTCACACTGCAGCACGAGTATAACATGATTAACGGTACCATCAAGTAAGAATCGACATCAGTTCGTACTTGAAGTAATGGTGCCCACTGTTCGCCATGCCGGAAACAGTTGAGGAAGGCCATGGCAGCTTGGAATCGGCCATCTGTGTCGCTGATTGGACGGTAATACTGCACGGAGCGGGTCTCTCCAGGTTGGCGGATACCTATACAGTGGTCTTCGGGGTAGTACTGGTTCCACACGCACGTGGCGGCGCCCACGAGGGTGCTCGGAGACGGATTTTGTGAGCGCATTATCGTAGGGGCTACTCTATTTCGACCTGTACCCAATCTTGAGACGTGAGCTATACATTTAAGGTTATTTCAAAGTGGTCACGAGCATCTTAGGTTTATGATGACTGTATAATTGACATTTACTCAATATAATTCATGCTTGACTGACTACTACTTCTACTACCAACCACTGTCTAAATTGCAACCTCGTCGATGTGCAGCAGAGCATTAGCATTGCCAAAGCCGGTATCGTGTGCAACCTCAATGCACGGACATCCGTCATTGCCGCTGCCAACCCTAGCGGCGGCCACTATGACCGCAGTCGTTCGGTGAGAGAGAACCTGAAAATGAAAGCTCCGCTCCTGTCTCGCTTTGATCTCGTTCTCATCCTGCTGGACCGGCCAGATGAAGAAAGAGATCGACTGCTGTCGGAGCATGTAATGAACTCTCATGCACGCGGCACGCGCAAGTCGAGGAAGCGCGGGCGAGAAAATTGTACATCGATGAGCTCATGGACCTCTAGCAAGTGTGCTGACACTCCACCGTCACGCAGTTACGAAGAAGCGGCAGCGTCTGGTCATCGCATGCTATCGCACCGTCTCCGTCAAAACGCGTCCGAGTTCAGCATGAACCCCATACCGCTCTACTTTGTGCGCAAGTTCATCGCCTATGCTCGCCGGTACGTGCATCCGCGTCTATCGCCTGAGGCTGCAGCCGTGCTTCAAAAGAAGTACTTGGAGATGCGTTCAGCGGGTGAGGGCCAGCACAACTCGACGGACAGCGTTCCCATAACCACACGGCAGCTCGAATCGTTGATACGTCTCTCACAAGCACGTGCTCGAGCGGAACTCGCCGAAACAGTCTCGGTCGAGCATGCACAAGACGTCGTTGAGATCATGCAAGAATGTTTGCTGGACACGTCCGTCGCTGAAGACGTCAGCCTCGACTTTGGCCGCAGTGGAGGAATGAGTCTGGCCAAGAAAGTGAAAGCGTACGTCGCACGACTGATGAAAGCTGCAGCCAGACGCAACACGTCTCTCTTCTCCATGGACGACTTGCTCGAAGTGGCCGATAGCATGGCGCTAAAGGTGGACGACTTTCGAGATTTCGTGGGCATTCTACGCAACGAGTGTTACTTGTTGAAGAAAGGTCCGATGCAGTACAAAGTGCAAGCATCCTCGTATAACATGATGTAACCAGGATGGTGGTCTTAGTGCCACAACAGTGTCAGCAGCCAGCTGAGGACCTTTGATTCTCCACCAGCTAACGTAGCTGTTCGACGCTCCTGTGAAGCTCACACTGAAGTCCCGCACTCTACGACACACCCAGCATCACCAACTGCAGCAGGTTCCTACTTGATATTGAGCTTCTCCCGACGCGCCTTCACCTCCTGGTCCACAATAGCTTGCGGTCGCTCCGAAGAGAAGAGGTCGTGGCCAGTCTTTCGTTCTATAGAAGAGATAGAGAGACAGAAGGAGAGAATGAGGGGAAACAGGATGGGTACACTAGAAGACAGCATAGAGAGCAACGAGAACGAGCGCGGCCTACGCTTCTGGATGACAGGGTACGCGCAGACGGCGAGACACAGGGACGCGCCGACGAACACCTTGCCGCCCTGGCTCAGCGGGAGCTTCTCCAGGAACGTGAGCAGCATTTTGATTCACTATTGACGGTCGTGGGTCCTCGCTTCCCTGTTCAACCGAATAGCGAGAACCACGGGATACCTGTGAAAGTCGATGAAGGTCATCTGCTGACGTCGACGGCTTCGTTTCTCGAGATGTTCGGTGGACCAAAGTATAGAGACGACCGTGAGCGGCAACAGCTGGACAACGATCGACTTTCGCTGTTTCTTTGATGTATTTTTGGATTGAGCTCGACTACGATTTCCAGTGCAGTCAACCGGTTGGCCAGGTGCGGTCTGGAGTTTGTTTACAAGCCACTGCAGTGCGATGTAAACGCATTGGTCTTGCTTCGCTGCAAGATGCCAGCGCCTTGCAGCAGGTTTAGCCCTCAGTGTCAAGCAGACGGCGCATCCTGCTTTCAGACTCTCTTTACGAACGGCTATGATCGACACGCGACTGCTTTAAGTAGAGGCAACCTGACGCCAGGCATTCGTACGAAACATGTTAGGCCACAAAGCACTTGACGGCCACGAAGCACAGTGGACGAGAACACATCTTGAACGACTATGTGCTTGAAGGTGCTGCACCTCGTAAAGTAGCATCAATGTTGATCAAGACGATTGGCCGATTAGCGGCACTTATCGAGCATGAACACTCGATCTCATGGAGCGCAGTTTAGCTTCATACCCTGCATACCACTGGAGACAGAAGCACTTGACACAACAAATACAAATGCGGTTGAACTTTTTCTTGTTGATTAGAACCGAGATCGTCAACCCCAGTGTTAATCAGCATCTTGAATCCGCGGCAACGCAAATCTGGAGACGGAACTTGACACTGAAGAAAATGGCGCGTCCTGTTGCAGCTACCTAGCAGGTCTCTCGTCGTCATTCTTACTTCTTTGTCGAAGAAGAGCTTCGAAGTCGAACAGCTACCTTTGCTGCTTGCCATCGCCGTCACCGCCGCTCGGTTATCGGCTCCAGTTCTGTCACCTCTCAAAGTTTCTTAGGAGCTGGAGGCGGCAGGTTTCTACCGTAATTGCTTTTCAAGGCGCCCCCGCCCCGTTTGAACTCATCATCGGTGCGGATCCACCCGCGACACGGTTCACGCAGAGAACGCCAACAGCGAGAAGAGAAACACCGAAGAAACGCATGCTACAGTTAGGAGTGTTCTTCGTCAATGCAAAATCGATAATGGCCACTTTAAAGCATGCGCCGATATGCCGTCGCAACGCCCGCCGAATCACAGAACATTTGCACACATGCGTATCTTAAAATCCCCTTGTAAAGGATCGGCAAAAGAAGTAGGCGTCTATAAAAGTCTGTTTTGAGAGAAAGCGTCATGGAAGAAAAGGCGTTCACGACCGGCGACAACGTTCAGATAACCACTGCCTCAAAGAATTGTCAAACAACAGTCTTATGAGCACGTAGAGGTGTAGGGACGCGGTGGGAGCCAATCCGTCCGAGAAAGTTTTGTGCAATAAGTCTAAGGGCTCGAGACAAGATCCCTACGACAGCACGTGGGAATGTAAAGGAGCTGCCAATCTCTCTCGCCTGGTCTGAAAGCTCTCGCCTGGTCGGCTGGGAGCTCTCGCCAGGATTGGTATACTCTCTACCAAGTCACTGGTGTTGGTCTGCACGTACACTCGCAATATCCAGTGAAGCCTAGCAATGACGAATAGGCTTGTTCCAGACCGGCTTGAAAAACCGATCGGGACGGTGCAGTGGTTAGCCACGGCTGTTCTGACCGGGATGCGCTGGTTAAACCCCGGCGGGTGCGCTGCAGATACGAATCTAAACCGCACCACCGACTGGCTTTAAAAGGGGAACCAAGTTGGTAGATAAGGTGAAGCGAGTGTGCAAAAGGTACGCCACCTGGTCGTGAATCCTGTAAGTGGGCACTTGAAAAGCAACATGTGAAACTTATCCGGGTAGAAATGAACCTACCAGACCGGCTTGAAGCCTAGGATCTAATCCTGAATACGTTCATTGTAACGAGGGAACACGACCGTTATCGTCGTAAAGGGGTAGACCTTGGATATGTGTTACGCAACACCAAGATTTATCTGTGACAATTGATGTGGTTGACAACCTCCGTCATCCATTGATGACAGAGTGATGTGCCATCCATCAATCTTTAGTATACAAAAAATTACTATGCGAATTAGTTTAATTTTAGTATCAGGCCGTTGAACGAGGTTTATTACAGATAGAGAACTATGAAATAAAAGTCCAGTGTCCCTTTCGATCTTCGATTGCCACGAGTCTAGTTTAGTCGTCTGCAGATTGTCAAAAGTAAGAGCCAGCTTGTGGCGTAACTCTGGAGCACATTGTGCGTACGATTCATGGAGTCGTTGTAAGCCCTTGAACCAGGACTAGAAGCTCTACGAACTTGAAGACTCCCCGAGTCTTGTTGGTTAGTCCTAAGAACTAAACACTCTTTATACTGATGGGAACTTAGTTTCGTACAACAAAGTGATATCTGTAGTGGTTAGTCTTTCTCTGACTACGAGCGGTGCTGCTCCGCCACAATAGGGGTGATCCAGCGCTAGCACAATACCAACACTAAAACTCTGTAGTTAATAGTGCATCATGACGCATGATTAACAGCTTTCACAGGCACAACGGATTTTGTGTTTGGTTGATCAGTGGGATCACAGGGCACGACCCAAAAGCACTATTTATGTCAATTGTATGATAAAGGATACAAAGAAGAGTTTAGTCTTTTACCGGAGGTGTTCCGGCCATCCTTTTTGTCCACCTCTTCTCTCTCTCTTCGGATGGGCATTCTTATAATGCCAGGTAGCTTTTTTGCAAAATGCCCGCATTCGGACGATTACTTGGTATGTTACTTTTCTAGATGTATGCATCCCTCTTTCTTCGCAGTTCAGACAGTAGGATTGACACCTTCTTCGGTTCTCTGGAACAGTGCTGCCCCAATATTTGTGGCTCGACATTCTTTCGCAGCCACGAAGACGTCCCAGCGGCATAGAAGCGATGTTTTCATTAGCCTCGGTCATGTAAATTATGCTGTGAAGAGGGTGATCGAACGGAGAAGGTGCCGATATTACTGTCTGACCTGCAAAGAAAGAGGAATGCCCACATCCGGAAAGAGACGCTTTAAGTAATCGTCTGAATGCGAGCATTTCGCAAAAACCACTGGGAATTTTAAGAACCCCCTTCGATTTCTCACCCCCTTGTTACATAAAGTGATCACTTCTGGTTTGACTGCGTCAGAATCCAGAAGGATAGTGCACGATTCGAGGCCTAGAAAATTTCGTATTTTGATAAGCTATAGCAATCACCTGTACTTTGTCCCACCTGGTCCTGGTACGTGTGACCTATACCGTCATGAAATCTCCATCATTCACAAATCCAACAACCCCCATTTCATCGTCAAGACCTCATTTTTTCAGTGATCATCGCTTTCAGAAGTAAAACCAAACATCGCCTGCGGGGGTCAAGCTCTATCCTTTGTTTCATTAGCATCCCTCGGAGCTAATTGGATGATACAGAATATGTACTCACATGGAACCGACAAAACACGGCATTGAAGTAGCTATTGTGAAGTTGAGCAGCCGATAATAGCACTGTTGTCAGCGTTTACGTACTGGCTTGGTGGCATCCGTCTTCTCTCTGCATTGTGATTAGTCCCCTGCCTAATTTTTTGTGCAGCACTTGATCTTGAGATTTGAAAGGTTGTAATGGGTTTACACAACGATTGTGAACACCAGGTACGCTGGTGTGGTACACACAGAATGAGATCAGTTACTGATAAGCCGTACTATTGTATCACATACGCTAAGCGATCATACCGTACCCTATCTGTTATAGTTAAAGTATTTCCAAGATAATGGAGTTTTCAAATGGGGGGCGTAGTTCTGGTGTGGTACACCGGAAGAATCTCCATGAGACTGATTCGATTAGGTAGCATAGTCTCAAGGTTAAAGACGTAAGTGAGGTTTGCAATTACTATGAATCAGTAAATTTATTCAATTCCCCTTTTGATCAATTTCAGGCACGTGTCTTTCTAAGACGTCTCTGGTCGTGAGAGTTAAGTGTAACGGGGTGAATCGTTACATAACAATTTATAAGAAATTGTCAACAGAATTTAACTATAAGAGTTATATTCTCAGAATAGTGTCATAAGGACAATATTCTGCAGCACTTTCGAGTAGTTCCTAATTGGTTGATATAGGCCATTATGTCAACCAACGAAGACGCGCCACGACAGACGCACGCAATGAGTGGTGAGCAGATAGTTGATATACACATTTGTATTCAGACATAGTTAGATGAGGATAAATAGTGATTTATTACAGACATTACCTACACTAAATACAGTTCTACTTTCTACTTAAACTAAGTACTCGCTTCTTCTTACCGACTTCCTCTGCACGTACGGGTGTACGTGAAGTTCCGAGGCACCGCCTTATTCTGTCGTCAGAATAAGTAGCTTGTACTGTCACCAGTACAAGCTTCAGGGTGCCCCGTTACACCTGGTAGCACTTCGTAGTCCGTCCAAGGACCACGTTCACATCTAACATGAATATGTTGGATGATGAAGGTGACCAAAGCTTTCACGCTACGCGTGTCGGCTACTCCCATTTGAGCGATGTCGAATGGGATGCGGTTGAACGGATGGGTTCGACCATGGGCAGCCATGCTGTTAGCGTCATGCTAGAGGCTCTCAATAGAGATGCCCAACATGCTACCATCGCCAAGTTCATTCAAAATGAACTTGACGCCGAACGCGAGAAAGTAGCCTTGCTTCACCAACAAGGTTCTCAACAAGCATAGTTGTTGAGAGAACAGGGTGCTCAACAGTTTGAGCTGTTGAGACAGCAGCAGGCTGCTGCTGGTGGGTCGATGCACTCGCGTCGACCCGAGACCTTGAAGATTGGCATCTCCAAGTACAGGGGAGTCGAAGAGGACTCTCTCTTGAGATGGTTCGTCTAATTGGATGACGCCATAAGGGCGCGTCGCATCGACGACGGGGATATGCAAGTTGCATTTGCCCAATCAAATCTGGCAGGACGTGCCAAGACTTGGGCACTGGGGCTCAAGTTGCACGACCCATATGCGTTTGGGTCGTTGGAAGTCTTCAAGTAGCGGCTCAGACAAGCGTTTGACCCGCCTAGAGCTGAGTTCAGAGCTCGAACTGAACTCTTGAAGCTCAAACAAGGTAAGCGTGATGTGCACGCTCTATGCACAACGTATACGACTTATCACGAGTTGTATAAGTTCCAACCCGGTTGATAAACACACGTTGGTTTCGGTGTTCATGCAGGGTCTTGCGGATGGTCCCGTCAAGACTCACCTGTTCCGACTTGAACAAGGTTCACTAGAACAAGCCATTTCCATTGCGGAACAGGAAGACTTCAGTCTGAGACAGGCTTGCGCCAGCTTGACATCATATCGTCAACCGAGACGATATGACAACGGAGGTCCAGAGCCGATGGAACTCTGTTATGTAGGGAGCGAGAAGGCTCGCTCTACAGACTACAAAAGGTTGCAGAAATGCAACAGATGTCAAAAGACAGGACACTACGCTTACGAGTGTAGTGCCCCTTGTCCAGTGTCTCGCAACACTGGGTGTAGTGACCGTCCACCCATGAGAAAGGGGCAGGTACGCGGGTCCGCTGTTGGTGTAAAGACGCAACAACGGGATGGACCGTCATAAAACGGATAGGATCAGTAGGTGCGGAGCACCCTACTGGTCCAGCAACGTCAAGAGAATTTTCAGGCCTCTTGACGAAGGTTGCTCCCAACACGCAAACGTTTTGCGTTGCTGCTCTAGGTAATGAGATCTCACTCATTACCTTGAAACTTGGAGTGACGAATAAGTTGTCCCTTCGAGCTCTAGTCGACTGTGGGGCGTCTAACAATTTTGTGCGACGCCAATCGCTAGAAGATGGTCATTTCAGGTTTGTTGAATGTGACACACCTCCTTCGAGGATGACGGTACGTCTTGCGACAGGCGCATCCGTAACCGTCATGAAGCGTGTAGTGAAGATTCACTATACGCTAGAAGATACCCAATATGACGATGACTTTATCGTATTGGATTTGGATGAAAAATTTGATGTCATCCTTGGAATACCGTGGCTCAGAAGGTACGAACCACGGGTAAACTGGCAACATCGAACAGTAACGATCGCTTGTTCATCAGATGGCCATCTGATGAATGTTTTGGAGCGTCCACACGCGTGTGGATGTACTACGAGTGAGTGCGATGACCTCACTTGTGGTACGGTCGTTAGTACGACTGCACAAAACCTTAGTGTAACAAACGGTTACACTTCGGAGCAAGCTTCCGGCGGCTGTGAGGAAACACAGGCTGCGCCGAAGGTCCACCACTCGAATAAGTCGAGTGGACCGGGACAAAGATGTATCCCTAGCGGGAACATCTAGAAGAGAAACAATCGATCGCTCAGGTAAAGCGAAACGATAATCCTAGATCGACTGGAGAGTCTTTCGTAGAGGATCTCGCTGTGGTTGCGCAAACCCCAGCTAAAGGAAGTTAAGGGAATAAGTCCCAAGCTTACAAATACGGCGGATAGAGGTTCCCCAAAACCCGCGGGAATAAGTCCCCGGGAAGCCGAAGGAATAAGTCCTTCGAGGCCTGATGGAATAAGTCCCCAGGAAATAACAGAGACATTGAATGTCATAGTCAATAACGGATCAAGTGTGGGCGCTTATACACGTGATCTGATTGCGCCTCCGAAGTTGACTTCGGAGATCACTCAGTTGCCAACGCTCGAACATAAAAGGTTCTTGCGTGATCTGCGTAGTGACAAAGTCAAGCAGATCTGCGTACTCGTCGCTGACGACGAGTGTGTAGCCGACATAAGGTCAGCAACAGTGTTCACTGAGAACGAGAGAGTTCTCAGTAGTTCATCTATGGACTAAAGCGTCCTCGATGAAAAGACACGAGTTAAGCGATATGACTCCAAATCGTGGGAATCGCTCAAGACAAATCCTCTTTATGAAGATTTGGTTGAATTCAAGGATGTATTCCCTGAAACTGTTCCGTGTGAATTACCGAAGGATTAAGGTATTCGACACGAGGTCGAGCTTATCACAGGCTCGAAGTACTGTGTCATAAAGCAGTGGCCACTGCCTCGTGAACAAGTACTTGCGATCGACAAGTTCTTTGCCGATCGTTTAGCAGCGGGCCATGTGAGGGAATCAACTTCCCCACCTAGCTCTCCGACCTTCTGTGTGCAAAAAGCAACAGGAGGGTGGCGGATTGTGCATGCATTTAACAAGTTGAATGCTGCAACGGTACCAGCTCAGTCGCCGATACCAAGGAAGGACGTCATCATAGATGGTATGGCAAACAGTACCATCTTTTCGTCCATGGATCTGATGGATGGCTTCTATCAAATCCTTATGCGAGAACGGGACATACCCTAAACCACAGTGAGCACGCCTAGCGGCATGCTCTGGCAATGGCTAGTAATGCCACAAGGGCTTAGTAATGCCCCTGCCACGTTCAACAGATGTGATACACATCTGTTGAGACCAGTACGAGAATTCGCGCCGAGTTATTTCGATGACGTATTCATCCATAGTCGAGCTATGGATGGAAAGTAGGACGTTGAGGTTCACAAGTACCACGTCCGACAGGTTCTTACAATCATGCGAAAGCATCAATTGTATGCCAACCTCAAGAAGTGTATATTTGCAGCAAGCGAAATACCACTTCTTGGATGCATCGTTGGTAAGAACGATGTACGTCCTGATCCCGAAAAGATCAAGGCGATCACCGACTGGCCTGTGCCGGTTGATGTCAAAGGTCTTCAAAATTCCTTGGGCTAGCGGCGTATTTTCATAAGTATTCACGCAATCACGCCGAGATGACTGTACACCTCTCTCGTTTGTTGAAAAATAAACGAGAGGTGGTTATGGAACGCTGAATGTCAGCGCTCCTTTGTTGGTATCAAGCAGAGCTTGATACAATCCCCAGTCCTAGCAATTGCTGATCAGGACAGGCCATTTCATGTGGTCTGTGATGCCAGCGATTTCGCAATCGGCTGTGCATTAATGCAGTACGATCTTGAAGGCGTTGAACGCGTCGTCTGCTATCAGTCGCGTCAGCTGCAACCTGCTGAGCGGAACTATCCAGTGCATGACAAGGAACTCCTTGCCATGAAGTATGCACTCGCGAAGTTCAGAGTCTATTTATTAGAAGATAGACCCTTCATTGTTTACACTAACGATGCGTATTTACGCACGGCAGTGAACAGCCCGCACCTTTCACAACGAATGGCGTGGTGGTTGTCATTCTTTGCGGAATACAGCTTTACGGTAGAGTACAATCCAGGACAGCTTAATGTCGTCGCTGATGCACTCTCACGTCGTCCCGACTTTGAACCAGTCGTGAAACCCAACAGTGAGACATCCACTGTTGCGGTTGTGACGTCCTCAGTCTCATCTACAACGTTACATGATGATGCGAGGCGGGCATACCCCCAAGATGGTGAGATTGTGAAGTTGTTGAAACATCTCTCACAACCATCTCGAGAATCGTTGAAATGATTATCGTCTGCGTATCGACCTGCATCAGATCGATACACTACTCGCAACGGTTTACTGTGTTATACAGCCGTTTCTGGTGACACACCACGTGTTGTCATTCCAGATGATACTGATCTGCGTTTGCGGATCATGTTCGAGTATCACGATGCTCCTATAGGAGGACATCGTGGCCGTGAGAAAGCATATCTCACGGTGAGTCGAGACTTTTACTAGCCCCGCCAGTATCAGTTTGTGCGAAAGTATATTCGCGCATGCGAAGTCTGTCAACGAGTGAAGTCAAGTCCTTCACTGCGTGCATCTTTACAGCCTCTACCGGTTCCGGCTGAGTGCTGGGAATCCATCTCAATGGATTTCGTCTTCGGGTTACCCAAAGACGCACGCGGGAATACGGGTATTCTCGTATTTGTTGACAGATTCAGCAAAATGGTACACCTAGTGGCTGTACCCGAGTCAATCACGGCAAGTGGCTGTGCTTGTGTCTTTATCGATACCATCTTCCGACTTCATGGGTTGCCCCGTGAACTCGTATCAGACAGAGATCCACGCGTCACTGCTGATTTCTGGCGTTCCGTGTTCAAATCACTCGGAACGCGCTTGAAGATGTCTACATCTGATCATCCAGAGTCAGATGGTCAGACGGAACGTGCCAATCGTGTCCTCGAAGAGATACTTCGCGGATACGTACACTCCTTTAAGAGTCGGAGTGATTTCTTGCCAATGGTAGAGTTTGCCATTAACAACTCGGTGCATGCGTCCACGACACATACACCGTTTTACGTGAATGGCTTGCGCCATCCGCGTGTACCCAACCTTAGTCGAGTGTAACTCTGGTTTAAGGGGGAGAGACTCGCGCGAGCAAAAGCCGATTTGGTTCGCGCTCATCACGCTCTGACGATGAGGTCATTGCGTTTGATGCCGATATCGATAACATCGGTATCGAAGAAGATGATGCCAGTGAGAGTGCGGAAGCCCTCACTGAAGAAAAGGTTAATGTTGCTGCAGTGCACTCACAGCGCACTGAAGCTAACGAGTCAGCAGATGAGTTCATAATGGCTCGTGAAACGGTAGTCCGTTTTGTGCAGAACTCCATCGCCGAAGCGGTGGATAAGCAAAAGCAAAACGCTGACAAGAATGGAAGGGCAAACACTCTTTTATTTAATAAAGGTGACTTAGTCCTACTGTCAACGGTTAATCTATCAAAGCATGTAGTGACTAACTTGAGTAGTAGTAAACTACTACCCAAGTACATCGGCGCATTTCGTGTATTGCACCGCCTAGGCAATGCATACATGATCGAGTTGCCACGTAAGATGCGAACACATCCCACGTTTTACGTTGGTCGGCTTAAGCCGTACCATCAGTACGCTGCTTCTTCCGATGAAGAACGCCCTTGCGCTCAAGCATCTCGCAGAGAGCCTTGTGCTCCCGATGGTGGGCATCGACAAGGGTCTGAAGAGGAGTTGTCTCACCCCAAACCGATCAACAATCCCACGAGCTACCCTTAGCTCGTCACGAAGAGATGTCAGAGCTCTCTCGTTCTCAAGCTGAGCAAAGGCAAACTCAGATCGATGCTTCAAGACAGCGTCCGCCAGTTGGAGACGCCTGTCCCGCTCATGTTCGAGATCGTTGCGTAACCCTTGCGTTACGCGATCAAAGAAGCTCTCGGGAACACACGATCGTGTAGAGAGCGTCTTCCCTCCTCCTCCACCTCCATTAGAGGACTCTCGCGGTGGCTAGCGCTATCTAGTTGAGCAGCTGTTGAACCACCGCAACGTGAACGGATGTCGGACGAGTTATATCGTCCGGTGGCACAGCTATCCCCCGTCCTGTGATACTTGGGAGCCCCGCTCCCAACTGATAGTTGACGTACTGGGTTTGGTTGAGCAGTACGACGCGGCACATCCTGTGCCGCAGAAGGACCGCCGGAGAAAGTCTTCCCGGCACGGTCGTAAAGGGATTTCAGGATGTCAATCCCTTCGTACATCTCAGTAGAGATACGTACGCGCCACCACGGGCTGGTAAGGAGGTAAGGCTCCTTAGGTGCTCGTGCAGAGTTGTTCACACAACACGGGCACGAGATTCCTTGAGAGGCATGGTAATCCTTTCTCCCTTGACAGACGATGCAGCTTGTAGCTTGCACCTGTCGGGGTTCGCTTTTCAAACTTATCACGAGCTTTGATAAGTTTGTCGTTCCAAGCGTCACGACCTACATCCTCAAGGTTATGAATGCAGGCGTTCCACGCCTGAAGCAGTGAGGGACCATCACGCTTGTGATTCCCACTGTACCATCGATGTCTAATGAAAGCATCGATGAAGAATTCATTCTCAGCGCGATAGTTTTTCGCGCTGGGGTCAAGGTGATGGATCCTTGACGAATCGAACAACCGTGTTCGATAACGATCACTCGTCGTCGCCGACAAGTGATCCATAACGGATTTGGGAGGCATCCATGCCTTCTTCTCGGGGGCGAGACGCAACACGTTACGGTCCCGCTCTTCCTGCGACGTGCCGACAGAAGGACTGGCACCTCGTTGCGAAGTGGTGTCCATGGGAGAACCGACACCACTGTTAGAGCCCGAGTCTCGCGACCTCGAGCGCCTTCGCTTCGGCGATGGTTCATCTGATTCATCAGATGAACTTAAGATGCTACGACGTATAGCATCATCCATGCCACGCTTGGCAGGCGGCTTGGATTCGATCGCCGTCGATACGGATCCGTCTTCCGTATCAGGAGAGTATGAGACACCGAGCTCATCCTCTGTGAAGACATGAGTGTCTTCATGACCAGCGCCTGCATCACCAGGTGACATAGGCTGAGTCGCTTCAGCAACCGATGAGACATCGGTTGCAGCGGTTTCTGCTTCGGCGTCTGCACAGAGACGTGCAGACGCGCTCTCAGCGGCCTTGTTCGCGCATCGCATGGACTTGTTAACCATACGATGAAACTGATGGACTGTGGACTCGGACCAACAAGTGCAAGCCCTGTCCCAAATGATTCGGGACGAGTACCCATTCATTCAATCAGTTACTAAAGTGACTGATGGTTTAGGGGGGGTGATGTAACGGGGTGAACCGTTACATAACAATTTATAAGAAATTGTTAATAGAATATAACTATAAGAGTTATATTCTCAGAATAGTGTCATAAGGACAATATTCTGCAGCACTTTCGAGTAGTTCCTAATTGGTTGATATAGGCCATTATATCAACCAACGAAGACGCGCCACGAAAGACGCACGCAATGAGTGGTGAGCAGATAGTTGATATACACATTTGTATTCAGACATAGTTAGATGAGGATAAATAGTGATTTATTACAGACATTACCTACACTAAATACAGTTCTACTTTCTACTCAAACTAAGTACTCGCTTCTTCTTACCGACTTCCTCTGCACGTACGGGTGTACGTGAAGTTCCGAGGCACCGCCTTATTCTGTCGTCAGAATAAGTAGCTTGTACTGTCACCAGTACAAGCTTCAGGGTGCCCCGTTACAGTACCAGTGTACGTGAAGTTCCGAGGCACCGCCTTATTCTGTCGTCAGAATAAGTAGCTTGTAATTTCATCAGTACAAGCTTCAGGGTGCCCCGTTACACCTGGTAGCACTTCGTAGTCCATCCAAGGACCACGTTCACATCTAACATGAATATGTTGGATGATGAAGGTGACCAAAGCTTTCACGCTACGCGTGTCGGCTACTCCCATTTGAGAGATGTCGAATGGGATGCGGTTGAACGAATGGGTTCGACCATGGGCAGCCATGCTGTTAGCGTCATGCTAGAGGCTCTCAATAGAGATGCCCAACATGCTACCATCGCCAAGTTCATTCAAAATGAACTTGACGCAGAACGCGAGAAAGTAGCCTTGCTTCACCAACAAGGTTCTCAACAAGCATAGTTGTTGAGAGAACAAGGTGCTCAACAGTTTGAACTGTTGAGACAGCAGCATGCTGCTGCTGGTGGGTCGATGCACTCGCGTCGACCCGAGACCTTGAAGATTGGCATCTCCAAGTACAGGGGAGTCGAAGAGGACTCTCTCTTGAGATGGTTCGTCGAATTGGATGACGCCATAAGGGCGCGTCGCATCGACGACGAGGATATGCAAGTTGCATTTGCCCAATCAAATATGGCAGGACGTGCCAAGACTTGGGCTTTGGGACTCAAGTTGCACGACCCATATGCGTTTGGGTCGTTAGAAGTCTTCAAGTCGCGGCTCAGACAAACGTTTGAACCGCCTAGAGCTGAGTTCAGAGCTCGAACTGAACTCTTGAAGCTCAAACAAGGTAAGCGTGATGTGCACGCTCTATGCACAACGTATACGACTTATCACGAGTTGTATAAGTTCCAACCCGGTTGATAAACACACGTTGGTTTCGGTGTTCATGCAGGGTCTTGCGGATGGTCCCGTCAAGACTCACCTGTTCCGACTTGAACAAGGTTCACTAGAACAAGCCATTTCCATTGCGGAACAGGAAGACTTCAGTCTGAGACAGGCTCGCGCCAGCTCGACATCATATCGTCAACCGAGACGATATGACAACGGAGGTCCAGAGCCGATGGAACTCTGTTATGTAGAGAGCGAGAAGGCTCGCTCTACAGGCTACAAGAAGTTGCAGAGATGCAACAGATGTCAAAAGACAGGACACTACGCTTACGAGTGTAGTGCCCCTCGTCCAGTGTCTCGCAACACTGGGCGTAGTGACCGTCCACCCATGAGAAAGGGGCAGGGACGAGGGTCCGCAGTTGGTGCAAAGACGCAACAACGGGATGGACCGTCATAAAACGGACAGGATCAGTAGGTGCGGAGCACCCTACTGGTCCAGCAACGTCAAGAGAATTTTCAGGCCTCTTGATGAAGGTTGCTCCCAACACGCAAACGTTTTGCGTTGCTGCTCTAGGTAATGAGATCTCGCTCATTACCTTAAAACTTGGAGTGACGAATAAGTTGTCCCTTCGAGCTCTAGTCGACTGTGGGGCGTCTAACAATTTTGTGCGACGCCAATCGCTAGAAGATGGTCATTTCAGGTTTGTTGAATGTGACACACCTCCTTCGAGGATGACGGTACGTCTTGCGACAGGCGCATCCGTAACCGTCATGAAGCGTGTAGTGAAGATTCACTATACGCCAGAAGATACCCAATATGACGATGACTTTATCGTATTGGATTTGGATGAAAAATTTGATGTCATCCTTGGAATACCGTGGCTCAGAAGGTACGAACCACGGGTAAACTGGCAACATCGAACAGTAACGATGCCTGCCGCTTGTTCATCAGATGGCCATCTGATGAACGTTTTGGAGCGTCCACACGCGTGTGGATGTACTACGAGTGAGTGCGATGGCCTCACTTGTGGTACGGTCGTTAGTACGACTACACAAAATCTTAGTGTAACAAACGGTTACACTTCGGAGCAAAGTTCCGGTGGCTGTGAGGAAACACAGGCTGCGCCGAAGGTCCACCACTCGAATAAGTCGAGTGGACCGGGACAAAGATGTATCCCTAGCGGGAACATCTAGAAGAGAAACAATCGATCGCTCAGGTAAAGCGAAACGATAATCCTAGATCGACTGGAGAGTCTTTCGTAGAGGATCTCGCTGTGGTTGCGCAACCCCAGCTAGAGGAAGTTAAGGGAATAAGTCCCAATATTATAAATACGGCGGATAGAGGTTCCCCAAAACCCGCGGGAATAAGTCCCCGGGAAGCCGAAGGAATAAGTCCTTCGAGGCCTGAGGGAATAGGTCCCCAGGAAATGACGGAGACATTGAATGTCATAGTCAATAACGGATCAAGTGTAGGCGCTTATGCACTTGATCTGATTGCGCCTCCGAAGTTGACTTCGGAGATCACTCAGTTGCCAACGCTCGAACAAAAAAGGTTCTTGCGTGATCTGCGTAGTGGCAAAGTCAAGCAGATCTGCGTACTCGTCGCTGACGACGAGTGTGTAGCCGACATAAGGTCAGCAACAGTGTTTACTGAGAACGAGAGAGTTCTCAGTAGTTCATCTATGGACGAGAGTGTCCTAGATGAAAAGACACGAGTTAAGCGATATGACTCCAAATCGTGGGAATCGCTCAAGACAAATCCTCTCTATGAAGATTTGGTTGAATTCAAGGATGTATTCCCTGAAACTGTTCCGTGTGAATTACCGAAGGATTAAGGTATTCGACACGAGGTCGAGCTTATCACAGGCTCGAAGTACTGTGTCATAAAGCAGTGGCCACTGCCTCGTGAACAAGTACTTGCGATCGACAAGTTCTTTGCCGATCGTTTAGCTGCGGGCCATGTGAGGGAATCAACTTCCCCACCTAGCTCTCCGACCTTCTGTGTGCAAAAAGCAACAGGAGGGTGGCGGATTGTGCATGCATTTAACGAGTTGAATACTGCAACGGTACCGGATCAGTCGCCGATACCAAGGAAGGACGTCATCATTGATGGTATGTCAAAGAGTACAATCTTTTCGTCCATGGATTTGATGGATGGCTTCTATCAAATCCTTATGCGGAACGGGATATACCCTATATCGCAGTTAGCACGCCTAGCGGCATGCTCTGGGAATGGCTAGTAATTCCACAAGGGCTCAGTAATGCCCCTGCCACGTTCAACAGATGTGATACACATCTGTTGAGACCAGTACGAGAATTCGCGCCGAGTTATTTCGATGACGTATTCATCCATAGTCGAGCTATGGATGGAAAGTAGGACGTTGAGGTTCACAAGTACCACGTCCGACAGGTTCTTACAATCATGCGAAAGCATCAATTGTATGCCAACCTCAAGAAGTGTATATTTGCAGCAAGCGAAATACCACTTCTTGGATGCATCGTTGGTAAGAACGATGTACGTCCTGATCCCGAAAAGATCAAGGCGATCACCGACTGGCCTGTGCCGGTTGATGTCAAAGGTCTTCAAAATTCCTTGGGCTAGCGGCGTATTTTCATAAGTATTCACGCAATCACGCCGAGATGACTGTACACCTCTCTCGTTTGTTGAAAAATAAACGAGAGGTGGTTATGGAACGCTGAATGTCAGCGCTCCTTTGTTGGTATCAAGCAGAGCTTGATACAATCCCCAGTCCTAGCAATTGCTGATCAGGACAGGCCATTTCATGTGGTCTGTGATGCCAGCGATTTCGCAATCGGCTGTGCATTAATGCAGTACGATCTTGAAGGCGTTGAACGCGTCGTCTGCTATCAGTCGCGTCAGCTGCAACCTGCTGAGCGGAACTATCCAGTGCATGACAAGGAACTCCTTGCCATGAAGTATGCACTCGCGAAGTTCAGAGTCTATTTATTAGAAGATAGACCCTTCATTGTTTACACTAACGATGCGTATTTACGCACGGCAGTGAACAGCCCGCACCTTTCACAACGAATGGCGTGGTGGTTGTCATTCTTTGCGGAATACAGCTTTACGGTAGAGTACAATCCAGGACAGCTTAATGTCGTCGCTGATGCACTCTCACGTCGTCCCGACTTTGAACCAGTCGTGAAACCCAACAGTGAGACATCCACTGTTGCGGTTATGACGTCCTCAGTCCCATCTACAACGTTACATGATGATGCGAGGCGGGCATACCCCCAAGATGGTGAGATTGTGAAGTTGTTGACACATCTCTCACAACCATCTCGAGAATCGTTGAAATGATTATCGTCTGCGTATCGACCTGCATCAGATCGATACACTACTCGCAACGGTTTACTGTGTTATACAGCCGTTTCTGGTGACACACCACGTGTTGTCATTCCAGATGATACTGATCTGCGTTTGCGGATCATGTTCGAGTATCACGATGCTCCTATAGGAGGACATCGTGGCCGTGAGAAAGCATATCTCACGGTGAGTCGAGACTTTTACTAGCCCCGCCAGTATCAGTTTGTGCGAAAGTATATTCGCGCATGCGAAGTCTGTCAACGAGTGAAGTCAAGTCCTTCACTGCGTGCATCTTTACAGCCTCTACCGGTTCCGGCTGAGTGCTGGGAATCCATCTCAATGGATTTCGTCTTCGGGTTACCCAAAGACGCACGCGGGAATACGGGTATTCTCGTATTTGTTGACAGATTCAGCAAAATGGTACACCTTGTGGCTGTACCCGAGTCAATCACGGCAAGTGGCTGTGCTTGTGTCTTTATCGATACCATCTTCCGACTTCATGGGTTACCCCGTGAACTCGTATCAGACAGAGATCCACGCGTCACAGCTGATTTCTGGCGTTCCGTGTTCAAATCACTCGGAACGCGCTTGAAGATGTCTACATCTGATCATCCAGAGTCAGATGGTCAGACGGAACGTGCCAATCGTGTCCTCGAAGAGATACTTCGAGGATACGTACACTCCTTTAAGAGTTGGAGTGATTTCTTGCCAATGGTAGAGTTTGCCATTAACAACTCGGTGCATGCGTCCACGACACATACACCGTTTTACGTGAATGGCTTGCGCCATCCGCGTGTACCCACCTTACTCGAGTGTAACTCCGGTTTAAGGGGGAGAGACTCGCGCGAGCAAAAGCCGATTTGGTTCGCGCTCATCACGCTCTGACGATGAGGTCATTGCGTTTGATGCCGATATCGATAACATCGATATCGAAGAAGATGATGCCAGTGAGAGTGCGGAAGCCCTCACTGAAGAAAAGGTTAATGTTGCTGCAGTGCACTCACAGCGCACTGAAGCTAACGAGTCAGCAGATGAGTTCATAATGGCTCGTGAAACGGTAGTCCGTTTTGTGCAAGACTCCATCGCCGAAGCGGTGGATAAGCAAAAGCAAAACGCAGACAAGAATGGAAGGGCAAACACTCTTTTATTTAATAAAGGTGACTTAGCACTACTGTCAACGGTTAATCTATCAAAGCATGTAGTGACTAACTTGAGTAGTAGTAAACTACTACCCAAGTACATCGGCCCATTTCGTGTATTGCACCGCCTAGGCAATGCATACATGATCGAGTTGCCACGTAAGATGCGAACACATCCCACGTTTTAAGTTGGTCGGCTTAAGCCGTACCATCAGTACGCTGCTTCTTCCGATGAAGAACGCCCTTGCGCTCAAGCATCTCGCAGAGAGCCTTGTGCTCCCGATGGTGGGCATCGACAAGGGTCTGAAGAGGAGTTGTCTCACCCCAAGACCGATCAACAATCCCACGAGCTACCCTTATCTCGTCACGAAGAGATGTCAGAGCTCTCTCGTTCTCAGGCTGAGCAAAGGCAAACTCAGATCGATGCTTCCACACAGTGTCCGCCAGTTGAAGGCGCCTGTACCGCTCATGTTCGAGATCGTTGCGTAACCCTTGCGTTACGCGATCAAAGAAGCTCTCGGGAACACACGATCGTGTAGAGAGCGTCTTCCCTCCTCCTCCACCTCCATTAGAGGACTCTCGCGGTGGCTAGCGCTATCTAGTTGAGCAGCTGTTGAACCACCGCGACGTGAACGAACGTCGGACGAGTTACCTCGTCCGGTGGAGCGGTTATCCCCCATCCTAGGATACTTGGGAGCCCCGCTCCCAACTGATAGTTGACGTACTGGGTTTGGTTGAGCAGTACGACGCGGCACATCCTGTGCCGCAGAAGGACCGCCGGAGAAAGTCTTCCCGGCACGGTCGTAAAGGGATTTCAGGTTGTCAATCCCTTCGTACATCTCAGTAGAGACACGTACGCGCCACCACGGGCTGGTAAGGAGGTAAGCCTCCTTAGGTGCTCGTGCAGAGTTGTTCACACAACATGGGCACGAGTCTCCCCAAGAGAGGCAGGGTAATCCTTTCTCCCTTGACAGACGATGCAGCTTGTAGCGTGCACCTGTCGGGGTTCGCTTTTCAAACTTATCACGAGCTTTGATAAGTTTGTCGTTCCAAGCGTCACGACCTACATCCTCAAGGTTATGGATGTAGGCGTTCCACGCCTGAAGCAGTGAAGTACCATCACGCTTGTGATTCCCACTGTACCATCGATGTCTAATGAAAGCATCGATGAAGAATTCATGTTCAGCGCGATAGTCTTTCGCGCTGGGGTCAAGGTGATGGATCCTTGACGAATCGAACAACCGTGTTCGATAACGATCACTCGTCGTCGCCGACAAGTGATCCATAACGGATTTGGGAGGCATCCATGCCTTCTTCTCGGGGGCGAGACGCAACACGTTACGGTCCCGCTCTTCCTGCGACGTGCCGACAGAAGGACTGGCACCTCGTTGCGAAGTGGTGTCCATGGGAGAACCGACACCACTGTTAGAGCCCGAGTCTCGCGACCTCGAGCGCCTTCGCTTCGGCGATGGTTCATCTGATTCATCAGATGAACTTAAGATGCTACGACGTATAGCATCATCCATGCCACGCTTGGCAGGCGGCTTGGATTCGATCGCCGTCGATACGGATCCGTCTTCCGTATCAGGAGAGTATGAGACACCGAGCTCATCCTCTGTGAAGACATGAGTGTCTTCATGACCAGCGCCTGCATCACCAGGTGACATAGGCTGAGTCGCTTCAGCAACCGATGAGACATCGGTTGCAGCGGTTTCTGCTTCGGCGTCTGCACAGAGACGTGCAGACGCGCTCTCAGCGGCCTTGTTCGCGCATCGCATGGACTTGTTAACCATACGATGAAACTGATGGACTGTGGACTCGGACCAACAAGTGCAAGCCCTGTCCCAAATGATTCGGGACGAGTACCCATTCATTCAATCAGTTACTGAAGTGACTGATGGTTTAGGGGGGGTGATGTAACGGGGTGAACCGTTACATAACAATTTATAAGAAATTGTTAATAGAATATAACTATAAGAGTTATATTCTCAGAATAGTGTCATAAGGACAATATTCTGCAGCACTTTCGAGTAGTTCCTAATTGGTTGATATAGGCCATTATATCAACCAACGAAGACGCGCCACGAAAGACGCACGCAATGAGTGGTGAGCAGATAGTTGATATACACATTTGTATTCAGACATAGTTAGATGAGGATAAATAGTGATTTATTACAGACATTACCTACACTAAATACAGTTCTACTTTCTACTTAAACTAAGTACTCGCTTCTTCTACTGTCTTCCTCTGCACGTACCAGTGTACGTGAAGTTCCGAGGCACCGCCTTATTCTGTCGTCAGAATAAGTAGCTTGTACTGTCACCAGTACAAGCTGTAGGGTGCCTCGTTACACGGTAAAGCAGCAGCGATTTGGGATTGCTTCTCAAGGTGAGGCAACCTGACCCAAAGCATTCGTACGAAACACGTTAGGTTTACAAAGCACTTGACGGCCACGAAGCACGATGAACGAGATCACATCTTGAACGGCTATGTACTAGAAGGTGCTGCACCTCGTAAAGTAGCATCAATGTTGATCAAGGCGATTGGCCGATTAGCGGCACTTGTCGAACAGGAACACACGATCTCATGGAGCACAGTTTTTCTCCATACCCTGCATAACACCGGAGACAGAAGCGTTTGACACAACAATAACAAATGCGTTTGAACCTTTTCTTGTTGATTAGAACCGAGATCCTCAACCCCAGTGTTAATCAGCATCTTGAATCCGCGGCAGCGCAAATCTTGAGACGGAACTTGACACTGAAGAAAATGGCTCGTCCAGTTGCAGCAAGCTAGCAGGACTCTCGTCGTCACTCTTACTTCTTTGTCGGAGAAGAGCGTCGAAGTCGAACAGCTAACTTTGCTGCTTGCCGTCGCCGTCACCGCCGCTCGGTTATCGGCTCCATTTCTTTCACCTCTCAAAGTTTTTTAAACGGTGATGGCGGCAGCTTTTTACCGTTGTGGCCTTTTAAGGCGTTCCCCGGCGCGTCTGATCTCATCATCGGTGCGGATCCACCTGCGACACGGTTCACGCAGATAACACCAACAGCGAGAAGAAAATACCGAAGAAGCACATGCTGAAGTTTTGTGTGTTCGTCGTTATTGCAAAATTGATAATGACCTTTCTTTAAGAGGGCGCCGCTGCCCTCACTAGGGCTCCGTCCTACATCGTCCCACGCGTCTCGCACATCCCGCATTCTATAATTGCGAGCCCGGAGGGTGAAGCTATCATTCAGTGTGCACAAGATTAATTACCGAAATTTTGAACGTACAAATCAGTGTGTGTGTGTGTGTCTGTCTGTTTGCAAATGAATTACGCGGTTGAGTGTACTTTCGCGGTCGAATTATAAACGAGGCATGCCACCTTACAAATATATAGGGGTGTAAACGGTCTCCCTTCGACTAGGTCAGTATTGCGGTGCACGCACGTGATTTGCTTCAATTGACAATTAATGAATATGATCACATAAGCAAATGCTAAATTTTCATAAGAAGAGGCTGATCGCGTTAGCTTAGCCTACATTACTATATCATCACAGACATTACCAGCAGCGTACTCTTTCTACAGTGACTGCCGGTGCTGTGATATGGTGTTATGCATCTTTGTAACGGGGCACCCTGAAGCTTGTACTGGTGACAGTACAAGCTACTTATTCTGATAACATAATAAGGCGGTGCCTCGTAACTTCACGTACACTCGTACGTGCAGAGGAAGACGGTAAGAAGAAGCGAGTACTTGGTTAGAGTAAAAAGTAGAACTGTATTTATAATAGTTAATGTCTGCAATAAATCACTATTTATCTTCATCTAACTATGTCTAAATACAAATGTGTAAATCAGTTATCTGCTCACCACTCATTGCGTGCGTCTGTCGTGGCGTGTCTTCGTTGGTTGATATAATGGCCTATATCAACCAATTAGGAACTACTTGAAGTGCTACAGAATATTGTCCTTATGACAATATTCTGAGAATATAACTCTTTATAGTTATATTCTATTAACAATTTCTTATAAATTGTTATGTAACGATTCACCCCGTTACATCACTCCCCTTTAACCATCAGTCACTTTAGTGACTGATTGACTAAATGGATACTCGTCCCAAATCATTTGGGACGGGGTTTGCACTCTGTTGGTCCGCGTCCACTTTCCAACATCTCATCGCATGGTAAACAAGCCCATGCGATGCGCGAGCAAGGCCGCCGAGAGCGCGTCTGCACGTCTCTGTGCGGACGCCGAAGCAGAAACTACAGCAACTGATGTCCCATCGGTTGCTGAATCGACTCAGCCTGTATCACCTGGTGATGCAGGCGCTGGTCATGAAGACACTCGTGTCTTCACAGAGTACGAGCTCGGTGTCTCGTACTCTCCTGATACGGATGACGGATCCGTATCGACGGCAATTGAATCCAAGCCGCCTGCCAAGCGTGGCATGGACGATGCTTTGCGTCGCAGCATCTTTGGTTCATCTGATGAGTCAGATGAACCATCGCCGAAGCGAAGGCGCTCGAGGTCGCGAGACTCGGGCGCTAATAGTGGTGTCGTTTCTCCAATGGACACCACTTCACAGCGAGGTGCCAGTACTTCTGTCGGCACGTCGCAGGAAGAGCGGGACCGCAATGTGTTGCGTCTCGCTCCAGAAAAGAAGGCATGGATGCCTCCTAAATCTGTCATGGATCACTTGTCGGCGACGACGAGTGATCGTTATCGAACACGATTGTTCGATTCGTCAAGGATCCATCACTTGACCCCAGCGCGAAAGACTATCGCGCTGAACATGAGTTCTTCATCGATGCTTTCTTCAGACATCGATGGTACAGTGGGAATCACAAACGTGATGGTCCCTCACTACTTCAGGCGTGGAACGCCTACATCCATAACCTCGAGGATGTAGGTCGTGACGCTTGGAACGACAAACTTATCAAAGCTCGTGATAAGTTTGAAAAGCGAACCCCGACAGGTGCACGCTACAAGCTGCATCGTCTGTCAAGGGAGAAAGGATTACCCTGCCTCTCTTGGGGAGACTCGTGCCCATGTTGTGTGAACAACTCTGCACGAGCACCTAAGGAGGCTTACCTCCTTACCAGCCCGTGGTGGCGCGTACGTGTCTCTACTGAGATGTACGAAGGGATTGACAACCTGAAATCCCTTTACGACCGTGCCGGGAAGACTTTCTCCGGCGGTCCTTCTGCGGCACAGGATGTGTCGCGTCGTACTGCTCGACCAGACCCAGTACGTCAACCATCAATTGGGAGCGGGGCTCCCAAGAATCCCAGGACGGGGGATAGTTGCGCCACCGGACGAGGTAACTCGTCCGACGTCCGTTCACGTCGCGGTGGTTCAACAGCTGCTCTACTAGATAGCGCTGGCCACCGCGAGAGTCCTCTAATGGAGGTGGAGGAGGAGGAAAGACGCTCTCCACACGATCATGTGGATCGGTGTGTTCCCGAGAGCTTTTGATCGCGTAACGCAAGGGTTACGCGACGATCTCGAGCATGAGCGGAATAGGCGTCTCCAGATGGTGGACACTGCCTCGAAGCATCGAGCTGAGTTTGCCTTTGCTCAGCTTGAGAACGAGAGATCTCTGACATCTCTTCGTGACGAGCTAAGGGTAGCTCGTGGGATTGTTGATCGGTCTCGGGCTGAGATAACTGCTCTTCAGACCCTTGTTGATGCCCACCATCGGGAGCACAAGGCTCTCTGCGAGATGCTTGAGCGCAAGGGCGTTCTTCATCGGAAGAAGCAGCGTACTGATGGTACGGCTTAAGCCGACCAACGTAAAACGTGGGATGCGTTCGCATCTTACGTGGTAACTCGATCGTGTATGCATTGCCTAGGCGGTGCAATACACGAAATGGGCCAATGTACTTGGGTAGTAGTTTACTGCTACCCAAGTTAGTCACTACATGTTTTGGTAGATTAACCGTAGACAGTAGGACTAAGTCACCTTTATTAAATAAAAGAGTGTTTGCCCTTCCATTCTTGTCAGCGTTTTGCTTTTTGCTTATCCACCGCTTCGGCGATGGAGTCTTGCACAAAACGGACTACCGTTTCACGAGCCAGTATGAACTCATCTGATGACTCGTTAGCTTCAGTGTGCTGTGAGCGCACTGCAGCAACAATAACCTTTTCTTCAGTGAGGGCTTCCGCACTCTCACTGGCATCATCTTCTTCGATATCGATGTTATCGATATCGGCATCAAACGCAATGACTTCTTCGTCAGAGCGTGATGAGCGTGAACCAAATCGGTTTTTGCTCGCGCGAGTCCCTCCCCCTTAAACCAGAGTTACACTCTAGTAAGGTGGGTACACGCGGATGGCGCAAGCCATTCACGTAAAACGGTGTATGTGTCGTGGACGCATGCACCGAGTTGTTGATGGCAAACTCTACCATCGGCAAAAACTCACTCCAACTCTTAAAGGAGTGTACGTATCCTCGAAGTATCTCTTCAAGGACACGATTGGCACGTTCCGTCTGACCATCTGACTCTGGATGATCAGATGTTGACATTCTTCAAGCGCGTTCCGAGTGATTTGAACACGGAACGCCAGAAATCAGCAGTGAATCGTGGATCTCTGTCTGATACGAGTTCACGGGGCAACCCATGAAGTCGGAAGATGGTGTCAATAAAGACACAAGCACAGCCACTTGCCGTGATTGTCTCTGGTACAGCCACAAGGTGTACCATTTTGCTGAATCTGTCAACAAATACGAGAATACCCGTATTCCCGCGTGCGTCTTTGGGTAACCTGAAGACGAAATCCATTGAGATGGATTCCCAGCACTCAGCCGGAACCGGTAGAGGCTGTAAAGGTGCACGCAGTGAAGGACTTGACTTCACTCGTTGGCAGACTTCGCATGCGCGAACATACTTTCGCACAAACTGATACTGGCGGGGCCAGTAAAAGTCTCGACTTACCGTGAGATATGTTTTCTCTCGGCCACGATGTCCTCCTATAGGAGCATCGTGATATTTCGAACATGATCCGCAAACGCAGATCAGTATCATCTGGAATGACAACACGTGGTGTGTCACCAGAAACGGCTGTATAGTACAGTAAACCGTTACGAGTAGTGTATCGATCTGATGCAGATCGATACGCAGACGACAATCGTTTCAACGATTCTCGAGATGGTTGGGAGAGATGTGACAACAACTTCACTATCTCACCATCTTGGGCGTATGCCCGCCTCACATCATCATACAACGTTGTAGATGGAACTGAGGACGTCATAACCGCAACAGTGACTGTCTCACTGTTGGGTTTCGCGACTGTTTCAAAGTCGGGACGACGTGAGAGTGCATCAGCGACGACATTAAGTCGTCCTGGTTTGTACTCGACCGTAAAGTTGTATTCTGCAAAGAATGACAACCACCGCGCCATTCGTTGTGAAAGGTGTGGGCTGTTCACTGCCGTGCGTAAGGACGCATGGTCAGTGTAAACAACGAAGGGTCTATCTCCTAATAGATAGACTCTGAACTTCGCGAGTGCATACTTCATGGCAAGGAGTTCCTTGTCATGCACTGGATAGTTCCGCTCAGCTGGTTGCAGCTGACGCGACTGATAGCAGACGACGCGTTCAACGCCTTCAAGGTCGTACTGCATTAATGCACAGCCGATTGCGAAATCGCTGGCATCACAGACCACATGAAATGGCCTGTCCTGATCGGCTATTGCTAGGACTGGGGATTGTATCAAGCTCTGCTTGATACCCTCAAAGGAGCGTTGACATTCAGCGTTCCATAACCACCTCTCGTTTATTTTTCAACAAACGAGAGAGGTGTACAGTCATCTCGGCGTGATTGCGTGAATACTTATGAAAATACGCCGCTAGCCCAAGGAATTTTCGAAGACCTTTGACATCGACCGGCACAGGCCAGTCGGTGATCGCCTTGATCTTTTCGGGATCAGGACGTACACCGTTCTTACCAACGATGCACCCAAGAAGTGGTATTTCGCTTGCTGCAAATATACACTTCTTGAGGTTTGCATACAATTGATGCTTTCGCATGATTGTAAGAACCTGTCGGACGTGGTACTTGTGAACCTCAACGTCCGACTTTCCATCCATAGCTCGACTATGGATGAATACGTCATCGAAATAACTCGGCGCGAATTCTCGTACTGGCCTCAACAGATGTGATACACACCTGTTGAACGTGGCAGGGGCATTACTGAGCCCTTGTGGCATTACTAGCCATTCCCAGAGCATGCCGCTAGGGCGTGCTAACTGCGGTATAGGGTATATCCTGTTCCCGCATTAGGATTTGATAGAAGCCATCCATCAAATCCATGGACGAAAAGATGGTACTCTTTGACATACCATCAATGATTACGTCCTTCCTCGGTATCGGCGTCTGAGCCGGTACCGTTGCAGCGTTCAATTTGTTAAACGCGTGCACTATCCGCCACCCTCCTGTTGCTTTTCGCACACAGAAGGTCGGAGAGCTATGTGGGGAAGTTGATTCCCTCACATGGCCTGCTGCTAAACGATCGGCAAAGAACTTGTCGATCGCAAGTACTTGTTCACGAGGCAGTGGCCACTGCTTCATGACACAGTACTTCGAGCCTGGGTTAAGCTCGACCTCGTGTCGAATACCTTTATCCTTCGGTAATTCGCACGGAACAGTTTCAGGGAATACATCCTTGAATTCAACCAAATCTTCATAGAGAGGATTTTCCTTGAGCGATTCCCATGATTGGGACTCATATCGCTCAATTCGTGTCTTTTCATCTAGGACACTCTCGTCCATAGATGAACTACTGAGAACTCTCTCGTTCTCAGTAAACACTGTTGCTGACCTTATGTCGGTTACATACTCGTCGTCAGCGACGAGTATGCAGATCTGCTTGACTTTGCCACTACGCAGATCACGCAAGAACCTTTATGTTCGAGCGTTGGCAACTGAGTGATCTCCGAAGTTAACTTCGGAGGCGCAATCAGATCAAGTGTATAAGCGCCTACACATGATCCGTTATTGACTATGACATTCAATGTCTCTGTCATTTCCTGGGGACTTATTCCCTCAGGCCTCGAAGGACTTATTCCTTCGTCTTCCCGGGGACTTATTCCCGCGGGTTTCGGGGAACTTATTTCCGCCGTATTTGTAATCTTGGGACTTATTCCCTTTACTTCCTCTAGCTGGGGTTGCGCAACCACAGCGAGATCCTCTACGAAAGACTCTCCAGTCGATCTAGGATTATCGTTTCGCTTAACCTGAGCGATCGATTGTTTCTCTTCTAGATGTTCCCCTCTAGGGATACATCTTTGTCCCAGTCCACCCGACTTATTCGAGTGGTGGACCTTCGGCGCAGCCTGTGTTTCCTCACAGCCGCCGGAACTTTGCTCCGAAGTGTAACCGTTTGGTACACTAAGGTTTTGTGCAGTCGTACTAACGACCGTACCACAAGTGAGGCCATCGCACTCACTCGTAGTACATCCACACGCTTGTGGACTTCCAAAACGTTCATCAGATGGCCATCTGATGAACAAGCGGCAGGCATCGTTACTGTCCGATGTTGCCAGTTTACCCGTGGTTCGTACCTTCTGAGCCACGGTATTCCAAGGATGACATCAAATTTGTCATCCAAATCCAATACGATAAAGTCATCGTCGTATTGGGTATCTTCTAGCGTATAGTGAATCTTCACTATACGCTTCATGACGGTTACGGATGCGCCTGTCGCAAGACGTACCGTCATCCTCGTAGGAGGTGTGTCACATTCACTGAATTTAAAGTGACCATCTTCTAGCGATTGGCGTCGCACAAAATTGTTGGACGCCCCACAATCGACTAGAGCTCGAAGGGACAACTTATTCGTCACTTCGAGTTTCAAGGTAATGAGTGAGATCTCATTACCTAGAGCAGCAACGCACAATGTCTGTGTGTTGGGAGCAACCTTCATCAAGAGGCCTACAAATTCTCTTGACGTTGCTGGATCAGTAGGGTGCTCCGCACCTACTGATCCTGTCCGTTTTTTGACGGTCCATCCCGTTGTTGCGTCTTTGCACCAACTGCGGACCCTCGTCCCTGCCCCTTTCTCATGGGTGGACGGTCACTACGCCCAGTGTCGCGAGACACTGGACGAGGGGCACTACACTCGTAAGCGTAGTGTCCTGTCTTTTGACATCTGTTGCATCTCTGCAACTTCTTGTAGCCTGTAGAGCGAGCCTTCTCGCTCTCTACATAACAGAGTTCCATCGGCTCTGGACCTTCCGTTGTCATATCGTCTCGGTTGACGATATGATGTCGAGCTGGCGCGAGCCTGTCTCAGACTGAAGTCTTCCTGCTCCGCAATGGAAATGGCTTGTTCTAGTGAATCTAGTTCAAGCCGGAACAGGTGAGTCTTGACGGGACCATCCGCAAGACCCTGCATGAACACCGAAACCAACGTGTGTTCATCCACCGGATTGGAACTTATACAACTCGTGAGATGTCGTATATGTTGAGCGTAAGCGTGCACATCACGCTTACCCTGCTTGAGCTTCAAGAGTTCGGTTCGAGCTCTGAACTCAGCTCTAGGCGGTTCAAACGTTTGTCTGAGCCGCGACTTGAAGACTTCCAACGACCCAAACGCGTATGGGTCGTGCAGCTTGAGCCCCAGTGCCCAAGTCTTGGCACGTCCTGCCAGATTTGACTGGGCAAATGCAACTTGCATATCCCCGTCGTCGATGCGACGCGCCCTTATGGCGTCATCCACCCGACGAACCATCTCAAGAGGGAGTCTTCTTCGACCCCCCTATACTTTGAGATGTCAATCTTCAAAGTCTCGGGCCGACGCGAGTGCATCGACCCGCCAGCAGCAGCCTGCTGCTGTCTCAACAGTTCAAACTGTTGAGCACCTTGTTCTCTCAACAACTCTGCTTGTTGAGAACCTTGTTGGTGAAGCAAGGCTACTTTCTCGCGTTCTGCGTCAAGTTCATTTTGAATGAACTTGGCGATAGTAGCATGTTGGGCATCTCTATTGAGAGCCTCTAGCATGACGCTAACAGCATGGATGCCCATGGTCGAACCCATTCGTTCAACCGCATCCCATTCGACATCGCTCAAATGGGAGTAGCCGTCACGCGTAGCGTGAAAGCTTTGGTCATTTTCATCATCCAACATATTCATGTTGGATGTGAACGCGGTCCTTGGACGGACTACGAAGTGCTACCAGGTGTAACGGGGCACTCCTGAAGCTTGTACTGGTGACAGTACAAGCTACTTATTCTGATAACAGAATAAGGCGGTGCCTCGTAACTTCACGTACACTCGTACGTGCAGAGGAAGACGGTAAGAAGAAGCGAGTACTTGGTTAGAGTAAAAGTAGAACTGTATTTATTATAGTTAATGTCTGCAATAAATCACTATTTATCTTCATCTAACTATGTCTAAATACAAATGTGTAAATCAGTTATCTGCTCACCACTCATTGCGTGCGTCTGTCGTGGCGCAGTCTTCGTTGGTTGATATAATGGCCTATATCAACCAATTAGGAACTACTTGAAGTGCTACAGAATATTGTCCTTATGACAATATTCTGAGAATATAACTCTTATAGTTATATTCTATTAACAATTTCTTATAAATTGTTATGTAACGATTCACCCCGTTACAATCTTGGTTCATTTACCCGAACTGGATTATTGCTACTTAAGAGCGATCTCTAAAGCTTGCTTTCCTGTATTATGTGATATCAAGATTTTATAAAATTGCACGATCCTTTAATTCAATGGGACTCGAGATTGCGTAAAATGAAAGCAACACCCGTGTCATATGTATCTATAGTCAAATCCGGTAGACACAGTCATTTTTCGACCTTCTGCCAAGGTAGTTATCCAGGCATTACAGATGATTGTAAAGAGGATTCGGTCGTCTCTAGCGACTATACGATGAGCATCTTAAGACTACTAGGGGTTCTCGGCTTTAACCTACGGTGGAGGTGTTTTTTGCTTTTGTAATTCAATTGCTCAAATGCCTTGTCACGAGATTGCAATATACCACCAAACGTCAAAATTGTCTACGAGCAATCGCGATAGCCTAGTTTTATTTACTAGGATCATGCTTTGAGACGTATCTACTAAAAAAACTCAAGTGTAGTGGCGTTTGTATGTGTGTGTGGCAAACCTTCGCAATCTAACCACCTTCACTATTCGACAAAATGCCTGCATGAGTATTTCATTAGCAGCATCGATAAGGATCGAGTGAACAAGGCATCCAGCTTCTACACTTGTTGTAGCAAGTTAGTTTTGATGCTAGAGAAAAGAAGTTAACCGCATCAACACTACTGCTTTCATTTTTGGTACCCTTATCGCGTATGGACGCGATCATGTGCGTAAAAATGGGGTCGTAACGAAATAAATATAGCGTAAAATGCGGCCAATTATCTCGAAACACAGTTTCCTGCGTCCCATCCCGTTTTGAGCAGGATGAGACGTCTAATAGGCCAATCCTGTTCCATCCTTCGCGAAATGAAGCCGTACCCCTCACAATCTTCCGCTAAAAAAAATAAAATCCGTACGTGCGCACAGGGATGTTGATTGACCGGTCGCAATGCTTAAGTGACGGTCACTGTCACAATGACCGGTCAAGTAACCATACGTGGCCTTACATGATCTTAAGTGATCAGGCCTTTATTCGATACACTGTTTTTTAATTTAATTTCGCTTTAGCCACACACTCACTATTACTACGACCACTGACAAAAATACCACGGTAACAGACACCACGTCCAAGAAATTTGTAGCCGATCACATCTTTGAATCTTTTTACAGCTAGCTAACAAAACAAAAAGAACAATAGATTGCGGCTTGCTGGCGCCAGGCATACGAGATGAATGTAGACGGGACGAAAGCGGTCAAGCAGCAAAAAGTACGCACTTGACATCTTTCTTGTTTTGCTGCTCATTTCACTATGGTTTGTGCTGCCATGTGTCTTTATTTTTGTGGCTGTCACTGTTGTTGATGCTTTTAGAGCAGCAAATGCGTACCATAAAGTATCCGGAGAACGCTTGCCGCAACTAAAGTAGCAGAAGCTACCACACGATAATCTGAAGCTACTGTAAAGCCAAGTGTTTCATACGAAGAAGTCGACAAGTTCATCAGTATTATGGTGGACCAGCAGTACACACTTATCAGTCTAGTGCTCCTGGCCTTTGACCGCAATTTGTGTTGCCATCAGAATTTGCTTGTTGCTGTTGTTGCTAACGCTAATTATTTTGCTATTATAGCGTCTAATGCGTACAATAACCTCAAGTTTTAAATACACCACTCTTCTTTTACGACGAATCAGACAAGGTCACCTGCTTGTTTCTGGACCGCAGGCTGTCGTAGAATCAGTGTCTGCGTCCTTAACGGTCTACACACTAATTTTTACGGCCACGTAACAACTTTACATTACATCTTTCAGTAATCATTATCAAACACTATACGTCTTCATCCCGCTTTTAAGCGCATCAGGAAAGTAATTGACCACTATCAATTTTCGTCAACAGCAAAACAATTTGACAAAATTAAAGCTTTACTTTTAACTTACTGACCATGATGATGAACCTATCGACCATAGGCCGGTCTCGAGAATATTGTGCATTTACATTTATAGCTGGCATTTAATCATGTAGATGCTTCTTTACCTCTCCTTAGCTACACCTCAACTCAGATCCTGCTATCATCATCACAATTACCGTTCACATCATCACAGATTAACTTTTCTCCTCAAAAGATGCACCTTCGGTTAATTATCAAACTCGGCGATTGTATCGGCTATTAAAGTTGCAAGTGTTGCAGTCACAAAACCGATTTTGTCGCCTTCTTCCCGCGTCCCATTCGACCGAAATTTGACAGTGCTTATTAGAAAAATGATGGTGTTCATCAATCTCCTCGAACTATTTTGCTTCAATCTTGGTCTTATTACAAGCGTCACCAACAGCTCTTATGCCTGTCTCTCCAGATAATACTACTCCACTATTCTTCTTCCACGGTAGTCGGTAGCCAAATTTATACCTTGTTGGGCATATGCTTGCACTGGTCATTTACGTATTCACGTAATCATGCCTCATTTTTATTGGTCTTGCACTAAAGCATTCTTTCTTTCGATGTTAATAAAGCCCAGATTGATCCAACATCGTTTGGCTGAGGCGGCAAATGAGTTTGTGACAAGAACTTCATGGCAATCTGCGTCAAAATATAGTAACTCATATGCAATGTCAGACAATACAAAACCTTACTGAAGCAGAAGAAAGCAGCATTTTTGTGATCTGACTATTTGTATGTTAGTAACGTATGTCACTTTTATTTTATGATAATATTAATACGGGGTTCAATTTCGGCTACGTCGAATAAGGGACCAGTTCAATTGACATAGATCAGTCACTTTAATTCCTGTGTGTGTCTCTCTTTTAATCTCCTTGTGAGTGCTTAACCATGGAAGTCGACGACAGATGAAGCTCAATCAAGAGGAGGGTACATAAAAGTACTTTACAATTGCGACGTTCGTTTAATAATGTGCTCAAGTACAAATCGTTAAAGGATTATCACTCGCATACAACTAAGCATCTCGCTCATTCTTCGTACGTTAGTAACCTCTTTTAGCTCCTGCGTCAGTCATAATATGAGCTGGCGATAAATGCAAGCTTAATTTGAAATTTATGTTCCAGTTTGTGGCACACTTCACGATTATGAAAGGGCTATTTGCTTCCATTCCTCTCTTTACAACGATTAACGGGTATGTACAGGAGTTTGCATCTCTTGCTGATAGACTAGAAGATCTAGTCGGAATTGGTATACCCAATAACAATCGCGCCCGCTCGGCTGCGCGCAGACGCGGCATTTGGCGACGGCGATAGCAACAACGACTTATCTCGTACCATTCCAGCATTAAATACAGGGTGAGCAATTACTGAAATCATGCTACCATCATTTTATTCACAATGGCTATATAAAAGCTCTCGAGATCTACAAAATGATACCTACATAACCGTTACAAGAATTTTTGAGGGGCCACTGTCGCTGCGATGCCGTTGCGTTTATGAATAATATACTGCTTTTGCATAGCCTTAATTTGCGGGAAGTGCAAGGATGACCACCATTAGATAAGCAAACATGACGCAGTGGGTGAATCAGGCTATGATATGCCTTTTTACTACTGTAAAAAGTAATTACAGTCAATTTGGCAGGGACCGCTCAAAGAAGCAGTTTTTTGGCAGTAGGATTGTTGTGACAGGGTGATCCGCTACATAAAATTGATAACAATATATCAGTTATGAATATTGTCGATTTAGGTAATTTTTTATAAATGTCACTCGTGAAGAGGTGATGTTGGTGGAATGTGACCTCCGAAGGTAATTTAGTGAGCCTTCAATTTTGGTTGATGTAAATACTTAATTAAAACTGTTAATCACTGCTGAACGCGTGCAAAGTGTGATGAGCAAAAAAACACACAGGAGCTTGTTCTTTAATGTATTTAGATTAGACAAAGATAATTTGCATCGAAACTTTATTATAGTAAACATACTGATCTATCTTTTCCCTAAACATAGCTCTTAATGATGTTTACTTCGCTGCTCTTCCTCACGCCTTGTGTAAGTGACGTCAAGAGAGAGCAACCTTGTTTTTAGTCAACATAAGGTCTTACTGGTCATCTGCATAGGGCTTGCCCCGTTACACTTAACGCTATGTAAAGAACGGAATTCTTTGAATCTTGCGGAACCATAGAGAGCTTTCTTTGGCACTTGCTAGGTCTGTACAGCTGTTATAAGGTTTTAATCAGGATGATTTTACCGGTTATACTATGTCTTCATCATATATGCATAACACAATGGAACCGGTTAATCAGCTGACGTGTGACCCGATAAATTTTTCGGTACACAGACAACACATTCGAGTTAATATGAACCGTGGACACTTTACACACCATATACAAAAGGATATCCTATTTTGAAGGTTCCAAAGAAATACAGTCACATCCGGCTCTTTTCAAAACAAGTTCAGTACTGATTAGTGGACGGCAGAACATCCCAGCCAGCTCCAATCCACAAGCACTTTGACAAGTACTTTTAAAAAAAATCACTACGATGACGTTGCGATATAGGCAACAGGCAATCTGATATCCGAGTAAAAGAGGAAATGTTTTTGTGAAATTACCGATCCCCGCTCTCACTTCGATAAAGATTGAGGCAAGAGAAATGAGAGAGTTTAACTTCGTCAGGGCAACTGTCAAGGAAACCAAATTAACTAGTAAAAGCAGCCGACCTACAGTGCAAGCGAACGTGGCCGCTTCTTTCCGAATCTCTACAAAGAGCATGTCAACTAGGTGATGCAGTATCTAAAGGATTTGCATGACATCCTGTATCAAAGTTGTGTAGTACCTCTCAGTGCAAAATACACTTTTAATGAACTGTTTTGCGGATAGGAGGAAATGTTGGGATGCATGCAAAGATCTGCGAGGTACAAGAGCAACTCTTCAGTAATTATGTATCTATCGTCAAGAAGTAAGTGTTTACCAGACTGATAAAGTTGATATGTGTTCAATTTTTCTTGTCCTCACCGTGCTGTAGATCTTTTCGGTACAGGTTATAAGCCTGAATTCTACAAATTTGTCGGCATTGTAACAAAGTTACACCGCTAAGACTAATCCCGCTGTCACAAAAGAAATTTGATGGAAACATATCTGTCAAACCTTCAGTCAAAGAAGAACAAGACATCACTGTTCTTTTTTTTCAGACCATGAGCGCAAGGCTCGACAAATTGGAACGACAGATATCGTCAAGTAAATTTTGAGCTCACGCTGCAGCGGAGGCGTTCGTTTTAGAATGGCTTTCGACGTCGTTTATGCACACGGTGTGCAATCCCGCTCCAGAATGATTGCGGTTGACTTCGTCTACGCGCACGTTGCACAATCCCGCTCCAGAATGGTTGCGGACGGACCGCATAAGAGCATGTTGTGCAATCCATCGAGTTTAGTCCCAGTTGAAATCGAGAAAGAATTATCCATAGAATCCAGAAGGCTTAGAGTAGCAGCTTGTGTGTGAACTAAGGACCTAATGCAATCACTTCTGTATTTTCCATCAAGGCATAACTTTCCAGGCACCACACACGCTATGGCCAAGCTTCCGTACAAATTATTCTGGGACCAATAACTATCCATTTGAGCACCATCGGGGTTGGAGAAGTTTGTGAAAAGGTTTTGCTTTGTGTATCCTGTCTGACACTTTAAGATCTGCACCAAAGGCAACGTGCACGTGATTGTAATTTTTCCACAGGCACCCTACATGCGCAAGCATCTAAAGATCACGTCTTGCAGACGCCCCAGTCACATCCAGGGGTTGACGAAGAGCAAATTCAACGTAGTATAGCCCAATTGGGTGCTACAAAAGTGCTGTTACGGATACCAAGACGTCAAAGATGATAATTCAGAGATTGACCTGTACGTTGGACTGAGTAAAGGTTCACCTGAATGGATATTTTCAAAACCGGAAGTGCTGAAGATGGCGGAGGCGGCCACTGGATATCGCGGGGTAGAGCGTGTAAAGTCAATCATCTTGGGATAGTTATCATGTAAAGACTCGACTGCTTCGGACTTCTTTCACCAAAAATGTGACAATTTGTGGTCTAATTCACCACATCTGGATTTCATCCTAAAAGAATGTACAAGATTATCAAAGGGATAGTAACTCATGAGCAAGATTCAATACTTTGATGGAGCAGAAGAACTTTTTTGGACGTGGTCTCAACACCTTCTTTACCTTGTATACCTTGCTCGGGTCAGTGAGTCAAGCGAGCCCAGAATTATTGGTGAATTTGTCAAGCATGCAGCTCCAGAAAACCACCACACTATCTTGGTTAGGCTTGACTTAAATCGCTTTGACCATGTCGCACACGCACAAGAAACGATTGGTTGTGCTACAGCTTAAAAATGACCAAAAGAAGGCGAATTATCCGGGTATCGATATCGTTCCAGCAGTTACGGAGTCATTAGATATTGAATTACGTGGCGCGACTGGACACACTAAGCGAAAATTTTTGACTTAACTCCCACAAAAAGATGGACGGGTAAATTTGACGAAGAAAAATCAGTTCTCCTTGGTCGTGGTCAGTTTTGTTAGAATTAACTAGGTTGCGGAGGTGATGTTAAGAAGAAGATGGCTTACGGCCGGGGATGAAAACCGAAAAGTGAGTTGTGTTCAAATTGTTCCTAGCTTCGAAATCGAATGGCGAGTAGTAGCCGGAGGCTTTCAGCCACCTATTTCGTGCCCCTGTCTCCACCGCTTTCTGTTTTACTTATCACTGGGTAATTACGTCTCGTAAATACCTTTCGTAAAAACTCTGCTGTGTCATATGCAGAATGAAAACGATTGCGTGGGTGGGGGACGTAACTGCGGGCGGGTCACAGTTCTGGTGAACCCCATACACCAGGTCGTGAGTGTCAGTCACAATTAACATGTACACGGCGGGGATCGAACCCGCACTCACCCGCGTGAAATTCCCCTTCCCAAGAACTGAGCCAATCCGATGCTTTGTCGTTTCGCTAACATCCCACAATATGAACCTGCCAAAGAACAATAAAACTAATGCAAATATGCAATATAAACCCTGCACAAGTCGCCGCATCATCACTCGCTAACACTTTCCCTTGATGTGCGTGCGACGTGTGCGCCCTACACCGCCATGCACAGACCCGTGATGAACTTGCTGTGCTTGTCTCTTGGAAGTGCCTTGGTGAAACCATCCGCGACCACTTCTTCTGTCGGCTTGAAGTCTAGCGCGATCACTGCACTTGCAACCTTTTCACGCAAAAAGTGAAACTTGACGTCGATGTGCTTCGTGCGCGAGTAGTACACAGGATTCTTGGCCAGCGCGATGCAACTTTAATTGTCTTGAAAAATCGTCGTCGCGTTCTTGGCACAGTTGTTTAGGTCCTTGAGCAGACCTCGAAGCCGAATTGCTTCCTGCGTCGCGCTATACAGACTCATGTACTCTGCTTCAGTACTTGAGGTCGCGACCGTTGGTTGACGCTTCGAATTCCACGATATCACGCTTCCGTTCAGGAAGAAAACTTATCCTGTTGTCGAACGCCGCAAGTCGAGGTCGCCAGCCCTGTTTGCATCCGCTAATCCAATCAGATCTCCCTTGTTGATGCCGCTGAACACGATGCTTAAACTTGAGTCATCTTGAGATACTTGAGAATCCGCTTTGCTGCTGTCCAAAGCGACTTGTCGTAGCGCTCGCAAAACGTTGCAACTTCGCCAACCGCATGCGCAATTTCCGGTCGTGTACATGTGGCGATGTACATTAAAGCGCCCACCAGCTCACGGTATGTGTACTTTGGTACAAACGCTTCCTCTTGACCCATCTTGATCAGCTTCGAGTTACTGTCCGCCGGCGTGTGCACGTCCTTGCAGTTCTCAACGCAGAACTTCTCCAAAAGTCGCTTGATGTACGCCTTCTGGTTCATCTTGATCGTTCCATCTTCGCGCTTGCGATGAATCTCGATCCCGAACCAGTACTTGAGATCTCTAAGATCTTTAATGCTGAAATCTTCCATCAATGAGTTCTTGATACTTGCGATGTGCTCCTTCATCTTGCAGAAAATCATCAAGTCGTCCACGTAGATCACGTTGATGCTGTACTCCTCTCTTGTCACTCGAACGAACACACACGAGTCGCTGCACTGCTCTTGAACCTTTGATCATCCAAGTGCTGACTCAACTTGTTGTTCCACTGCCGCGCCGCTTGCTTCATCCCGTATAGCGCCTTCTGCAGCAAACACTTCTTTTTCGGGCTTCCTTCACCTTCAAAACCGTCAGGTTGGTCCATGTAGATCTCCTCATTCACTTCGCCATAGAGAAACGCTGTGTCAACATCAACGTTTTCTGCTTCCAGGTCTTCAGCTGCAGCGATCGCTAACACTGTGTTAAGAGATTCCTTGCGCGCCACTGGTGAAAAGGTCTCGTTGTAGTCGATGCCAGGACGCTGCGTGAACCCCTTCGCAACCAAGCGCGCCTTGAACTTGATGATCTCCTCGCTTGGATCGCGTTTAGTCTTAAAGACCCACTTGCAGCCTACGGCCTTCTTGCCCGGTGGCATGGCACAAGCTTCCATGTGCTGTGTTCTTCAAGCGACTTCATCTCGCTCTTCATTGCCTGCAGCCACTTCTCCTTGTAATTGCTCCTCATTAATTCTTGATAGCTGGACGCTTGTTCCCCATCTTCTCCAGCCGAAAAACACTAGAAAGAGTCGAAGTCACCTTCGTAGTCGTCCAAATTGAAATGACCGCGACGATGGCTTGGAAACTCTTGTTCGTAGCAAACCACGCCGCGCTTCTTCCGAACCGGTCGCACCATCCACTCTTCTTTTCCATTTCTTCCGGGTGTGCTGGATGCACGCGTAGGAATAATGTCGCTTGGTCGATCTCTTGGTCCGGGATGAGAGCTGTTCTGCGCTCGAAGTGGTGGGGTGCGCAGCTCTTCTTCGGTCACCGGCGCTGTTATGTCTTCATCATCGGGTAGCGACGCCTCCACACTTTCCTCTTCTTCAATGACATCGAACACCCGCGTGTCTCTGCTTTTCGATGCTTTTGAGACAGAATGCTCAGCGAACGTGACGCTTCTTGAAATCACAATTGAGCCATCGTCCGCGTTAAGAAGCCGATACGCCTTTTGGTCCTTCGCATAGCCGAGAAAGAAACATCGCACGCCTGAGTCGTCCAGATTCTTCCTCTTCTCCTTCGCCACATGCGCATAGCATTGCGCACAAACACGCGCATGTGATCGATGCGCGGAACATTCTTGAACACCATCTCGTGTGGGCTTGAATTTTTGTTCGACGCGTTTGGCAGAATGTTTTTGATGTCTGCCGCAATCATCAGTGCCTCGCACCAGTACGACTTGTCGAGGCCGCTTTCCTTGAGCATACAGCGCGTCATCTCCACCAGCGTGCGGCTTATCCGCTCCGCCATCCCGTTCTGCTCTGGGTTGTACGGAGCCGTGAACTCTTGCTTAATGAACTTTGCCTTGCAAAAGCTGTTCATCGTTTCGTTCCGGTATTTTCCACCGTTGTGACAGCTCAACACCTTTATCATCGTTCCAGATGCTGTCTTGATATCTTGGTAAAACCGCTTGAACGCACTCGCAACGTCGCTCTTCTTTCGCAACGGATAGACCGTTACATACCTGCTCTTCATCATGATGAAGGTTACGGCGTAACTGAAACCAGACTTGGACGCTGGCGTGATGGGTCCGAGAACGTCGGAGCACACCACCACGTCGGAACGCGAACTCTCCCTGGTTTCATCGTCTTCTTCACTTGTCTTGAATGACTTGCGCACTTGCTTTGACGTTGCGCATACGTCACAAGCAACGTTCGTCTTCATCGTTGCTCCCTTGATCCTTCCGTCCTTGACCATGGCATTCAGCGTACCATACGACACGTGACCCAGTCTTCTATGCCATAGCTCTGTGTCGTCTTCGGCCATGTGGCACTCCGTACCATAGTCAGCATTGAGATACAGGAGGAACCCCTGCTTCCTTCCTGTTGCGAAAAGTGTGCCGCTACGCTTCACCACGCACTCGTTGCGCGTTATCTCCACTGTCATGCCGCGCGCTGCCGCAGCCGTGAGCGAAAACAGATTCTTGGACAAATCTTGAGCGTGAAGTGTGTTCTCAAGGCGAGCGTCGATCCACGCATGCCCTGTCCAGACGCGCAGCTTCACTGTCCCATGTCCAATGACATTCAGCTTCACGTCGCTCTTTGCGCTTGAAATACTGCGCGCATGATGCACTTCTTCGTACTCTTCGAACGCATCTCGATCCTTGCACATGTGTGCTGACGCGCCACTGTCCATGACCCAGCTGTCGCTCGCGAAACCTTCGCTAACATTAAACGCGACATTCGACTGGTCATGCTGTAGCTCCCTTGGCCCTCGACCGGAGCGACAATCTCTGACGTAGTGTCCGACCTTGCCACAGTTGTAGCAGGTCCCTGATGGTCCTTTAGCGCACCGTCCTTGTTGCTTCTTCGGGTACTGCTTACCCTTCCTCTTGCCTGCGTAGAGCGCCGTTGCATCCTTTACCCGTGCAGCCTCATTCTGGCGCACTTCTTCGGCGATCAACTTGCTCACGAGGTCACTAAAACTGAAGCTTGCGACGGACATGCAGAATGCCTGTACCAAGCTCTTGAAGATTGAAGGTAGACTCCTCAACAGTACTGCGCACACGTCCTCTTCACTTGGACCGCAGTTCGCGCGCTTCATCTTCATCACGAGGTCCTCCAGCTCCATCACATGAACGCTCATGCTTGATGCTGCATACTTGAACGAGGCGAATTTTTCCTTCAGCCAAAGTCGATTCGCCGTGTCATGACTGTGATGAAATTGCGCCAAACGTCCCCACCCTTCTCTTGCAGTGGCCGAGTCGATGACATGCATCAACTGCGAATCGCTCAGATAAAGCAAAATCGCGGCGTGGGCTTGCTGTTCCTTGGCCTCACTTGTTGTCTCATTGCCCGCGATCGCGCCCCACATCCCCTTCGACATCAGGTACATCTTCATCTTGTAACTCCACAACCCATAGTTCGAGCCGTCGAAAGGCTCGACCTTGAAACCGGAGTCGTTCTTTGGGCTCATAACCTGTTAGAACTTACTAGGTTGCGGAGCTGATGCTAAGAAGAAGATGGCTTACGGCCGGGGATGAAAACCGAAAAGTGAGTTGTATTCAAATTGTTCCTAGCTTCGAAATCGAATGGCGAGTAGTAGCCGGAGGCTTTCAGCCACCTGTTTCGTGCCCTGTCTCCACATGCGTGGGTGGGGGACGTAACTGCGGGCGGGTCACAGTTCCGGTGAACCCCAACCACCAGGTCGTGAGTGTCAGTCACAATTAACTTGTCACGGCGGGGATCGAACCCGCACTCACCCGCGTGAAATTCCCCTTCCCAAGAACTGAGCCAATCCGATGCTTTGTCGTTTCGCTAACATCCCACAATATAAACCTGCCAAAGAACAATAAAACTAATGCAAATATGCAATATAAACCCTGCACAAGTCGCCGCATCATCACTCGCTAACAAGTTTTAGTGTATCAGTAAAGGCATGCGCTCACAAAAGATCACCTGTTCAGCATCTGGTTCAGGAACTCTGGGGCTAGTCGACACATCGTTAGAGATGAACCGCTGCTTTAAGATTAAATTTAATGTAATGATCAAGACAGAATTACACTACCTAATGGTGAAACAATTCACGTGACTAATTTGTCAAAGTCTCTTTGAAGACATTAATCGATATTAAGTTCACAAAGTCACTCTATTATGAGTCTACTATGCGCCATCTCACTTTAAAAGTATGCGTCTCATCTCACATGGTCGACTGAAGAAGATTAGTTGCAGTTGTGCTAATAACGGTGGCACAACTGAAAAGGACGGTCGGATTGTGTCTGGAATTTGGGTGGTTAGATACGTTTGTGTGGTAAGTACTTTACGGCACGAGACGCGTCCTATGGCGAAACAGTTGTATTAGGAAATGTAACTAACTTCCATAAATGAAACTGTAAGGGTTTTTAAGCACACACGAGGAGGCTTTCAAGTCATCTGCCACAAGATCTTTAAAAGCGTGACCTAAATCAAGGTAGAGTCACACGCACCGCTCAGCCGACAACACGACTCCAGACAACACTCTTCGATTCACAGAGTTGAATAGATATATGAAGTGACCTCAAGGACTCCATCATGCCACACGACAAAATGAGAATGAATTAATTGTTGCATTTATTGACTAAAAGTCCAACAAGGTTTGAGCTTTTTGCAGCGATACACGATGATCAAGCAGCGGCCAAGATTCATGATTTAGTTGCAAGCTTTGAAGACATATTTGACTGCCGCATCCATGTCCCGTGCAAAGGTGGCGACGATAAGAGCGAAACTGTTTTGGTGGATCTATTCCGCAAGCAATTTGGCATAAAATGGAAGAAATTTGAAGCTGGAAAGACTTAATGTAATGGTAAGGCGAAAAGAATAAATCGCGCTATTTTCAACGTGGTTCGGTGCATGCTCTTTGGACCCAACGTATTATTTACCGAAGAAGTGACGCTGCCGAGTATTCAGACTTCATTTTTAATCAAATTCTTACGCTTGCCAACGCCAAGCGAGCTTTCTTGCTGGAGGTTTTCCTTGTCAACCTTCCCAGCATACAATACTTTGTAGAAAATGGCTCACCTTGCTAAGTTTGGTGCGACCCTTACAAACAGAGTCTAAAAGCTCACGCATTCAGCGTCTATTTCCGAATTAAGTATAAAGGAAACAAGGGTTTCGAGTTTTACTCTCTGATGACCGCTTGGATCTCACGACGTTTCGTGTCTTAACCATAGGAACACTAAAACTTTCTACCAACAAGCTCATCGCCAATGCACCCATATGGGAGGATAATACTAATTTGGAATCACCGCTACGTCTTGTTCACATACTGAAAACTGTCAAGACAAGGTGACGCGGGAAGGTATGAAACTAGCAAACAAAAAGGGTGACACCAAAAGATCGATTCAGTTACCCCTCACCAATCACTCAAAGGCGTGCGTAGATCGATAGAGCCATAAATTCCTCAAGGGAAGGCAGAAGTGACGGTGAAGTTGGTTACGATGCACAGAAGAAACCATATTCATCAAATGTTAAATCGCTATTAATTTACGCCCTAGTATCAGGCGAATAATCACTGTTTTCATGGCATTAGCGGTAGATCTTACACCGGCAAAAAAGCACTCAGTCGACGAGCCTAATTCGCTATGTTATGGCACGACGCAGCGCGAACTGCGAGTTGTGTCAGGTTTCCGGGCAGGAAGAGTTGCATTCGCAGGCAACAAACAAGATTCAAAACTTTGGTGCCTGTCCTCAACGCGCCAGACTGCTACCAGCAAGGTGAGTTTACAAGACAAAACGACATGAAAATGATGACATCGCAAATAAAAGAAAGACTTGCGGGTCGCAGTAATTTACAGATTAAGGGTAATCTACCAAGTAATGTACGCGGCTTTCGGTCAGTATCCGCATCATCGTCTTATACTCGATTATATGGCACGTATAAAAAAGACGTGGCGACGATCCTATTCATTAACGCAGCGCTCGAAAGATACTTTAGATCCAGCTCCAGATTAAGCTGTGCATTGATATTTCTTATGCAAGATTTAAGAAAATGGTGTTTACAGTGTCAGGAATCTTAAATTAAAACTGGAACGCTGCAGTTAATAATTCAAGCAGACTGAACGCCTTCGGTACGATTCACTAGTGTCCACGCTGATCAAGATCGAACATAACCATTGCATCACAGGATTCGTGTATCTATTACAAAGTGAATGATAGCTAGACAGTTTAGTTGGACGTGTCAGTGGATGACTTAAATGTCACGAGTAAAGCGACCAATGTATTAGATCGAGTAGTTGCGTTTATGCACGCACCTGAGTCATAAGACCTTGACGCATATTCTAAGTTTCTACACGCTTTTTATCTACGTAGTGAAGAAAGTGCTAAGATTTAGTGAGAACGAACGATCGCTGAGATGCTCGACAAGAACGATCTTTTAAATCTGAAAAGTGTTCGTGTTCCTCTTGACATCAAAAATCGTTCTAACAGGATGACCAGACGTTACTTCCTATGAAATGCACCACACATCTGAAAATTGCGACCATCAAAGAATCTCAATCACTGACTGGTAGTCAGTAATGGTTCGCGCTTTGTTCGCGTCTAGACATTGCATTCCCGGTCCAGAATATTGATAGGGTTTGCCACACACCGACTTCGGGAGCTTGAAAGCTGGCAAAGCGCTTTTCCCGGTACGTCAGTGGAACCCGCACAACATTTATGCATATAGAGCACGACGACGTTCTTACATTCTCTCTTCAGCTTGTGTCATTTAACGATGCAGACTTTGCGGGAGATGTGAAAGATTTTGAGTCGATAGCGCAGGAACTCAGTTTGTTGATGGTCTGGTAAAGCCAATCGAGATCGGGTCCAAAAATGTAGACAATTTAATTAAGTACGAGGTGGTATTGGATGAATTGCTCGTGGCATGCTAGCCAGCTATTTGGATGTTACCGTTAAGAGGACCCAACAAGCTGAACCCCATCTCATTCGCACGGTTTTGTACCTTAAACATTTTAAGGGACCGCGATCAAGAGACCGCGATCAGAGGACCGCTATCTGGCGTGGGCCACGTGATATAGAAGGATTGCATATCCAATCGGCATAGATAAGACACGTCGCGGTTGATCCTTACATACGGAGTAGTAGTGGTTATAGTTTGGGGTTTTGGTTGGTCAGTATTTAACAGACTTTAATTTGCTTCTAAACAAGTACGTGTCGTTCTTCTTCCGGGTTGGATTTTTTGGCCTTCCGACGTCAGAGAACTTTAAAACCAAGTACACGAAGATTACTCCTGGAGTTGTTTAGCCAGTAGTGCAAGGACTCTTAACACACCTCAACTGCGACCGGACGCAAGAAACCGTACTGGTTGAAGTACAAGATCGCGAGACGGCTCAATTGGTCAGAAGGCTCGCGACTCAAGTACCCCATTTTTGGCAAAAGTCAATCTAGGCTGATTGCGTCGACTCTAGGAGAGCGACAATCAGGAACACGCGATCGGGTGAGGAATTTCCATCCCATCGACACCAATCTCTAAAAGGATCAAGTTCAGCACCTAGTCAATTCCAGCTAGAAGAGTGCAACCCGCCCTACCGACGGGAACACAAGGTGAGGAGAAAACAAGTGCAAGCGGATCCGGAGTCCCCCCTCCGTTAGTCTGTTGTCTGGGAACCAGTGGAAAGTTAGGATCGCTCTACAAAATGAGGGAACCACAATTACCACACACGCACCGACTGATTCCATCTCCACGTCAGTCATAGTACGTTGCCTAGAAGCTTGCGTTCGAATTCTTGGTGCTTGTCAATTCTCTGTTTTATGCGCCCTTTGTGCCTCTGCGGTCGCTTTACCATCTTGGTATTAGTGTTGTACCTGGCGTTCCTGTAAAAAACGTGCCGTCGCCGCATCAAAATTTGTCTGCAAGTTACCTACAGTGTTATCAGGTGCGTCCGCCCCAGAATCTTCGTCACGTGGTGGTAGTGATCGTGCTGTATTCCCATTGGGTGAAAATTCTCGCTTTTAGGCGCTTGGATGTTTTGGTGGACACGTGTCGTCGTTTCGTGATCGTGCTGGCTTGTCGCTCCGCCCCTTGCACGAGCTTGGAGCATCGCTTCTCCTGCCGGTTCTAGTGGTATCCGGTCGTACTGGTCAAGAGCAGGCGAACCGTGTGACGACCGCTCATTCGTGTCTTTCGTACCTGGCGGTATATTTGGTAGGGGGGACTGCGCATAACCCTCGGTTTTTTTTAGATGTGGTCGCGCTTGGGGATGGGCTACAAAGTCTTGAAGCATTATCTGTCTGTCATGAGATGGTACCGTTATAGATTGTGCTGGTGGCACGTTGTTGTGTCTGGAGGTGGTCTCGACCAGCATCGCTAAACTCTTTTGCAACTTCACTAACCTGCTTGTGATTCTGTTGAACTGAGGTCGATCAAATCGTTTGAATCAAATTTTCTTGCAGACACGTTTCTCTCGCGGAGGAGGGTCATTAGCGCAGTGACCGCCTCGGTGACCGTCCGGAGGCGCAGGAGGGATAACACCGGTACCTCTAGTCGTCCAAGCAGCTGTTACACAAGGGTTTTCGCGACGGGGTCGCTTGCCAATAGTGCGTTCAGCTTGCGTCAGTGGTAGGCAATCGCTACCGCATCGTCCGGCCAGGCTAACGGTTCTGTTTGGACAGGGCCCACCGACTTAGTGTCCGCTGGCGTTTTCGTGTTCGTGTTTTTTGGCTTGGGTTTAGCGGTATTGGAGTGTTTTGGTGTTGGTGACCATAGCCTACCAGATTGCGTCGTCGGCCGATGATCCAAATTCATTGATGGTCTTGTAGTGTCAGTACCTATCGACTTGGTGTACCCTGGCGCTTTCACCCTGGCTTTCTTCGGCTTTGGACTTGGCGACCGGACGATTTTGTTGCATCAATGACCATAAATATTCAGTTTTCACCGTCGGTTGATATTTCACTAGGGCATGATAGGTGTTATGACCCAAGACGTCCTCAACGAGGCCATAGCGAGGGTATTTAATATTTCTTCAACTATTTTAACTTTGATCGTGTTAACCGAACCCCTCCCAAGGTCCGGCCGATCCTTCGACTCTATGCTTTTTTCTTCTTGTTTCTCTGACGGTCGCTCTTCTGGTAGTTATTTGGGACTCGGTTATATCGTGACATTACCGTCTTCTATAATTTTGTGACTCGCAGTGAGATCCCGCGTCTTCCGAAGATCTGGGCACGCGCACCATTGTGGTAAAGTCGGTTGTCAAAACTGTTTGACAAGACCTTAAACCACTCACTGTGCCGGACGGAAGACTGTCGGAAGGGGTCACACGATGCCGCTTGGGAATCTTGACCCACCATGTGTACTCTTCGGCTTGGCAATTTTCACTATTTGGAGGACTTGGTGATAATGTAGGCGTCGGCCTTGATGTATGTCAACCAAGGGAGCGAGCGGATACACTGGAGTCGGGGTCAAAAGTAGGCGGCCACTCTACCAAATTAATTGAGAGTGGTCTTATAATAAGTTGTCTTAGGTGCTGGCGGTGCCTGGCCTTTACTTGTCTTATGGAAGGTTATCCGCCTGGCCTTTTTGTGTCTTCTCCCTTACCACTAGGGTATGGAGACCGCTTCTTTCATCGGGCTTGAGTTGGGTGAGTGCTTCTCTACGAGCCTTAAGGCCAATGTGCATACTAATTTGGTAGACTTATAAGTTTTTTTGCGCACGACAAGTCGTGCTACTTAAATCGCAAATTGAGTAGTCTTAAATGTGGTCGTATCCTTTGAGCCCCTTTAATCTTTTTGTGCCTTGCGCCTGTGTTCGCAAAGTGAAGTGGCTAGGAGCCACCAGCGTATGAGGGACCGAGCGACCTATGAGTAACCAGGTCGGCCCAAGGGTTGCCAGGTCGGCCTACGGGGAACCGAGTTTCACCTTAAGCGGTCAGGCCAACCGACGGGTGGTTTGATAATGATCCATCTCAGTAATGTTTAATGTTAAAATGTTAGCGGAGCGTTGAAGTGAATAAGACTTGTTGATCGAAGCAGCAAAGTCAAAAGTGAATAATGTTTTGCGTTGAATCACGTTTCTACCGTTGCCTATCATCTTTCCTGGTCCGTCCTTCTTTCCAACCGTTTTATCAAATCAGAGAATGTCCTTTCTCATGTTCCTTTCCCAGAAACGGTTCTTCCTTTCTCATGTTCCTTTCCCATAAAACGGTTTCCTTTCCGGTGACGAAAGTGGGGGACGTCACTGCCTGGCAGGACAGTGCTGGTGAACCCCAAACACCAGGACCCGAAGGTTTAACTTTCGCTGCCGGTATCGAACCGGTGACCTTTGACATAGTGCTGCCACACTAACCCACTTGAGATACAGCGTGGTGAAAACATCGCAAAATATTGTCCTAAACGTGTAATACTACTTAGAGCAACTACGTGAACACGCTTATGCCGACGCATGTCCATTCCACAACGCACATGTCGCGTCTCCGACTCTTAACACTGTCCCTTGATGCGCACGTACGGGCGTTGAATTTCCTACACTTGTAAGTCCAGACCTTGCAGATAAATTAAATGCTTGTTCCCCTTAAGAGCCTTCGTTAAGCTGTCTGCAATTATCTCGTCTGTTGGCTTGTACTCAAGCTGGATGACGTCTTCCTTGACCTTTTCGCGAAGAAAGTGAAGCTTAATGTCGATTTGCTTTGTTCTCGAATATAGGACTGGATTTTTTGCCAGCGCGATGCAACCTTGATTGTCGTCAAAGATAGTCGTTGCCGCTTCCATTTTAAAGCCAAGGTTGGACAGTAACAGGCGTAGCCATACCGCCTCTTGTGCTGCAGAGTACAATGCCATATACTCAGCTTCGGTGCTGGATGTCGCCACTGTCGTTGTCGCTTCGACTTCCAAGACACCACGTTGCCATGCAAAATAAAAATGCATCCTATCGTCGGTCGGCGAGAGTCCAAGTCGCTTGCCTATGATAAATCTGCAAACCTAGCAGCTCTCCCTTGTCCTTGCCGTGAAATACAGTAATTTAATCAGCCGTCGTCTTCAGGTATTTGAGAACGCGCTTGGCTGCGATCCAGTGGCTTTTCATACAATACTCGCAGTACTTGGCCACTTCTCCTACCGCGTGCATGATGTCTGTTCTATTGCACGTTGCAACGTACATTAGTGCACCAACTAGCTCACACAGGCCATTTGGTCAAAAATTCGTCGTTGTCGCCCAGCTTGGTCAGTTTATCACTTTCGTTTGACGGTGTGTGCATATCCTTGCATTGATCGACGCCATGTTTCTCCGCCAAACGCTTGATGTATGAATGCTGATTCATTCTAATTGATCTGCACTCGTAATCACGTGTCGATTCGATGCCGAGACAGTACTTCAGCTCGCCTAGCTCCTTGATACTAACCTCGGTATTAAGTGCACGTTTGATGTCATCAATATGCTCTTGTGTCCGCGCAAAAAGTATCAAGTCGTCAACGTGGATGATCACGATACTAAAGTTAGCATCTGATCGTTGTTCATATACACAAAGATCGGCAGTCGTACGCGTAAACCCTTGACGTAGAAGGTGATTTGTTTAGATAAGAATTCCATTCTCGTGTTGCTTGCTTTGTACCGTACAAACCCTTACTGAGCAGACATTTTTTGTCACGGTGTTGCTTGTCAACAAATTCATAAGGCTGGTCCATGTATATCACTTCTTTGACTTCATCGTGCAGGAATGCAGTGTCGACATCGACATTCTTCATTAGCAAATGTTGCTCTGCTGCAATTGCAAGAGCAACGTCGATCAACTCTCTTTGCGCCACTGAAGCAAAAGTTTCAAAATAGTCCACGCCAGGACGCTGGGTAAACACCTTCGCCACGATTGGTGCCTTGAACTTCAAAATTTCTCCATTTGATTTGATTTTTAGACGAAATACCCATTTGCATCCGATAAATCTCTTGTCCAAAGGTAAATCTTGAAGCGTCCACGTGTCGTGCTGTGTCAAAGATTGAATTTTACATTTCATGGCACGCATCCTTTCATCCTTGTACTTTCTACGCAGCACTTGATCGTAAGTTGAGGCGCTTTCGCCATCCTCTTCTGCGCTGAAGCAGTAATGTGCCTCGTAAATAGCGTCGTAGTCGTCGAGGTTAACCGTCCCTCGCCTGAGATAGGTAAACTTTTGTTCGTAGCGCTTAATGGCTTGTTTCTTCCGTACTGGTCTCACATTAGACTTTTGTTCACTGTCTCGTCCTGGAGCGCTTGATTGTCGTGTCGTGATAGAGCCGTTTGGTTTTTCCGCTGGGCCCGTTCGGTCAGGCGTCATTACCGGATTTCCTGGAACCGGCGTGCAGGTGTCTTCATCGCTTGATGCATGGATCACTAAAATCCAGATTACCTTCACTGTCATCCAAAACGTCAATAACACTAGGAGTGTTTTCGTTGCACGGTTGATCCACCACAATTTCCGCAAATGTCACACTTCGGAAAATGAATACTTTTCCAGTAATTGTATCAAGGAGTCGATACACTTTGTGCTGCTTGGCGTATCCGAGCAGCATACACCGTAAACCCGAGGGGTCCAGCTTACTTCGCTTCGCTTTAGGAATATGCACGTAGCAAAGGCTATCTAAGACTCGCAATACATCAATACGAGATTTGCGCTTGAAGGCCATCTCGAATGGGCTCGAAATAGTAATAGATGCGCTCGGAAGAACGTTGCGAAATTCCACAGTAGTCAGTATTGCCTCACCCAAGTATGCCTTGTCCATCTTAGCCTCGCTCAGCATACAACGCGTCATCTCAACCAGTGTGCGGTTTAGTCGCTCTGCCATGCCATTCTGCTCCGGATTGTAGGGCACTATAAACTCCTGCTTGATCATCTTTTGCCGAAAGAATCTAGTCATATCGTCATTTCGGTAATCACCGCCATTACCACTGCGTAGTACCTTCACGTCCAATCCGCATTCGAGCTTAATATCGTGATAGCACCTTTGAAACGCTTTGGTAGCATCGCTCTTCTTGCGTAGCGGGAAGGCCATCGCATACTGGCTTCTCATCATCATGAACGTCACGATGTAGCGATAGTTCGACCTTGATGCTATTGATATTGGTCCCAGAAAATCAAAGCATACAATTGAGTCTATACGTTGACTCTCCCTTGCTGCAGCATCAGCCTCATTATTGCTAAACGTCTTGCGTACTTGCTTGGTTGTCGCACAAATATCACAGACAACTTCCGGTTCCATTCTCTTTCCTTTAGTGCAGCTTTCTTTAATAAGCTTGTTAACGGTAGAGTATGACACGTGCCCAAGTCGGCGATGCCACAGTTCAGCATCGTTTTCGAGCACATGGCATTGTGGAACCTCTTCGACATTCAGTGTTAAAGGTATCCCACGTCGTACACCTGTTGCGAGGATTCGCCCGCTTTTGAATACAATACACCCGGCACCATTGATCTCAATCTTCACCTCGCGCGCAGTAGCTGATGTCAGCGAGAACAGGTTCTTTTTGAGGTCTTGCACGTAAAGTGTAATATCCAGTCGTGCATTTGTCCACAATATGCCGTTCCAAACACGCAATACAACCGTGCCTTGTCCAAGCACCTTTAAGCTCGCATTGATATTCGCGCTATTCACGTTGTGAGCTGTCGACGATTCCGCGTACTCGAAAACGCGTCTCTATCCTTGCATATATGTGCATTTGCGCCGCTGTCCACGATCCTGCAGTCGCTCATATTTCTTGAGTGGCGTTAAACGCCACTTTTGAGTGATCTTCTTGTCTGTCACTACTATCACGTTTCTTTTTCCGGCAGTCGCGTGCGCATTGGTCGCGCTTACCACAATTAAAGCACTGAAGACCGAACCCTGTCCGTCGCTGACCACCGCTCCTTTTGTTGTAGTTTTTCTTCTCCTGTCGTTTTCCGGCAAGAAGAGCTGTCTCGTCTTCAATGCGCACGTCATCCTTCTTGCGCACTTCCTCGGCGATCAGCTTGCTCACTAGATCTTTGAAGCTGAACTGCGTGACGCTCATGCGAAAAGCCTGCACTAGACTCTAGTATTGTGCCGGAAGACTTCGTAGCAATATTGCACACGTATCTTATTCACTCGGTCCAGACGACGTTATATTCATCTCTAGCACGAGTCGCTCCAGCTCCATGATGTCAGTGCTCGTGTCCGTCGCGGTATACTTGAATGTGGCAAACCTCTCTTTCAGCCAAAGCCGACTTGCCATGTCTTGAGTCCGATGAACACGTGCGAGGGCTCCCCATGCTTCGCGTGCACTATCCGTTACTATAACATGCATAAGCTAAGTATCGCTCAAGTTGAGCACGATTACCGCATGCGCCTGCTGCTCCTTCGCCTCGGAGACGCCAGATGTGGCGTTTACCGCTTCCCATAACCCTTTGAAAATGAGGTACATCATCATCTTGAACGCCCATAATGGATAGTTGGTACCGTCAAAAAGTGTCACCTTAGGCACAGAGTCGTTACTTGGGCTTATAACCTGTTAAAATATTAGCGGAGCGTTGAAGTGAAGAATACTTGTTGATCGAAGCAGCAAAATCAAAAGTGAATTATGTTATGCGTTGAATCACGTTCCTACCGTTGCCTATCATCTTTCCTGGTCCGTCCTTCTTTCCAACCGTTTTATCAAATCAGAGAATGTCCTTTCTCATGTTCTTTTCCCATTAACGGTTCTTCCTTTCTCATATTCCTTTCCCATAAAACGGTTTCTTTTCCGGTGACAAAAATGGGGGACGTCACTGCCTGGCAGGACAGTGCTGGTGAACCCCAAACGCCAGGACCCGAAGGTTCAACTTTCGCTGCCGGGATCGAACCGGTGACCTTTGATATAGTGCTGCCACACTAACCACTTGAGATACAGCGTGGTGAAAACGTCGCAAAATATTGTCCTAAACGTGTAATACTACTTAGAGCAACTACGTGAACACGCTTATGCCGACGCATGTCCATTCCATAACGCACATGTAGCGTCACCGATTCTTAAAAATTAACTGGAACCGTCGGTCGGTGTGAACCCGTTAGTGGTAACCTACACCACTTGTCACGGTTAGATCCAACGGTCACTTTTTCCTTGTACCCTACAAGTCTCTAGTCCTTTTCCCGGCCGCGAGGTCCCATTCCATTCGGCTCTTCGACTCTTGAGCTCGTCATCACCGAAACGTCGCTTTATTACACTTACGAGTGTACTTACGCCTAGTGTGTCAAAACACTGAGCGAACTGATTAAACGTATACCAAGAAGAGCAAGGAACGCGTTTCGAACATTGTTGAAAAATCGCACAGCGTAGCGGCCAGATGAAACAGTAAGAATAAGTACTGGCGAAGCGCCTTGTTGATCCGGCAATCTTATTTGTATAGTCAATGCCACAATATCTCAAAATTGATGTTATAATTCTCCTATAAAAGAATTTGCACATCTCTTAATATAGTTGCCCCTGACTTACAATCAATATTTGTTTCTGCACTTGGTGATAAGGTGTAACTCTTCACCGTTAAGCTGGACGTGACAAGTCGAAAGTCACTTCGTGCAATTAGTAGGCTGTACGGCGTCGAACAGAATATTTCGTTGCCAGTCGCTCGAGAATCGGTTGGTCAATTTTGTTGAGTGCGACAACTCTCCGAAGCATCTGACGGTTTGCCTTGCAACAGGCGCATCCATAGCAGTGAACAAACGTGTAGTTGGAGTCCACTACACGCTAGAAGGAAAGCAGTACGATGATGATTTCATTGTACTAGACTTGGATGACAAATTTGATGTCATCCTCGGCCTGAAAGTACCAGAAAGTACCGGCCATGGGTTAGCTGGCATCATCAATCCGTGAAGATGCCTGCCTTATGTTCATCGGGTGACCATCTGATGAGCGTCTTGGAGCTTCCACAAGCGTTTGGATGCACTACGAGTGAGTGCGATGGCCTCACTTGTGGTACGGTCGTTAGTATGACTGCACAAGATCACAGTGTAGAAGGCCACTGCACTGTGGAACCAGCTTCCGGCACCTGTGGAGAGACACAGGCTGCGCCGAAGGTTCACCACTCGAAGAGATCGATTGGACTGGAACACAGATGCACACCAAGAAGGGTGCATCCGAGGAGAAAGATTAGTGTTGTTCAGGATGAACAACACGTTGAAGCGAGATCGACTATCAGAGAGTCGATCGTAGAGCAAGCCCGATCGAGAAAAGAGAGTCGATCGAAGAGGACGTGACTGTGGTAGTGCACCCACAGTCATAACACGTAATGGAAGAAAGTTCTAGCGTTCCTGAGAGTGATAACTCCCGCGAAAATTATGTTGAGGGTGTGGATCCCCAACCACCTGCGGATGTGTTTTCCCAGGAAATCACTGAGACCGTGAATGTCTTGGTGAATGACGGATCAAGTATAGGCGCTCAAACACTTGATCTGGTATCACCTCCGAAATCAGCTTCGGATGTAGTCAAGTTGCCAATGCTAGTATCTAAACGATTCTTGCAAGATCTGCGTAGTGACAAGATGAAGCAGATCTGCGCACTCGTCCCAGAGTACGAGTGCGTTGCCTATACTCGGTCGTCGCTAGCGCTTGCTGAGAACAAACTAACAAACTGGTTCTCAGTAGCTTATCGATGGACGAGAGTGTCCTCGATGAGAAGACCCGGATTGAGCGATACACGTCCCAATCTCGGGATTCTCTGAAGACAAATCCTTTGTATAAGGATTTGGTTGAATTCAGGGATGTTTTACCGGAATCCGTGCCATGCGAGCTGCCTAAGGACAAAGGCACCAGGCATGAGATCGAACTAAAACCCGGTTCAAAATACTGCGTCATGAAGCAGTGGTCATTGCATCGTGAACAAGTCACAGCGATCGACAAGTTCTTTGCCAAATGCTTAGCAGCTGGTCATGTGAGGGAATCAACATCCCCATATTGCTCTCCGACCTTCTGTGCGCGAAAAGCAACATGAGGTTGGCGGATAGTGCATGCATTTAACAAGTCGAATGCTGCAACGGTACCGGCTCACACGCCGATCCCAAGAAAGGATGTCATCCTAGAAGGTATGGCAAAAAGTACCATCTTTTCATCCATGGATCTGATGGATGGATTCTGTCAGATCCTCACGCGTGAACGGGACATCCCGTACACAGCAGTGAGCACCCCCGGTGGTATGCTCTGGGAGTGGGTATTGATGCCACAGGGGCTAAGTAACGCCCCTGCAACGTTCAACAGATGTGTTACAAATATGTTGCGATCGGTGCGCGATTTCGCACCGAGTTACTTCGACGATGTCTTCGTCCATATCCGGGCTATGGATGGAAAGACGGACGTGGAGGTTCATAGAATCCACGTCCGCAAGGTTCTTACTTCAATGCGAGAGCATAAGTTTTTCGCAAACCTCAAGAAGTGTATATTCGCAGCGAACGAAATACCACTTCTTGGGTGCATCGTGGGTAAAAACGGTGTACGCCCTGATCCGGAAAAGATCAAGACGATTAGCGACTGGCCTGTGCCAGCCGAAGTCAAGGGACTTTGAAATTTCCTTGGCTTGGCGGCGTGCTTGCACAGATACTCGCGCAACTACGCCGAGATGACAGTACATCTCTCTCGTATACTAAAGAAAAACGAGAGGTGGTCATGGAGCACTGAGTGTCAGCACTCTTTTGAAGGCATCAATAAAAGCTTAGTGCAATCGCCTGTGTTGGTGATTGCAGATCAGGATAGACCATTCCATGTGGTCTGTGACGCCAGCAATTTTGCGATCGGCTGTGCGTTAATGCAGTACGACTCAGACGGCGTTGAGCGCGTCGTCTGCATTCAATCGCGTCAGCTGCAAGCATCTGAGCGAAATTATCCGGTGCATGACAAGGAACTCCTTAAAATGAAATGCGCTCTGTCTGTGTTCATCTTCTATTTGCTAGGTGATTAACCTTTCATAAATTGAACGGACCATACATCATTAGGCTTGGCCTTACCAGTCCACACCTCTTACAAAGGATGGCATGGTAGCTGTTCTTCTTCGCGGAGTACAAATTCTCCAGAAAGTACAGCCCTGGAAGACTTACTGTTGCCGAGCACGCGTTATTGCGCCGACCCGACTTAGAGTCGTCTGCGCGGTACAACGGTAGTAGGGTTGACACCACTGTTGCAACACTAGTCACTTGCGCTCTGCTGTCAACATAGCTTACCGACATCAAAAATGCATATGCATAATAAATGGCACTTCTGCGTTTGAAGGATCATCTGGTAAGTCCATACCGTAACTCTCATAAGGAATTACCGACTTTGTATCAATCCTCTGCGAATCGGTACACTACACGCAATGGGTCGCTGTACTAACAAGCCGTTGCCGGCGAAACATTCCGTGTTGTCGTTCCATCTCACAACGAGTTGCGCCAGCGCATATTGCATGAGTGTCATGATGCACCATCCAGTGAGCATCGTGGGCGTGACAAGACTTATTTCACGGTAAGTAGATACATACAATGGCCCCGCCAGTATTTGCTTGTGCGCAAGTACATTCGTGCTTGCGATGTGCGCCAACGGGAGAAGCCCGTTACTTCATCCAGAGCGCCAGTACAACCCCTACCAATCCCGCCAGAGTTCTATCAGTGAATTCCAATGGACTTCGTCAACAACAAAAAAATTACGAAGACGCTAACAAGAATATGGTACTCTTGTGTTTGCTGATCAGTTCAGCAGAATGGTACATCGTGCTGCCGTTAGGGATTCAAATCAGTACAGGGCTGTTCGTGTCTTCATTGACACACTCTCCCGACTTTACAGTCAGCTTTATGAACATGTTGTCTATAGAGACCGTCTTTCCACGGCGGCGTTTTGTTAATTTGCATTCCAAACCTATGAAACATGTCTGACTATGTCTACCCCTAACCACCCGGCGACAGATGGTCGGATAGAACGCGTCAACTGCGCCCTCAAAGAGATTCTTCCATGATACATCCAATTTTTCACATATTGAAAGCGATCTATTGTCGATGGTGGAGTGTGACATCATCAATTCCATGCATGCGTCGACGAAGTACATACCGATATTCATGAGCGGCTTAAACCATTCACGCCTACCCAACTATTTACTGAGTGAATCTTACGTAAGGGGGGGTAGGGGGTTTTCTCGATAAAAACCGTTCTGACTCTTGCTTATCGCGTGTCAAAGTACTCGAAGAAGCGACCTTACCGATGTATTTCAATCCGCCATCGAAGAAGAAAACATCAGCATTGTGATGAAACTATTGCTGATTTAGACAAGGAGAAACTTGCTGAAATATTCTGCATTGCTAGTGGCTATCCCAGCGAGGATGATAGCACCCTAGCTGAAGAAGAAAGACAGATTTTAGCAGTGTGCACCAAGCGCCTTGATAGAAACATAACAGAGTCAGCAGAGAATATTGTGTTCACTCGAGAAGTAGTGGTCCGTTTTGTGCAAGCCTTCATCGCTTCAGCGGTGGAACGGCAGAAACAGAACGCTGACAAACATGAAAGAGTAAACGTTCTTTCTGTGATGAAGAGGACTTAGTGTCACTGTCTCTGATTACTCTACCCAAGCTTGTGATAACAAGTGTAGTTAGTAATAGATTACTACTTAAGTACATCGGGCTGTTTCGTGTACTTCACTGCAAAGACAAAGCGAACACGATCGAGTTGCCTCGCAGGATGCGCTTGCATTTCTACGTTCTATGTCGGCCGTATCCTCAACCAATATCAGTACGAGGCCTCTTCCTCGGGCGAATGCACCCGCCACGTTAAAAAAACTCCAAGAGAATCTTTTGGTCGAGCCTTTTTCTCATTCTATCTCTTTAGTGCCGCATGTTGGCGACAAATGTCCAACACTTTGTCGCGATGGGCTTGACGCCTCAGCTCGTTTTCCGAATTTGAAAAACGCCAACCTCGCTCGGTCGTCCGACCGAAAAAGACGGAGGCTTTGAAATCACGCGTCCAAAGAGAGATGCTCTTGTCTCTCTTGATCGGTGCGATTGCACAGATCGTGTACACGATGCTGAACACGATCTAGCTCCGCCTGCAACTTCAACACATATTTTGGAGTCGATAATCCCGGCCCCACCACAGCTTTTAGTAGACTCGCACGGTGCTCAACGCTTTCAACTGGAGAGCATCTTGATCACTGTTACGTGAAGAAGCAGGGAACGAGTCATCATGTTCGCTGGCGCGGCTATCCGCCGTCGCATGACCACTGAAAGCCTCTCACCTAGCTAATAATTGACGCTGAGGGTCTCGCTCACCAGTACGACGAGACATAACCGCTGACTCAAAGGATCCATCCAGAAATCACGCGCCCGTGGCGCTATCAGAGCGATTGAAGGTAAGTAACCGCCTCGCGCATCTTAAAAGAAATGTGGGCCCTACCTTAGGGTGAAAAAAGGGAGTACAAATCTCTTTAGTCGCGTTGCGTGTTGTCAGAACAATACGGACATGAGAAGCCCCACGTGCATTTAGAATTACTGCCTCACGAAACAGATTGTGTAACCGGACTTTCTCACTCTTTAAAATTTGTTTCTAAAACCTGACACGAAATGCGTAATTTTTTAGCAATCTAGGCATCATGTCCGCTGTGCTGATCATTGAGTATGAAGGCGATCCACGCCTGCAGCCTCTACCTTTCGTCTCGCTTGTTGCTACCGCTATATTAACGATGCTTCAGAAAAGTATCGACTGAAAGTTCTCTTCAGCGCATAAATTGCTCGCGCTGATGTCGAGGCCGTGTAACAGCCTTGCATTGAACAAAGGCTTTTGATGACGTTGACATGTCTCGCCTGGTAATTCATTCGCAAAAATATCAGATGGTATCTAAGGCTTCAGTTTAGGGGCTAGACGAAGCCCACTTGTCTGGAGCCTCCTGAGTGGTACCAATGGGAGTCTAGTACCACTACAATCGTCACCACGACGTTGCAAAACATCACCTCATTTGACAGGAAGCAAGTGCGCATTAGCAGGCGCAGAATATAATTCAGAATACTCATCCTCCGAACTGGAAAGGCTCTTGTAGTGCCATGAGCCTGACTACCCCCCTCGAGTTCTATTTGTAAGCTCGTACTCGTTAGCCCTTTGAAAAACAAGCGACCTAGGCATTTTCTTCGAGTCGGACCCACCATCCCAATTCATTGGATAGATGGGGTCCACTTGGTAACCATAATGATTAGCACGTGGTGCTTCGGCAGCAATTAGTGCATTAGCGATAGTTAAAGGGGCACCAGACTAAGCATCGTCTGCCACATTAGGCTGGCTGTTTTTAACAGAAGATGCGTTTACACGTGTAGCTGACTTCTCAGCAGCTTTTGCCGCACATCACATGGTTTTGTTCACCCTGCAATAAAGTTCCAAACGTGATTTTATCAGAACTAACAAATTCTCCTTGTCTCTGATGTGGTTTAACTGTGACCACGTCCACATCATAGTGACTGAGTGACTATCGTTTAAGGGGAGGTGATGGAACAGGGTTAGCCTGTTACACGTAATTAACCTAGATACTCGAAAATTAGGATACTTTCGTCAGGCAATATATTCAAAAACACTGATGATTGGATTATATAGGCCGTCATATCAGCCAGCTCTAGCTGTTTAATTTACTATGGATTCGCGCATTGACTGGAGAGCAACACTTAAATATACACTTTTGTAACTACATTTAGTAAAGCTAGGACTAAACATAAGTGCATGTAACTATGACTTGATAAAATTTATTACAGTTGTACTTTTACTCCTATCGAGCGTTGTCAGTGTAGGTGTACTAGTACTGAAGCAGAACTAGTGACCAGTGCCCCGTTACACACCTGGTGTCGGTATGTGTGACCTGTACCGTCATGAAATCCTTATCATTCACAAATCCAACAACCCCCATTTCATCTTCAGACCTCATTTTTGTAGTGATCGTCGCTTTCGAAAGTAAAATCAAATATTTGCCTTTGGGTATCAAGCTTTATCCGTTGTTTCATAAGCATCCTTCGGAGCTAATTGGGTCATACAGAATATGTACTCACATGGTAAAAACAAAACACGGCATAGAAGCTGCTATTGTGAAGTTGAGCAGCCGATGATAGAAGTGTTGCCAGCGTTTATGCACTGGCTTGGTGGCATCCGTCTTCTCTCTGCATTGTGATTAGTCCCCTGCCTAATTTTTTTGTGCAACACTTGATCTTGAGATTTAAAAGGTTGTAATGGGGTTACACAAACGATTGTGAACACCAGGTACGCTGGTGTGGTACACACAGAATGAGATCAGCTTACTGATAAGCCGTACTATTGTATCACATACGCTAAGCGATAACACCGTACCCTATCTGTTATGGTTAGAGTATCTCCATGGTAATGGAGTTTTCAAATGGGGGGCGTAGTTCTGGTGTGGTACACCGGAAGAATCTCCATGAGACTGATTCGATTAGGTAGCATAGTCTCAAAGTTAAAGATGTAAGTGAGGTTTATTATCACTATGAATCAGTAAATTTATTCAATTCCCCTTTTGATCAATTTCAGACACGCGTCTTTCGAAGACGTCTCTGGTCGTGAGAGTTAAGGGCCTGAGTTAAGGCCAGGTAACTCTTGGGCATTAGTGCCACTTGATTCTTGGAAGTCGTGGTCTCCTGATCAGGTCTAAAAGATTGAGAGCTTGTACATACGCATAAAGTTAAGTCTCACGAAATATGCAAGACTTACGACCCTTTTATATTATATCTGTTTATTATGATATACTAAGAGATTCTACAAGTCAAGGATTCTTTCTTTGACTAAGATGTTAGGGTAGCTCAACTGCAAAAAGTTTGTCTTGCCGCAATTCGGGTATGATTAATATTAGGATGTAAGTGTAGCTCAACACATGCCGTGAAAAAGAGAGCGTTCTACTTTCATTGATCAATACACACATAACCAAACCCACAGTAAGCAATGTATCCATGTTATTTGCTTCTTGTCGTTGTCTTTCTGTGTACATTGTCCTGCTTTTTAGGCAATTGCTGATCGGAAATCTATGTAGTTTTCTAACTTTAAGCTAAGGCGGACAGGGATGAAAAAAATCAGATGTGGACAATCCATTCATAAATCGATGGAGACGGTCGACGTGTGAAAAAGGTGATGATACTAAAAAGCAACACTGACTACGAGATCCTGACGCTCTTATACAACGTTTAGCACGTTCTGAAGATGACAAAGATAATATTCTCGTATATTGCATGCATGATCTGTCGTTCTGTGTTATCCCTCAAGATTCGGGTTGCTACGGATGCTTTCGATGACAAAGGTTGACGACTTCAGATAAGTTAATAGCAGATACTCAATTATGCTGATTTACGTGATATCTAATGTTTTTTATTTAAATGCCATATAAAGACAAAAATCTATTTAACACTGCAAAATATTCGGATGTCCATGATTGATTATTATTACACAGTTTATCTTGCTCAAATGATTCCTTACTGTCAGTTACCGAGCTTAGGTCCCTTTATAAACGTGTTGTTTTTGCACTTGGGTGTTATCCTTCGTGCACCACAACTGCCTTGTAAAAACTTCCGGCGTCGAGTCGTGTTTGATAAGAACGATTCTGCTTCGAGTCTGGGTACACCATGAGTGCATCAAAATGTTAATGGCATCTTCTTTTGACCCTGAGCGGCAAGACAGCGCTGTAGCTTCCAGTCCACAATTCGCTTCAGAGAATTGTGCTACTATCTTCGCACAAAGTTCACGAACTCAAGCAACTACTGTTGTAGTAATTAGGCCATCACACTTGCTTTTTTTTCGTGTGGAATTATTGCTTAGATAAATAAACCTGCAGCACACCGGTCTTGATTGCTGCTGGTGCAGCTCTTTAAATACACCGACATATCCACGGTACGACACCACTTGTACAATTTTTTGGAACCGTCAACATCAGGAAGCTCCATGATATAGCAATCTGACACGCCTTATATGTGCATCAAAACGCAACAAAAAATGTTCCGGATAATACGAATGCTGCAACGGTGGACTAGTCTTTTTTACTTTCACGGTACAAGCTACAAACACTGAGCACAGAGTAAGGTGATTCCTCGAGACTTCAGGTACACGTGTCGTTCAGACGAAAGTTTCATCGAGAGAAAAGGGGTAAAAGTAGAACTGTATTTAGTATAGTAAATCTCCTGTTTATAAATCTAATTTAGTCTTCGTATAACTTAATATATATAAACATTTATTGTAACTATGCAATCACCAATCATTGCGTTCTTCGGTCGTGGTTCGGCTTAATTAGTCGATACCGATAATCGTTTTCAACCAATGAGCAGTGTGATATTTTTTCAACACAATAATAATTCAATAACAAAATGGGAATATTCTTGATGTCCATACAAATTATTCTTACTTAATATTTACCTTGTGTAAAATATCATGTAATAAAGGCACACCGTTACATGAGCTGTGTCTCATAGAGCATAAGAATGTGCTGTCGTAAAACCGTCGTTGGGTGGCATTAGTGCTTTTTGCAATCGCGATGAGTCTCGACTGTCGTGATTAGACAATTCATGGCATCGGACCTCGAACCTCTTTTGTCGTTTCTTTGTCTTGAGAGGTGAATTTGCGGAACACATTTCCGATACAATAATTATCCGAACAGAGCTCTTAGCCGGGTCAGTCCGGGACTCTGGATGAACCCAGTACATCATCTAGTGATCAAATGGATCGGAGAATAGAGCAAGGAGTGCTGTCAAATTCGTGAAAAGTGCCTTAAATTTAAAATCAGGTCTGTCAGAATTGACGCTATACCCAGCGCACGCTGTGCGAAATAATGATGATCTAGAAAAGCAACAAAGCCAAATGATAGGGTGAGATGCAGCTAATATTAAACTCAAATCTTTGTCCTTACCAGCGATTATTTATTAGAGCGTGCTGGATTGTTGCACGCTACATACCTACATGTAAGCACGTGACAGGATCTAGTTTAATCTGCCATTTACTTGAGACTAATGGTATATGTAATGTTGTCAAATGTTTACAAATTGACTTAGTGACTATTTCCTTCCGCCTTCCTTTAATCTTATACTTTGTGCAGCCACGCGGTTTGTTAATCAGGCCCACTAAAAGAGTTCAGGACAATGCAGACATGCATGGACGATGCGTTGTTGTCGACCATAGATCGTCCAGTGTGACACCCTTTACCGGAGCCTAAGCTTTTTGATCTTTATATTTGGAAGGATTTAGTTGCTATTGATTATGAGAGCTAATGAACAGATATCGACAGATGGTGATAATTGCCTAACATTTCCAGATGGTATGGATCACATTTGTACGGTCAGTGTAACGGGGCACCTTTTGTTTGGGGTGCCGCAAAATTTTACGTACAGTAGTACGTCCAGAGGAAGCTAAGCTACTTAAACGATTTAATCAAGTAAGTTAAAAGAGAGCTATAATCAATATAGTTAAGCTATTAATGTAACTTCACTCTTTATCTAACTATCTTGAACTACGTCGTCGTATGATGGCAACCTGCTCACCACTCATTGCGCGCGTCTAGCAGTGATTGGTGGCAATCTATGGTTGATGTGTCTTTAATCAACCAATCTTGGAGCAGCGCATGGATATGTTCAAAGAAGGATAACATTCCTTCAATATTATCCATCTTGGATAACATTGGTAGAATATGGTCAAGCTAGACAAAATTCCTATTGACACCATTTGGTGTCAATTTTATGTAACGGGCTACCCCGTTACATCACCCCCTTAATCATCAATCACCCGTTGATTGAAATATAATTTATTAGGACAGGGTCACCACCGTTGGATCACTCTGGGAAAGGGAGCACTTGTTGATCAAATCCCATTCATTTGCCAATCCAACGCATGGTTTCGATAACTACGCGAGCTGCTACTGCAGCAGCAAGAAGGGCGGCTGCACGCATGCGTGCGGCCGCGGAAATTGACTTTCACACCTCAGCAGCAGGCGGTTCGTCGCCTGTTGTCATGAATCCTCCACGTGGTGAGTCACCACGTGCGACAGGTACATCCGTTGCGTCTGAGGGTACCTCGATTCGTAATCCAGACGAGTTTGAGATAGAGCTCATCTATGTATGGCGAGTCGGATGATGCATCCGACTCGAAGGCGACTCCTCACGCCTCTGGATCACCCGGGCGGACATTGCAAGAGCCAGGTTAAATGGCTCTGGTCAGCGCGGCGGTATCATGTCTGAGATCTTCGGATCGAGCGATTTTTCCAACGAATCCTTGTTTCACGCGAGTCCATCCAATGGTAGGACGCGTGGCGATGGTGGTGATGCCTCTGATCATCACCACGAGCGGTGTAATTCAAGGGATCGGGGTAACACTGGTGCCAGTGCATATGCTGACACCAATTAAGAGGACAGGGACCAAAATGTCCTGCACCACGCTCCTCAAGTGGATTCTCCTTGGATGACGTCATCTAAAGAGTTGAACCGGTTTGCCGGCATGACCTCCGATCGGGATCGAATCGTGTTGTTGGATTGTAGGAAGATTTGCTTACCTGATTATAGCACGGATACTATCCATACTAAGAAAGAATTTTTCACCGATGCGTATTTCAAACATCGGTTGTACAATGGTAGCCGTGTGCGAGATGGCAAAGCCTTGGTACAAGGATGGAATGCCCTCATCCTCAACATCGAGTGCATTTACCGTGAGGCCTGGCTCGGTAAGCTTAATGCAGCTCGCATCAGGTTTGAGAAACGCAACCCAGTCGGTGTACGGTACAAGTTGCACCGACTGTCAAGAGAGGCAGGATTACCCTGTCTCTCGTGGGGTGATTCGTGTCCAAGTTTCCTGGACAACTCGATGCGTGCCCGTAGGGAGGCCTTCCTCCCCAATAATATCTACTGAAGGTTGCGCATTTCTTCTGAAATGGCCGAAGAGATTGACACCATGCAATCCCTGTACTCGCGTTCGGGGAGGTCATTTTCCGACGGCCCTTCTTCGAACGAGGCGGGTGGGTCTCGTCGTACTGATCGACGAGACCAAGGACATCAACAATCAGCTGGGCACGAGTCTACCAGCTGTCCCAAGCCGGTGGAAAGCCACGCCGGCTGACGAGGTTACTCGTCCGGGCGCCTTTCAAATCGCTGTGGTTCAAAATACGCTCTACTAGGAAGCGTTGAACACAGCTTAAGTCCACCAAAGGATGTGGTGGCGGTGGGAACACCTGATCCGGCTCGAGTTTAAGATCAGCTTGATGTTCAAAAGCTGAATCGTGTAACGAAACAGTTACACGATGAACTAGGTCATTATGGGACTCAGCGTTATGGGCTCCACAATCTTGTAAGAAGTACTTACAATTCCTTAGCGCACGAACGTTCTAATCGTTCTTTTCGTGACGATCTGTCTGTAGCTCGTCGAGACATCGCTCAACTGCGTGAGCAGGTCGCTTCGCTAGTCGACCAGACTGGCTTGTTAAAATGGGACCACTCGAAGGTGGTCTCGGCTCTCGACCGCGGAAGTGTTCTTCGCCTCTCGAAACGGGCTCGTACTGATAGTACGGGCGGAGACGTCCAACGTACAACGTAGGATGCGTACGCATCTTACGGGGCAGTTCAATCTTGTATGCGTTGCCCATTCGGCGCAAAACAAAATGGATCGATGTACCTGGGCGGTAATATACTGCTGCCCACGTTTGTCACTGCGTGTTATGGTAGGTTTATTGTAGACAGTAAAACAAGAGCATTTGCTCTTCCCTGTTTGTCTGCGTTTCTCTTCTGTCTGTCTGATGCAATTGCAAAAGAGTCTTGAACGAAGCGGATGACCGCTTCGCGAGTCAGAAGAGATTCCTCTGCTGATTCATCCTTGTCAACAGCAGTGCGCTTCGTGTGCACTGCTGAAAGAACGTTGTCTTCACCAGTGAGGGTGTAATCGTCCTCACTTTGGCAGTCATTGGCGATGCTGAACATACTAGCATCATCGTCATCACCATCATCGATATCGACCGCATCGATATCGGCACCCATCACGTCGACACCATTGTCGACGGGTGATGAGCAAGAACCAGATCGGTTTTTGCTCGAGCGAGTCCACCCCCTAAAACTAGAGTCACACTCTAAGAAGGCGGGTAAGCGTGGATGACGTAGGCCATTCACGAAGAAGAGTGCATGCGTTGTCAACGCATGCACCGAGTTGTTGATGGCGAATTCCGCCATCGGCAAGAACTCACTCCAGCTCGTAAACGAGTGGACATATCCTCGAAGTATCTCTTCGAGGACGCGGTTGACGCGTTCCGTGTGACCATCTGTTTCTGGATAATCAGAAGTCAACATCGTCAAACGTGTTTCTAGGGAACGCCACAAGGATTGCCAGAACTCTGCTGTGAAGAGGGGGTCCCTATCGGACACGAGTTCACGGGGTAACCCGTGAAGTCGAAAGATAGTATCGATGGAGACACGCGCACAGCCATGGGCTGTGATTGACTCCGATACGCCAACAAGATGTATCATCTCGGTGAACCGATCAACAGACACAAGAATACCATTGTTCTTGTGAAAGACTTTGGGAAACCCAAAGACGATGTCCATTGATCCGGACTGCCAGCACTATGCCGGAATCGGAAGAGGCTGCAAGGGTGCGTGGGATGAAGGACTAGGCTTCACCCGTTGACAAACTTCGCAAGCGCGAATGTATTTCCGCACAAATTCATACTGGCGGGGCCAGTAGAAGTCACGACTCACCATGAGGTAAGTCTTTTCTCTACCGCGATGCCCACCTGTTGGGTAATCGTGGCACTCATACATGATGCGCAATCGCAAATCATTATGAGCCGGAACAAAGACACGAGGTGTGTCGCCGTTGAATGCTGTATATTACAGCAGTCCATAACGAACAGAATACCGTTCGGTGTAAGAGAGGTATTGAGACGACAAGCTTTTCACAGCTTGATTACACGGATTGGATACGTAATCAATCCGTCGCAGAAAAGACTCATCTTCTGTGTATGCTTTTCGCACGTCATCGAGAAGATTTGAAGACGGAACACTCACTGTTCGTGTCGCTACAGTGGGATCACCCCTACTATTGGGTTGAGCAGTCGGCTCGAAATCGGGCCGACGCGAAAGAGCATCAGCGACGACATAAAGTCGTCCTGGCTTATACTCGACTGAGAAGTCGTACTACAAAAAGAAAGACAGCCACCTCACCATTCGTTGCGAGAGGTGTGGACTGTTTACGGCCGTGCGTAACGACGCACGGTCGGTATGTACGATGTAGGGCCTATCTCCTATGAGATATACCCGAAACTTGGCCAGTGCATATTTCATGCCCAGGAGTTCCTTGTCATGCACCGGATAATTTCGCTCAGCTGCTTGCAGCTGACGCGATTGAATGCAGACGACGCGCTCAACGCCGTCTGAGTCGTACTGCATTAACGCGCAGCCGATCGCAAAATTGCTGGCGTCACAGACCACATGGAATGGTCTATCCTGATCTGCAATCACCAACACAGGCGATTGCACTAAGCTTTTCTTGATGCCTTCAAAAGAGTGCTGACACTCAGTGCTCCATAACCACCTCTCGTTTTTCTTTAGTATACGAGAGAGATGTACTGTCATCTCGGCGTAGTTGCGCGAGTATCTGTGCAAGCACGCCGCCAAGCCAAGGAAATTTCAAAGTCCCTTGACTTCGGCTGGCACAGGCCAGTCGCTAATCGTCTTGATCTTTTCCGGATCAGGGCGTACACCGTTTTTACCCACGATGCACCCAAGAAGTGGTATTTCGTTCGCTGCGAATATACACTTCTTGAGGTTTGCGAAAAACTTATGCTCTCGCATTGAAGTAAGAACCTTGCGGACGTGAATTCTATGAACCTCCACGTCCGTCTTTCCATCCATAGCCCGGCTATGGACGAAGACATCGTCGAAGTAACTCGGTGCGAAATCGCGCACCGATCGCAACATATTTGTAACACATCTGTTGAACGTTGCAGGGGCGTTACTTAGCCCCTGTGGCATCAATACCCACTCCCAGAGCATACCACCGGGGGTGCTCACTGCTGTGTACGGGATGTCCCGTTCACGCGTGAGGATCTGACAGAATCCATCCATCAGATCCATGGATGAAAAGATGGTGCTTTTTGCCATACCTTCTAGGATGACATCCTTTCTTGGGATCGGCGTGTGAGCCGGTACCGTTGCAGCATTCGACTTGTTAAATGCATGCACTATCCGCCAACCTCCTGTTGCTTTTCGCGCACAGAAGGTCGGAGAGCAATATGGGGATGTTGATTCCCTCACATGACCAGCTGCTAAGCATTTGGCAAAGAACTTGTCGATCGCTGTGACTTGTTCACGATGCAATAACCACTGCTTCATGACGCAGTATTTCGAACCGGGTTTTAGTTCGATCTCATACCTGGTGCCTTTGTCCTTAGGCAGCTCGCATGGCACAGATTCCGGTAAAACATCCCTGAATTCAACCAAATCCTTATACAAAGGATTTGTCTTCAGAGAATCCCGAGATTGGGACGTGTATCGCTCAATCCGGGTCTTCTCATCGAGGACACTCTCATCGATAAGCTACTGAGAACCAGTTTGTTAGTTTGTTCTCAGCAGACGCTAGAGCCGACCGAGTATAGGCAACGCACTCGTACTCTGGGACGAGTGCGCAGATCTGCTTGATCTTGTCACTACGCAGATCTTGCAAGAATCGTTTAGATACTAGCATTGGCAACTTGACTACATCCGAAGCTGATTTCGGAGGTGATACCAGATCAAGTGTTTGAGCGCCTATACTTGATCCGTCATTCACCAAGACATTCACGGTCTCAGTGATTTCCTGGGAAAACACATCCGCAGGTGGTTGGGGATCCACACCCTCAACATAATTCTCGCGGGAGTTACCACTCTCAGGAACGCTAGAACTTTCTTCCATTACGTGTTATGACTGTGGGTGCACTACCACAGTCACGTCCTCTTCGATCGACTCTCTTTTCTTGATCGGGCTTGCTCTACGATCGACTCTCTGATAGTCGATCTCGCTTCAACGTGTTGTTCATCCTGAACAACACTAATCTTTCTCCTCGGATGCACCCTTCTTGGTGTGCATCCGTGTTCCAGTCCACTCGATCTCTTCAAGTGGTGAACCTTCGGCGCAGCCTGTGTCTCTCCACAGGTGCCGGAAGCTGGTTCCACAGTGCAGTGGCCTTCTACACTGTGATCTTGTGCAGTCATACTAACGACCGTACCACAAGTGAGGCCATCGCACTCACTCGTAGTGCATCCAAACGCTTGTGGAAGCTCCAAGACGCTCATCAGATGGTCACCCGATGAACATAAGGCAGGCATCTTCACGGATTGATGATGCCAGCTAACCCATGGCCGGTACTTTCTGGTTCTTTCAGATCGAGAATGACATCAAATTTGTCATCCAAGTCTAGTACAATGAAATCATCATCGTACTGCTTTCCTTCTAGCGTGTAGTGGACTCCAACTACACGTTTGTTCACTGCTATGGATGCGCCTGTTGCAAGGCAAACCGTCAGATGCTTCGGAGGGGGCATCGCTCAACATTGTTAAGCCTACTATGTTCTATCGACTGTCGTCGAGTAAAATTGTTCGACTCCCCACAGTCAATCAGAGCGCGAAGTGACATTCCACATGTCACTTTGATCTTCAAAGTGAAGAGGGACTCCTCACCACTAGGGGCAGTAATCACAGAGACTGGGTGTCGGGAGCAAATTTCGTCAAGAGTCCGACATTTTTTTTGACGTTGCTGGATCAGCAGGGTGCTCCACCCCTACTGACCCTGACCGTTTTTTGACGGTCCGACTTGCTGTCGAGGCTTAGCGGCATGGTCGGACCCACGCCGCGGACCTTTCCTTGACCAACGGTGGTCATCACGTCCTGAATTTGGACGTGTTGCAGTTCTCGGGACACTACACTCATGAGCGTAGTGTCCAATCTTCTGACAGCGATGGCATCTTGCCGTTCGCTTGTGACTCAGAGAGCGAGAGTTTTCGCTCTCGATGTAACAGAGTTCCATCGCCTCGGAACTTTCAGTTTCCTGTCGTCTCGACGGACGATAGTTTGACGAGTTAGCCTGAGACTGTCTCGGGCTGAAGTTTTCTTGTTCCGCATACGCTATCGCCTTTTCCAGTTTATAGAAGTCCTCTCGGAACATGTAGGTCTTCACCGGCCTATCTACAAGGCCGTAGATAAACACGTTGATGAGCGTGTGCTCATCAACAGAGTTTTCCGTAGCGCTAATTGCAAGGTAGCGTAGGTGCTGTGCGTAAGCGTGCACGTCACGCTTACCTTGCTTTAGCCTCAAGAGTGCAGAGCGTGCTCTGAACTCGGCTCTCGGCGACTCAAACGTCTCTTTGAGCCGAGAATTCAAGATTTCCAGCAACTCAAACACGTTTGGGTCGTGAAGCTTGAGCCCTAAGGCCCAAGTCTTTGCTCGTCCCGTCAAATTTGACAGGGCGAAGGTGACTTGCATCTCGTCACCCTCGATGTGACGGGCCCTGATGGCGTCGTCTAACTCGACGAACCATCTCAAAAGGGAATCTTCATCGGTTCCCTTGTACCTTGAGATATCAATCTTCAAGGTTTCGGGTCGACGTATGTGCGTCGGCCCACCCATCGACTGATGAGAGTCTTGCTTCTGTAGCAAGGCTATCTTCTGTCTTTCGACGGCAAGTTCCCCTTGTAGGAACTTGTTGATAGCAGCATGTTGCTGATATCTGCTTCGATAACCCAACATGCCACTGATGACGGGTTAGCCCATGAGCACACTCATGCGGCCGACTAACTCCCATTCTGAGTCACTCAGATGGGAGTAGCCTTCACGTGTGACGTGAAAGCTGTCGTCGTCTACGTCCAACATGTTCATGTTGGACGGACACTAAGTAGTGGTTGGACGGACTACAAAGTGCTACCAGGTATAACGGGGCACCCTTTGTTCGGGGTGCCACGAAACTTCAAGTACACTAGTACGTGCGGGGGTAGCTAGTCTACTCAACGACTCATTTAAGTGAAGATAAAAAGAGAACTGTATTTAATGTAGTTAAGCTATCAATTAAACTTTAAACTTTGTCTAACTATATTGAACTACGTCGTCGCCGTATGACGACAACCTGCTCACCACTCATTGTGCGCGTCTAGAAGCGATTGGTGGCAATCTGTGGTTGATATGTCTTTACCAACCAATCTTGGAGCAGCGCATGGATATGTTCAAAGAAGGATAACATTCCTTCAATATTATCCATCTTGGATAACATTGGTAGAATATTGTCAAGCTAGACAATATTCCTTTTGACACCGTTTGGTGTCAATTTATGTAACGGGCTACCCCGTTACAGTCAACTTTACTTTTCGGATGTAAAAAAGCAGTAGGTTTTATAAAAAAGAGAGAGAAAGCACAAACGCAGAGTGGCAAAGACCCCAGTCAGTATGTTCATCTGGTGTTTGCCTTCGATTCAGTTCTTCAAGACCACAGTCACTATTGCTTTGTAGGCAACTAGCAATATCAAAAATCTAGCATGAACTGCATCAGGATTGTCCCACTCGCTGTCAGGTACATCTACGTAAATTGAGGCGTGGTTCAGGCGATGGAAGTTTAGACCTCAAAGTCGGCTCGCGCTCGCGCGACAATGTCACCTTTCGAATAAAAATAGCCGTCTCACCACCAGCAATTTATTGTGATGTGATGTGACGGAATTCTACAACAGCTGGAGTGCCAACGGCTGACCTAACTGCACGATTCTGACACTCGTTTCCGACAGTGAGTAAGAGTTGAGGATGACAGGGCTCAATTACACTCCTCCGTGCCGTGTTCTCTTGATATTCAGCTTGATATTCAGCGTGTCGCAGATGATATCGATAGCTGGGGTGGACGACCTTTATCTGATTAAAAAAACAGATATCCATGGTATATATTTCGATAGCGATCGTCTCTTCCTCAACTGCCCCAAAAACAACCAATTAAATTGCACTGCAGCAATATAGAGGAGCTGTGATTATGAATTATATTCGCTGTTCATCTTGCTGAAACAGGTCGTTTATGCCAGTTACCAAGCCACCTCATTTCATCAAAAAGTACGTTACTGACATAAGAGTTATGGGCTCGAGCTGTACGAAGAGACTAACCCACGATCTTTACTTTACTAGCGTGTCTAAGAGCGTTTTAGGTCAGACGTTGTTGCACTCGGGTGAGCTGAGTGAATGCCAAAGAAATGAGCTCCACAGGCGCAGTATCTGACGATGGTCTTGTGGTTCGATAACATTGTCCAGCAAAGTGGCATATCGTCTAGAAAATGGGGCTTTATCATGGGTATTGTTACATACGCCCCTGCTTTCAACTGAATATACATCAAACACTACACACGTACCACACCGCAGTATGGTTTGCACAATACAAATTGCGCCACTGTACCTCTGCACAACCATTGTCGCACGACAATATTCATCTGTCATACAATTGTAAGTTTTTTTTACGAAGTAACACTCTTCTAGCACGCATTGGACGAATGAAGATCTTTGTGTTCGTAAAAAGAAATGAAGACGACCACGACGCACTCGGTAGTAAATGTCGAATACATCCAGTCCGACACAATGGCAACAGCCAGGTTTCAGAAAAAGATACACAAAATGTATGAAACGGAGGGGTACTTTTTACCTCACGTAACCGGATACACCAGTCGCAGAGAAAATCACCTATCGGAAACAGAAATTGTACTATACGGCCATTTGTATTTCAATCGATCATATCCTGGATCTGCTTAAGGACTAGGTGTTGAAAGTGCGTGACCCATTGATATTGAATCCAGAGATTCGACCTATAATGGGAATGTGTATTATGTTCTTTAGGGTTCTATGCATTGTAATTTGTACTATGCAGCTAGATGTAGGGATAGTTCTCGCTTGTAGATTGACAAAGCACTAATAAAGCCCCAGACGGGATTATAAAACGCATCTGGTGCGCGATACAACACAATTCGTTTACTTTACTTAACTGCTACTTTTAACACTAGGACATTGCCATTTCAAGAAAGATTAGATGGTAAAATCACTTGTTGTTCGTACGACAGATGCAGCATTTCGTAATATAGTGGTTGTATGAAGGCACATTGGCGCGATATTTGTCGTACTAAGTATTGTTGTGTGTAATAGGTGTGGAATCGGGTGTGTGTAGTGATAAGTTAAATGGTTGTAGCAGTACCCTTCATCGTGTTCGGGACATAATCGCCAAAAGTAGTTTTGCATCAATGCAAGTTTATGTTTTTCAAAGTAGCATAGCTGCAGCATCCGCTATATTGTAGTGGGCCGGGTATCGATGTGCTGAGATGACCACACCCACCTCATCCGCTGTCAGGGTTTGCCACTATTGTCGATTTAAGCGTGCCCACAGGCGGTCGGTGATGCCGTAGATTGTTGATGATCAATCGGCTCTCTTCGACCACTTGTAGCGGAGACATGCTGTTCGCGAACGTGCCGTAATCCAAGTAAGGACCACGCTACTTATTGATTTTTTATGTCCTTAAAATGGTAAGCCCAACTTGTATTCCATTTTACAGCGTTGTTAGAGTGGTTAGATGACGGGCAATAACGGACTCGGAGACCTATGTAAGCTGATATACACATCACCCATCGTCTAAAAAGAATATGCATATGGTCCATAAAAATCACCGAGCGGCGTGGGTAGCATGGTGGATAGTTTCTCCCGCTCAATTATTACACCAAAGATGCGGAAGCGAACTCTGTCGCTGGCCTTTTTATACAAGTAATCCAAATGGGAAAATAGATTCAAGTTGCAAAACATTGATTGTTGTCATCTCACAAAATCAGTCACTGTAGAATGTCTATAATTCTCTTATAGCTGTATAAACCTCGTGCACGTTGATAGGATGGAGTGATCGCCTTTTAATAATCAGCATCCATAATTTGCTTATGTGATCGTTTTCACCACGAACCGATTTTAGGCCGATTCCAATTGTGCGCTACAACAGTAACCTAGCCAAAGAGTGACTCTAAATATACGCTTGAGGTGGCGACAGGCTAGCTCGCACTTAGTGCGAGTAAGATACACTTAGCCATGATATTTGCAGAGAATCGCACAGAATTGCAGACAGACACATGGACAAAAAGGTACGATTTGAAAAATTCGGCATTCACCTTGCACGCACTCACCAGTGGATCACCCTTCGGGCTCGCAATATGCGCTTTCAATGCCTTGTTGGTAGCTGTATCTTCAGTGTTCTTAAGAAAGAAATTCACGTACGCGAACCAGCCTTAGTCCTCATTAGGGTGAGTAAAAATAATGACTGGCGTACTGCCGCTGCTCTGTTGTAATCCTTTCGATTTGTCGCATCTTCTCCATCCACCTACCGCCAATTAGTTGTGCTTGCCACTTTATCGTCAAGATTTCGAAAATGTGCTGTTGTGGATTGGAGACATTAGGCACGTAGACAAAGGAGGCCGTAACCACATACCATGCCTTTTCAAGAGCATCAGACAACTACATACCACAGTCGAAATCGATTCTTCGCTCTACAAATTCAAGTCTTGCTTTAACTCCATTTGAATGAGGTAGATCAATTAATGCTGTGATTCTGGGCGACCCCACAAAGATCTTCACCGAGGTCATCGCCGAGTCGAAGCACCTAGGATGTGCACATATCAGCTCTCCGTTGTTGGTTCCTCATGGTCAATATATTTCCTTGAGGTGATGTATCATTGAGTCACATACGCTGTCGTCGTAACGACTCGTCATTTTCTGTTCTGATCGATCTTTTCAAGCCCGGCTGCAATATTGATGTGACCCCTCGACCATCTGCTGTGACGCTTTGACTGACCTTATGTTATTATTTCTGCTTGAAGATACTTTCTAAATGTAATTCGTTGAGGACAACACTGCTCGAACCATGCTAGATAAACAATTCCCCTGAGTACTAGGTGGAAAGATGGACAGCATCACATTTTGGAAGACGCCACTCGTAAAAAATATATGAAGTTCCCTTAAGCGTTCCACTGTTCAGTGAGTACATGTCCATGATGCACAAGGTTTCTCGCATCTTGAAATTTTCCACGTGTTATGGAGACATCAAAGCAGGTTCAGGAAGAAATGTTGATAGCGTTTGTAATAATTAAGTTGCAAAATTAATAGTACATGTGCGTTGCATGCTCTGCCTACGGACACCATCGATCGGATTAAATTACAGTATTAATCTCTATCGATACACACACCGCTACTTAAACACTCCCATTGATAAAAGGTTTGAAGCAGATACATTTAATATGCTTAAAACATTTACATTGTTAAAGAAGTAAAGCGATCAACTAGAATTGCCTGCGTGAGGCCTATCAAGTACATGATTACGAAAGACTCTTTTTTATCTGAAGCAAAAACGGGATTAAGTAAGAAACAAAATAGAGATGTACATTGCCATCCTAAATGAAATCCGCCCAACGGAAAGCATGGTATAAAATCCACACAAATACTGTTTCGAATGCTTCGACAGAGTCTTCAGAGGTCCTAGTTGCCGCGTTCTACTTGTACTACACATACCGCCATTTCATCGCCCCCCTTTCCCGTTTCTATCACTTGTCTCCTACATATGCATGAACATAATCATAACCTTAATGCATTTTTCTAACGACAAGAATTGTTGTGGCAGATAGGCGATCGCTCGTTTTTGATGCGAATAGACTCTTTGCTGGCTCGCGAAGATCAAATAAAGCAGGGAATTTCCCTTAATGTGCCATATACGTCCTCCTTCACGTTGTCAACCTGTCGGTAGGTCGGTTTGTACTCTTTTGGTGGACTTGTGGAGAGGTAAAACTTGACCGTATTAATTAAAGGATTAGGTACTAGCGCAATAATCTTGGGTGTAACTCTAGCTGCTTGGTTTTAGTCATCTTATCACACAGTGTTTTTTTTACTATTGAACAATTTATCCCGCTTGCGGACTTTTGCCATGTACTTGACCGTTTTTAGCTTCTCGAGAGTTCTTGATCCTTGACGCAACAGTCCAGGGATATCACTTGATCAAAATTTAGGAAATTTTTAAACTTAATGAGGCCTAATATCCACCCGGACGAGAATTATTACGTTGATATTGAAGTTATTGAACTCTTTCTAATAAAAATATAACTGAACCGTAAAAAAATATGACAGCGCCTATCCGTATCTTAGTATCTTATGCCACGCGTTGCTCTAGAATTTTTAGCGTTTCCTTGTAATTAGTGGTTCACATCAAGTATGTAATGATCTAAATTGAAAATACCAGTACATACTAACAATGAAATTTGCAAAAATTCTTGGTAATACCTCTTTGCCGGATCGCGTATTGTCGTTGGCGATCACGGCTCACCAGATCGCGATCGTGGTTAATAAGATTGCGACCGTGGAACCTGCGTTTTGTGACATGTACTTATTGGATAATCCATACAACACATCAAGTCCTTCTTTGCGGAGTCGCAGATTGCGGAAGGCGGTATACAGTCCATCTCGGCTCCCCCACCAATCTACTTTTTTGATTTTGACACGTCTGCGTAGCTACTTCATGTCATACGGGCGTTTTTATCCTCATGTGTGCATCCTGCATTCGTCCATCTGACATCCTCCGCGATCGCGATCCGTGTGTAAAAAATCATAAAAAGGTTGTCCGATATCTTGTCCTGGACAATTGACATTCATATTTTACTTCTATATCTATCGTCATCTTCTATCAATTTTTTTGAACTTGAGATTAATTATCGTTATCAAATCTGTTAGCTTCAATCAATCAATCAGGGTCGTTCAATACTCATAAGAGAAACACGATCCTTGTGATTTCACCTTGCCCTTAACTGTCAAAACTAGTCACAATCGCTTTATCTCAGCCGTCCTCTGCATCTGATCTCGACATTCGATATTGATTGACTTTGCACAGAACATTTACTCTCCCAACTCTTTCCTTCTGCCTTCGATCTCCATATACGACTCTCTACGCCGGACTCACGTCAATAACCAAAAGTCAGGATGGGCAGACCACAGAACGCGTTCCGCGATCTATGGTCTGTCCATTCTGACCTCAAATCCTGGAACTTCAGCCGCTTTCAACCCAAAAATTTCGAATGCTTCAGCCTTGGCGCTTGGCGAGTACGGACCGTCATCTGGTTCAACTCTATTTATTCTAGTTGCGGCCTTTGGTAAGAAATGATACCTAGATTGGTTGTGACGTCCGGCGGCAACGAATTCGTCCCCCTTTTTGGGTGAGACAAGTTGCTCTCGAGTAATGGCGTGGAGTATTCGTATATTGTGGGGCGGTCAACAGCGAGAGAGCTACATCAAATTACCAGATGGGTCTATACCAGGATGTCGTAATTTGATTTTGTAGTCTAAAACACATGTTAGTCCAATATTTACATGACACCGTTTCAAACACGACCCTCAAGATCTTCAATTATCCACCTCTTTTACGTTCGTATTTTTTAGAAGGCAAGCATGACAGACTTTAACAGTATTAGATAAGATTGAGCATTTCGACTCCTATCTCGAGTAGTTAGCTGCTTGTCTTGACCGGACTCTAGGAATTCTTCCTGAGGTTGAGGTTCTCAAGGCTATTTTAACGCACCACATTGCGCAAGAGAACTTTCGCCAACAGAATGCGGGAATCTGAGAGCAGCTGAATGAAGCTGTGGTCGACTTGCAATGTAACGGGGTAAATCGTTACATAACAATTTATAAGAAATTGTTAATAGAATATAACTATAAGAGTTATATTCTCAGAATAGTGTCATAAGGACAAATATTCTGTAGCACTTTCGAGTAGTTCCTAATTGGTTGATATAGGCCATTATATCAACCAACGAAGACGCGCCACGACAGACGCACGCAATGAGTGGTGAGCAGATAACTGATTTACACATTTGTATTTAGACATAGTTAGATGAAGATAAATAGTGATTTATTGCAGACGTTAACTATTATAAATACAGTTCTACTTTTTACTCTAACCAAGTACTCGCTTCTTCTTACCGTCTTCCTCTGCACGTACGAGTGTACGTGAAGTTACGAGGCACCGCCTTATTCTGTCATCAGAATAAGTAGCTTGTACTGTCACCAGTACAAGCTTCAGGGTGCCCCGTTACACCTGGTAGCACTTCGTAGTCCGTCCAAGGACCACGTTCACATCCAACATGAATATGTTGGATGATGAAGATGACCAAAGCTTTCACGCTACGCGTGACGGCTACTCCCATTTGAGCAATCCAATTGGACGAGCCATCTCAAGAGAGAGTCCTCTCCGATTCCCTTATACTTGGAGATGTCAATCTTCAAGGTCTCGGGTCGGCGCGAGTGCATCGACCCACCAGCAGCAGCCTGCTGCTGTCTCAACAGTTCAAACTTTTGAGCACCCTGTTCTCTCAACAACTCTGATTGTTGAGAGCCTTGTTGGTGAAGCAAGGCTACTTTCTCGAGTTCAGCGTCAAGTTCATTTTGAATGAACTTGGCGATAGTAGCATGTTGGGCATCTCTAACCGCCTAGAGCTGAGTTCAGAGCTCGAACCGAACTCTTGAAGCTTAAGCAGGGTAAGCGTGATGTGCACGCTTACGCGCAACATATACGACATCTCACGAGATGTATAAGTTCCAACCCGGTTGATGAACACACGTGGGTTTCGGTGTTCATGCAGGGTCTTGCGGATGGTCCTGTAAAGACTCACCTGTTCCGACTTGAACTAGATTCCACTAGAACAAGCCATTTTCATTGCGGAACAGAAAGACTTCAGTCTGAGACAGGCTCGCGCCAGCTCGACATCATATCGTCAACCGAGACGATATGACAACGGAGGTCCAGAGCCGATGGAACTCTGTTATGTAGAGAGCGAGAAGGCTCGCTCTACAGACTACAAGAAGTTGCAGAAATGCAACCGATGTCAAAAGACAGGACACTACGCTTACGAGTGTAGTGCCCCTCTTCCAGTGTCTCGCAACACTGGGGGTAGTGACCGTCCACCTATGAGAAAGGGGCAGGGACACGGGTCCGCTGTTGGTGCAAAGACGCAACAACGGGATGGACCGTAAAAAAACGGACAGGATCAGTAGGTGCGGAGCACCCTACTGGTCCAGCAACGTCAAGAGAATTTGTAGGCCTCTTGATGAAGGTTGCTCCCAACACACTAGCGTTGTGCGTTGCTGCTCTAGGTAATGAGATCTCACTCATTACCTTGAAACTCGAAGTGACGAATAAGTTGTCCCTTCGAGCTCTAGTCGATTGTGGGGCGTCTAACAATTTTGTGCGGCGCCAATCGCTAGAAGATGGTCATTTCAAGTTTGTTAAATGTGACACACCTCCTGCTAGGATGACGGTACGTCTTGCGACAGGCGCATCCGTAACCGTCATGAAGCGTGTAGTGAAGATTCACTATACGCTAGAAGATACCCAATATGACGATGACTTTATCGTATTGGATTTAGATGACAAATTTGATGTCATCCTTGGAATACCGTGGCTCAGAAGGTACGAACCACGGGTAAACTGGCAACATCGAACAGTAACGATGCCTGCCGCTTGTTCATCAGATGTCCATCTGATGAACGTTTTGGAGCGTCCACAAACGTGTGGATGTACTACGAGTGAGTGCGATGGCCTCACTTGTGGTACGGTCGTTAGTACGACTGCACAAAATCTTAGTGTAACAAACGGTTACACTTCGGAGCAAAGTTCCGGTGGCTGTGAGGAAACACAGGCTGCGCCGAAGGTCCACCACTCGAATAAGTCGAGTGGACCGGGACAAAGATGTATCCCTAGCGGGAACATCTAGAAGAGAAACAATCGATCGCTCAGGTAAAGCGAAACGATAATCCTAGATCGACTGGAGAGTCTTTCGTAGAGGATCTCGCTGTGGTTGCGCAAACCCCAGCTAAAGGAAGTTAAGGGAATAAGTCCCGATATTACAAATACGGCGGATAGAGGTTCCCCAAAACCCGCGGGAATAAGTCCCCGGGAAGCCGAAGGAATAAGTCCTTCGAGGCCTGATGGAATAAGTCCCCAGGAAATAACAGAGGCATTGAATGTCATAGTCAATAACGGATCAAGTATAGGCGCTTATACACTTGATCTGATTGCGCCTCCGAAGTTGACTTCAGAGATCACTCAGTTGCCAACGCTCAAACGTAAAAGTTTCTTGCGTGATCTGCGTAGTGGCAAAGTCAAGCAGATCTGCGTACTCGTCGCTGACGACGAGTGTGTAGCCGACATAAGGTCAGCAACAGTGTTTACTGAGAACGAGAGAGTTCTCAGTAGTTCATCGATGGACGAGAGTGTCCTAGATGAAAAGACACGAGTTGAGAGATATGACTCCCAATCGTGGGAATCGCTCAAGACAAATCCTCTCTATGAAGATTTGGTTGAATTCAAGGATGTATTCCCTGAAACTGTTCCGTGCGAATTACCGAAGGATAAAGGTACTCGGCACGAGGTCGAGCTTAAAACAGGCTCGAAGTACTGTGTCATGAAGCAGTGGCCACTGCCTCGTGAACAAGTACTTGCGATCGACAAGCTCTTTGCCGATCGTTTAGCTGCGGGCCATGTGAGGGAATCAACTTCCCCACATAGCTCTCCGACCTTCTGTGTGCGAAAAGCAACAGGAGGGTTGCCGATAGTGCATGCCTTTAACAAGTTGAATGCTGCAACGGTACCGGATCAGACGCCGATACCGAGGAAGGACGTAATCATTGATGGTGTGTCAAAGAGTACCATCTTTTCGTCCATGGATTTGATGGATGGCTTCTATCAAATCCTTATGCGAGAACGGGATATACCCTATACCGCAGTTAGCACGCCTAGCGGCATGCTCTGGGAATGGCTAGTAATGCCACAGGGGCTAAGTAACACCCTGCAACGTTCAACAGATGTGTTACAAATATGTTGCGATCGGTGCGCGATTTCGCACCGAGTTACTTCGACGATGTCTTCGTCCATAGCCGGGCTATGGATGGAAAGACGGACGTGGAGGTTCATAGAATCCACGTCCGCAAGGTTCTTACAATCATGCGAAATCATCAATTGTATGCAAACCTCAAGAAGTGTATATTTGCAGCAAGCGAAATACCACTTCTTGGGTGCATCGTTGGTGAGAATGGGGTACGTCCTGATCCCGAAAAGATCAAGGCGATCGCCGACTGGCCTGTGCCGGTTGATGTCAAAGGTCTTCGAAAATTCCTTGGGCTAGCGGCGTATTTGCACAAGTATTCACGCAATTACGCCGAGATGACTGTACACCTCTCTCGTTTGTTGAAAAAGAACGAGAGGTGGGTATAGAAAGCTGAATGTCGGCGCTTCTTTATTGGTATCAAGCAGAGCTTGATAAAATCCTCAGTCCTAGCAATAGCTGATCAGGACAGGCCATTTCATGTGGTCTGTGATGCCAGCGATTTCGCAATCGGCTGTGCATTAATGCAGTACGATCTTGAAGGCGTTGAACGCGTCGTCTGCTATCAGTCGCGTCAGCTGCAACCAGCTGAGCGGAACTATCCAGTGCATGACAAGGAACTCCTTGCCATGAAGTATGCACTCGCGAAGTTCAGAGTCTATCTATTAGGAGATAGACCCTTCATTGTTTACACTGACCATGCGTCGATACGCACGGCAGTAAACAGCCCGCACCTTTTACAACGAATGGCGCGGTGGTTGTCATTCTTTGCAGAATACAACTTTACGGTCGAGTACAATCCAGGACAGCTTAATGTCGTCGCTGATGCACTCTCACGTCGGCCCGACTTTGAACCAGTCGTGAAACCCAACAGTGAGACATCCACTGTTGCGGTTGTGACGTCCTCAGTCTCATCTACAACGTTACATGATGATGCGAGGCGGGCATACCCCCAAGATGGTGAGATTGTGAAGTTGTTGACACATCTCTCACAACCATCTCGAGAATCGTTGAAACGATTATCGTCTGCGCATCGACCTGCATCAGATCGATACACTACTCGCAACGGTTTACTGTGTTATATAGCCGCTACTGGCGACACACCACGTGTTGTCATCCCGGATGATACTGATCTGCGTTTGCGGATCATGTTCGAGTATCACGATGCTCCTATAGGAGGACATCGTGGCCGGGAGAAAACATATCTCACGGTGAGTCGAGACTTTTACTGGCCCCGCCAGTATCAGTTTGTGCGAAAGTATGTTCTCGCATGCGAAGTCTGTCAACGAGTGAAGTCAAGTCCTTCATTGCGTGCACCTTTACAGCCTCTACCAGTTCCGGCAGAGCGCTGGGAATCCATCTCAATGGATTTCGTCTTCGGGTTACCCAAAGACGCACGCGGGAATACGTGTATTCTCGTATTTGTTGACAGATTCAGCAAAATGGTACACCTTGTGGCTGTACCAGAGATAATCACGGCAAGTGGCTGTGCTTGTGTCTTTATTGACACCATCTTCCGACTTCAAGGGTTGCCCTGTGAACTCGTATCAGACAGAGATCCACGATTCACTGCTGATTTCTGGCGTTCCGTGTTTAAATCACTAGGAACGCGCTTGAAGATGTCGACATATGATCATCCAGAGTCAGATGGTCAGACGGAACGTGCCAATCGTGTCCTCGAAGAGATACTTCGCGGATACGTACACTCCTTTAAGAGTTGGAGTGATTTCTTGCCAATGGTAGAGTTTGCCATTAACAACTCGGTGCATGCGTCCACGACACATACACCGTTTTACGTGAATGGCTTACGCCATCCGCGTGTACCCACCTTACTCGAGTGTACTCTGGTTTAAGGGGGGGAGAGACTCGCGCGAGCAAAAGTCGATTTGGTTCGCGCTCATCACGCTCTGACGATGAGGTCATTGCGTTTGATGCCGATATCGATAACATCGGTATCGAAGAAGATGATGCCAGTGAGAAAGCGGAAGCCCTCACTGGAGAAAAGATTGATGTTGCTGCAGTGCACTCACAGCGCACTGAAGCTAACGAGTCAGCAGATGAGTTCATACTGGCTCGTGAAACCGTAGTCCGTTTTGTGCAAGACTCCATCGCCGAAGCGGTGGATAAGCAAAAGCAAAACGCAGACAAGAATGGAAGGGCAAACACTCTTTTATTTAATAAAAGTGACTTAGTCCTACTGTCAACGGTTAATCTACCAAAGCATGTAGTGACTAACTTGGGTAGCAGTAAACTTCTACCCAAGTACATCGGCCTATTTTGTGTATTGCACCGCCTAGGCAATGCATACACGATCGAGTTGCCACGTAAGATGCGAACACATCCCACGTTTTAAGTTGGTCGGCTCAAGCCGTACCATCAGTACGCTGCTTCTTCCGATAAAGAACACCCTTGCGCTCAAGCATCTCACAAAGGGCCTTGTGCTCCCGATTGTGGATATCGACAAGGGTCTGAAGAGCAGTTATCTCAGCCCGAGACCGGTCAATATCCCCACAAACTACCCTTAGCTCGTCACGCCGAGATGTCAAAGCTCTCTCGTTCTCAAGCTGAGCAAATGCAAACTCAGCTCGATGCTTCAAGACAGTGTCCGCCAGTTGAAGACGCCTGTACCGCTCATGTTCGAGATCGCCGCGTAACGCTTGCTTACGCGATCAAAGAAGCCCTCGGGAACACAAGGATCGCACGACTGTGTGGAGAGCGTTTTCCCTCCTCCTCCACCTCCTTTAGAGGACTCTCGCGGTGGACAGCGCTATCTAGTTGAGCAGCTGTTGAAACACCGCGACGTGAACGGACGTCGGACGAGTTATCTCGTCCGGTGGCGGGGTTATTCTCCGTCCTGGGATACTTGGGAGCCCCGCTCCCAACTGATGATTGACGTACTGGGTCTGGTTGAGCAGCACGACGCGGCACATCCTGTGCCACAGAAGGACCGCCGTAGAAATTCTTCCCGGCACGGTCGTAAAGGGATTTCAGGTTTTCTTTCCCTTCGTACATCTCAGTAGAGATACGTACGCGCCACCACGGGCTAGTAAGGAGGTAAGCCTCCTTAGTTGCGCGCGCTGAGTTGTTCACACAACAAAGGACGGGTCTCCTAAGGAGAGACAGGGTAACCCACCCTCCTTAGACAGACGATGCAGCTTGTAGCGTGCACCTGTCGGGGTTCGTTTCTCGAACTTATCACGAGCTTTAATAAGTTTGTCGTTCCAAACGTCACGACCTACATCCTCAAGGTTATGGATGTAAGCGTTCCACGCTTGAAGCAGTGAGGGACCATCATGTTTGTGATTCCCACTGTACCATCGATGTCTAAAGAAAGCATCGATGAAGAATTCATTCTCAGTGTGATAGTCTTTCGCACTGGGGTCAAGGTGATGGATCCTTGACGAATCAAACAATCGTGTTCGATAGCGATCACTTGTCGTCGCCGACAAGCGATCCATGACCGACTTTGGAGACAGCCATGCCTTCTTCTCGGGAGCGAGACGCAACACACTGCGGTACCGCTCTTCTTGCGACGTGCCGACAGAAGTACTGGCACCTCGTTGCGAAGTGGTGTCAATAGGAGAACCGACACCACTGTGAGCGCCCGAGTCTTGCGACCTCGAGCGCCTTCGCTTCGGCAATGGTTCATCTGATGAATCAGATGAACTTAAGATGCTACGAAGCGTAGCATCGTCCATGCCACGCTTGGCAGGCGGCTTGGTTTCAACCGCCTTCGATACGGATCCGTCTTCCGTATTAGGAGAGTATGAGACACCGAGCTCATACTCTGTGAAGACATGAGTGTCTTCATGACGAGCGTCTGCATCACCAGGTGACACAGACTGAGACGCTTTAGCAACCGATGAGACATCAGTTGCTGTGGTTTCTGCTTCGGCATCCGCACAGAGACGTGCGGACCCGCTCTCAGCTTCCTTGTTCGCGCGCCGCATGGGCTTGTTTACCATGCGATGAAATTAGTGGACTGTGAACTCGGACCAACAAGTGCACAACCCGTCCCAAATGATTTGGGACAAGTTTCCATTTAGTCAATCAGTCACCAAAGTAACTGATGGCTAAGGAGGGGGGTGATGTAACGGGGTGAATCGTTACATAACAATTTATAAGAAATTGTTAATAGAATATAACTGTAAGAGTTATATTCTCAGAATAGTGTCATAAGGACAAATATTCTGCAGCACTTACGAGTAGTTCCTAATTGGTTGATGTAGGCCATTATATCAACCAACGAAGACGCGCCACGACATACGCACGCAATGAGTGGTGAGCAGATAACTGATTTACACATTTGTATTTAGACATAGTTAGATGAAGATAAATAGTGATTTATTGCAGACGTTAACTATTATAAATACAGTTCTACTTTTTACTCTAACCAAGTACTCGCTTCTTCTTACCGTCTTCCTCTGCACGTACGAGTGTACGTGAAGTTACGAGGCACCGCCTTATTCTGTCATCAGAATAAGTAGCTTGTACTGTCACCAGTACAAGCTTCAGGGTGCCCCGTTACAATCGCCTTTTATTTTGGATCCTAATCGGTGCTGCTGATGGCGAAATCATGCAAGCTGGGCTCTTCTTTAACACAAAGGTGGGGTACTAAAAAAATTGAATACAGATATAAACACCAACGCAGCTAACTTTCAGCGAGCAGTGACATATTAAAAAAAGGTTTGGAGAGTAAATGCTATGCGATTGCCCCAAAGCGATCTAAACGCTTGGTAGAAAGTAAAATTCCTTTGACGAATCTTTTTCAGAATTTAAGGATTTACTGTCGAGTTATCGTTAAGGGCACCCAAAACATCATTATAAATATCTAAAATACCTCAATGCTTACCGTGGCAAAACGATCGAATGATGTCAAAAAGTGATTTTGGCAACGTATATACGTCGAACAGATGACGCTATCACTTTAAGCTTTTGGCTCACATACACATATTAAAGTAGAACATATGTAGAAATACGATGCTGTACATAAAAAATAATGGTATGATGCGGGATGTGCAAGACGCTCGGGACGGTAACGATGTCAACCTGCATCCTTTTCCGTGCGAGATGGGATACGGGGACGGCTGGATGGGACAGTGCGGGACAGAACCCTATTGCAGCTATAAATAGACTCAAATCTACTACTTCTTTTCGCCTTCCAGACCTGTATAAGGTGTTGAAGGTGAATTGATTCGGCTAAGCGTTCCACGATTCTGGGTCGGCTATCAGCGTCACTGATATGCTGCGAGCGTTGGTGAACCGGCTTTTCAACACTCGCATGTTAAGTCAATTTGCCTAGTGTCAAGGTCGCCCATGACATGAAAGCTCGAAAATCGAGATCGTGTACTCCCATCTTACACCCAAGTCACATTTTGGTCCTCGCGACTAAGAATCTTGAAGGTTGTGGCGGCCTTATGTAATGATTAACTTTTTCTGTACTGCTCAAGGACAAACGTATATCCTTATTTATGCCGGGTGAAAGGCAAAATTTACCTCTTAAAGCATAGTGAACCTCTTGGTTTTGTCTTTTGCTCAGAAGGCAGATTTATGTGCACAACAAAATTAGAAAGCGCCTTAAGACGGATTACGACTACCACTTTTCCCCAAACCGGTTAATTTGATCAGCTCGCCATCTCGATTATGAGGATCGTCGCCGATATCCTTTGTGAATGGACACACACCAATTATGTGAGCCAAAAAAGAATAAGACAACGTTCTTAAATTGTTTCAGATATGGCGCCAACGCAATCATTGACGATCGCTATCTCGGCCCCGTTCAAAAAGCACTTCGTTAATTGTTAAGAACGCAATCAACAGCCACCGTGATTTGGATATCCAGATTAATCCCATCTTCTTGCACTTAACTGTACTATCTCGAAAAGCCATCTGGTACACGAATTGAATATGCAAAAATAAAAACGCGTTAGATCTGATCACAGCATTGTCGAGACAGGACGCCTCCGAGATCTGTCGTTATCAATATCGATCATCCATGCGAAACATCCTGTAACATCAATTTCATGCCCGTTAAATCACTTTTTTGCTTAAGCTCTTGGGTCGAGATTATCCGAGGAAAATTAATTATAGTTCAGAATGCAGGCAATTCTTCTTATACATAATATGAGTGGCTTATTCATATAATCTCCGGTAAACGTACCTCAACACAGGTTGACTTAAATAGGTTGTAACCGGTGCTACTCAGATTTATTGGCCCGTTCTGTGTGCTCCTCTACGTATACAACGCATGTACGATTGAAAAGCTAAGCAGAATGTGCAAGCATCTAACAATTGATGCTGTTTATTCTTTTGCCGTACTATCAGTCCGCGATATTGTTAATAATGAAATCATCGTGCTCAAGCATCTTCAACATATGCTTGTACTCGCGGTGTTGACTCTTCTCCAGATTCTAGAGATCGAATTTCTCGCCGCTACACCGATAGCAATATCCTGACGTGCTGCGTCTAGCTCGTCGCGAATGATGCTGTTTAGGACCAGTTTCAAGATGCGCAAACGTCAAAGTCCGATCTGTCAGTCTTTGATCTAAGCATTAACTATCCGCAAAGTCAAAATATTTTGACACCACTTCATAAGGTGTCAGTTCTCATTGCGTTACTCGTGCTTGAAGCGGTCGAATAAACTTGTAGCATCAGTTTAGTTCTTTGTATAAGTCGGAGAATTTGGTTCTTCCTCCGACTCCTCCCTCGATTAGCGCGAGCGGCGGTCAATGCTTCCTTGTGGAACGTATTTTTAACTACCGCAGTGTGAAAGAGCTAACAACAAGATATTTTTTACGGTGGTACAGCTGCCCGCCTTTAGCTGTCAGATGATTTCTTCGTTCAAGGGGAATATAGATGCGCATGGGATTGTCAAGCAGTAGGACAAGTGAAACTTTAAGGAAGTTTCATTGAAAGACAATCTCCTAAAGCACTTTCAGAACGATAAAACACTATCACCCCTTTCGTAAATTGTAGAAGGGGCCCAAACTCTCCAGTAGGAACCATTTTGGCGTTAAGCTGTAAAATGGCACAAGCCAAGTTAATGCTAAAACACTAGCAAGGATCACCCTAACGAAGCAGATTATTCCGGCCTCTCTTATCACGCGATGAAGTTCGTAACGTACACCGGTAAACTGTTGACTGTGATTAGTACGGACCGATTTATATAACGATTACCTTGTTATTGAGTCGCTCGCACGCATTCGTGCATACCGCACTATTGATAAATCCGCACTGAAAAAAGGGCTTGAAAATTTTGTATGGACCGCGGTAATTTTGAATGCAGAGAATTAGTGCGGATTCATAATAACCGAAAACAGCGCAATATGTAATACTATTTTTGGCTACATGATATAAAGCCCAGTTGTAACGGGAAAGCCATCGTAGTGGCTGCGTTATTTGCCAATAATTTGTTTCAGTTCCGGCGTCAATTGCACTTCGAGCCATCAACCACTGACATCCATGGAGTAGCTAATTATAGACATACAAGCGTATGTTAAATTACAACTTTCTCGCATTTCGTTTACCGCGCGTACGGATGTGGCGGTAAAAGCCAAGAAGCGTTTGCCCATATTCGTTAGCATTCCTAACCAAAAACCGTTTTTACGCACGGTGCCTATCCAGTTACCTTTTTTTAATCACGCGCGTTTTATCGACCTCCCACAATCGGGAACCTTCGTCGATTACATTTGAGATGAAGAAAGAGACAACACGCCAATCCAGTTCGATTGAGCAGGGTGGAAAATAACGTAGTTTAGTATTTTAAAAAAAAATCACGTAATTTGGTACTGTCATTGTGACAGGCACACTTATCCACATATATGACATATCTTCGTCCAGCTCATTCTTTTAAAGGCTCGTATCTTTAAATCCATATAAATAATACAAAAATCAGTGTAAAAATAAATAAAAAGTAGCACTAAATAAAAAGATGATGCACAAGAAACCAACATTTTTATCATGCCATACTCTAGGCTTAGACCAGTTTGAAGCACTAAGGACATCGTCTAAAAGACCATTCGTTGGGTATGATTGGATTGCATTCTGGAAATTCATCATGGGTGCATCCATTCTCGCATTTGAAATGCCCGTGATGTAAACTACCATGGTCGTTTATCACCACTAAACCTAAGTGTAAGGCCGTTGTCGCAGGTGATCAGGAAATGAGCTTCGTCCATGCTACAAAGAAGGTACACATTCAGGTCTCCTGACTCGAACCCCCGGCTTAGTCGTGCAAACGATACGCAACAATTTTTACCATGTGGTCCTGCTGCGCGGCACTGACCATGAGCTTCTCGCTCTGTGCCCGACAGACTATGTCTGCACCTCCTATCACGGCAAACAAAGTCAATTAGTAGATTAATTGTATGTAAAAGAGTAAATATACAATATACCACAGACTGCTTAACCCATCGTGTCTTGATTGTGTCGACGATAGGTTTATCGTCGAATGGATCAATGGATTTCTAAACTATACATTTTCGCATCGTTCATGACAGTGCGAGCAAGTTTACAGACTAGGGGTGGAGAGAACTTGACTCCAGGGATTTAAGCCGCATGAATTAGGGCAGCAAATTGACGTTTAGAAAGGGCAACGATTTAGATCAGTGCCGTCCTTTGTCAGCGACAGCTTTAAAGTTTACCCTCTTTCGAACAAATGGCACGAGTGCTAATATCAAGTTTGGATTTTTACCGCCGTATTCACCAACTTTATTGCGCATCTTTCACCATTTTCCTGGATTTAAAGTGATTGGCCTGCGCACAGTCAAGTCGGTAACATTCTTTCTTAAGACCACCTCAGTAAACGCTGAAGTTTCCACAAAATGTCTGAAGTAAATTTGGCGATCGCTCTGATAATTAAACCTTGTTCGGCATTCTGTTCTGCATCAATTATTATCCAATCAATCGCAGTAAGCAGCGAAGTTGCCGATACAACTGTCGTAGCTTGCGCTTGCGCTTGTTGACAAGTTTGTGATCTTGATAGTGATACTCGTCATCATTGTTCTCTTTCCTTATCCTGCATTTTCATTTTCATCATGTTTCTCGCTATCGACATCGCCTGCTAGGACATCATCGCCGGCAGTACGTGCAAAGGCAGCGATAACAGGCAGTGGGGGGCTCAATGCCTCGACACCGGTTCACCCCACTATATAAGCACGAACACGGCCAAAAATTGAAGTGAGGATGACGTATTTTTATTGTACAGTATGTTATTACGAATCTTGTAAATTTTTCCTTGCGGAGTCCGCACGGACTTGACCTCTTGAGACACGACTCCCTCAGTACAGTCATGTCTCCGATAAATTATGGGTATGGTGTACGACAATCAACAAAACTTAGCAGAGGTTATTCGCGTTTCGTACGTAGGGAGAAATGAACAATTGGGTGATAAAAAAGCGAACCTAAGCACACAATTAATCTTACTTCCCTTGGCAAACGTAAAAATTGTTCCGTAAGTCTTTCTTTGCTAAAAATATGAAAATCCTCAGGCTACTGGATATTTTGCTACCATCCCTTCGGTATGAGACGCACCCATAGCATCTTTCGTCGGAGCTAACAATTATTTTACAGGGAAAGCTACATACAAACATTTTTAACCGTGTCTTGCCTGTTGATGTGATATCTGATCAGTATTAAAATTTGCAGATCCGTCTTACCAATAGACAACGTCTGCAAATGTGCAAACTCAATGATATGAATACAGACTTATCTCAAACGGCATTGGAGGAATGGGCAAGGGTGGAGTTAGGCCCTGTCAAAACGCTGTCACAGGCATAAATCAGCAAGATTATTTGTAAGTTGCCTATTCTGGAGAATATGATTTCAAGCAGACTAAATACAAAGCGACAGCGACTAATTTAACGTCCACACTGATAGATGCTTTGTCAGTTTGGGATGATGCAGTGTCAACACCGCGGACTGAATATTTCCGGGGACATCAACTGTGAGAAGGCTCATCGGCTTGCTTAATTGCTTATACTCCTGACGACGCCATCACATTCTCGCAGAAATGGCTTCATTAATTTCAGCAATTTCACATACTCCGCGCTATCATCATCTATGGTGAAAGCGGCTCGGTGGACGTGGAGGCTATGAATAAAGCTCTGCCTGATGTAAAGAAGGTCATAGCAGTGGACGCATTGTGTGATGTTTTAGCATGGATTAAACCGGTAAAAATTGATACAGTTTTTTTTTAAAACCTACCTGACAAAATTCATTTGCAGGACTGTACTTCAGCGGGACACCCAACAGGACCATTGCACAACAAGAAATTAAAGGACACAAAAAAGACAGGGTGAGAATTTTGCAGAATGCTTGTTGCCATATGATATTACAGGGGTATGACTGACGTAGTATGCAGTCGCGAAATACAATTGCGCTCACTGCAAATGCTGATGGCTCTGCAGCCTTTTTCGATTGGGAAAGCCAAGAAGCTCCGATGCTTTGACAAGAATTCAGGTCAAGCACGTGAATATTTTTATTGCACCAACATTAAGGCTTCAACGTCGAGTTTGTTCTTCCAAATATGGCTTGAAATTAAAACAAAAAACGAAGGTGCGTAGCCATTTGTAAATAGAAAACGCATAAATCGAATACTGTATTGTTTCGGATCAAAAGTATAGATATCCTTCAGCTGTTTGACAACGCTCCATCGTATTCGAAAAATGACCTTACGTTAACGTATGTCAAGGTCCAGCTACTTCCACCACGTACGACCTTTATAATAAGCCAATAGATGCTGGTGTCATCGCAATTTTTTAGCGGTAGTATTGCCGTTACCATTTTTAGAATGCAATCGACTGTGAATAGCGTAGCGTTTCAACATTTACAAATTCTACCAACTTACTGCCATGCGCTGATTATCATTTAATAAATAAATTTTTTTTACTCTGATGGCTGCCTGGAACAAGATTTTATGCACTACCATTTCCAACTGTTTCACCCCACGGGGCTTATTCGATTGAATTGCTAAATTTAAGTTCACTGGAGGTATAAAGGAGGCAGATGGCGCAACGGAGGACGAGAAGGAGGAAAGTGAACGGGAGAAAGAGCCGATAGCACAACTCAAGAAGCTGCGTGTCTCAGATCTCATGAAGACTATGAAACTTCTTGATCCCATTGAAGAGGATGAGACTGCTTATTCTGAGCTAACCGTCAATGAGATTCTAAAAGATGCTTTGGAGGCAGATGAAGAGGAGGAAAACAAGATATGCGGCACCTGTCGCAGAAACTTCACTAGAATTGAGCAGTTCAACCTCTTCGTGATGCCTGCACCCTGCTCGACGTATCCCAGGAACGCCACCAAGCTGCTTATAAAGTCCTTCGCAACATCCAGCTTAATCTTCGCAACATCCACCGCCCAAACCAACCTCGAAATGTGGTTCAAGTAGTTTTTCTTTTCTATCTTATGAAACAAAGTGCTCATTATTTAAGGGGAACGCCCTATTTATTTATTAGATAAAACTTATAACTTAGCGGCCATAGAATGAGGTTCGTGAACGCGGGTTTCGATAAGATACTAGAGGTTATAACTTATCAGGTGGGACGCATTGAAGGGAAGATTGTACATGTAATTGTGGGATCGCATTGTTTTTTTTACCACGCTGATCCTAAACGTACACTAATTACGGTCATCATTGTATTTTATTTTCTTGAATATATTGCGAAGCACGATCATTTGTCAAGTCACGCATCGCTTTGAAATTCCCCAAAATTGTAGATGATTGTGTTTTATACTTGTATCAGCCACAATGATCCCATTTGTGATACCTGTACTACCATAGATGCTATTAAGAAACATCAATAAAGAGCTAGCATTTAGTGCGATGGTAGCACGTACTAACTTCAGTGCCGTAAAGCTTTGGCAAATCGAATATCCTTGTTTAACGACGATTAAATGATGGTTCCAACAAGCAATCTAACACTCGATGAAAAAAGAAGCTATGCCCATTTCTTATGAGTGACAATAATGGCTTTCGATCTCGATTTTCTCGTTCGTGGCTGTTATAAAAGTAATAAAACCAGCTCTGCACAGTCTTCCTTACTGTGATTTATTTTTGCAACAAATTCTAAATTATTGGTATGATCATATCTACCGCCTAGTTTCATGTCACGAGAATGCGATCGACTTCAATTTAAAGACAGATGGTCCGATTAGTCGGACGACCCAAAAATTTCATGAAGCTCGACAAATTTCGCGCCAACTTCGTGTATTCGATGTACTCGACTATGTTTTATCCATTCCAGGACTGCTTGAGGGAGTTTAAGATATCTGTAGGTCGGTATTACTGACCGACTATCCGATGAATGCGAGCCAAAACTTAGAATTCTCTATATCAACCAAAATAATTATTGCGTAATCCTACATTGGAAAATGCTGCAGTCTGATTCGAACAAGCAGCACATGAATTCTAAAATCTTCTTTAAATGTCGTTAGCCCTCCTGTGATTCCGCAACGATCCATGTAGACGCGCTCTCAGCTAATACCGCCGTTAACCGCATGGGTTTTTAACCATGCGACGTGTTGAGATGTCTAATGAAGAAATCGCTTCAGAAAGTGATTACCTTTGCTTCTTATGACCTGAAGAAATCGCTTGATCATAACTTAAAGATTCACGTCTGATTGGTGGCTAGGGTGGTAACGGGATATGTCTGTAACACGATGTTGTTAAATGAAGTAGATATCAAGAGTTCAAAATCATGATAGCAAGAAACAAATTAGGGTCGCAGTAAAAAAAAATCTTCTCGTTACGTGATATAGACCATGAATTAGCAACAAATATGCCGAGCTCGACATATGTGTGCAGTGAGTGATTGACAATTTATTTTCCATCATGTTTGTATTTCGACATAGTTAACGGAAGACTATAAATGGGATTATATAGGGATTTATTGGTATGCGATTGACGATTTTTAAAAAGTCCTAGATATAAACTTTATTAATTCCTCTTACTTTGTCGTATAACCTTTAATGCACAAAGTTTGCATGAAGGCTAGAGACACCCGCTTCCAATGTGCTTTGTGTAAGTACCTCGTACTGATTCAGTACAAGGGCTTGCTCCCCGTTACCGGCAACGAAATGTGAGTCGAGATTAAAGGCATGTTTACCTTTATAACATATTTCACCCATCTAGCGGGGGCAGTGGCCTCCATCTTGATCGTATAACAACAATTAAATACTTTACAAATAATAAGCTGACCAGGCTAGAGATGGTTATTGTGCTTTCGACACCGATAAAGTTGAGCATACAGCGAGCACACCAATAGAAAGACATCCATAACCATTATTAGTGTCAAAGAAAGAAAATGCGTGTCTTGCTGGATAATTGCAGTTTATTTTAGGGCGGAATGACTGGTCACAAAATTACGACAGGAATCCATTGTAGTCAGCAATATCAGAACTACTAAATACTATCATCTGTCATTTACAACAGAAGCCGACCTATGGTCATTAAAAAATCGACACTATTTGATACTAGCTGATACCTTGTAACTCTTGCTATACCTAGCTTGAAATCTGTTATCTTGATGATCTTCAAAGTTTCAACCGAAAATGTAAAACAAATCAGAGTTCGTAGTCACGAAAAAAGCAGCTTGTCGTCGTCACGGCACGCAAAATTGCCATGAAGACGACATCACTTATGAATACTAAGCCAAAAGCATTTACCTTACGATGTCGAAATGTAGTTTGCCTTGCTCGTCTCTTTTAATACATGAAAATCTATTAAGTACATAAATAAACAAGCCTTTGCTATGGAACACAGGTGATTCTTTGACATAGATCGCTTGCTAGAATGATTATCACCGTTCTTTATTTTTAAAATTTTAAAAAAGGTAATATGCTGCATCATTTAGGTTCAATTTCGTACGCGCACTAACGTGGATAAAAACACCCAATTTTGATAACGCAGACTCGCCTGAATAAGAGCATCAATGTCGCAGGGCAATGCGTATCGATGTATAGCGTAAAAAGATTAAGAAGCGTAAATTACCCTCAGTCTTCTGGTAAAAATTTTCCAAAGAATAGCGATACATAATTAAGCAATTAACACGCCTGGATTAAGGGTATTAAGTTACTACAAGCGACTTTTGTTGGTAAGGGCTTTTGTTGTGAGGTTCAAAATGCATGGTAAATAGATTCAGGTCCTTGTTTTGCAATGTCTCAAACTTCTATAAGCCTTTTAAAAACTTCGACTGTACATTTCATATTGCTTTTTTCCGTATTACAATCGGCAATTGACGCATTATTAAGTACACGTAAGTAATCGCCACGTAGTGTATCAATAACTGTATCATTAATCATTAGTAATCGCCACGTAGTGCATCAATAAATGTATCATCAATCATTAATAATTACCATGTCGCGTAATATTAACCGTCGCTCAGTTACCGAGGCGCTATTTCAATATCAGTTTAGACGTCAAGCTCCGCTTTACATATAAGCAAGCACAAATTTTTTTTAATAGGCAAGCAATCGCGCACGTCACTATCTAGGTAGGTGTTGTAAGACACCGACCAATCCCATCGATTTTACATGAAAATGCATCCACACTCGTGATTGGTGCAAATTCTTTAGTCTTCCTCATTTATGTTGATAAGCATTCGATTCCATTTAAATCGCGTGCACGCGACGCGTGTAGCAAAAAAATTTCCTGTGCACTTATTAATGGATCTCTATTTTTATTGTTTTTCTTGGTCTATCATTCTATTTTTCTGATTCTCATAATATTGTGAAGGAGTACATAATGATATTAATGCACGAGGTAATCAAATACAAGCTTGCGCGCAAAGACCAACCAGGTGCTCCTAGTACCACATATATATCAAGCATCGCGACAAGCAAAATGTAACTTTACAATAATCAAGCTGCTAGGTCGTTTTAAAAAGCATAGGAGACTGCACAAGCGTGCCATTAATATAATTTTACATTAATACAACAGAGATAGCGTCTACAACGTCAATAGTCTCCAATTTAGTATTTAAGTTACATTATTTTGATTCAAAGTTCTTTCCGAGTCCTTGAGGGTTTAAAGCGATTAAAATTTCCATTATTGTACAGTGACCTTCGATTTCGCAACGTCCTCATCTTCGATTCATGAGTTACAATTAAGGCTGCTACCACGGTCTCAATTCCAAAAAAGAACCGAAACAACGATAATGCAACTGATTAAATCGTATGGGTCGCCCCGTGATAGTCTCTCATGCACTTGTACAATTGTCTTCTTATTTATGTGTATTGCTCGCGCTATCTAGAGCACTGACAAAAACGTCCAGAAAACGAAGTCTCTTGGGTATCAAAGAAGATTCACCTGTATAAAATTAGATATCGAGACAGGCACAAACATGAGCGCCCAGTTACATTAGCCACCAAGCTGGTTTAAACACTTCCATTCCCAGCGGCTCATTCTAAAAGTAGATAAACCTTGATCAGTTTTGCATTGCAAACATTTATTTGTCGCACAACTGAAAAGTTTAGACATATGGGGATCTTGCATTGACCTTGGCAGTCTCTACTCGGATTCATTGCCAGATTATTCGTGTGTACACCCCGTACAACCCGTAGGGCGCTTATCAAGACCTTTATTACACAAGCAGCTAACATAACTCCAAGCTCCATAGCTCCCATTGCACGTTCTCTATAATGTTACAGACTTAAAAGGTCAAAATCCCGTCATATGCCCGCTTCTTGGATGTATATAATATCAGGGGGTCGCCTAAGAAGATATAAACCATGATCAAATACACTTTAAGCGTCACAAAGCAGTGATTAGTAGTGTATATTTCCTATCTGTGCACCAGAATTTTAATTGGGAGCAATTACTCAAACTTTCTCGCGCTCATGGTTTTATCATCATGAGTGCGATCGACAATTGGTGAGTGTACATGGGTGGGCGCAACCTTGCAAGCTAAAAATTATATAGCACCATAATTATAATTGCTTTAACGGATTGTGGTTAATAAGGCTTACTGTACTGCATGAATAAAAAATACGAACACTGTAATTAATTTTCCTGGTCACACTGGGCAAAAGAATCTGGGTGGGCGTAAGCGGGTGTGGTAATTTGACTTATGATTGAGTTGGAAAGTAAGCGCTATCTATTAAATTTGCTGTGTACACAGAATACCATTATTTATAGCCAGATTGTCACCCTCCATTCGCGATGTGAAAGTGCGCTAGTAATGGGAAATTTTGTGATTGAACATTAAAAAACTCTCATAAATTGTGGTAATCAGGAACATCTTGTCCGGTAGATCAACTCTGGAAAAGCAGTTGACAAGCCTCCACATTGTAATCAATAAATGTGTTTACCTACAAATAAATAGTTGTCCAGGAGGATGACCATTCATTTCCCCGAATCGGTTTTTAAAATGCTGCTTTGGAACATGGAATTGTTATTTCCGCCATACGTTGTACAATTTTTATCACATCATAATTTCTGCTTGAATGATTACAGGCGTACCACACCACAATACCACGTGCTCTTGTATGCAAACATCAGAGAGCTTTCCTGGTCGTAACATCGATGTAAAGGGTGGGAATTAATTAAAAAGGGAGCGACTGATTCGTTTTTATTTCCCAAAACTACTTATTTTCTGTGACTTGCACATGGGAATTACGTAGCCGACCTCGGGTATGTAATCCAAACGTTGAGCCATTTCCACATCATTTTCGGTAATGATTTGCTAAAAGAAAACTATCGATCTCTTTGACATTCCATTTTAAACTTGGATGACAAGCTCGGCTGATCATTGTGTTTCCACCAGAACCAGTCTCACGATAGCCAAGTGACAATGAGTGCATATAAGAAAGTGAAGCTAGACAATACATTTAGGTAGGCGTATATTCCATAGAAAAAAACCTCGGTGACGTGTTTGTTGGCCACAACGGGTGGGTGATTTAGAATTCAAGGAGGAAATTGACAATGAATTTAATGAGTACCAGGAAAAACATGAGAGTAGAGCGAGGTGTACAGGTAGCTCAGGACGTGAAACCACGCACAGCGGTCAGCGTGACTTGATAGTTCGCAGCGCGAATACCGATTAACCTTTATGGAGATGCTGCGGTGCAATCCGCGCAACACTGGGTCATCCCTGTGCTCATTATGTAGGTAATTTGTGCGGAAACGTACCATTCGTATCGGGACTCCCACCTTACTCTGGGGGCAATTGAAGAAGTTAGAAACTGCTGGAGTAGGAATGTAGAATAAAGCGACAGGACGAAAATTTCCGGAAAAAGTGATCGCGACATGAACTCTAGCACGAAGAGGCGTATGTATATAGAATTTACGTAGCAGAGCAAGAACCAGGTCTGTCTAGCTGAGTACTGGTACCTTCAGATCCAAAGCTACCTAAATATAAATATGTGGTTTGCGAGTGTTTGTTGTAGTGCGATTTCTGTAAGGGTTATAAGCCCAAAGACAGACAGACTACGCGGTGCTGCTCGACCATAACGGCACACAAGATCAAGCATGCAGTCTTCGGGTCCTAGCAGCAACGAAGATGGACAACAAAACTGGCTTTTACAGTGCTCCTTAAAAAATATTGAAACAATAGGTCAAGTTTTATATATTTATTTATTTTTTAGTGTCAGGTATTATCGTATTAATTGCTTTAATAGGTGCTGTAACATTAACAAAAAAGAACAAAAAAACATATAAACAAAAGATTTATAAACAACTTTCAAGAAATTAATTAAAGGTAATTTTTAATGTAAATTCTTATAAACATTATTAGTTGTAAGTATAAACAACCGTAACTTAATTGGTAGAGTATTAGCCTAGGAGCTTCTACATGTGCTTCAGGTAACCATATATGAAATGGTAAGATAGGAACTTTCACAGCAAATGTCAAAAAAAAAGCCTACAATTAATTTTTTTCATTTAAAAAATTAAAATTACTACAATATAATATATGATAATCTGTAGCACCAACAGGTAAAAGTATATGAATAATGGCTATAAACATAAATAATGAACCTGCTAATGTATGCATATTATTAAAATGGAGAAGATTGGGTTTTCTACAAGGACGCTATAATAAAGGCATTAAAAAATTCTGGATAAATTGCTATCAGCCGATAGCAGCCGGAATGACGAATTTAAAGGAGCTAAAAGAAGAAGCGGGCTAAGATGATTTTTTTAATTCAAGGTTCGCTCTCTATGAAGATGGCCAAGCAAGTGATGATGTAAAGATCCGGCATGGAGATGTGGGGAGAACTCGTGTCAATATGTGAGGGCAAGTCGAATCCTGAAATGACTGCACAAAAGGTGTACAGGCTGCTGGCCAAATTACACCGAACTAATCTGCGAGGACAGGGGAATGTCTGCGGTCACTTGCACACACTATTTGCAATCAGGACTCAACCGGCGATGTGGGTGATCCAGTGAAAGACTTAAAAATGGTGAATCGCATGTAACGACGCCTACCTCCGGATATGTGTTGCGATGCGCTACGCCGAAATGTGTTGCTTTTAGCTCAAATATGGCAAAGTCTACGCTGGAGTTTATTTGCGAAATATTATCACCGCAGAAGCAAGAAATGAAGACTGGGAAGAAAGTGTCTTTCTCATGAGACAGTACAAGAGGGGATATTTTTCACACGGCATAAGTGGTAGGGTCAAAAAAGATAATAAGATGAGCACATAGAGTGGAAATAGTGGCTGTTTATATTGTGGTGGAAAATATTATACACGCGATTGTCCCAATTTGGAAGGAAAGAGAATGGCAAATCCCATCCATGCTCGGCCCACGTACCCGAAAAATTATGAAGGCAGAGCTATCTCACGAGCATGAGCTTGTCCATAATTAGTATGGTACAAAGCGTGAATCGAAAATTGATGAAGTTATCAAGCTCAAACTGCTTGACAAAGACTGATGAACCTAGTCTTTAGTATTTTGACTCAGGATCGAATGTCCATACAACAGCGTGTAAATACTATTTTACGACGTTATAAAACATGACCGACAGCAAACGGAATTCGAGGGTTTTAGGGTTCGAGGCTGATGTTGTCGCTGAAGCAGAAGGATTTGTCACTTTTTTTTCGATATCAAGCTCATTGATCGTATGTTCTACTTCATTGTCGAAGATGTGCCAAATGTGCCAAAATCAGGATGTAATATCTTTCCGCCTGAATTACCAAATGATCAAGGTTTCTAAATGGATTAGGATAACCGGACAAATTCATTTGGGCTGCAAAAGGATTGATCGGACGTCACCTGAACGCAGTATGTTAGTCATCTCTGGAACTTTAAAGACTAACATTATAGGAAGTAGAACCAAAACCAAGAACCATGTGGAAACGAAAAAAAAGACTTTGCAAAAAATTTCGTTACGGATGGTGTTGCAGACACCGGCGTCTGGCACAAGCGTCTTGGGCATATATGACCGGAGCACAATAAGATATCGGTTGATCGAGAGCTGGCAAAAAAATATATGCTTGAGCAACGCATTAAATCGAGTGCATTGATCGCCACTTCAAGAAGAAAAGACGGAAGACGGTTCGCAAAGCTATCGACATAAAGTGCAAAAAGCTAGTCAACGAGGTGATATTTTTTTACACTCTTCCCAGGGGTCCATAATGGATCACCGTACTCCGCAGTTTTGGTAAGGATGGATGGACTCTCGCGCTACGTCAGGACGTATCTCTTCGTATCAAAGACTGAAGGTGAAGTATTTGGTCACTTGATGAATTACATCTGCTAGGCAGAACGTCTTCACGATGCCTAACCAAGACAATTAATGAGACAGGTTATGACAGAAAAATTTCAAGAATTATCTACATTATCTACACCATGGTGATAACACCCGCAAGTGACGGCTTCCCCGCAGATACGGCAACGATCAAGATCAAGAAGTTCGCAGGAGGATCCCCACGTGAGTGGCTTCGCTGGAGCAACCAATTTCGTCGCCTCGCCCGAAAGAAGCAGTGGACCGATGAGCAGAAGGCACACAACATGGTCGCGCTTATTGACGGCGACCTTGCAACGGAAGTCGAAGTGATAGCTCAAGACGCAGTTGAGCACGGAAGGACTTTTGAACAGTTCTTTACGGATGTGGGATTACTATCTGTCCCGCACGACTACAGTGAAGACTTGGACAACGAACTGTGGACAATGGTGAAACGACGAGATGAGACTGTGCTCAAATTCTCGCAGCGACTCAGAGAAAACATTCGGTTGTTTGCTGAGCTGCCACAGAATGCTGAAGAAATTCCGGAGGTTCAGCAATGTCGCTACTTCAAGCGCGGAATGCCCTATAGAGACATGGTATACTACTTATGGCATTGTTCACACCAAAGAAGGACCACACGCTTCGCAGCTCAGATTAGTAGAGCTGACACACCAAATGTTGATTGGAATTGTCAAAAAAATGATGACTCAGTATGGACTACCAAGGCCTTTTTGGGTATACGCAATGACAAATATGGCATGCATTACTAATCATGTATGCCGTAAAAGATGCAGGTTTTACACCGTACGAATGTATGTTCGGCTGTAAATCAGACGTACATCATGTGCGAGCATTTGATTATTTTTGCCGTTTCCGTGTTCCAGTATTTAAAAGGGAAAAGTTAATTAGGATCTGCATATGTTTAAATTCCTGCTAGGATTCCGCGAAGACGTTGTGGAATGTCATGTGTATTTTCCGACTAAACACAAGAAGGATTTTGCTTCAGACGTAAAAATCAATATGTGCATTACGTAAAAGATCGATATGAGCTTAAGCACGCATCGAAAGTTAAAATGGCTGCGGTCGTTCGGCGAATCCATCGAGGCGAACGAAATAGTTGTTAGTAGCAGTGATGTGAATGCTGTGGACGAACATCATTGATTTTTACATAAAGCCGATATTAGCGCAGTTGCAGATCTGTGTGGAGCTAAAGATATCAATATGATATCACAGCGAGCTGAGTGTGACAGCACTACGGAGCCGTGTGGATTAAGCGACATTGACAGTGATGGCAATACCCCACCACAACAGGATGAAATGCGGAAAATTAACGTATCAACAGCAGATTTTTGTCTACCTGGAGATCTGGACGAGCTAATTCTAAGCACTGATCAAGACAGAGCAGAAGGAGAAGGGAAACGTCGTCTTACTGCCCAACTCTACGTGACTTCCAAACAGTAGATAACTCACAAAATGAATTGGTGGAGAAGATCAAAAATGTGGGTTGGGATACTGCATAACAATTTCATGCGGGCACTTGATCGGGATAGGTTAAGAACGGCTGTCAAATCTGGTACAAAATACAGTTTATTTGGTTCTATCTCGAAGTTTTTAAAGTTTAATACGACCGAGCTTTCTGATACTGATGACATCGTCAGTGAACATGATGATTAGAGTGACTGCAAAAGTGAGTCAGCAGGTTAACAGTATGAGACTGAGAAGGATACTGAGAGTCCAGAGGCCACATCACTGATCTAGTCGAGATACACGACGTTGAACTTAAAAGAGGAGATAATGTATAAGAGTATAATGACTGTCTGTTCGATCTAAGTGATGCGATCGAACTCATAGTGTCTCCGGTAGCATACCGACGATTGGCAATTCCCTCAATTTAACTGATCAGGCACCGACGTCACATGATATTGAAGTCCGGAAAACTCATGGAAGAAAGCGTGCTAAAATGGTCATGAAGCGACTTGAAGCATCCCGTTTATATCGTAGTCGTTTCGATAATATGCAAGAGCAGTGTGGATTTGACAGCTGAAGACTTCAAGATGCAATCTGCATTTTGCGTAATGCATGTATATCAAATAGGATAGCAAGATGTACGTAAAGGATATTAAGATCCTTACAAACAATCGCCAAATAAAAAGCGACACATTTAAAACAAGCAACAGCGTAGCGTGAGGCCATGGATGCGGAAATGTCTGTACTACATGTCGAAGAAGTTCTCAGGTAAATTCCACAATCGAACATGTCAAGAGGACACCCATATATCATGACCACGTGGGTCTATGATGTCAAGACGGACCAATAGGGATGTTTAGTAAGAAATCGGACCCGAATTGTCGCACGAGGCGATAAACAGCAAGTATATAACGATTTTAAAAGAACTTCTCGCCTGTAGGACGCATGACCACGTTAAAATTGTTTGTTGCCGTTTCTGTGCAAATAAACTTCACGATCTTTTAAGGTGATATATATACTGCCCACCTCAGCGCGGAGCTGAACATAAAGCAGTACAGTATCTGCAAGGGATCGAAAATTATCCTCGTACTTAAGAAGGACACATTTACAGTATTGACAGACCTTGTACGGTTACGGTACGTGAGTAAAATGTATTGAAGTAGATCGTTAGTTTGCTGAATTGACATTTTCCCAGTGTGAGACCGTTCACGCTTCGACTTCTATTTCTGCACTGATGCATTTGCTAAGGCATTATTCCCGTGGACGACATCTTTTGTGTCACCAATGAAGCCGAGCTAAAAAAAATGTTTAAGCAGCTTGAAAGAAAAAGTACGTACTTCGGGAATTAAGTTCAAATAAGCTCAAATTTGGGTGTTTGTAAGGAGGGTCAATCGAATACCTTAACCAAGATCCACCAGATGAGATAATGTGAAATACCACTTAAACAACATCAATTTAAAGATGCACACCTGAGCTCGATACCAATGGAGACGAACATGCGAATTGTCGGTATATAGAACAGACAAGTATCGACGAAAGCAAGCCCCTGCAAGTGGCACGAAATTCGTATCGCGAGTCAATTGGTTCACTCATGTACATGATCACATGTACCAGACTTGACTTTGCATATTGCGCTGGACAGATAAGTCGCTATGTACAAAACCCGACGCAAAAACATATTGGTGCTGATAAACGGGTGCTACTTTTTCATTGGCACAAAAAGTAAAGGCCTTTTGTATTCTCGACACAAGATGATGAGTCGAGAGCCGGAAATAGATGGATGGCTACTGCGATTTATACTAGAGCAACGATTTGGACACGTGCAAAATCTCACCGGTTTCGTACACTGCCTAGCTGATGGTGCGGATTCATGGGCTTCTTGGAGACTGAGCATTGCAGCCTAGTCGACAGTGGAGGTAGAACATGTTGCGGCATGTGAGGCGTGCATGGAAAGAATGTTCTGAGAAATATGATGGTACAAGTCTTCTATAAGAGTGAGCTTACTATTCGTGTTGAGATTACTTAAGTGGATGTCAATGCCATGGCAACAACAAACCCAACCTACAGCCGAAGGACAAGACACATCGATCTACGCTGATACTATGTCAGGTACGAAGTAGCGAAAAGAAGTGTAGGCTTGTAGAAGGCCAAGACAGAGGGTAACCATTCTGACTTACTGACGAAGCTACTGACTTATGCAAAACTCTAGAAGCTAATATAATGATTGGACCGACCGAAGAGAGATTGTTCAAAGCGAGGGGGCGTATTAGAAGCCGCACCTTACTCTGGGAAAAAGTTAGAGATGTTAGGATCTACTGGAAGGGAAAAGTCGAAAGAGTAGACGATACGAACATATCCAGAAGGATGTGAGAGCGACAAGGAAGCGATCACGACGACGCGAATACATAGAAAGAACGTAGCAGTGAAAAAACCAGTTCTGTTCAGCTGGGGGCTGATCCTGTCAGTTTCAAAGATACCTTCAGGTAAACAAGCCGTTGTGAGTGTTTGTCGTGGTGCGATTTCTGTCGATGTTGCATTGCACAGAATTGGCACCCGTATTACCTACAGCTGATTAGAGACAGCCAGCCTTGGATCTAGGACCTGAGCAGTGCGTAGGATCAGCTGCAGGAGGAGTATGGATCATGGCCGACCGCCAAATGCGAGATCGCTAGCGCTGTAATTAACAAGTTCTTGGATGGTTAGATGCCGTCACTCGGTGATCCCAATGTGTTCAAAACGAAGGACAGACCTGTAGGGAAGAAAAACAAGTAAAAATCGTCATCCAAGCGAAATCCGTTTAAATTTGAGTAGCTACAAAAAGTCGCCTTAAATGCATCTGTGTGGCAAATCCAACCATGACAAACTCTAATGCCCACAGAAGCTAGTAGATAAAGAGAATATGAGTACAGTGACAGAGGGCCGCGTTTATATAAGAACCATTAACGAACGGTCAAGTTGCAGAGCATTCTGATCATTATGCTGGATAACTTTACACAAGCAGGATATTCACTCGGTGCTCATGTAGCGGAGCTACCAAAGCTCTAAAATTTAAGGAAGACTTTACGGGTAAATCCAGAGTCTGACGGCTAACAGACAATTAGCTCTTAGGTACTAATAGATCAAGTTAAAAAGTAGGATATTTCTACGGAACTTAAAGCGGACTCTATGAGCTATTAGCTCAGACAACTTTAGTTCTAAGGAACTACACGCACAATGTGCAAAGAAGAATGCAGGAGTCTAAGGACTCTTTAGCCCACGACAGTTCTAAGGAACAGCCAAGCGCAATGTGCGAGAGGGTGGAAGTCTACTACTTCTGCGCAAAATGAGAACTGAACTTATTTAAATTTTATACCAAGGAAATACTTTTTGAAGTACCCCTTGTTATACTAAACTAAAGCTAAAAAAAACATTAGTTTTGAACAAAATGGATGGTTGGCACACCACTCAGTCATTAAATGATTACGGTACAAAGCACTTCCACGGTAAGTACCATAACTCAGATAATACCGACAAATAGGTATTCTTAATCAATATAGAATCTATGGCCACGCTTCTCTACCATATTACCAAGGGTGTAACGGGCACCCTTTGTTCGGGGTACCACAAAACTATACGTACACTAGTACGTGCAGAGGAAATTGTTAATTGAATCATAACTATAAGAGTTATATTTAAAGATTATCTGTCATAAGGACAATATTCTGTAGCACTTCCAAGTAGTTCCTAATTGGTTGATATAGGCCATTATAGTCAATCAACGAAAACGCGCCACTCGACAGACGCTCACGCAATGAGTGGTGAGCAGATAACTGATTTATCAACATCTTGTATTCCATACATATTTTAGATGAAGATAAATAGTGATTTATTGCAGATACTTCTATTATAAATACAGTTCTACTTTTACTCTAACCAAGTACTCGCTTCTTCTTACCGTCTTCCTCTGCACGTACGAGTGTACGTGAAGTTACGAGGCACCGCCTTATTCTGTTATCAGAATAAGTAGCTTGTACTGTCACCAGTACAAGCTTCAGGGTGCCCCGTTACACCTGGTAGCACTTCGTAGTCCGTCCAAGGACCGCGTTCACATCCAACATGAATATGTTGGATGATGAAGATGACCAAAGCTTTCACGCTACGCGTGACGGCTACTCCCATTTGAGCGATGTCGAATGGGATGCGGTTGAACGAATGGGTTCGACCATGGGCATCCATGCTGTTAGCGTCATGCTAGAGGCTCTCAATAGAGATGCCCAACATGCTACTATCGCCAAGTTCATTCAAAATGAACTTGACGCAGAACGCGAGAAAGTAGCCTTGCTTCACCAACAAGGTTCTCAACAAGCAGAGTTGTTGAGAGAACAAGGTGCTCAACAGTTTGAACTGTTGAGACAGCAGCAGGCTGCTGCTGGTGGGTCGATGCACTCGCGTCGGCCCGAGACTTTGAAGATTGACATCTCCAAGTATAGGGGGTCGAAGAAGACTCCCTCTTGAGATGGTTCGTCGAATTGGATGACGCCATAAGGGCGCGTCGCATCGACGACGGGGATATGCAAGTTGCATTTGCCCAGTCAAATCTGGCAGGACGTGCCAAGACTTGGGCACTGGGGCTCAAGCTGCACGACCCATATGCGTTTGGGTCGTTGGAAGTCTTCAAGTCGCGGCTCAGACAAACGTTTGAACCGCCTAGAGCTGAGTTCAGAGCTCGAACCGAACTCTTGAAGCTCAAGCAGGGTAAGCGTGATGTGCACGCTTACGCTCAACATATACGACATCTCACGAGTTGTATAAGTTCCAATCCGGTGGATGAACACACGTTGGTTTCGGTGTTCATGCAGGGTCTTGCGGATGGTCCCGTCAAGACTCACCTGTTCCGGCTTGAACTAGATTCACTAGAACAAGCCATTTCCATTGCGGAGCAGGAAGACTTCAGTCTGAGACAGGCTCGCGCCAGCTCGACATCATATCGTCAACCGAGACGATATGACAACGGAGGTCCAGAGCCGATGGAACTCTGTTATGTAGAGAGCGAGAAGGCTCGCTCTACAGGCTACAAGAAGTTGCAGAGATGCAACAGATGTCAAAAGACAGGACACTACGCTTACGAGTGTAGTGCCCCTCGTCCAGTGTATCGCGACACTGGGCGTAGTGACCGTCCACCCATGAGAAAGGGGCAGGGACGAGGGTCCGCAGTTGGTGCAAAGACGCAACAACGGGATGGACCGTAAAAAAACGGACAGGATCAGTAGGTGCGGAGCACCCTACTGATCCAGCAACGTCAAGAGAATTTGTAGGCCTCTTGATGAAGGTTGCTCCCAACACACAGACATTGTGCGTTGCTGCTCTAGGTAATGAGATCTCACTCATTACCTTGAAACTCGAAGTGACGAATAAGTTGTCCCTTCGAGCTCTAGTCGATTGTGGGGCGTCCAACAATTTTGTGCGACGCCAATCGCTAGAAGATGGTCACTTTAAATTCAGTGAATGTGACACACCTCCTACGAGGATGACGGTACGTCTTGCGACAGGCGCATCCGTAACCGTCATGAAGCGTATAGTGAAGATTCACTATACGCTAGAAGATACCCAATACGACGATGACTTTATCGTATTGGATTTGGATGACAAATTTGATATCATCCTTGGAATACCGTGGCTCAGAAGGTACGAACCACGGGTAAACTGGCAACATCGGACAGTAACGATGCCTGCCGCTTGTTCATCAGATGGCCATCTGATGAACGTTTTGGAGCGTCCACAAGCGTGTGGATGTACTACGAGTGAGTGCGATGGCCTCACTTGTGGTACGGTCGTTAGTACGACTGCACAAAACCTTAGTGTACCAAACGGTTACACTTCGGAGCAAAGTTCCGGCGGCTGTGAGGAAACACAGGCTGCGCCGAAGGTCCACCACTCGAATGCGTCGGGTGGACTGGGACAAAGATGTATCCCTAGAGGGGAACATCTAGAAGAGAAACAATCGATCGCTCAGGTTAAGCGAAACGATAATCCTAGATCGACTGGAGAGTCTTTCGTAGAGGATCTCGCTGTGGTTGCGCAACCCCAGCTAGAGGAAGTAAAGGGAATAAGTCCCAAGATTACAAATACGGCGGAAATAAGTTCCCCGAAACCCGCGGGAATAAGTCCTCGGGAAGACGAAGGAATAAGTCCTTCGAAGCCTGAGGGAATAAGTCCCCAGGAAATGACAGAGACATTGAATGTCATAGTCAATAACGGGTCATGTGTAGGCGCTTATACACTTGATCTGATTGCGCCTCCGAAGTTAACTTCGGAGATCACTCAGTTGCCAACGCTCGAACATAAAAGATTCTTGCGTGATCTGCGTAGTGGCAAAGTCAAGCAGATCTGCATACTCGTCGCTGAAGACGAGTATGTAACCGACATAAGGTCAGCAACAGTGTTTACTGAGAACGAGAGAGTTCTCAGTAGTTCATCTATGGACGAGAGTGCCCTAGATGAAAAGACACGAATTGAGCGATATGAGTCCCAATCATGGGAATCGCTCAAGGAAAATCCTCTCTATGAAGATTTGGTTGAATTCAAGGATGTATTCCCTGAAACTGTTCCGTGCGAATTACCGAAGGATAAAGGTATTCGACACGAAGTCGAGCTTAAACCAGGCTCGAAGTACTGTGTCATGAAGCAGTGGCCACTGCCTCGTGAACAAGTACTTGCGATCGACAAGTTCTTTGCCGATCGTTTAGCAGCGGGCCATGTGAGGGAATCAACTTCCCCACATAGCTCTCCGACCTTCTGTGTGCGAAAAGCAACAGGAGGGTGGCGGATAATGCATGCATTTAACAAGTTGAATGCTGCAACGGTACCGGATCACACGCCGATCCCAAGAATGGATGTCATCATAGAAGGTATGTCAAAGAGTACCATCTTTTCGTCCATGGATTTGATGGATGGCTTCTATCAAATCCTTATTCGAGAACGGGATATACCCTATACCGCAGTTAGCACACCTAGCGGCATGCTCTGGGAATGGCTAGTAATGCCACAGGGGCTAAGTAACACCCCTGCAACGTTCAACAGATGTGTTACAAATATGTTGCGATCGGTGCGCGATTTCGCACCGAGTTACTTCGACGATGTCTTCGTCCATAGCCGGGCTATGGATGGAAAGACAGACGTGGAGGTTCATAGAATCCACGTCCGCAAGGTTCTTACTTCAATGCGAGAGCATAAGTTTTTCGCAAACCTCAAGAAGTGTATATTGCAGCAAGCGAAGTACCACTTCTTGGGTGCATCGTTGGTAAGAACGGAGTACGTCCTGATCCCGAAAAGATCAAGGCGATCACCGACTGGCCTATGCCAGTTGATGTCAAAGGTCTTCGAAAATTCCTTGGGCTAGCGGCGTATTTGCACAAGTATTCACGCAATTACGCCGAGATGACTGTACACCTCTCTCGTTTGTTGAAAAAGAACGAGAGGTGGGTATAGAACGCTGAATGTCGGCGCTTCTTTATTGGTATCAAGCAGAGCTTGATAAAATCCTCAGTCCTAGCAATAGCCGATCAGGACAGGCCATTTCATGTGGTCTGTGATGCCAGCGATTTCGCAATCGGCTGTGCATTAATGCAGTACGATCTTGAAGGCGTTGAACGCGTCGTCTGCTATCAGTCGCGTCAGCTGCAACCAGCTGAGCGGAACTATCCAGTGCATGACAAGGAACTCCTTGCCATGAAGTATGCACTCGCGAAGTTCAGAGTCTATCTATTAGGAGATAGACCCTTCATTGTTTACACTGACCATGCGTCATTACGCACGGCAGTGAACAGCCCGCACCTTTCACAACGAATGGCGCGTTGGTTGTCATTCTTTGCAGAATACAACTTTACGGTCGAGTACAAACCAGGACGACTTAGTGTCGTCGCTGATGCACTCTCACGTCGTCCCGACTTTGAACCAGTCGTGAAACCCAACAGTGAGACATCCACTGTTGCGGTTGTGACGTCCTCAGTCTCATCTACAACGTTACATGATGATGCGAGGCGGGCATACCCCCAAGATGGTGAGATTGTGAAGTTGTTGACACATCTCTCACAACCATCTCGAGAATCGTTGAAACGATTATCGTCTGCGCATCGACCTGCATCAGATCGATACACTACTCGCAACGGTTTACTGTATTATACAGCCGCTACTGGTGACACACCACGTGTTGTCATCCCGGATGATACTGATCTGCGTTTGCGGATCATGTTCGAGTATCACGATGCTCCTATAGGAGGACATCGTGGCCGGGAGAAAACATATCTCACGGTGAGTCGAGACTTTTACTGGCCCCGCCAGTATCAGTTTGTGCGAAAGTATGTTCTCGCATGCGAAGTCTGCCAACGAGTGAAGTCAAGTCCTTCACTGCGTGCACCTTTACAGCCTCTACCGGTTCCGGCTGAGTGCTGGGAATCCATCTCAATGGATTTCGTCTTCGGGTTACCCAAAGACGCACGCGGGAATACGGGTATTCTCGTATTTGTTGACAGATTCAGCAAAATGGTACACCTTGTGGCTGTACCAGAGACAATCACGGCAAGTGGCTGTGCTTGTGTCTTTATTGACACCATCTTCCGACTTCATGGGTTGCCCCGTGAACTCGTATCAGACAGAGATCCACGATTCACTGCTGATTTCTGGCGTTCCGTGTTCAAATCACTCGGAACGCGCTTGAAGATGTCAACATCTGATCATCCAGAGTCAGATGGTCAGACGGAACGTGCCAATCGTGTCCTTGAAGAGATACTTCGAGGATACGTACACTCCTTTAAGAGTTGGAGTGAGTTTTTGCCGATGGTAGAGTTTGCCATCAACAACTCGGTGCATGCGTCCACGACACATACACCGTTTTACGTGAATGGCTTGCGCCATCCGCGTACCCACCTTACTAGAGTGTAACTCTGGTTTAAGGGGGGAGGGACTCGCGCGAGCAAAAACCGATTTGGTTCACGCTCATCACGCTCTGACGAAGAAGTCATTGCGTTTGATGCCGATATCGATAACATCGATATCGAAGAAGATGATGCCAGTGAGAGTGCGGAAGCCCTCACTGAAGACAATGATCCCAGTGAGAGTGCGGAAGCCCTCACTGAAGAAAAGGTTGTTGTCGCTGCAGTGCGCTCACAGCACACTGAAGCTAACGAGTCATCAGATGAGTTCATACTGGCTCGTGAAACGGTAGTCCGTTTTGTGCAAGACTCCATCGCCGAAGCGGTGGATAAGCAAAAGCAAAACGCTGACAAGAATGGAAGGGCAAACACTCTTTATTTAATAAAGGTGACTTAGTCCTACTGTCTACGGTTAATCTACCAAAACATGTAGTGACTAACTTGGGTAGCAGTAAACTACTACCCAAGTACATTGGTCCATTTCGTGTATTGCACCGCCTAGGCAATGCATACACGATCGAGTTACCACGTAAGATGCGAACGCATCCCACGTTTTACGTTGGTCGGCTTAAGCCGTACCATCAGTACGCTGCTTCTTCCGATGAAGAACGCCCTTGCGCTCAAGCATCTCGCAGAGAGCCTTGTGCTCCCGATGGTGGGCATCAACAAGGGTCTGAAGAGCAGTTATCTCAGCCCGAGACCGATCAACAATCCCACGAGCTACCCTTAGCTCGTCACGAAGAGATGTCAGAGATCTCTCGTTCTCAAGCTGAGCAAAGGCAAACTCAGCTCGATGCTTCGAGGCAGTGTCCACCATCTGGAGACGCCTATTCCGCTCATGCTCGAGATCGTCGCGTAACCCTTGCGTTACGCGATCAAAGAAGCTCTCGGGAACACACCGATCCACATGATCGTGTGGAGAGCGTCTTTCCTCCTCCTCCACCTCCATTAGAGGACTCTCGCGGTGGCCAGCGCTATCTAGTAGAGCAGCTGTTGAACCACCGCGACGTGAACGGACGTCGGACGAGTTATCTCGTCCGGTGGCGCGGCTATCCCCCGTCCTGGGATTCTTGGGAGCCCCGCTCCCAATTGATGGTTGACGTACTGGGTCTGGTCGAGCAGTACGACGCGACACATCCTGTGCCGCAGAAGGACCGCCGGAGAAAGTCTTCCCGGCACGGTCGTAAAGGGATTTCAGGTTGTCAATCCCTTCGTACATCTCAGTAGAGACACGTACGCGCCACCACGGGCTGGTAAGGAGGTAAGCCTCCTTAGGTGCTCGTGCAGAGTTGTTCACACAACATGGGCACGAGTCTCCCCAAGAGAGGCAGGGTAATCCTTTCTCCCTTGACAGACGATGCAGCTTGTAGCGTGCACCTGTCGGGGTTCGCTTTTCAAACTTATCACGAGCTTTGATAAGTTTGTCGTTCCAAGCGTCACGACCTACATCCTCGAGATTATGGATGTAGGCGTTCCACGCCTGAAGTAGTGAGGGACCATCACGTTTGTGATTCCCACTGTACCATCGATGTCTGAAGAAAGCATCGATGAAGAACTCATGTTCAGCGCGATAGTCTTTCGCGCTGGGGTCAAGGTGATGAATCCTTGACGAATCGAACAATCGTGTTCGATAACGATCACTCGTCGTCGCCGACAAGTGATCCATGACAGATTTAGGAGGCATCCATGCCTTCTTTTCTGGAGCGAGACGCAACACATTGCGGTCCCGCTCTTCCTGCGACGTGCCGACAGAAGTACTGGCACCTCGCTGTGAAGTGGTGTCCATTGGAGAAACGACACCACTATTAGCGCCCGAGTCTCGCGACCTCGAGCGCCTTCGCTTCGGCGATGGTTCATCTGACTCATCAGATGAACCAAAGATGCTGCGACGCAAAGCATCGTCCATGCCACGCTTGGCAGGCGGCTTGGATTCAATTGCCGTCGATACGGATCCGTCATCCGTATCAGGAGAGTACGAGACACCGAGCTTGTACTCTGTGAAGACACGAGTGTCTTCATGACCAGCGCCTACATCACCAGGTGATACAGGCTGAAGTCGATTCAGCAACCGATGGGATATCAGTTGCTGTAGTTTCTGCTTCGGCGTCCGCACAGAGACGTGCAGACGCGCTCTCGGCGGCCTTGCTCGCGCATCGCATGGGCTTGTTTACCATGCGATGAGATGTTGGAAAGTGGACGCGGACCAACAAGTGCAAACCCCGTCCCAAATGATTTGGGACGAGTATCCATTTAGTCAATCAGTCACTAAAGTGACTGATGGTTAAGGGGGGTGATGTAACGGGGTGAATCGTTACATAACAATTTATAAGAAATTGTTAATAGAATATAACTATAAGAGTTATATTCTCAGAATATTGTCATAAGGACAATATTCTGTAGCACTTCCAAGTAGTTCCTAATTGGTTGATATAGGCCATTATATCAACCAACGAAGACGCGCCACGACAGACGCACGCAATGAGTGGTGAGCAGATAACTGATTTACACATTTGTATTTAGACATAGTTAGATGAAGATAAATAGTGATTTATTGCAGACATTAACTATTATAAATACAGTTCTACTTTTTGCTCTAACCAAGTACTCGCTTCTTCGTACCGTCTTCCTCTGCACGTACGAGTGTACGTGAAGTTACGAGGCACCGCCTTATTCTGTTATCAGAATAAGTAGCTTGTACTGTCACCAGTACAAGCTTCAGGGTGCCCCGTTACACACCCTTTGTTCGGGGTACCACAAAACTATACGTACACTAGTACGTGCAGAGGAAGCGAATTTACTCAACAACTATGTTGAGTAAAGGGTAAAAAGAGATCTGTATTTAACATCATCTGGCTATCAAAACAACTTCAGTCTTTATCTAACTATATTAACTTACATTGTCGTATGAAGAAAACCTGCTCACCACTCGTTACGCGCTTCTAGCAGCGATTGGTGGCAATCTATGGTTGATATGTCTTTATCAACCAATCTTGAAGCAACGCATAAATATTTTTCCAGAAGGGGATAATGTTTCTTCAATATTATCCATCTCGGATAAAATTGGTAGAATAGTGTCATGATAGACAACCTACTAACACCGTTTTGTGTCAATATCATGTAACAGGCTCCCCCATTACATCACCCCCCCTTAACCATCAATCACCCGCTGATTGAATTTAACTGATTGAGACAGTGTGACCACCGTTGAATCACGCTGGGAAGGGGAGCACTTGTTGATCAAATTCCAACTCATTTGCCACTTCGTCGCGTGTTGTCAAAGTCTATGCGATGTGCTGCTGAAGCAGCAAGGAAATCGGTTGCACGCACGCGTGTAGCCGAAAAAAGTTCTTCTTTTGCTTCAACAGCAGGTGATAGTTCGCTTGCTGTTGTGAACAGTCCACGTGGTGAGTCACCACGTGCGACAGGTACATCCGTTGCGTCTGCAGCAGGTACCTCAAGTTGTAATCACGACGAGTCTGAGATAGAGCTCATCTATTCTGGCGAGTCGGATGATGCATCCGACTCGAAGGCGACTCCTCACGCCTCCGGATCACCCGGGCGGACATTGCAAGAGCCAGATTAAATGGCTCTGGTCAGCGCGGCGGTATCATGTCCGAGATCTTCGGATCGAGCGATTTTTCCAACGAATCCTCGTTTCACGCGAGTCCGCTTAACGATAGGACGCGTGGCGATGGTGGCGATGCCTCTGATCATCACCACGAGCGAAGTAATTCAAGGGATCGAGGTGTCACTGGTGTCAGCGCTCACGCTGGCACCAATCAAGAGGCCAGAAAACGAAATGTCCTGCGTCACGCTCCCTAAGTGGAGTCTCCGTAGATGCCGTCATCCAGATAGTTGGACCTGTTGGCCGGCACGATTACCTAACGGAATCGAATCTTGTTGTTCGATTGCAGGAAGATTTGCCCACCTGATTCCAGCACGGAAACTATCCATGCTGAGGAAGAGTTCTTCACCATTGCGTTCTTAAAACATCGATAGTACAATGGTAGCCGTTTTCAAGACGGCAAGGCCTTGGTGCAAGGATTGAATGCCCTCATCCATAATATCGAGTGCATTGGCCGTGAGGCCTGGTTCGGTAAGCTTAATGCAGCTCGCATCAGGTTTGAGAAACGCAACCCAGTCGGTGTACGGTACAAGTTGCACCGACTGTCAAGAGAGGCAGGATTACCCTGTCTTTCGTGGGGTGATTCGTGTCCAAGTTTCCTGGACAACTCGAATCATGCCCGTAATAAGGCCTTCCTCCCTAGCAATATCTACTGGAGGTCGCGCATATCTTCTGAAAGGGCCGAAGAGATTGACATCATGCAATCCCTGTACTCGCGTTCGGGGAGGTTATTTTCCGACGGCCCTTCTTCAAACGCAGCGGGTGGGTCTCTTCGTACTGATCGATGAGACCAAGGACCCCAGATGTCCCAAGCCGGTGGAAAGCCACGCCGGCGGACGAGGTAACTCGTCCGGAAGCCATTCACGTCGCTGTGGTTCAAAATACGCTCCACTAGGAAGCGTTGAACACAGCTTAAGTCCACCAAAGGATGTGGTGGCGGTGGGAACACCTGATCCGGCTCGAGTTTAAGATCAGCTTGATGTTCAAAAGCTGAATCGTGTAACGAAACAGTTACACGATGAACTAGGTCATTATGGGACTCAGCGTTATGGGCTCCACAATCTTGTAAGAAGTACTTACAATTCCTTAGCGCACGAACGTTCTAATCGTTCTTTTCGTGACGATCTTTCTGTAGCTCGTCGAGACATCGCTCAACTGCGTGAGCAGGTCGCTTCGCTAGTCGACCAGACTGGCTTGTTAAAATGGGACCACTCGAAGGTGGTCTCGGCTCTCGACCGCGGAGGTGTTCTTCGCCTCTCGAAACGGGCTCGTACTGATAGTACGGGCGGAGACGTCCAACGTAAAACGTAGAATGCGTACGCATCTTACGGGGCAGTTCAATCTTGTATGCGTTGCCCATTCGGCGCAAAACAAAATGGATCGATGTACCTGGGCGGTAATATACTGCTGCCCACGTTTGTCACTGCGTGTTTCGGTAGGTTTATTGTAGACAGTAAAACAAGAGCATTTGCTCTTCCCTGTTTGTCTGCGTTTCTCTTCTGTCTGTCTGATGCATCTGCAAAAGAGTCTTGAACGAAGCGGACGACCGCTTCGCGAAACAGAAGAGATTCCTCTGCTAATTCATCCTTGTCAACAGCAGTGCGCTTCGTGTGCACTGCTGAAAGAACGTTGTCTTCACCAGTGAGGGTGTCATCGTCCTCACTTTGGCAGTCATTGGCGATGCTGAACATACTAGCATCGTCGTCATCACCATCATCGATATCGATCGCATCGATGTCGGCATCCATCACGTCGACACCATTGTCGACGGGTGATGAGCAAGAACCAAATCGGTTTTTGTTCGCGCGAGTTCACCCCCTAAAACTAGAGTCACACTCTAAGAAGAAGGGTAAGCGTGGATGGCTTATGCCATTCACGAAGAAGAGTGCATGCGTTGTCAACGCATGCACCGAGTTGTTGATGGCGAATTCCGCCATCGGCAAGAACTCACTCCAGCTCGTAAACGATTGGACCTACCCTCGAGGTATCTCTTTGAAGACGCGGTTGACCCGTTATGTATGATCATCTGTTTCTGGATGGCCAGAAGTTGACATCGTCAAACGTGTTCCAAGTGAACGGAACACGGATTGCCCGAACTCCTCCGTAAAGCGGGGGTCCATATCGGACACGAGTTCGTGGGGTAACCCGTGAAGTCGAAAGATAGTATCAATGGAGACACGCGCACAGCCATGGGCTGTGATTGACTCCGATACGCCAACAAGATGTATCATCTTGGTGAACCGATCAACAGACACAAGAATACCATTGTTCTTGTGAATAACTTTGGGAAACCCAAAGACGATGTCCATCGATCCGGACTGCCAGCACTCTGCCGGAATCGGAAGAGGCTGCAAGGGTGCGTGGGATGAAGGACTAGGCTTCACCCGTTGACAAACTTCGCAAGCGCGAATGTATATCCGCACAAATTCATACTGGCGGGGCCAGTAGAAGTCACGACTCACCATGAGGTAAGTCTTTTCTCTACCGCGATGCCCACCTGTTGGGGAATCGTGGCACTCATACATGATGCGCAATCGCAAATCATTATGAGCCGGAACAAAGACACGAGGTGTGTCGCCGTTGAATGCTGTATATTACAGCAGTCCATAACGAACAGAATACCGTTCGGTGTAAGAGAGGCATTGAGACGACAAGCTTTTCACAGCTTGATTACACGGATTGGATACATAATCAATCCGTCGCAGAAGAGACTCATCTTCTGTGTATGCTTTTCGCACGTCATCGAGAAGATTTGAAGACGGAACACTCACTGTTCGTGTCGCTACAGTGGGATCACCCCTACTGTTGGGTTGAGCAGTCGGCTCGAAATCGGGCCGACGCGAAAGAGCATCAGCGACGACATAAAGTCGTCCTGGCTTATACTCGACGGAGAAGTCGTACTACAAAAAGAAAGACAGCCACCTCACCATTCGTTGCGAGAGGTGTGGACTGTTTACGGCCGGCGTAACGACGCATGGTCGGTATATACGATGTAGGGCCTATGTCCTATGAGATATACCCGAAACTTGGCCAGTGCATATTTCTTGCCCAGGAGTTCCTTGTCATGCACCGGATAATTTTGCTAAGCTGCTTGCAGCTGACGCGATTGATAGCAGACGACGCGCTCAACGCCGTCTGAGTCGATCGCAAAATCGATGGCGTCACAGACCACATGGAATGGTCTATCCTGATCTGCAATCATCAGCACAGGCGATTGCACTAAGCTTTTATTGATGCCTTCAAAAGAGTGCTGACACTCAGTGCTCCATAACCACCTCTCGTTTTTCTTAAGTATACAAGAGAGATGTACTGTCATCTCGGCATAGTTGCGCGAGTATCTGTGCAAGCACGCCGCCAAGCCAAGGAAATTTCAAAGTCCCTTGACTTCGGCTGGCACAGGCTAGTCGCTAATCGTCTTGATCTTTTCCGGATCAGGGCGTACACCGTTTTTTTCCACGATGCAGCCAAGAAGTGGTATTTCGTTCGCTGCGAATATACACTTCTTGAGGTTTGCGAACAACTTATGCTCTCGCATTAGAGTAAGGACCTTCCGGACGTGTATTCTATGAACCTCCACGTCCGTCTTTCCATCCATAGCCCGGCTATGGACGAAGACATAGTCGAAGTAACTCGGTGCGAAATCGCGCACCGATCACAACATATTTGTAACACATCTGTTGAACGTTGCAGGGGCGTTACTTAGCCCATGTGGCATCACTACCCACTCTCAGAGCATACCACCGGGGGTGCTCACTGCTGTGTACGGGATTTCCCGTTCACGCATGAGGATCTGACAGAATCCATCCATCAGATCCATGGATGAAAAAGATGGTACTTCTTGCCATACCTTCTATGATGACATCCATTCTTGGGATCGGCGTGTGATCCGGTACCGTTGCAGCATTCAACTTGTTAAATGCATGAACTATCCGCCAACCTCCTGTTGCTTTTCGCGCACAGAAGGTCGGAGAGCAATGTGGGGATGTTGATTCCCTCACATGACCAGCTGCTAAGCATTTGGCAAAGAACTTGTCGATCGCTGTGACTTGTTCACGATGCAATGACCACTGCTTCATGACGCAGTATTTCGAACCGGATTTCAGTTCGATCTCATGCCTAGTGCCTTTGTCCTTAGGTAGCTCGCATGGCACGGATTCCGGTAAAACATCCCTGAATTCAACCAAATCCTTATACAAAGGATTTGTCTTCAGAGAATCCCGAGATTGGGACGTGTATCGCTCAATCCGGGTCTTCTCATCGAGGACACTCTCGCCCATCGATAAGCTACTGAGAACCAGTTTGTTAGTTTGTTCTCAGCAAACGCTAGCGCCGACCGAGTATAGGCAACGTACTCGTCTTATGTGACGAGTGCGCAGATCTGCTTGATCTTGTCACTACGCAGATCTCGCAAGAATCTTTTAGATTCTGGCTTTGGCAACTTGACTACCTCCGAAGCTGACTTCGGGGGTGTAATCAGATTTAGTGTACAAACGCCTAAACTTGATCCGTCATTCACCAAGACATTTACTGTCTCGGTGATTTCCTGGGAAAACACATCCGCAGGTGGTTGGGGATCCACACCCTCAACATAACTCTCTCGGGAGTTATCACTCTCAGGAACGCTGGAATTTTTGTTCATTACGTGTCTTATCACGGTCATGTCCTCTTCGATCGACTCTCTGATAGTCGATCTCGCTTCAACGTGTTGTTCATCCTGAACAACAATAATCTTTCTCCTCGGATGCACCCTTCTTGGTGTGCATCCGTGTTCCAGTCCACTCGATCTCTTCAAGTGGTGAACCTTCGGCGCAGCCTGTGTCTCTCCACAGGTGCCGAAAGCTGGTTCCACAGTGCAATGGCCTTCTACACTGTGATCTTGTGCAGTCATACTAACGACCGTACCACAAGTGAGGCCATCGCACTCACTCGTAGTGCATCCAAACGCTTGTGGACGCTCCAAGACGCTCATCAGATGGTCATCCGATGAACATACGGCAGGCATCTTCACGGACCGATGCTGCCAGACAACCCATAGCCGATACTTTTTAAGCCATGGCAGGCCGAGGATGAAATCAAATTTGTCATTTAAATCCAACACGATAAAGGCATTATCGTACTGCTTTCCTTCTAGCGTGTAGTGGACTCCAACTACACGTTTGTTCACTGTTATGGATGCGCCTGTTGCAAGGCAAACCGTCAGATGCTTCGGAGGGGGCATCGCTCAACATTGTTAAGCCTACTATCTTCTATCGACTGGCGTCTAGTAAAACTGTTCGACTCCCCACAGTCAATCAGAGCGCGAAGTGACATTCCACATGTCACTTTGATCTTCAAAGTGAAGAGGGACTCCTCACCACTAGGGGCAGTAATCACAGAGACTGGGTGTCGGGAGCAAATTTCGTCAAGAGTCCGACATTTTTTTTGACGTTGCTGGATCAGCAGGGTGCTCCACCCCTACTGACCCTGACCGTTTTTTGACGGTCCGACTTGCTGTCGAGGCTTAGCAGCATGGTCGGACCCACGCCGCGGACCTTTCCTTGACCAACGGTGGTCATCACGTCCTGAATTTGGACGTGTTGCAGTTCTCGGGACACTACACTCATGAGCGTAGTGTCCAATCTTCTGACAGCGATGGCATCTTGCCGTTCGCTTGTGACTCAGAGAGCGAGAGTTTTCGCTCTCGATGTAACAGAGTTCCATCGCCTCGGAACTTTCAGTTTCCTGTCGTCTCGACGGACGATAGTTTGACGAGTTAGCCTGAGACTGTCTCGGGCTGAAGTTTTCTTGTTCCGCATACGCTATCGCCTTTTCCAGTTTATAGAAGTCCTCTCGGAGCATGTAGGTCTTCACCCGCCCATCTACAAGGCCGTAGATAAACACGTTGATGAGCGTGTGCTCATCAACAGAGTTTTCCGTAGCGCTAATTGCAAGGTAGCGTAGGTGCTGTGCGTAAGCGTGCACGTCACGCTTACCTTGCTTTAGCCTCAAGAGTGCAGAGCGTGCTCTGAACTCGGCTCTCGGCGACTCAAACGTCTCTTTGAGCCGAGAATTCAAGATTTCCAGCAACTCAAACACGTTTGGGTCGTGAAGCTTGAGCCCTAAGGCCGAAGTCTTTGCTCGTCCCGTCAGATTTGACAGGGCGAAGGTGACTTGCATCTCGTCACCCTCGATGTGACGGGCCCTGATGGCGTCGTCTAACTCGACGAACCATCTCAAAAGGGAACCTTCATCGGTTCCCTTGTACCTTGAGATATCAATCTTCAAGGTTTCGGGTCGACGTATGTGCGTCGGCCCACCCATCGACTGATGAGAGTCTTGCTTCTGTAGCAAGGCTATCTTCTGTCTTTCGACGGCAAGTTCCCCTTGTAGGAACTTGTTGATAGCAGCATGTTGCTGATATCTGCTTCGATAACCCAACATGCCACTGATGACGGGTTAGCCCATGAGCACACTCATGCGGCCGACTAACTCCCATTCTGAGTCACTCAGATGGGAGTAGCCTTCACGTGTGACGTGAAAGCTGTCTTCGTCTACGTCCAACATGTTCATGTTGGACGGACACTAAGTAGTCGTTATAAGGACTAAAAAGTGATACCAGGTGTAATGGGGCACCCTTTGCTTGGGGTGCCGCGAAACTTCACGTACACTAGTACGTGCAGGGGTAGCTAGTCTACTCAACGACTCATTTAAGTGAAGATAAAAAGAGAACTGTATTTAATGTAGTTAAGCTATCAATTAAACTTTAAACTTTGTCTAACTATATTGAACTACGTCGTCGCCGTATGACGACAACCTGCTCACCACTCATCGCGCGCGTCTAGCAGCGATGGATGGTAAAATATGTGATTGATATGTCTTATATCAACCGATCTTGAAGCAGCGCATGAATATTGTCTGAAGGGGAGAATATTCCTTCAATATTATCCATCTCGGATAGTATTGGTAGAATACTGTCAAGCTAGATAATATTCCTATTGACACCGTTTGGTGTCAATTCCATGTAACGGGCTACCCCGTTACAATAAGCAGATCGTAAATACCTTTCACAAAAGAGACCGGGAGCGAGCCTTCTCTATTCCCTCAGTGCACGTGGCGATTGCGATGGTTAGCATCAACCTTCGTATGGTATCCGCTACCGCATTGTGCGCGCTTCTACGAAGACGCATTTGTCTACTGAGCTCCTATTGCAACTAGAAAAGTATGGCTTAAGTCCTATCATACCGATAGCTTACGATATACAAGGTCATGGCAAACCCTACGTAAATGTACCATTTTTTCCAAGCACAACTGTAATTTCAGCGCGTTGGACAGTGCAGCCGACCGATGGGTCAGGTGCAGCCTTAGGTGGTCCATTGAGCTATCCGCATTCCGCTGTACAAACTTGCACTCTTTATCGCTCTACAGTACAGCAGCTGCGGCACGATCTTGGCTTATCGTGCCAAGCAACCAATGTTAGCGAAACAACGTGTGCCTCGATAAGTGAAGACAATCAACGTGAGGCTAAACGACTTGACGCCTTGCGTTCGTAGTGCGGGACCACGACCTACAAATGCACGAGCAAAAACCACTCTACGTGTCGAGACATCGTCCCTCGGCAAAGCTGGTACAGCAACATAGCGTTCGAGCAAGTTTTCGATCGACGACATACCCTGGATAAAAAAAGGAAGACTTACGTTGGCATTACAACCCTGTCCACGTCCGCAGTCGAACGTACCCCTTGACGTTCCGTACCGTCCCGTTTCTACACTCGTACCCCCGTCCCGTCATCATGGGTTGTCAACTGGAACATGTTCCTGCGACATGTGTCACCCCAACCTCTTCAAACTGCATACTCCACCTGTGACACTTAATCGCGCTCTGTGCACACGAACCCACAGTCACCGTTCTCTTCCCAGCTGCTCCTCGATCGCCATGGACGGCGCGCGCCCGCCCGGAGCTCTCCATTGCAGTGCCGCAGCTCCCGCCACGTCCCGCCCACGCGCCTCGTCTGCAAGCAGACGGAACAACATGGCGACAGACGACGCGTTCGCGCGCGAGCCCTCGTGTGGCGTGTGCACCAAGTCGTTCAACATCTTGCGGCGGCGGCACCACTGCCGCTGCTGCCACATTGCCGTGTGTAAAGAGTGTGGCTGCAAGGCCGTGGACCGTAAGAAGAAGGAGCGGGCGCGGCCGCAGTGGTACTGCCGAAGCTGTTTGGACACGGACGAGACGCTGCAGGTGACGGGGTCGAGGCAGAAACGCCGGAGCTTTTCGGCGGCGTCGTCGTCGTCGTCGAGATCGGCGCTCGGCACGAGTTCGGATTCGTCGCGGCATGTGACAAATGTAAGTCCTTTTTTTGGTGATTTTTCTAGGGTTTTGATATGGGATAGGGATTGGGATGGGGCGGGGAGGGTCGTGGATTGTTATAACGGATTTCTAACGATACCTGGCGTTGTTTTTTTGGTTCTTTGGTTTGATGGATGGACGGATTGACAGCTAACGAGCACGGCCAAGTTTTGTATTGAATGTGGCAACGAGTTGCCGCTGCGAGTCAAGTTTTGCATCGAGTGCGGCACTTCAGTGGCACAACACGCGATGTCGCCAGTGAGTAATGGGACGGACGACGGCGGGACTCATGAGGACGAGGCTCGAGATGAGGATCAAGGATCGAGAGAGTCGCTGGGATCGAGTCTCTCGGTCATTGATGAAGACAGTGGGTCGCCTACGGAACCAACGGACGGATCGGAGAATGGCGCAGTTGCGGAAGAAGCGGATGGCGAGACGGTGACGGACGTGGCAACGGCAGAGAATGTGGATGGGTACGCATTTGAAGGTGGTGAAAAGGTAGCCGCAGAAAAGCGGGAGTTTGAAGCACTCGTGGGGCAATTGCAGGCTGAGAATGAGAAGCTGCGCAATCGCGTGGAAAAATTCAAGCGAAAGATATTGGAATCTGAGCGTCGACAGCTGGAAAGAGAAAGGGAACACGCTCGCACAATGTCAGAAGCCACCGCAGCTGCTGCAGCAGCCGCGAGAGCATGCACAAGCGATGGAAGTTTGCCGACAATAGCACCTCAGGATGCATCTAATAGTGTAGCAGAAGCAGCGCTAGTTAGAAATGGAGTCGGAGTCTTTGCGAAAGACCACCCCGATTATGTGAAGTTTTTCAAGCTGCTCGCAATGGGACTACCGGCAGAACAGGTGAAGATAAAAATGCTGGCGTCAGGCGCCGACCCGTCGGTTCTTGATAAGCCGGATGCTATCATCGGAGGTGCTGTTCAGGGCGCAAAAGACGCTCCTGCTGTGGCTGCAAGATCTAGTGGGGACCTCGTCAAGGACGATGAGCAGTACGCTAAGTTTTTTAAGCTCTTGAAGATGGGGATGCCTGCTGAGCAAGTCAAGCTGAAGATGGTATCAGGTGGTCTGTATCCTGACCTTCTTGATACGCCGGATGCACCAATGCATGGGTCCGGTGGCACTACTACGCCAGCTGCAGCTTTTGACCAGACAATGACTGTGAAGGAAGATCCACTTTATGAGAAGTATTTCAAATTGGTAACGATGGGGATGCCCGCTGAGCAAGTGAAAGTGAGGATGAAGGCCGCGGGCGTGGACGCAGACTTGCTCGACACGCCTGATGCACCATCTCCTAGCCAGAATATGCCTAGGAGAAGTAGCGGCGGTGGCCTCCTTGCCGGTCTTCCTCCTCCAACGGAGGCTGTGAAAGTTGATCCTTCGGCATTGAAAAAGAGTTTGGCCTCCAAGTTGACTGCGAGTGAAAAAACTGAGGAGTCCAAGCTTCCAAAAAAAGAAACCGTGAAGCCGAACGTCGAGTTACGTCCACTGTTCTGGACCCGTGTGCCCATCAATGTTGTCAGTAGCACGGTGTGGATGAAGCTAAACGATTCGCATGCCAAGCTGGATGTGGACGAGATGGAGTGGATGTTTCGCAAGAACCCGGCCGATGCATCTAAAAAGCAGGAAGACAAGAAAAAGGAAATCGAGAAAGCGCTAACCCAGCCAAAAGAAGTGCTTCTTTTTGACCCGAAAAGACAGCAAAACGTGTCGATCGCAATTGCTCGATTCAAGCTCTCATCTGAGGATATCAAACGCGCAATCTACGCTTTGGATGGCGAGAAGTTGGGGTCTGAAGTGCTGAATGTCTTGATATCTATCTCGCCCACTTTAGAAGAAATTGACATGCTTAAGAATTACGACGGAGATGCGACGCTTCTCGGAAATGTGGAGAATTTTTTCCTCGATCTTTTGACCATCCCCCGGTACACGCAACGTATCAAGTGTTTCAGGTACAAGGTGCAGTTTGAAAGTCGCATCTTGGAAACACAGGCGCAGTTGGACACACTGGTTGCCGCTACGGACCAAGTAGCCGAGAGCGACAAGTTCCGTCGTGTCCTGGAACACATTTTAGCCATCGGTAACTACTTGAATGGTAGCACGCCTCGTGGTGGTGCTTACGGTTTCAAGCTAGACACTCTTACAAAACTGCACACGCTGAAGTCGGTCGATCCTCGAATAACTCTGATGCACTTTTTGTTGCGTCAGCTAGAAGAGAAGGCTCCGGACATCATCACGTTTGCCGGAGAAGTTCCTCATATTGTAGAGGCCAAGAGACTATCTTTGGATCAACTGCGTGCCGATTTGTCTTCTTACAACACCGAGCTAGCAATGTTGAAGGGACAAGTGCGTGCTTCTAAGAATGATCACATCGACGGCGACAAGTTTTTCGAGGTCATGACTCCATTTGCGAAGGACGCAGCCGAGGTGCTCGAGGAGCTGGGTCGTGATTTCAATGGTCTAGAGACTTCCTACCAAGATCTTGTGAGCTCTTTCGGCGAAGATCCACGGAAAGTTGGTCCAATGGAATTTTTTACTATTTTGGACGAATTCGTGAGCGAGTTTAAAAAGGCCTATCGCCAGAACCAGACGAAGGAATTCTTAGCTATCTATGAGGAGGCTGCTGCTGCGCGCGCTACCGCGGAGGCCGAAAAGATTGAGCGACGACAACGGGAGGCTGAGGAAAGTCGTCGGCAAGAAGAGGAGCGACAAGAAAACTCGCTAGAGACTAAGGCGATCTATGCTGATATTGTGTCCATCATAAATTCGTGGGCTGAAAAGCATTCGTTTGGCAATGGAGATGCAGCGATCGAGCAATTCAAGAGCATCTCGCGAAAGTTTGGTATGGACGAATTGTCCGCCGATGAATTCTGTGATCAGGTGCGACAGTGTGTTGGATTGAAATGTGCGAGCAAAATAATTCCGAACAGCGCTAAGCTACTTTCTGACGAGGGGAAGCGCAATGCGTTGTTGGAGGCGTTTGCACGCTTTAAACAGCAAGCAAAGAAAGAAAAAGAGTCGAAAAAGCAGAAACGTAGCTCTTTAGTGTCTCCACCATCCGCAGGGCGCGAGAGAGCAGGTTCTTCTTCGGCAGGTCGCAGGCGCAGCAAGGTGGGCACTCTCCCGATCAAGGATGTTGAGCCTGTAGTGGGAGAGGAGGCACAATTGTTGCACCGATCGATCTTAGAAGCCGTGCTAGCAGCGTTCGGTGGTGATGCGAAGAAGATGAAGACATTCACGTCACATACTCGGAAGTACGGTAACGAGCAGATCACGGCCCACGAGTTTTACCAATATTTAATGGAATCTTTCGAACCTGACTTCGTCGGGCGTCTGGTGCCAGACCTCGCGCGTCTGCTGCAGGATTCGGAGAAACGGCACGCACTGATTCGCGCGCTTTGTGAGAGCGCACCGGGTTGGGCGAAGTTTGCAGGTTTGTAGGCCGACATGGGGAAGGCTGTTGAGCGGGACTACCGAGATATACCATCCAAGTGCTACATGTTCAAGCTAGAAATGGTGGGGTTTCGGCTCCATATTTAAATGAGCAGCTTGCCAAAGTTGCTGCCGATTGCTTGGCTCACTTGGACGTGCTCAAGCAAACATTTGCAGTGCTACTGCGCCACGCTTTTCATACCTTCGAGCGCTTCGGGAAGTCCGGGTTGATCCTGGAGTTCACAGGCCGAGGTTTCGCGTCACGCGTGCGTTTGGTGGTCGCTGCAGCGCTGTACATTCTGTGTCTACTATAGCCGAAGTGCCGTATGATTGCAATGCTGAGATGCCATGCATTCTGCGAAGTCGCGTGCTGATAGTATTTGGGCACCCTGCGAGAGAAAAAAAGCACTTGTTCTATTGCAGAGCAAGTGGACACCTTTCGTCATTCGTCTTGTACTTGTAGTAGACCCGGTGAGATTGAGATGGGGGACTTTTAGCGGGTAACTTTGTGGTAGCCGTGATCGGATACGTTGTCAACGATATCGCTGAAACCGCCGAAGCATGTGAGCTGTTGTTGATTGGCAGCTGACGATGAAGGGTGTGTGGAGGTTCTAATGTAGAATATTCTGACGTTGAAGGGTGTGTGGAGATTCTAATGTAGAATATTCTTCTTGAGGCGCAAGCGGAGTAGTGTGACATTTGTGTGCCAAAGTGTCATGGCACGTGGGTCGAAGATACTGCGCCACTTGACGCTGTCGCTCGTCCTCATTTCCCTCACGATGGCATCAACATCTACCCCACTGCAGCTGCATGTAGAACTGCAGCAACAAATCGGGCTACCGGAGCCTCTTCACGGCACTTTGCGGGTGCAATTGGCACATTACCCAGTTTCGCTCGATGAGCTCCAAGAGGTACTTCAGAAACATTTGACAGAGCGATTAAAAGACAGTCTCGCGACTCAACAAGAACTAGCGACAGGTTTAGCCCTGACGATTGAGGTTTATAATCGGAAAAAGCAGCAGTATACGCCGCTTGAGGAACTATCGCAACTCGGACGCTGCTCTAGGCTAAGTGTGACACTTACAAACGTGGACGCGCTCTTTCCGAACCGCACGTGTCTCGCACTACCATCGAGGATCTTTGGGGTCGATGTAGCTGCAGGTGGGGAGTTTGCAATTGATGGACAAGTCGTGCAGATTGAAGAAGTGGGGAACTCGGGCAAAGGCACGGGGCTGACGTTGTGGGACGGATCTGTGGTGCTCGCAAAGTATCTGGAACACCAACGTCGTGAAGAGATTGCTGGTAGTCGACTGGTTGAGTTGGGTGCCGGAACAGGACTCGTGGGGATTGCGGCTGCGCTGCTAGGAGCTCAACAGGTGATTCTGTCGGATTTGGACTACGCAATCGACAATCTCGCAAAGAACGTGGCCGATACGATGAAGCTAGCGGCTAGTGCTGGTCGAATAGTCAAGAGCGACGTCTCGACTCGCGTTCTGGACTGGTTCGACCCGCCGACGGATTTGGGGGACATTGACTTTTTGCTGGCATCGGACGTCGTGTGGGTCGAGGAGCTCATTCCGCCGCTCGTGGCGACCTTTGACACACTGCTACGTCATTCATCCGTGCAGACGGAGATCCTCATGTCGTACCAGAAGCGCAGCGTGATGTCGGACCGTCTGCTTTGTAGTGAACTCGGGCGCTATAACCTCGTCAAGACGCGTGTCCCAGTGACAAAGTTGCATCCCAAGTATTCCACAGACGGAATCGACGTGTATAAAATTGTGCGGGGCACTGCCGATTGAAGTAACTGCAAGAAGGCGGCCATATCAGCCAAGTCACGCCGTGCAACTCTAACGCGTAATCGCACGCAAGTCCTGGGCATCCAAACACGTTTTAACTGACTATACGTCCATACCAATTGGTCGGGAAAGCACAAGAAAGGTCCAAGTTGTCCGACGTGACATTCTTTTTCCAAGTAAGTTCATCGAGCGCCCGTTTATGCCAGCGTCCGTTTTCTCTTCGTACTACTTCAGTCCAGGCTCTGTACCAAATCTGCTGAGCTGCTCAATGATCTTCAATGTCGTCTGCGCCATTCATTCGTTCAGTTGCTCCGTAGACCACAACCGATGATCAATTGTCTCCGTGCCCCTGTCCGTCGCGCCGCAATTCGGTCGCGTCGCCATGCCTCGGCCGAGAGTCTGCAGTGGGCCGCCGCCTTGAACAAACCGCTAGCAGACACAGACCCTGCGCTATTTGACATCATTGAGCGCGAGAAACAGCGCCAGCGGAACTGCATCAGCCTCATTGCGTCGGAGAACTGTACGTCGGTGGCAGTGCTGGATGCGCTGGGCTCAGTCATGTCGAACAAGTACTCGGAAGGGTATCCAGGCCAGCGATACTATGGTGGGAACCAGATCATCGACCAAGCCGAGGAGCTCTGCCGTGCTCGTGCACTTGAGGCTTTCAATCTGGACCCCGAGCAGTGGGGAGTCAATGTCCAGTCGCTGTCCGGCTCGCCCGCGAACTTCCAAGTGTACACGGCTCTGTTGAATCCACACGACCGTATCATGGCACTGGATTTGCCGCACGGTGGCCACTTGTCGCACGGCTACCAGCTTGGCCGGAAGAAGATCTCGGCCACGTCCATTTACTTTGAGAGCATGCCATACCGTCTGGACGAAAGCACGGGTCTCATTGACTACGACGGTCTCGAGGAGACGGCCGCGCTATTCAGACCCAAGCTGATTATTGCAGGCACCAGCGCGTACTCGCGTCACATTGATTACGCGCGTATGCGTGAGATCTGTGACCAGCAGGAAGCCGTGCTGCTTGCCGACATAGCGCACATTAGCGGCTTGGTAGCGGCTGGAGTCGTGCCCACGCCATTCAAATACGCGGACGTGGTGACCACAACGACCCACAAGTCACTTCGCGGCCCGCGCGGCGCCATGATCTTTTACCGGAAGGGTCTGCATCACGTAGACAAGAAGAGCGGGAAGGACGTCATGTACGACTTGCAGCAGAAGATTGACTTTGCTGTGTTTCCGGGTCTTCAGGGTGGGCCGCATAACCACACGATTGCTGCATTGAGCACGGCCTTGCTGCAAGCTCAAAGCCCCGAGTTCAAGTCGTACCAGTCGCAAGTGCTTGCGAACTCCCGCGCACTCGTGGCAGAGCTGACGAAGCGTGGCTACGTGATCGTCTCGAATGGCACGGATAACCACTTGGCTCTAGTGGATGTGAAGAAGTCACGCAATGTGGATGGCGCTCGCGTTGAGTTCGTGCTTGAGAGCACCAACATGGTTGTGAACAAGAACACGGTGCCTGGTGACAAGAGTGCGTTTGTTCCAGGTGGCATTCGCCTGGGTGCGCCTGCACTGACTACACGCGGCTGCACGGAGGAAGATTTCCAGCAGGTAGCTGCCTTCCTTGATGAAGGGGTGACGCTCACGGCAGAGCTGAATGAGCGTGCTCGCGCTCAGGGCGTGAAAAAAGTGAAGGACTTTAAGGAGTTTGTCGTGGATGATGCCGAGGCGAAAGAAAAGATGGACGTGCTCAAGCGCGATGTGACTGCGTTCGTCCGCAAATTCCCCACTATTGGCTTTAGCGAAGACGACATGAAATACAAGGACTAGAGCTGCATTGGCATGGAATGTACTTGGTTGCTGAACGTATCACTCACATTGTATCGACTTGAGTACATGGTTCTTGTGTCTTTGAGCACTTGAACGGGGTACGCGATGCTGCGGACGTTCCCTACCAGACAATCTTCGTTTGCTAATAAATACTTTCGTCTCAACTATATCGGTCTAAGGAATCTACTGGAACTAACATGGACGCCGATTTGTGAGGCAGTATACATGGATCCAGTGGACTCCGACTGTGTGTAGATCGATGGGTACTATCTAATGGGCGTCAACACTTCACTTTGTATGCTTGGTCAAAACTGTCCAGGTGTTGCCGTATTTACATCATGCAAAGGTTCCGATTCCTGGGCTAGACCAATGTTTGCAAGAGACAAGCACGGAGTTCCACTTAATGCGGTGTCCATACGTTGTCGATTGAAAATGGTCAGTGTTCGGTACAAAGGCGTATTTGATCGGTGTATTGGCGCTTTTGACTGGGGCACGGACACATTGACGAAATTAAAGCGTTTGGATGGCCACGTCTTCATCGAGATTAATACCAGCGGGTGTCAGCAGCCAAGAATTGCTCAACAAGCTATGGTGCCAACATACCTAAGACATCGCCATCCTACACTACAATTACCGCACGTGTTCGTCCTCATGTCATTCCTTTCATATCACTAAATGTCACTTACTGCTCATCATATTTTACTAAATTGGCAAGCCCCTATCATGGAGAGCCCCCGGCCACCCGGCTGGGCTAATTTGATTCCATACTGCTTGACATGTCGTCAGTCAAGATGTGGGAGCGCGCAAACGAAATTGAGAACAAAGCAGCTACTGGCATCAATCTCAAGACCGCATCGATGCGTTCATTCCTACAAAGCTTGATGTCTGTCCAGCATGAGCTCTTCTACAGTTGGTTTCTGCTTATCTACAAACAAGCGAGTTACGTCAAGGACAAGCTGTGAAACTCTTTCTACTCGTCAACAGATAAGGAATGCTCAATCTCGCAAACAATCGAAACGTAACATTTGCATTCGAAGCGTCGTTCCGAAGTGGCCATGTTCATGCGTACTAGCAACTACAATAATAAAGAGTTTTCACAGTAGACTGTCGACGCACTAATACCAAGTACACTTTCTGATCGAAGGTGTGCCAATGAAGAAATACGCGTCTGGCTAGTGCTTGGAAGCCGTGGGAGCAACTTTAAGCTTTACGTTCGTTGGATGTGGAGACCGTCACGACGTGTGAGTGCTGCACCAGCTGCTACTTGACCTTGAACCTCGTACAGAAAAAGAAGTACTTTCAACACGACGCTCGATCAATTCAAAGGAACGCAACATATATCTTACACTTGTGACCGAATTAGTGATAGACAAGATGGAAGTGTGTTAATAGGTGGTGGTGGGGAAGTGATGGGCAGGAAACTAAAATACCGCGAGAAAATGGCTTCGGCAAACGGGGTGTGCACTTAAGAGCTCGCCTTACAAAAACGCGCTGTGTACCTATGCGTCACCACTGTGTAAGCAAATTACGATCGCTGTAGCACTGTCATCTGACTAGTTTTACGATGGTCGCCTAATTCTCTGGACTGGGTGGGACCCGCAGAAACCGAAGCAAGAAAAGTAAACACGGAACACAATGGAAACGAAGCAGCACTCTTTTCGTTACGTGAAGACTACACTAAACGATGCAGATACCCATTCTTTTCAATGTGCTTATCGTAACTGCCTACGATCCTTTTCACGTCTCCTTTGGGCAACGAAAGCAGCAATCGCTGTACAAGTTTTTTAGGGGTGTTGTCAGGATACCGACTCCACTGACTGAATTGGTACGTTCGGATCTCCCCTACATTTGCATGGGATCCTTCTGCGTGCAGGATCAAGAATGCCAACTCATCCTCTTGCATGAGATCTCGAAGAAAATCGTACAGCGTAGAGGTAGGGTAGTGTTCCAGGAATCTCATGTGCTCGTCGAAGAAAGTGATATGACCTGTCTCGGAGAACAGCTTATTCAATCCTTTCTTGTGGCGAATGTCGATCATGTAATCGTTGTCGGATGGTTGTAGCCTTTTCTTGAGCTTGGCATTGATCGTCCGCGACAAGTTGTCCATGCGCTCCTTGGTCTTTCCCGACGTAAAAAGGTAAGCGAGGATGGCATCAATCTTGGCCATGATTGACTTGAACGTATCAGCCAGCTTGCCGACAAACCCGGACGTGTTTGCCCGGTCTTCTGATTCAATCCCGTTTGTCGAATGAGTCGCCAGCGGACTCTCGTGCTCGAGTGCGCGATCACCAGGAGTCGTGACCTCTGGCTGTCTGAACGCAGAGGTCAGATCAGCGCAGACTAGCGGCATACCAATCATGCAGAGCGCGAAGAGGTATAGAGGTCGCATGAATCTACTTGGAAGATGGCGAGGAGGACGGAACAAAGTGCAATGGGGCGCTAAACGATGAGTGAGCGAATTGCATACGTGACCAACGATTCAGACGAGATATGTCCTATGCCGCAGCAGCACAATAGACCGCTCATCGCTTGTGAATCGTCCGATGGGGGCAGATCAGTCGGTGTGAAAATTACTTGAGTCTGATCGTGACACCTTCCTCTACCCCGGTATGAGTGGAGGAGGGAGTATAGAACAGGGTTACACAAATGGTTGTGATAACAACGTACATAGGTGTGATGTGCACATAAAGTGATCAGTTTACTGATAGGCTTACTGTTGTATCACATACGGTGAGCGGTAATACTGTACTCTACCGGTAAAAGTTTGATCGCATCTGTCGCAATAGGGTCTTCATAAAGTCGACGTAGATCTGGTGTGGTGGTGAGCAAGAACTGCGATGAAGACTCATTTGATCAGTTTCAGACACGTGTCTTTCTGAGACGTCTTTTAAAGCGGAGCTACGCAGATCCGCAAGTCAGAGGAAGACTTAGCGCTTAGAGAGCGATATTGGTTCTGTAACGGGGTGCCTCCGTTTCATGATAATTACATTGCGTAATTATCAAGTATGAATATTATGGTAGGACAAACACAACATTTTCACAATATTATCATACTAGATAATATTGCTTCGCAAATGTAACACACTGCTCATTGGTTGAGATAGGATCGAGAATTGAACCAATACAGTCTAGCCACGACAGAAGCACGCAATGAGTGGTGTGTAGATGGATACAATACATAATTTTGTATTCATTCATAGTTTAATGAAGTCAAATAGAGATCTATTGAAAGGATTACTTAAACTTATCATAGTTCTACTTTTCACCTCTACTGAGTATTCTTACTCGGTGTAGCAATCTTCCTCTGCAAGTTCGTGTACGTGAGGTAGTCGGACGCACACAGCCTTGTACTGTAAGAGTGCAAGCTTTGTTCATTTAACTGAATAAGGTATGCCTCGTTACAAGCACTAGAAAACTAGATCAAATTGTAAAGATTAAGATTTCTGTTCCAAGATACCGAACGATTCAATGAATCTACAGCACTTAGTGCTCAAGATTAGCTATCTCAGGGAGGTGTTGCTAACTTTTAACGATCTACGATCAGAGACGCCTTGCATGGCCGTGTCTTATGCATTGTGACCGGGTCACACGCGGTCATCGAACTGGTTATGTTGTGTGTCCACACCAAGTTATGGCTGGTGGAAATGAGTGGTACAGTTTTGATTCCACGTACTCACGACTATACTGCACCTTATCAGGTAAGGATAAGGGATATGTAACGGGGTTGCACGCGGTTGTTCGACCCGGTTTTGTAGTGTATCCACACCAAGTAACGATTGGTGGATCTGAGTGGTACAGTCTTCGTACCAGGTACTTACGGTAATACCGCACCTTATTGGGGAAGGATAAGGGATAAGACTTTTGTCATAAGATCGTATTGTAGAAATCAGTCAGGCATGGTTTAAGGGCTTTATTACCGTAGCTAAAAGAAAGACTAAGTTCAGTTCCCCTTTCAAAATGTTGGACGCCAGTGCCTAGTATAGGTGTAGTGAATTGTTAAGAGCACTAGCCTTGTAAAGGCATTTACTCTTGTCTAACTAATAGTGACTAGTTGGTGTGTACTTCTGGGAATCTTAATCCCTTTGCTAAGATTGTACGCTTAAGCAGCTGTACGTCCATTTTAGTTTGTTATAACTAAGAGACTTTTTGTGACCAGGACTTCCTCTGTTAAAAAGCACTTAGTAGCTCCGCTACACTTGGCAGCGCTTGTGGAAAATCTACACCTGAGTCTTCACAGACTGAATCCTCTGTGAGGATGGAGACGGCCGTGAACCTCTCTGAGGCCCAGCCAATCACGCTTGAGAAGCCCACAGATTTGATAGGGCACAAGCAAGTGGCTCTTAAAGTGTCGCAAGGCCCGGACGCAATTCGTGCACGTCTCGAGACCTTCTCGAACTTTGAGTCCACGTCGATCGGACAGGTTTATAACCATTCAGCATCTGCCATGCCCATTCGGTAAGTTCTCATACCGGACACTGAGTCAAGGACTCGTTTTCTAGTCTTAAGTATCAAGACTTTTGAGGGAAAAGAAAGAGAAATCTCCTGTTTTGGGTTCGCGAGATGGAGATTACCATCATTTCGGCCTTGCTGCGGTAAGAGCAGCAGAAGGTGGGCCTTGTATTATCAAAGTTAGGTCGGCGATCCAGGGAATGGGCCTTCACTTCTGGCACCTCGATAGAAGAGTCTTTTCCCACTTAAGATATGCTAAATCAACAGCTATTTCGGGTTTTTACTCCGCCTAATCAGGCACATCGCGTGCGATCAAGCTTCCTGTCAACCCGCCAGGGTAAAAAGGACTTCATCGATTATGTCCAAGATTTGCGAACTATAATTGCTGCTATGCAACTTGACCCTTTAACTGAGACAGTTTTTGGTAACCATTTTTATGGAAGGTCTTTGCACTGGCGTTGCCAGGACAAAAGTGTTTCGTATACAACCCTTGAAATTTGAGGGTGTAGTGGACATAGCTTTGAACGCAGAGTCAACTGTAAAGCTGACCTTTACGGGACCCATTAGTTTCAGGCAAACTCATCGAGCAATGCTCATCTCATGATAGGTGCAGAACCCATGAATAATAGTCTCGTTGAGAGAGACGAAGAAGCTGATCTCTACCCTGTCGAACAGCTTTCGAACATCCGTAGATGTTTTACGTGCGGTAGCATCAAACGTGTTCGTCCCAATTGTCCTTTAAGAAGGAACAGAAAGGCTCATTTGAGTCGACCTCCCGTCTATAACCAACGATTCGGTAAAGCGCGGGAAAACATCGAGTTCCATTAGGCGAAGGGTGGCCTGCTGGGGAGCATTTAGGCTCTGTTGTATCTCTGGGAGATGATGGAGAACAGGGCCTATCCACAAGTGACTTCGCACACATTGTCACGAAGCATGTGTACAAGCAAGGCGAGTTAGATGTAGTAGCAATAGTAAACGACTTTGATAAGCCATGTTCAATATTGGTCGAGTTCGAGGTGTCGGGAAATTGCGTCCGACGTTGTTCCCTGGAAGGTAGTCAGCAGTATGCTGAGGCGCTGAAAGCGCGAAAGAATGAGACTATCACTGCTCTCTTGGCGACAGATGCATTAGCCACTATTCCTAAAGTTCCTGTAAGCTTAGGCGTGAATTTTTTGGACTTTGACAGTATCGAACGCTGTCTAGTCCTTGACTTGGATGAGAAATATGATCTCATCCTCGACAAGGCTTGGCTAAAACGCCATGAGCCATGGATTTATCGGAGGTCAAATACCTTAGGTGCAACGCGCACTGTTCCTAGTGGATCTTTGGAGAGTCATGAGACCACCTCTGCTATAAGACAGAAACGCTACCGGCGCGAGATACGGACTGAGACAGTCAGTGTGCTGGACATCGGTATGGCCAAAATCGTTGAGTTGGAAGATGTCAAAAACGCTAGTTACGAGCCAACCTCAATGACTGTTAGTAAAACGGCACGTACTCCGTCGAGTGGTAATCGTTGTGATAACGAATCTCTGAATGCTGAATGCATTGTTGGCCTAGAGCCAATTTATCATGGGTGGGACCCATCTGATGAGCGTAGGGTGGAACGCAAGTACCCACTGAGTGATGTTAAAAGTGATTGCGACATGCTAAATTTCAGTCAAGACATTTGTATGGAAATACTAAGTCATCAAGGGCGACGCCCATTTGATGAGCGTGGGGTGGCACTTAATACCCACTGGGTGGTGATATCGCTGAAAGTGACTCATCATCAGATGTGGGTAATGACATCGGTTCCGGTAAAGATCATATTAAGGTTGACTTAGTTCGTCACCTTGGGGACAGTGTAGTCCCAGATGCAGGCAATGACATTGTTCGTGCTATGGGCGAATTTAGGCTGACACAGTCCTTCACCTTGGGGGCGGTACAGCCCCGAATGTCGGTAATGACACCGGCTCTGGTTATGATCATGTTAAGAAAAATGATGATGTCGACCTTGGGAACGAGAAAGTTCCAGTCTCTTTAAGACTTTAGTCTCGTCATAGAGACGACAGCGACAGCAGAGTGATGTTTTGCAGCGCGAGGCGTCCGTTACGTCACTATGTGATACTAGCGAATTGCTTTATACAATCGTCAATGGATCGACTGGTGACGTTGAGGGGTCAGTGAGTCTTGAGACTCTACCCTCACTGAATACTCTGTTAGATCTAGACGAAAGGTCTTTCGATGAGTTTGGTCTGACCTTGAAGTCGGGTGACTTATCTGAAGTGGTGGTCATTAGATCCGATAGTGAATTAAACTCATCTTCCCTTCTTGACGAGGCTGTCTTGGAAGACACAAAGACGGCACGAGGTGCTTGAAGCGGGATACGATCTTGAGATATACTAGATACCCGTTTTTCTCTTTGGTAAAAGAGTTTCAGGATGTAGTGTGTCGCGATCCACCTTCCACGCTGCCTCCTGATTGAGGCGTATGCCATCCATTGACCTGGTTCCTGAAACCAAATGCGGTTTGACACGGCAATGGCCTCTAACCAAAGGATCAGTGTGGCGTCATTAATAAGTTTTTTCATGCGAAGCACGCGGCTGGCATGGTGCCTGAAAGAATGTCGCTTTAATCAACACCGACACGTTGTGTCAGAAAGCCAAATGGCAAGTGGCGCATTGTGCATGCTTAGAATAGACCTAAAGCTACCATTATCCCGGCTCAGACTGTAGTCCTCCAAAAGGATGTTCTTCAAAACAAGTTTGTGGCATGTACAGTATTCAGTGCACTCGACTTGGTAGATGTTTTTATCAATTGTTCATGCGAGCGAGTGATATTCCGCTCACAGCAGTAAGTACTCCATACGATATGTTTTAGCATTGGCTTGTCATGCCTCAACGGCTGTCTAATGCTCTGGCTACATTAAATTGTCTTGTGACGCAATTGTTCCAAACTCATCAAGGATATGCAAAAAGATATTTTGACGACGACTCTGTCCATAGCTCTGCGAACCCTGACAGATCAGACGTGGAAAATTACAATGACCATATACGAGCAGTGCTCGAGTGCATGCGCATGGACAAGCTCTATGCAAAAGCATCGAAATGCATTTATGGGGATGCAGACAAAATTCCCTTTCTCGGGTGCTTCATTGGGAGGCGTGGCCTTCGAGCGTATTCCGCTTAGGTAGAGTCAACTATTGACTGGCCGGTTCCGCCTAGCCAAAAAGACTTACGTTAATGGCTCGGCCTTGCTAGTTACTTGCACAAGTACAGTGCAAACTACGCTGACATGGCAAGGCCATTAAACAACCTCCTCAAGAAGGATGCTGTTAATGAAGGTACGCAGAATATGCCTGAGATTTTAAAGCTATGAAAAGGAGCTGCACCTAATTTACAAACCAAACCAACTAAAATAAAATAAAACCATAAAAACGTTGGTTTTTTAATATAAATAAATACAAAGAATAGCCTCCTTCATGCTCCAATTTTGGCTTTACACCGACCTTGAGCGGCCTTTTAGTGTCGCCTGTGATGCGTCTGATTTTGATTTGATTGTGCATTATTGCAGGCAGATGTCGATGGACGTGAGCGCGTCATTGAGTATGAATCTCTTCATCTAAAAGCTGCAGATTTGTTTTTATAGATTTCGACAAAGTTTTACTCGTAATGAAAAATGCTCTTGCTAAGTCTAGAGTCCATCTACTTGGATCAAAGCATTTAGTGACCTTCACAGATCATGCGTCGTTACGAACTGCGACACAGTCGCCTCATCTCTCACCGCGTATGGCGAGTTGACTTTCAGTATTTGCTGAATACAACTTCGAGGTGAAGTATAAGCCAGCCAAGCAAAATACTTTTGCTTATGCATTGTCACGCAGACCTGATTATAAGCTTGCTCATAGTACTATTCTTTAGTGTCAATTGTGAATTTGATTCGTGCGATATATGCACGTGATGAGCAAAGTGTAGCATTGCTACATTCTCTTGAAAGCGAGGAAATTTAAGAAACGTATATTAAATTGTCAGCACGTTTACGTGCGAGCCGACATTGATATGTCATCGACAACGGGTTGTTGTGATATTGCTCGGGAGTTGAGGATGTGCCTCGCATCGTTGTTCCTCATGATGAGGACTTAAAGTATCGTATCATTTTTGAAGAACATGATACTGCTTTGTGCCGTCATCTCGGTCGTGAGATGATCTATAGCTCAGTCAGCCAGACGTATTGGCGGCCCAAGTTGTATAGATGGGTGAGCACATTTGTGCGAGCACATTTGTGCGTACGTTTGAAATGTGTCAACGGATCAAACCCTCAGCACACGCGGTTGCACCGCTTGCTAGTTTACCTGTACCAACTGAATGTTAACGGTCTACCAGTGTGGACTTTGTGTTCGGCCCACCCGAAGAATAGGAAGGCAACACTGGTATTGTAGTCTCTGTTGACCGTTTGAGCAAGATGGCTCAATTTACTCTGTGCCTTTTTCCAACGATGGTGAAGGCACCACCAGTATATATTTATCGACCGTGCGTTTTGTCAACACGCTTTGCCTGTGAAATTGTCCCTGATCGGGATCCACGTTTCACCGACAAGTTGTACCTTCATCTTAAATGTGCTGGGAACCAGGTTGGACATGTCTACAGCGGATCATCTGCAGACCGATGGCCAAACTGAACGTGCCAAACGTGTCATTGCTGACATTTTTGCGCAGTGTTTGTGCTAGAACGCCTAGGAGTTAAGCCTTTTGCTTCCTGCGGTCGAGTTTGCCTAATCAACGCTGCTCATGCCTCTACTGGCTTTTTTTACATTTTACATGAACTGCCTCACTCACCCGCACATTTTTAACGCTTTCGGTCTGTTCTGAGCTTGGTGGAGAAGAAATAGCCGATCGGCTTGCTGATGTCAGCTAAACTACTGATCAGAAACAGATGATCTAGTTTCTCGCTACTCCATTAAATGTATAAAGACATGTACATGACACAACGGATAATAGACTGGACAAACAAAAAGAACAAGCTGATGTCAAAGGCAGAAGGTGTATCAAGATATATGAAGTTGCATAGCTGTTCTCACTTAACGCTAGGAATCTACCTACCAAGGTGGTGTCAGCGGTCTGTAGTTCCAAAGCTGCGTCCTCGCTTTATCGTGCCATTTGCAATTGTCTTCTAGAAGGGCCTAGCGTACACGCTCAACCTTCCACGCAACATGCGAACACATCCAGTGTCATACGTCGGCTTGCTTAAGCCTTACCTTGATCCGTCGCTAATGGATTTCGAGGCGCTTGCACCGAAGGGGTCGGCGATGCCGCAAGTCGAGGAGCCCTGAAGAGAAGATCCAGTTTTCCTTCAATACGCGCCACTCGGTCACGCAGAACGTGCACCTCGTGCACTTACTCGTCAACGACACGTCGAGATTCATCAATTACCGTCTGCTCTCGTTGACGAGCAAGGGGATTAACAAGACCATGTTGAAAGAATCCTGCAAAAATGTCGTCGCGATGGTCAGTATCAGCACTTGTTGTAGTGGCGGGGGTACCCGGAGTCGGAGAACCCATAGGAGTACGAATTGCCACTGCGGCAGATTTGTTTTACGCCGTTGAAATTTTTGAATGTCGTCTATAGGGTCTGTCAACCCATACCGCTTCCCACTAGTTGGTGCGGGAGTGGAGGGGTCTGCAGCTGCAGCAGGTGCCCTGGTGTGCGGGTCCGTAGCTGCTGCAGCATAGAGAGTGCGATAGAAAGATCGCAGTTAGCCTTTGGCCTTTTGCTTTGCAAAATCAAAGCACAGCTTTTGTTCAAGACGAACGTCAGCAAGTGAAGCGCTCTTTTGGAGATTCCATAGGCTTGGTAGATGGCGAGCTCTGTGAACTCAACGCGTAAATACATCTTTTTATCGCCTCATACTCACCGGGGAAGAGATCGACGGGTATCTTCCGCATGGCGGACACTTTCTCACCTCGTGCTTGCTGATTCAGCCTGTCGAGGTAACATTGGACGGTCATAAACTGGATCCTCAGGTATCTCGCTCCGAGAGCCTCCCTCTCCGCTAGTGTTGTGGCTGCTGCAGCCTTAGGTCCAGTGACCCATGAGGCTAGTGACTGCCTGGCATTCTGATCAATGCGTTCATCCACACTTGGTCGTGTGAAGCGGTAACCACTGTGAGCATACGCTGTGGCTACACATTGAGCTTGACGCCTGCGGTCATCGACCGACTGCGGATATTGATCTTGATCCTCATCAAGAGTGTTGTACAGCACACCTAACGCAGGCTTGAAAGCTGCATGCTGTGCAAGGGGTGAAGGTACATCCTTGCATTCCACAAAGGGATTTGGCGCGACGTGCATGGTGTCACACGACATTACTGTAGCTGGAGGTGGGTCATTTGAACTCGGCGCGACGGTGTCAATCCCGTAGTCCACCATAACTTCTTCAAGAATTTCATCGAATGAGATAGACGAAGGCTTTGACTCGGTAATTTTGAGATGTGTTATAAACACGATGGTCAGGACCAATTTTGAGACCTTAAAGAGCAGTAGAAGAATTGTCGACACAATAGTGTAAAAAGTTTAAGGGGAGGGTGTTATGGGGTACCCGTTTGTTGGGATGCCACGAAACTTCACGTACACAAAAGGTACGAGCAGATGAAGCTAATTGACTTAACAACTAAGCTGAGCAAAGGGTGAAAAGAGAACTGTTTTTAACATAGTCAAGCTCTTAGTATAAATTAATCTTTATCTAACTATATTGATCTATATTGTCGTACGACGACAACCTGCTCACCACCCATTACGCGCGTCTAGCAGCGATTGGTGGTAACCTTGGTTGATGTATCTAATATTAACCGATTGTCGAGCAGCACATGAATATTATCTAAAGGGGATAATATTCCTTCAATGTTAACTATCTCGGGTAATATTGGCAGAAGATTGTCACGCTGGACAATCTTCCTATTGACACCGTTCGGTGTCAGTATCATGTAACGGACTGTCATGTTACAGAGGTGTAACGGGTTTCCACGGCGTTTATTGAACCGGTTACGTTGTGTGTCCACACCAAGTGAAGATCGATGGATCCGAGTGGTACAGTATTGGTACCATACCTACGGTAATACCGCAGCTTATCGGTTAGGGATTAGGGATGAAACTTCTGTCATAGGATCGCAATGTAGAAGTTAGACAATGTTTTATGGTTTTAATCACCGTAGTTAAAGAATAATAAAGATCATTTCCCCTTTTAAATCGTTGGACACAAGTGTCTAGTATAGGTGTAGTGTATTGTAAGAGCATTAGCCTTATCAAGGCGTTTACTCATGTATAATTAGTAGTGACTGGTTAGTGTGTGATTCTGTGAATCGTGATCCATTTGGAACCGGGATTGTTAAGCTCGTACGCTTGAACGACTGTACGTTGTTGTTAGTTTACCATAACTAAGAGACTCTTTGAGTCGAAGACTTCCTTTGTTAAGGAGCGCTGAGTAGCTCCGCTACACATATTGCACGCGTTTTTACATGAAATATAGGCGGTTGTGAAACTCCTCTTCCAACATTCTTGGCAAAGAGAATAGAATCCAAATGGATAGCGTAGTAGAACATGGATGTTTTATTCACTGCAAATGGGTGCATTGAGAGTTCCTGATGAAACTCATTCTATCATACGTTTCCCTGTCTCTCGGATCCGACCAGAATTTGCGTGTGCGCTGAATTGAACAAATCGGGAAGTCCCTATCTGGAGATTCTACGACAACCCGGCTGAGAGCTAGTATGATGCTACACTGCTTGACATGTGATCAGTCAAGACGTGAGAGCGCACAAGCGCAATCGAGACCAAAACAGCTTAAGTATCAATCTTGTAACGGGGCACCCTGAAGCTTGTACTGGTGACAGTACAAGCTACTTATTCTGATGACAGAATAAGGCGGTGCCTCGGAACTTCACGTACACTCGTACGTGCAGAGGAAGACGGTAAGAAGAAGCGAGTACTTGGTTAAAGTAAAAAGTAGAACTGTATTTATAATAGTTAATGTCTGCAATAAATCACTATTTATCTTCATCTAACTATGTCTAAATACAAATGTGTAAATCAGTTATCTGCTCACCACTCATTGCGTGCGTCTGTCGTGGCGCGTCTTCGTTGGTTGATATAATGGCCTATATCAACCAATTAGGAACAACTCGTAAGTGCTACAGAATATTTGTCCTTATGACAATATTCTGAGAATATAACTCTTATAGTTATATTCTATTAACAATTTCTTATAAATTGTTATGTAACGATTCACCCCGTTACATCACCCCCCTTAACCATCAGTCACTTTAGTGACTGATTGACTAAATGGATACTCGTCCCAAATCATTTGGGACAGGGTTTGCACTTGTTGGTCCGCGTCCACTTTCCAACATTTCATCGCATGGTAAACAAGCCCATGCGATGCGCGAGCAAGGCCGCCGAGAGCGCGTCTGCACGTCTCTGTGCGGACGCCGAAGCAGAAACAACAGCAACTGATGTCTCATCGGTTGCTGAAGCAACCCAGCCTGTGTCACTTGGTGATGCAGGCGCTGGTCATGAAGACACTCGTGTCTTCACAGAGTACGAGCTCGGTGTCTCGTACTCTCCTGATACGGATGGCGGAACCGTATCGACGGCGATTGAATCTCAGCCGCCTGCCAAGCGTGGCATGGACGATGCTTTGCGTCGCAGCATCTTTGGTTCATCTGATGAATCAGATGAACCATCGCCGAAGCGTAGGCGCTCGAGGTCGCGAGACTCGGGCGCTAATAGTGGTGTCGGTTCTCCTGTGGACACCACTTCACAGCGAGGTGCCAGTACTTCTGTCGGCACGTCGCAGGAAGAGCGGGACCGCAATGTGTTGCGTCTCGCTCCCGAGAAGAAGGCATGGATGCCTCCTAAATCAGTCATGGATCACTTGTCGGCGACGACGAGTGATCGTTATCGAACACGATTGTTCGATTCGTCAAGGATCCATCACCTTGACCCCAGCGCGAAAAACTATCGCGCTGAACATGAATTCTTCATCGATGCTTTCTTTAGACATCGATGGTACAGTGGGAATCACAAACGTGATGGTCCCTCACTACTTCAGGCGTGGAACGCCTACATCCATAACCTCGAGGATGTAGGTCGTGACGCTTGGAACGACAAACTTAACAAAGCTCGTGATAAGTTTGAAAAGCGAACCCCGACAGGTGCACGCTACAAGCTGCATTGTCTGTCAAGGGAGAAAGGATTACCCTGCCTCTCTTGGGGAGACTCGTGCCCATGTTGTGTGAACAACTCTGCACGAGCACCTAAGGAGGCTTACCTCCTTACCAGCCCGTGGTGGCGCGTACGTGTCTCTACTGAGATGTACGAAGGGATTGACAGCCTGAAATCCCTTTACGACCGTGCCGGGAAGACTTTCTCCGGCGGTCCTTCTGCGGCACAGGATGTGCCGCGTCGTACTGCTCAACCAGACCCAGTACGTCGATCATCAGTTGGGAGCGGGGCTCCCAAGAATCCCAGGACGGGGGATAGCCGCGCCACCGGACGAGATAACTCGTCCGACGTCCGTTCACGTCGCGGTGGTTCAACAGCTGCTCAACTAGATAGCGCTGGCCACCGCGAGAGTCCTCTAATGGAGGTGGAGGAGGAGGAAAGACGCTCTCCACACGATCATGTGGATCCTTGTGTTCCCGAGAGCTTCTTTGATCGCGTAACGCAAGGGTTACGCGACGATCTCGAACATGAGCGGAATAGGCGTCTCCAAATGGCGGACACTGCCTTGAAGCATCGAGCTGAGTTTGCCTTTGCTCAGCTCGAGAACGAGAGATCTCTGACATCTCTTCGTGACGAGCTAAGGGTAGCTCGTGGGATTGCTGATCGGTCTCGGGATGAGATAGCTGCTCTTCAGACCCTTGTTGATGCCCACCATCGGGAGCACAAGGCTCTCTGCGAGATGCTTGAGCGCAAGGGCGTTCTTCATCGGAAGAAGCAGCGTACTGATGGTATGGCTTAAGCCGACCAACGTAAAACGTGGGATGCGTTCGCATCTTACGTGGCAACTCGATCGTGTATGCATTGCCTAGGCGGTGCAATACACGAAAAGGGCCGATGTACTTGGGTAGTAGTTTACTGCTACCCAAGTTAGTCACTACATGCTTTGGTAGATTAACCGTAGACAGTAGGACTAAGTCACCTTTATTAAATAAAAGAGTGTTTGCCCTTCCATTCTTATCAGCGTTTTGCTTTTGCTTATCCACCGCTTCGGCGATGGAGTCTTGCACAAAACGAACTACCGTTTCACGAGCCAGTATGAATTCATCTGATGACTCGTTAGCTTCAGTGTGCTGTGAGCGCACTGCATCAACATCAACCTTTTCTTCAGTGAGGGCTTCCGCACTCTCACTGGCATCGTCTTCTTCGATATCGATGTTATCGATATCGGCATCAAACGCAATGACCTCATCGTCAGAGCGTGATGAGCGTGAACCAAATCGGTTTTTGCTCGCGCGAGTCTCTCCCCCCCTTAAACCAGAGTACACTCGAGTAAGGTGGGTACACGCGGATGGCGCAAGCCATTCACGTAAAACGGTGTATGTGTCGTGGACGCATGCACCGAGTTGTTGATGGCAAACTCTACCATTGGCAAAAACTTACTCCAACTCTTAAAGGAGTGTACGTATCCTCGAAGTATCTCTTCAAGGACACGATTGGCACGTTCCGTCTGACCATCTGACTCTGGATGATCAGATGTTGACATCTTCAAGCGCGTTCCGAGTGATTTGAACACGGAACGCCAGAAATCAGCAGTGAATCGTGGATCTCTGTCTGATACGAGTTCACGGGGCAACCCATGAAGTCGGAAGATGGTGTCAATAAAGACACAAGCACAGCCACTTGCCGTGATTGTCTCGGGTACAGCCACAAGGTGTACCATTTTGCTGAATCTGTCAACAAATACGAGAATACCCGTATTCCCGCGTGCGTCTTTGGGTAACCCGAAGACAAAATCCATTAAGATGGATTCCCAGCACTCAGCCGGAACCGGTAGAGGCTGTAAAGGTGCACGCAGTGAAGGACTTGACTTCACTCGTTGACAGACTTCGCATGCGCGAACATACTTTCGCACAAACTGATACTGGCGGGGCCAGTAAAAGTCTCGACTTACCGTGAGATATGTTTTCTCTCGGCCACGATGTCCTCCTATAGGAGCATCGTGATACTCGAACATGATCCGCAAACGCAGATCAGTATCATCTGGAATGACAACACGTGGTGTGTCACCAGAAACGGCTGTATAATACAGTAAACCGTTACGAGTAGTGTATCGATCTGATGCAGATCGATACGCAGGCGACAATCGTTTCAACGATTCTCGGGATGGTTGGGAGAGATGTGTCAACAACTTCACAATCTCACCATCTTGGGCGTATGCCCGCCTCACATCATCATACAACGTTGTAGATGGGACTGAGGACGTCATAACCGCAACAGTGACTGTCTCACTGTTGGGTTTCACGACTGGTTCAAAGTCGGGACGACGTGAGAGTGCATCAGCGACGACATTAAGTCGTCCTGGTTTGTACTCGACGGAGAAGTTGTATTCTGCAAAGAATGACAACCACCGCGCCATTCGTTGTGAAAGGTGCGGGCTGTTCACTGCCGTGCGTAACGACGCATGGTCAGTGTAAACAATGAAGGGTCTATCTCCTAATAGATAGACTCTGAACTTCGCGAGTGCATACTTCATGGCAAGGAGTTCCTTGTCATGCACTGGATAGTTCCGCTCAGCTGGTTGCAGCTGACGCGACTGGTAGCAGACGACGCGTTCAACGCCTTCAAGATCGTACTGCATTAATGCACAGCCGATTGCGAAATCGCTGGCATCACAGACCACATGAAATGGCCTGTCTTGATCGGCTATTGCTAGGACTGGGGATTGTATCAAGCTCTGCTTGATACCATCAAAGGAGCGTTGACATTCAGCGTTCCATAACCACCTCTCGTTCTTTTTCAACAAACGAGAGAGGTGCACAGTCATCTCGGCGTAATTGCGTGAATACCTATGCAAATACGCCGCTAGCCCAAGGAATTTTCGAAGACCTTTGACATCAACCGGCACAGGCCAGTCGGTGATCGCCTTGATCTTTTCGGGATCAGGACGTACACCGTTCTTACCAACGATGCACCCAAGAAGTGGTATTTCGCTTGCTGCAAATATACACTTCTTGAGGTTAGCATACAATTGATGCTTTCGCATGATTGTAAGAACTTGTCGGACGTGGTACCTGTGAACCTCAACGTCCGACTTTCCATCCATAGATCGACTATGGATGAATACGTCATCGAAATAACTCGGCGCGAATTCTCGTACTGGTCTCAACAGATGTGATACACATCTGTTGAACGTGGCAGGGGCATTACTAAGCCCTTGTGGCATTACTAGCCATTCCCAGAGCATGCCGCTAGGTGTGCTAACTGCGGTATAGGGTATATCCCGTTCCCGCATAAGGATTTGATAGAAGCCATCCATCAAATCCATGGACGAAAAGATGGTACTCTTTGACATACCATCAATGATTACGTCCTTCCTCGGTATCGGCGTCTGAGCCGGTACCGTTGCAGCATTCAACTTGTTAAATGCATGCACTATCCACCACCCTCCTGTTGCTTTTCGCACACAGAAGGTCGGAGAGCTATGTGGGGAAGTTGATTCCCTCATATGGCCCGCAGCTAAACGATCGGCAAAGAACTTGTCGATCGCAAGTACTTGTTCACGAGGCAGTGGCCACTGCTTCATGACACAGTACTTCGAGCCTGGTTTAAGCTCGACCTCGTGTCGAATACCTTTATCCTTCGGTAATTCGCACGGAACAGTTTCAGGGAATACATCCTTGAATTCAACCAAATCTTCATAGAGAGGATTTTTCTTGAGCGATTCCCATGATTGGGAGTCATATCGCTCAATTCGTGTCTTTTCATCTAGGACACTCTCGTCCATAGATGAACTACTGAGAACTCTCTCGTTCTCAGTGAACACTGTTGCTGACCTTATGTCGGTTACACACTCGTCGTCAGCGACGAGTATGCAGATCTGCTTGACTTTGCCACTACGCAGATCACGCAAGAACCTTTTATGTTCGAGCGTTGGAAACTGAGTGATCTCCGAAGTTAACTTCGGAGGCGCAATCAGATCAAGTGTATAAGCGCCTACACTTGATCCGTTATTGACTATAACATTCAATGTCTCTGTCATTTCCTGGGGACTTATTCCCTCAGGCTTCGAAGGACTTATTCCTTCGGCTTCCCGGGGACTTATTCCCGCGGGTTTCGGGGAACTTATTTCCGCCGTATTTGTAATCTTGGGACTTATTCCCTTTACTTCCTCTAGCTGGGGTTGCGCAACCACAGCGAGATCCTCTACGAAAGACTCTCCATTCGATCTAGGATTATCGTTTCGCTTAACCTGAGCGATCGATTGTTTCTCTTCTAGATGTTCCCCGCTAGGGATACATCTTTGTCCCAGTCCACCCGACTTATTCGAGTGGTGGACCTTCGGCGCAGCCTGTGTTTCCTCACAGCCGCCGGAACTTTGCTCCAAAGTGTAACCGTTTGTTACACTAAGGTTTTGTGCAGTCGTACTAACGACCGTATCACAAGTGAGGCCATCGCACTCACTCGTAGTACATCCACACGCTTGTGGACGCTCCAAAACGTTCATCAGATGGCCATCTGATGAACAAGCGGCAGGCATCGTTACTGTCCGATGTTGCCAGTTTACCCGTGGTTCGTACCTTCTGAGCCACGGTATTCCAAGGATGACATCAAATTTGTCATCCAAATCCAATACGATAAAGTCATCGTCATATTGGGTATCTTCTAGCGTATAGTGGATCTTCACTATACGCTTCATGACGGTTACGGATGCGCCTGTCGCAAGACGTACCGTCATCCTCGTAGGAGGTGTGTCACATTCACTGAACTTAAAATGACCATCTTCTAGCGATTGGCGTCGCACAAAATTGTTGGACGCCCCACAATCGACTAGAGCTCGAAGGGACAACTTATTCGTCACTTCGAGTTTCAAGGTAATGAGTGAGACCTCATTACCTAGAGCAGCAACGCACAACGTTTGTGTGTTGGGAGCAACCTTCATCAAGAGGCCTACAAATTCTCTTGACGTTGCTAGACCAGTAGGGTGCTCCGCACCTACTGATCCTGTCCGTTTTTTGACGGTCCATCCCGTTGTTGCGTCTTTGCACCAACTGCGGACCCTCGTCCCTGCCCCTTTCTCATGGGTGGACGGTCACTACGCCCAGTGTCGCGATACACTGGACGAGGGGCACTACACTCGTAAGCGTAGTGTCCTGTCTTTTGACATCTGTTGCATCTCTGCAACTTCTTGTAGCCTGTAGAGCGAGCCTTCTCGCTCTCTACATAACAGAGTTCCATCGGCTCTGGACCTCCGTTGTCATATCGTCTCGGTTGACGATATGATGTCGAGCTGGCGCGAGCCTGTCTCAGACTGAAGTCTTCCTGCTCCGCAATGGAAATGGCTTGTTCTAGTGAATCTAGTTCAAGCCGGAACAGGTGAGTCTTGACGGGACCATCCGCAAGACCCTGCATGAACACCGAAACCAACGTGTGTTCATCCACCGGATTGGAACTTATACAACTCGTAAGATGTCGCATATGTTGAGCGTAAGCGTGCACATCACGCTTACCCTGTTTGAGCTTCAAGAGTTCGGTTCGAGCCCTGAACTCAGCTCTAGGCGGTTCAAACGTTTGTCTGAGCCGCGACTTGAAGACTTCCAACGACCCAAACGCATATGGATCGTGCAACTTGAGCCCCAGTGCCCAAGTCTTGGCACGTCCTGCCAGATTTGACTGGGCAAATGCAACTTGCATATCCCCGTCGTCGATGCGACGCGTCCTTATGGCGTCATCCAATTCGACGAACCATCTCAAGAGGGAGTCTTCTTCGACCCCCCTATACTTTGAGATGTCAATCTTCAAAGTCTCGGGTCGACGCGAGTGCATCGACCCGCCAGCAGCAGCCTGCTGCTGTCTCAACAGTTCAAACTGTTGAGCACCTTGTTCTCAACAACTCTGCTTGTTGAGAACCTTGTTGGTGAAGCAAGGCTACTTTCTCGCGTTCAGCGTCAAGTTAATTTTGAATGAACTTGGCGATAGTAGCATGTTGGGCATCTCTATTGAGAGCCTCTAGCATGACGCTAACAGCATGGATGCCCATGGTCGAACCCATTCGTTCAACCGCATCCCATTCGACATCGCTCAAATGGGAGTAGCCGTCACGCGTAGCGTGAAAGCTTTGGTCATCTTCATCATCCAACATATTCATGTTGGATGTGAACGCGGTCCTTGGACGGACTACAAAGTGCTACCAGGTGTAACGGGGCACCCTGAAGCTTGTACTGGTGACAGTACAAGCTACTTATTCTGATGACAGAATAAGGCGGTGCCTCGGAACTTCACGTACACTCGTACGTGCAGAGGAAGACGGTAAGAAGAAGCGAGTACTTGGTTAAAGTAAAAAGTAGAACTGTATTTATAATAGTTAATGTCTGCAATAAATCACTATTTATCTTCATCTAACTATGTCTAAATACAAATGTGTAAATCAGTTATCTGCTCACCACTCATTGCGTGCGTCTGTCGTGGCGCGTCTTCGTTGGTTGATATAATGGCCTATATCAACCAATTAGGAACAACTCGTAAGTGCTACAGAATATTTGTCCTTATGACAATATTCCGAGAATATAACTCTTATAGTTATATTCTATTAACAATTTCTTATAAATTGTTATGTAACGATTCACCCCGTTACAAATCTCGAAACCGCTTCGATACTTTTCATTTCAACACAGCTTGATGTATCTTCAGCGTAGACTTTTATACAGTGGACATCTGCCTATCCACAAAAAAGTGAGTCACGTTAAAGGCAACTTGTTGAACTCTCGCATTCATGAGTAGAAATAAGGAGCACTCAGATCTCGCAAACAATCGAATCTAAAGGATTGCATCATTGATACTTCCCCAAATTTGCCGTATTTACGCTTACTAGTACCACACCAGACGAGCTGCAACAGTGAAGAGCTTCACGTGGACTGTCGACCCCAAAATTATACGGATGTGGGGCTGCCCGTATTTGCTTCGCATAAGCTGCAGTGACTTATCAGAGCACACGATACCGGATGATATCTACAATTTAGTGGAGATTCCTATTATCAAAGGAGAGACTACAGAGATGAGAGGTAAAGTATTTCTAGTATAACATACCATAACGGGAAGAAGAACAGGGCGTGCCTTCATAATTACTATCTAGGTATAACGTGCACACTTAGACGCACATCTGTATTCTAGGACAGACGTCACTGAGACCCACTTTATACCTACCTTAATTTTTCAAACTTATACGAGAGAGGTCATTTTGCATGATACGTCGAAACATCTCGACTCTCGAGGAGAAAGAGACTTCAAAGGTTGATTCCTGACACATAACATCTCCCGATCAACCACCATCTCCCATCGAGAACAAGACAATGCACGAGCGGTATCACATGGGAATCGAGTATGCGCACGGAATGATGGTCAGTCGGCTGCTCGTGGTTTGCGTGGAGCTGGTTACAAGTCACCAGAGTCGCGCATGCAGCCCAATGAGATTTATAATTGGAGCAAACTGTCTAACATGGCATTTGCATGACAAAAGGCCGCCAGACTATCACGCTGTCGAGGCTCACGACCTATCGTGCGTTAAACAGCTAGAGCTGCAAGCACCCAACATGATGTATTTGGTACTGCAATACCTCGTATTTGTGCAGCTCGACGGACAGGGTCACACGAGTCAATTTCTAATGCTGCTTCCCAGTTCTCGACCATGTTGTACTGGCCGTTTGGTAGGGAGGGATGTAAAAGACGCAATGAGTCTTGTGATGGATTGCGTCAGCATAGTTTGCTCATGCTCGAATGTTTTCGCTTCTGCGGCCATGCACAGAATGCACTTTGCCAATACTGTTTGTACTTAGCTGCTATAAAGTCAGTAAAGCTTGACACGAAGCCATAACGGTCTGCGGAAATGTGTTGTGCTCACACCCCCTTCTCGACCCTTGGCCTTCTACAAAAGAAATCGCACGTGAATTGAGCGACGGTTGACCTGCGTCACTAGTCCTGCATGAAAGCTGATCAAGCGTTTGTGCGCTTCAAGCTGTGTAGAGGTTGCCGTGGCAACAGATTTTACTGCAACTTTAGATGGACATTTGCAACGTCGACCTCCGTAGACAACTCATGAAATACACATTGTAACCACAACTAGGGCTTGCATTGGCACACGATAGTGCGCTCTGCATTTACTGCACGAAACTGACAGCTAATTGCCGTAAGTTCGCGTCCAGGGCGGACCGGGTCAACCCACGTGAACGAGTCCAGAAATTTCCTCAAGAATCGACAGCCCGATCGTCGGATTTACCTCGAGTAGATGCTTTGTGATATGCCGAGTCGTTCATTTCTCAGAGATGTTATAAATACGACTTTGATCTTACTGCTGCCTCTCTGGTTGGTGAGGGTTCGCTGACATTGCACGTGTGCCCTTCGTGTCTATCATGACGGTGACTCCAGAGCTCTGCACTATATTCTGTGGCTTTTGTCACATCTTCTTTTATTTTCTAGTTGTTGTGCCCGCTGCGAGCACGAGTATCGCAGTAGGTCGCGTTTTTACAGATAAGACCATCGATTGGGATGCAATCGTTTTATTGAGTCAATTTTGAGGCGCTCGCCCAATGAACGTCAGTGACCCAGACAGCGCCACATCACGCTAACATTTCAGTAGATCCCACTGATAACAAAAAGGAGCAAGCATTTCAATGAGCACAACAGGAGGGCATCAAGCACAACACTTGGAGTCTTTAGTCAGTTCTAGACGTGAAACATCAAGGATGGAGAAATATGTAACAACGGACAGATTTTCATTTATCTTGGTTCTTGCAGACTGCAGTAGTGTTAATGAAGAGTTCATCGCTTTCTTGGTATTCACACCCACTGCTCGTGACTCTGCTGGTGTTGATGCACCGCATTTTTTGTAGGCTGGCCGCCCTTCAATATCTTTTGTATGTAGAAAATCAATGACCTAATCAGGCAAATGATGCTTGGCCGTCCTAGCAAGATGGGGGCAAGCTCTGGAGCTCCCACTTTGATTTGAGAAATTCAGTCCAGAGAACTGAATCAAGTTCTGTATAATCACGAACCCACTCCGCGTGGTTAGCGACTAGGGAATTGGTCTTGCGTTGGCGATCTGAAAAATGAAAGTGCTAATGGATTGTGTGTGTTGAAGCTACTCAAGATGTTTGTTGATGCTTTAAAGAGACGAATGTGAGAAAAGAAATACTTCGAGGGATGACCCTGCCCGTTAACGCCGTCACCACAAAGTGCGCCTGACGACACTTAATTAATTAATGAGTACACATGCCGTTCTTGGTGATGTGGAGACACTTGCGGCGCCTCTCGCCGAAATGTGGCAAAACAACTTTACAGCAGTAGCAGTGCTTGCTGTAGTGGCAGTAGCAGTAGTAGTAGTAGATTAGTAGCTCGTGCAAAGAGATAGCTCGTTACACACGAAGGCGAAGGAGCTGCGTCGACCGCTATCGAAGCGGTTCCAACACATCTAGGAACATCCCACTTCATCGGGCACTTCAATCGCTGTACGATACTCCGTGTTCGCTGCATCGAGCCACCTCTGCTTTGACAGTCCTCGCCGGCATGCACGCTACATGATTGGTGCAGGGCAAACATCTCATTCTTTTGCGTAATGTGCGACCTATAATTGACTTGTCGCTCGACGTCGGCAGCAAACTTTGCAAAAAGAGGTCGTCGTACGAGCTATCGGTGCACCCAGTCGCAGTGACGTTTGTCTTTGTTGTATTAGCAAAAGTTCTCCCGCTTCGACTGATTGTGGTAGCAAGCGGTGCAGCAGACGAGCTACTTAGGAGCCAGATCTTCAAACAGACGGCGGGGGCTGCACTGAAACAGCAGCTGCAGAATTTGTGGTAATGCTCTTCTAAACCGCGTCAAGCACAGAACGAAGACGGAGATTACTAAATGTTGTCGTCGCCTAAGTTACCCGCAGTGGAAACCCCTTTTTGCGTTTTCCCTTTTTTCCAGACTGTCCCCCACTGGCTCTAATTGTCGCAATAGTGCAATCTTGCGTGGTCTTGTTTGCAAATCGCGAGTCGGCTCCGTCTGCCCTCACTCCCGTGCGCACACGATGCCAAAGTCCAACTGTCGCAGCTTTGCGAGCCAGCTCGTTAGCCATCACGACTCAGCATACAAACACCAAGCTAGTCGCCTCGCTCGCTGCGCGTTCAGCGTGCCCAAAATGTCGTCGATCGATTGGTCGTGCGCCTCAGACAACATTTGCAAGCAACGGCTAGGGCTAGGGTCCCGACCCCTTCCGAGTATTCTGCTCGACGGTCGTGACTGACGGAAAGGGAAACGGAAAGACTTTGCGCGCATTCCGCACTGGTCGCCCACGCGCAAAGAGCTCAGTTTCCCCACCCCCTGCGCACGCCTCAAAGACCATCACTCACTCACCCACCCGCACTCGCCCTCTCTCTCCTCCTTGGGCAGGCCAATAGACCCACAAGTCGCTCGCCCCGACCACTTGTCTACGTCAGAGTCGCGATCGTGTCGTCGTAACTCCCTCCCCCCTCTCTCCCTCCCTCCCTTCCCCCCTCTCTCTCTCTCTCGTTCACTCTCTTCTCTTTGTGTACCGCGTCATGATCAAGAAGGACAAGGCAGGAGACGGGAGTCTGCAGCCGCAGCAGCTGCCTCCTCGTCGCCGCGCGCCGTCCAACTACCAGACGGTCGTCGACGTCGCGTCTCAGCGCGGCGGCCCGTTCAGCATGACCAAACCGTCGTCCTTGTCGTCCCGAACCGACGTGTTTGCGCTCTTGCAGGCGAAGTTCGGCTTCCAAGACGGCAACGTGTGCAACCAGAAGGAGCACTTTGAAGTGTGGCTGCTCAACTACGAGTCGCGGATCCTCGAAGCGCCCGTGACGACGCAAGACACGGCCCAAGCCATTGCCGCGATCCACACCAAGTTTTTCAAAAACTACGTCAAGTGGTGCCAGTTTCTCCGCACGCAGCCGTTCCAACTGGACACGGCCGCGTACCCGGACGCAGCGGAGCGCCAGGTCGCCCTTTTTCTGCTCATTTGGGGCGAGAGCGCCAATTTGCGCTTCATGCCCGAGTGTCTGTGCTTTTTGTATCACAAGATGGCCGCCAAGCTCGACGGGCTCGAGCACATGCCGACGGTGGCCGAAGGCACGTTTCTGTGCCGCATTGTGCGCCCGCTGTACGCAGTCGTGGCCAAGATGCGCCACGTGACGCGGAAGAAAAATGGCGCGGCTGTGGACCACCAGAACGTGACGAATTACGACGACGTGAATGAGTTTTTCTGGACGGAAACGTGTCTGCTTTTCGACGAGTTTTCTGCTGCGGAAGCTGTGAACCGACAGGACTTTAAGACGTTCAAGGAACGACGGAGTTTCTGTAACCCGATGCTGGCATTCTTTCGCATATACTTTTTCTTGGCGGTGATGCTGCACGTGCTCGTGGTCATTGCATACGTCGCGTACCGCTCGGATCCCGACGAAACGACGGGGTTTCAGTTTTACGCCAGTTTTTTCACGCCGGATATTGATGATATTCGCCATCACGCGTTTTACTCGATCTTGGTCACGGTCAGTGGCATGTTGGTGTTTAAGGTCGTGCTGGACGTGTGGCTGGACAACACGCGCATCTTTAGTAGCTTGTTGTACGCCGTGTCGGTGTTTGTCCGACTTGTGTGGCACACGGTGTTCTTCGGTCTCTTTATTGCTGTGAACGCTGCGCCGTATGAGACGCTTGTGGGCTCGAGCGACTTGCTCACAACGGCGCCCGTGTTTGTCGTGGTGTACATGGCGCCAATTCTGGTGGTGTCCATCGTGCAAATGTTCTTTCGGCGAGTGATTTGGAAATCGACGATCCTCAACTCGCTCGATGGAACACACGAGCAATACATTGGTCGCGAGATGGGCCAAAGCTGGGGAGATTTTCTCGGTTATGGGACATTTTGGACGGTCATTTTTGTCTGCAAGTTTTTGTTCAATTTGCAGCTCATGGTCAAGCCTCTGATTGGACCCAGCGTCGAAATCTACAACGTCGATATTTCTACAACGCAGCTTGAGAATGGTCTCATTGAGTCGAACCACAATATTGCGTTCCTCGCCGCCATGTGGGCACCAGTGGTTCTCGTGTACATGTATGATTCGCAGATCTGGTTGGCGATTGCACAGGCTATCGTAGGTGCATGGATTGGGTTCCGTCTCAAAATTGGCCACTCGGCTCGCATTAATGAGTTTGTCAAGCGTCTGCATCAGGCACCAGCCCTTTTTGATGCCAAAGTGGTGTCTGCTGCGGCTCGCGGCCAGCTTGCGATCAACAACAATCCACTTTCATCTAGCTCTGTTGCTCCTGATGCAAATAGCCGCTTGCGCTTTGCCGTGGTGTGGAACGAGATTGTGAGCAGTTTTCGTTTGTCCGATTTGCTGGATGACCGTGAGACTGCTATTTTGCAATACCAAATCTCGGACACTGGCGCCGTCGAAGAACCTGTCTTCTTGATTGCTGGCGAGGCACAAGCAGCTGCCGATATTGCCGCAAAGGCTAAAACTAAGCGCATGAGCGATGCCCAATTGTTCTCCGAATTGAAGCGGGCTGGTGTACTTGGCTGCGCCAACAATTGTATCGACGTCTTATTCCAGATCTTGCGACAGCTTATGGGTCCCCAGGACTCAGAATTGATCGGTGTGCTTCGTCAGATTTTGGCTGGAGGTAAGGTAAGCGGTGTCGTGGACCTCACTCACGTTGGCTTGGTGCGCGAGAATGTTGTCGATCTGCTTTCGAGTATCTTGGACCTACCAGAGCCGACTGTGATACCTACCGGTAGCACTCTTGACCTTCCGCACGAGCAGGTTTTGGTCATTGTGCAGCGTCTTGATGCTTTGCTGAAGAGTATCGAACTTATGCTGGAGGAGGAGTGGATGGCGGAGAAGCTGCGTAAATCAGCTTTTGCTCAGATGACGCCTGACCTTGCCTATCAAAAAGAACAGCTGGTATCGATATTTGCAGACCGCATTAGTCAACGCGATTCTAGCTCACAAACGCGCACGACCTCACCGGGTTCTAACGAGAGCGTGGTGTCGCTCTCTACACGACTGTTTTTCTTGCTGACATTGGATGCCGCGGATGCACTTCCTCGCTGTCATGAAGCTCAGCGTCGAATGAGTTTCTTCCTCAACTCTTTGCACATGAAGATCCCGACAATTGACTCGATTGCGGCAATGAAGTCATTTTCTGTGGTCACGCCGTACTACAACGAAACGGTGCTTTTTTCAGTTGACGAGCTTAACGAGCGTGTGGACTCGAATCCGCTTTTTCGCAAGGTGGAACAAAAGGGCCGTGATCTTAGTATTTTGAAGTACCTGATCACTTTTCACGACGACGAATGGGGCAACTTCCTTGAGCGCGTGGGCGTAACGTCCATGGACGAGGCTCTAGCTGAGACGCCAACACAGGTTCGTCTTTGGGCATCGATGCGTGGACAAACGCTAGCACGCACGGTGCATGGCATGATGATGTACGAAGATGCGCTGAAGATGTTGAGGTGGCTGGAAATCGGGTCAGACGAGAACATCTCCCATCTGGAAAAGATCAAGCACATGGATCGCATTGCAGGTCTCAAATTTTCGTATGTGACGAGCTGCCAGATTTACGCTGATCAGCTTGCGGCAGGAGATTCGCGTGCAGCAGATATTGACTTGTTGATGCGCAAGTATCCTAATTGGCGGGTAAGCTACGTCGATACGATCCGAGAACCCACAGGGAGTGGTTTAGAACCTCGGTTTGACTGCGTACTGGTGAAGTCGGATGGTGATGAAATCGTCGAAGTGTATCGTTATGAGCTGCCTGGCAATCCGATGGTCGGTGAGGGTAAGCCGGAGAATCAGAACATAGCTCTTCCTTTTACTCGTGGTGAGTATGTGCAAACGATTGACATGAATCAGGAGCACTACTTTGAGGAAGCACTCAAGATCCCAAACTTTTTAGCGACTGCTACTGCGAACGGACAGGACGTTACCATTATTGGAATGAAGGAACATATTTTCACCGGTCGAGCGTCGTCATTGGCACGTTTCATGACGTTGCAAGAGCTGGTCTTCGTGAGTCTGACGCAGCGCGTACTGGCTAACCCTCTTCAGAGTCGTATGCACTACGGCCACCCGGATGTGTTTGAGAAGTCGTTTATCATGTCCAATGGTGGTGTGTCGAAGGCCAGCAGGGGTATCAACTTGTCCGAAGATGTGTTTGCAGGCTATAATGTGGCTTTGCGGGGCGAGAAAGTTACGCACGAGGAATTTATGCAGTGCGGCAAGGGTCGTGACGTGACATTGAGTCAAATCAATGCCTTCGAGGCAAAATTGTCGAACGGTAGCGCCGAAAGCTCGCTTAGTCGCGAGTCGCACCGAATGGGCGCTGGTATGGATTTTTTCCGCTTGAACTCCATGTTCTACGGTCATATGGGGTTCTATATTTGCAATGCAATGGTGGTGCTATGTGTGTTCGCATACGCCTACAGCAAAGTTTACATTGTGCTGCATCAAGAAATTGAAGAGTCTGCCATTATCACGACAAATTATCTGGATGATTTGGCCGAGGTAATGAATACGCAGTTCATTTTCCAGTTTGGTATGCTGATGACCATTCCTTTGATTGCTACTCTCTTTGTCGAGTACGGGTGGCATCAGGCCGTTGTGAACTTCGTGGAGCTGGTTGTGACTCTTGGTCCGGTGTTCTATATCTTCGAGACGGGCACGAAGTCGCACTTCTACGACATTGCCATTATGCGTGGTGGCTCGAAATACCGTGGTACGGGTCGTGGCTTTGCCATCGTTCGTGAAACGATGGTAAACTTTTACAAGGAGTATGCTGCGTCGCACTACCGCAAGGCTGTGGAACTGGTGGGCCTGATGATTATCTTTGGCGTATTCGGTAATTTCAACATCGGCACGAATGTGCTGACTGAGTACTGTGCTACTGCAGACTTTGACTGTGACGTAAACCCGGACCAGATTCCGTCGAACATCACGCTTCTGAACTCGTACAGCTCGAAGGGACAGGACTACGGCATCGCTTCTTTTGCTGTATGGTTGCTCGGCACGTGCTGGCTGCTTGCGCCGTTTTTGTTCAACACCGATGGCTTGGATTTCTCGAAAACCCAGGTGGATATCACCTACTGGCTCTCGTGGCTGATGTCAGTAAAGGAGGAAAGCGATGACGAACGAGTGCTACTGAACAATATAAGTGACAATCAGTTGGGCTCGACAGACACATGGAACGATTTTTACGACTACGAGGCTAATCTCATGTACCCGGTTGGTCCAATGAGTCGCTTTGTCTACGCTATTCGCGAACTCCGCCATCCGCTAGTGATGTACTACGTGTTCATCTACTCGTTTAAGCTCAGCGACATCGGTCTGTTGCTGGCGTGTGTCGGTGCTATTGCCTTGTTCTTGTGGATTGGTGGTTTCTGCATTGGGATGTGTATGCGCAACAAGGCTCGCGTTCCGCGGGCCATGGTGTATGTGTTGATGGTGGTGCTGATTGCTGTGTCGCCGTTTATCGTGGGCTCTACGCAAGACTGGGACGGTATCCAATCTTTTTCAGTGACGGTGTCCGTGTTCGCTGGACTTTTCTCGCTTCTGCACTACTTGCAACTGATGCACGGGTTCTTTGGCCTACCTGTTGCTAATTGGGGTCTTGTCCGTGAGCTCGCGTTTTTCTTCGATGTGGTTGTCGGTCTGTTCCTGGCATTTCCGCTTTTGGTTCTGTCGGCCTTCCCGTTCATGAAGACTATTCAGACTCGAATGATGTACAACGGTGGCTTCTCACGCGCATTGGGCTCCGGTAGTGAGTTCGCTGCCTCATTGAGTGTGATTGTGGGTGGCCTGGGCGGCTTTACGTACGGCTGGTTGACGTGCCTTATCTTTTCGCTGGGTTACGTAAACTCGTCATCTGACAACTTCGTAAATCAGTCATTTGCTTACTACAACAATGAGACGTTAGATCGCGCATTGGATTTAGCTGCGATCAAGGTGTACGCTGCTGGTGCAGGTGTAGCCGGAGTTATTCTGAGTGGCGGTCTCGCTCATGTCATCGGCCGTCGGTGGACGATCGAGGTCTCATGCGTAGTAGTTTTGGTCGGTTGTGCGCTTGTTTGGCTGGAGTCGAGCTCGATAGCGCTAATTGGTATCTGCTTGGCATCAGCCGGCATTGCGATGCTTTCGCTCGTCTGTCCGCTGTACAACTTCGAAATTTGCATGCAAGGTTGGAAGGGAAAAGGTGTGCTGATTTTCCTCACGCGTGTGCAGCGCTGGGCTATTTGATTGAGGCGGTTCTTATCAACAATATCAACGCCAAGACCATGTCAGAAAACTGGGGCAATTCGCCGTACCACGACTGGCAGTGGCAATTTGTCTTTGGAGTAATCCCAATCGTCCTGCTTGTGCCAAGTGTTTTCTTTATTCCAGAGAGCCACTACTGGGAGTACCGACGCAAGACAGACTCGAAAGCAGCAGAGACAGCACTTGCCCGCTTGCGCCAGCGTCACGATGTTTTGGAAGAAGTGGGTGAGATGAAAGACTCGTTTGTGGTCAAGGACGGCCGTGTAAACTGGGCGTTCCGGATCGTCCTGGTGGTCGTGCTTCAAGCGACATTTGCGCTTTTCACTTCTGGTGCCTTGCTATACCGCGTCCTCGTGCAGCCGACACCAAGCCAGGCTGGCGCTCAAACATCGAGGTGGGAAGTCTATTACGGAACCATGACGTTTGTGGGCACTGCGCTGAGTTTGTTGACGGTCGATAATGTGCGCCGTAAGACCATTTTCAAGGATGTGCTTCCGTTCTCGGCAGCGTTGTCGGCTGCATGTGGTGCCCTGGGACTGGTAGACGACGAGAACAGCAGTAGTGTTACTCAGATCTTGGCTTGCGTGGCATTTGTCAGCGGGACCTTGAGTCTTACATGCGGCACATGGCTCACCGCTATCGAGGTGTTTCCGCCGTACCAGAACGGACGATACGTCACGATGTCCTTCGCTGTGTACTACGTTGTGCGGGCCGCGATCTATGTCGCGGAGCCGTCGTTTGCTACTAGCCACTTCGTCTTTGCCGGACTGTGTCTATTGCTCACAGTCTTCATGTTCCTCGTGTGCGCGAGCACTCAGCACGGCGCTATTGAACTCAAGAGCGAAAAGAAGATGCGCAAGGATGCCGAGGCTGCCCGCAACGCGCCATCGTACATGGCTCGCGTCTCCCGCTCGCAGAATTTCCGTTGCTCGCGCTCTCAGTTGCGCCGTTCTTCGTTGCGCTACTCGGCGGTGGATATGGCACCGCAGGAAGGCAGCTACTCGAATCTTGACTCGCCCACCGATTCGAAGGCTGCAAAGGCGGCGCCCGCTGAGCATCCGATGGCTCGTAAGCATTTGTAAAAACCACTTTCATGTGTTACTTTATCGCCTAGTTTTAACTAATCGAGCAGCTGGGTGAAGGGACAGCATTAACAAACATATGGTATCGAAGAAGGCAAGTTGAAGCAAGTACGTTTGATGTTCTTATTGGCTGTTACTATTCTATATACGTCTTTACTAAGCTATTGGACTCCGTAGCTGCTCATATCTTTCTGAGAACTGATTCAATAAACAAATGGACGAGGGGCTAGAGTCGACGATCTTGGACGACGCTGTGGAAAGCTTCATCGCCGCAGCGAGTGCTATCGGAGCCTACACCTCTGCGCCTATTGATAATACTACGCGGTCGGAAGTCCCACAAGCCGAGGCAGATGTGTGGAGCACACGCGACGATGAAGACGGCTGGATGCCTCAGCCTGCGCGGCTGCACTCGGGCACGACGCGGTACTGTGCCGTTTGTTTTGCCCCTTTGCAATACACGCCAGCCGCCAGTTGGGATGAGTATGTGCAGAGCGAGGAGTATCTGGACCAGCTGCAGGCCAATATCCTACAGGATGCTTTCATCTCGTCTTTGATTTGTGGAGAGAATACGGCGGGTGATCTGCCGACGGAGCATAGAATGCACAAGAATAGAAAGCTCAAGTGCAGACAAAGTGTGACGGACTACGTAAATATGACGAGTGCAGGGGTTATGGACACGTCCGGGATGGAGAAAGGCTCGGTTAGAACGCTGGAGGAGATGCTTGTTGAGGCACTGCCCACGCCAGTATATACGCACGTGCTGGAGCGACGACTAGCTGTGATTTCACACAGTGTTAAGATTGTTCGTGAGCTCATGAGTCATGGCAGAACGAAGAAGATGCCGCGACCGGAGGAGAGAGCGCCGGGAAACGAAGAGTTACATCATTTGGCCATCCATACGTTGTCAGCGTTATTGGGAGCTTTTGATTACAAGAACCCGCAAGCCATTCGGCCGTTCGAAGAACTATCGCAGCTCTTGACGTGCTTCCCTGTGCTTTCGTTGTACACGTTCTGGAGTCCGATGAAGAAACCACCGAATACTGTATTGACGTTGAACAAGAAAGCAGTGGAGGCGTCGTCGGTGGCAACGGGTTCTGACGCGCATGAATCACACTGTGCAGTAGATGGGGTGGATCACACATACTGGGAATCGGAATCAAATCCAGGAATTGTGTATTTTTCAGTGCGGACGACCGAGTTGGCGAAAGTGACCTCGGTCTCAATTCAGTGGCGCATGAAGTGCGTCCCGAAAACGGTTGGTCTTCAGTACCGTCTTGAGGATAGTGAACGTTTTGTTGAAGTAGTTGAGGATCACACGGTCTCGCTGTCTGGACCTACAGTGATTGAAACGCATTTTCCAGTTCGCTGTCGAGAGGCTCGAATTGTCATGGCGGGGGCTTCACCTCTGAGTGGTCGTGGAACATATGCGATTGAACACTTGCGGCTCGGTATGCGCGCGCCCAGCCCTCTTTTTACAGATCCCGTGGTGACTATTGGTACCGTTGCTGATTGGCTCCTCGGCGCCTTGGATATTGTCGATGAAGCCATGATTGCAGAAGCTTTGGGGGCACTAAGGGCATGGGCATTATCGACAGCGTCACTGCACATCACATTGCTCTTTGCAGATATGCTACTGCAACTCCATGGCGACGAAAAGAAACCCCTTTGGTCTCAGATTGTGACACTTGCGTCAGAACAAGGCCATCTCTTACGAAAGGGCATCGACGCGTATAGTCGGGAAAAAGCGCAGCGACTGGCGCACAAAGAAGTAAAGCTTGACTCCGATGACGCGTGCAGAGTTGATGCCTGTTTTGAGCCACTTGTCAGCTCTTCCGGTGTAGTGATCGAACAGGAAGGTCTTGTCGTCAGGACTCGAGAAACAAGATATCAATATGCAGCTGTGAATTGCGGGATATCTACTGGTAAGGCGTCGTGGAGATTTCGTCTTGATGCTGACACACAGGACGACGAAATGACTTGCTTTGGCGCTGCTATTCTTCCTGTGACTGTGAACGGGTATGATTCGTCACCCAGTTTATGGATGTTACGAGGGTATAACGGCAACTTGTATGCCCGCGGGCACAAGTTGAGCCGAACAATTGGCAAAGTGCACCCTGGCAATATCGTTCAAGTTGATGTCGACATGAGTGAAGGCACTTTAGCGTACAAAATCAACAGTACTGACTACGGTGTAGTGTTTACAGATCTTGCTGGACACAAAGTATATCCTGCTGTCTCATTTTACGGCTCGGGGAAGGTAGTGACGCTGTTGGAAGTTACAAAGTGGGGCCACTCTACCGACTCAGCTAACGCAAACCCAGTGTTTCTTTCGAGCATGACAGAGTACCAATATTCTGTCGGGTTCGGAACTTTGGGGAAGGGCAGTCGGCTGGGATGTGCCAATAGTGGGGACTTAAATACGTCTCTAGACAACGACTCGCCAACTTCAAGAAGCACTCTAGTTTACATCAACGGCGAGGCTAAGCAGAGTTGCTTGTCAACATGCCCACCTTTGCACGGTGACGCATACGTAGTCTACGACTTGTCTGAAGCTTACTATATGATCAGCGGTGCGGTCGCTATAAACGACGATACGCACGACGAAGATTACCATGATCATGGGGTTGCTTTGGTGTACGAGATATTTGGTGATGCCAAGTTGCTGTGGCAGTCAAAGCGACTGTCTGAAAGCTTTCGCATCGAGCATTTTGAAGTCGATGTGAAAAATGTACGCATGCTGGAGCTGAAGGTATCGTGTCCAGGGTCTAATCACCATGCACACGCTGTCTGGGTCGACCTTTGTTTGCATCCCGTTACAGAGTGGGTCTGCTCCGAGTGCTATTCTGCTAACTACGGGTCCGCGAAAGAGTGCATGGTGTGCATGAATGGAAGCCGCAACCAAGACTCGAACGTAGCTGACGATGTCATGGTTGAAGGAACATCAAAAGGGCTAATGCCGCTTGCTTCCATCAAGGATGGATGTGTCGCTCATGATTCGGAATCGCTCAGTGAGCTTGGGACCATAATTATCGAGCAGATCTACAACTTGTGTCAACATGACTCGAAACCTGCTGCTTCCGTGAAGTCTATTATCGAGTTCGAGGAGCCATTCTGCCGCCAACCGAGCAAGGATGTGTTTCTCTTGTTGTTAGTTATACTCCGGCACTATCATGGATCCTTCACTCATTGTGGAGTCGATGCACGCCTAAGCGGCGGTGCAAAGCTTGCGCATGATGGTTGTGTGTATGTTCTTGGAATAATCTGTGCCAACTTAGATAGTATCACACGTTACGACGTGAATGATCCTGCTGCAGAACTAGGTGTGTCGACAGACTTGATTACAGGCCTGCAGGTCGAATTGGAAGAAATGGCGCGACTGCGCGGCGGTCCTCAGACGCTGACTAACGATATTGAAAAAGCCGCAGCTCAGACGATTGTGACAGGCATGCCCGTTCTGTATCCTTCTCCAATCGGAAAGCTGGCGCTGCTGCTTCAGTTGTTGCAATTGTATGTTTCTCGTGGAACGGACGTTACTCCAGCGTGTTGTTTCGTCTTGACATCAGTGATGGAGCTGCTCTCTACCTCAGGGCCGGATGGAATATTGACGTTTATGCCATTTATGGCAGCTCAATCAGCCAGGCGGAGAGGATCAAGAGTCAAGGAGATCGACAAAGCGGCATGGACCTCAGCAGTGACGAAAACGATCAAGATCATCATGCAAGTTGCAGTGGACGCACAAGAAAAGCAATTTGCCGCAGACGCACATTTGAGCTCAACCGAAGCAGGCTTGAGTCGTGATAGTTTACCCGACGTCGCGATTCGCCTTTTGAGGACATATCAACTTTGTCTACTTTCGGAAGCTGTCGAGTTGACGAAGGATATTACGATCGAGAGCACTACGACTAACGTTCGGGATGTAAACGATTCGACAGCAACGCTTGAACGACGATCTCAAGTTCAGGAAGCAAACATTCAGCTTGGACTTCTTTCGTTGAACTCGTATGCGGATCTGATTAGCAGCATCGTTTCCCTCCAGGCGGAAGAATCGTTTCTACTTCCCCGCATGGCAGCGGTTCGTCGTGCCGGTGTTCGTTCGTACAAAATCCCTTTGCTGTCGGATGTGTTACCATGGTTTGTAGCGTCTTTGTGTCTGATGCGACGGCAAACTTGGCTTGCTCGACAGATACTCCCGGCGGTGGTACGACTTCTTGAGGTGTTGGATCACTTTTGTTCAGAATCGCAGGCTGTGACTAAGTCGGCTCACCGATTTCGAGAGCTGGAGATCTATAAAAAAGCGCGGCTGATTGAAACACACGAGACTGAGCGCGCTTTTACGCTAGAGAAGAGCTCCAGTTGCCGGTCACACAATACAAAACGGCTTTACAATGTGTTTCATCAGCTCTACACCGGCGAGAAAGACCATTTCGAAGGTCAGATTGGATTTCAATTTGAAGCAGTTAGCTCTTTTACAGTTGTCGCGCTAGGACGCTCTGTTAATTCGATTCGGCATGGCGGGAGACTAATACGTGATCATACCATTCGATTATGGGAAGAAGAATCGCAGCTTCTGGTTGCTCAAGTCTTAATTGGGGGGATTTCCAAAAAGGATGCTTATGGTTATGCGTTCGAGATGCTATCGCATCCTGTCAAAGTCACTCAGGGGAAGTTGTACCGGCTGACAACGCACGAGTTTGCAAATGGTGGAGACCCATGGTACAAAAGAGAAAATGCGCTGGATGAAGAGTATGATAAGTCTTTCATCAAAATTTTGCGGGATTGCTACGCGTCCGGGTCTGCGGGATTTCCTGGGTCTCAAAACATGATTGGTGCTGCGTACGGCGTCCCGACCTTCATGGTTCAAGATAAAGCCCCGCTGGCCAGCCTTCCGCAGTTTGTGCCTCCGCATGGTTGCCTTTCGCTACAATTTAACCCGAAGAGTAAGTTGAACTCGATCTGCATCAGCCACACAGGAACGTCCGCTTACGTGAAAGATGACAACACCAACATGTGGCGAACGTGTCTATTGCGGACGGCTTTCCTTCATGGAGTCCACTCTGTTGATTTTACTCTGAAATGCTTGCGTGCTGGAGGTACAGCATCTGGACATATTTGCATCGGAATTAGTTGGCAGCAAGTACACGAAAAGCGCCACTCAAAATTGCCGCATTCTGCCTTCGAGATGTTTATGGGCAAAACGCCGACTAGTATGGGGTGGATGCCTTCTATTGGCTCCGTTTGGATAAGCGGGGTACGGTATGATTACGGACCTAAGCTTTCAGTTGCTGTGGGTGACATATTCACGCTGAATGTCGACTACGACTTACAATTGTTGTCGTTTGCATATAATGGTAGAAGATTGGGAGTGGCAGTCGGGCCCAAGGAGTTCAAACCGCTGGGAACAGCAATTGAGGAGTTCCCTAAAATAGTTTTTGCCGGCGTATCGCTGTATGGTTCCCAAGATGCCGTTCAAGTGAGCCCGTCAGGAATCGCGGAGTCAAGTCTTCAAATTCACTCCCTTTTTGACTTACACAACTCTTTAGCTTCTCTCGCTGGTCGTATCGCTAGCACCCTTATTGCTGGGCATCCAGTCGATGAGATGGAAGAAGAGCTGCTACCTTGGCTGCAGTCCTCACTGCTTAGTGGAGGTATTGCTGAGTCTGAGACTATGCAGGACCAGCCGTGCAAGGCTGGATCGTTGCTCTGGAGTGATGCACTTCAAGTCGAGTGTGCTCGTTACACGGCGAAGGACCACCCTTCTGAATCAGGGGCCTCGACAGATTTACCGCCGCACACGCTGCCAAATGTTGGTAAGGACTCATTTTCGCGCAACCATAGTTCAGGAGGACGCACACAATCAAGTGAAGATCAGCACGTCTCTCTATTCTGGAAAAACTGGACGTCGGATATGACCGAGCACGGAACCGTGCAAATTATCATGTCATGGCTAGAAAAGCACTACCCAGATAGTACTTTATTAAGTCGACTTGGACGATTTCCGTCTTGCGAACGATGGATGTTTGCCGCATTGGTAATGCATGCGCCAACTCATGTTCTTCAAGAAGTGCAAGCGATTGCTGTTGGCGCGGTAGCAAGTACGGATGGCAATATCGTCGGGGCAGATCCATTTGGTGCTTACACGGATCTCGCGCCATCTGATGATTTAATTTGTGTCTGGAAGCGGATCATGATGTTACGTCATTGGTTGATCAAGGTTCGTCAAGGGTACCGCGCAAAAGAAGCAGACGAATCCTTACTATTCGAACCTGACTTTCCCGAAGAGAAGTCTCAAGAATTCGTTGTGGAGCGATCTGACGATGCCGCTTTACTGAAACGGTTTAGTGGCAAAGCGAATTTAGAGCGTAGCACAGTGGTCCCAAAAACTTTTGACGAGCACCTACAACGGATGATACAGCGAGCGGGTTTTTTGTGTCGATTGGCACCACCGTCAGAGGAAGCAGAACGTCTGAAAGGGGATTCGCACGTTGCACTCCTCAAGTTGGCCGAGAAGTGGAGTGCTCAAACGACATTTCCATCGTTACAACCTGTGCTTGAACGCTGGAAAGTGCTTGGCGAGGCGGACAGTTCCAAATGGTCGGGAATTGTAGATATATTGCGTGCACAACATCGCTGGAGAGCTCGACGAGCTTCAATTCAAAGTCCTGTTTCTGCGAAAGCAGCGGATGCTGGACCACAAATCAGCACGAGTGATGTCACGATGGACACCGAAGGTTCCGGTGATCTGTCTGAAACGAAGAAATACCACTACAGAAACAGTTTTTCTGCGATGATGAAAGCGTGCGAATTGTATATTCGTGATGGAACGGGAGCGCCTCCCGAAGCTCTTACATCACTGCTTGATAGACGTCAACGAAGATCTGATTCTCGACTGTTCGGGCTACAGGCGATGAAGAGCATATTGTCGACGCTGTCCTTCGACTCGGCTATCCACAACGCTATCATTTTTTTGCGTCCTGCCATGAGAGGTTTTACAGAAAGTGAGAAAGAGTCACGAGAGCTCAATGACGGACAGGCCGTTGCCGAAACATTTCGGGCTACAGTTCGCCATCACTATCTGAATGGACTTGAGGGATGTAATCGACAAGTCATTGAAAAGGTGCAGGATGCATTTCGCGAACTATACTCCCATTTGGTACAATTGCTGGGGGGTAACTCAGGCTACAGTGTGTCCGATCCGCAGGTGAAACAATCTATACTGTGCTCGTGGTGCTTAGATTTCGAAGCACAGGATCACCAATTCTTGCTGGATACTGGAATCCTACTCAAATTGCAGGACATTTTTTCCATCAGTTCTGTACTTCGCGAGGTTGTTGATGATAACAGTATTGTGTCTGGTGATACTACGTTGCCGCGCGACTCGTGCGATGGGTACTCAAGCATAAACTGGCATCCTCTGTCCGAGAAATTTGTTCAGCATGGACTTGTACGAAGTGGCTACGTGACCAAGCGCGATGTAATTCGTCTCTTACGACGGGCTCCTCGCTACGCTTGTCCGATCGAATGGTGGCAAAAGAACGATCTGGAAAGCGCGAATGATGTCTTATCAACTGCCACACGTCACACTGCTTCCTCACTTTCTCTTCTTTATGCCGATATGCTAGCTAAACTTCAACGGAAGCTTCAAGGTCCTGCCCTTGGTGCCCCCATTTCTAAAGTGCTACAAATCGGAGATAAAGTAGCATTGGCAACTACACATGGTGGCCAGGTGTCTGCCACTTCAAAATCAGACGAAGTAAGTTACGTGGAAATGCCAGCGTTGGGTGAAGTGAAGGATTTTACAATCGAAATGTGGATATTCCCGACTGAGCTGGTAGCGATTCAAGCACTGCGATGTGACAATGGCGTTCAAACTGGCAGTGTGTATCTAGAACTATTTGGACGGCACTTGCAGGTGTCGATCCCAGGTAACGTCCCGCGCGAGCAGTTATTCAAATCGTACCAATTCGAGATCTTTGTGTGGACCCATTGCGCGGTCACGTATGACGCAGAGAATAGACGCTTACAACTTTTTGTGAACGGAGATTTGTCGGAGAGAATGGAGTACGAGCGCGTATGCAACAGCGTGACTTTCCGCCCGTCGCGACTAGGTTGTTGGATGAGTAGTGTCGACACACAGGGCGCTGCGCTCGCAAATGCCTCCTCGCAACGTGGATTCACGGGATCGATCGCTGAGGTTCGGATATGGAGGATATTGCGTACTCGACAGGAAATTCAACTTGGCTTTCAGCGTAGCATTCCTCTCGCCAGGCGTTCGAATGAAGCAATAAATGCAAAGCCTCGAGCGCCTTCCAATGATATGATTGGACTGTGGCATTTGACTGAAGGGGAAGGTATATGTAGCTTTGATTGTTCGCCTGTACGAGAAGCTGAGGCCTCTGATGCTGACGCACAGAATCACAACTTGACAATTTTGCACTGCCGTTGGGTTCCTGCCATCAGTACTCTGCCAGTCTTCGCGAGCAATAAAATTGACGATATGTCGCTGGATGAATGGAGTTGTACGGTGATGCGTATTCGGTCCTTTCAGCGAAAGATTCGATCATGGTTGATAGTTCAATTTCATGAATCCGTTCGTGTAGCGAAACTTGTCTGCGAGCACGAGGAACAAACTGCAATTCAACGATGGAACCAGTTATCCCGGATAGATGGTGATAGTGGCGATGTTGAAGTTTCAGATGATGATACAAACTGTGTGAGTCGGCAGTGTAATGCAACGACAAGTAGTCTGCTTTCTCAATGGGCTGCTTGTACCGACGAGCGGATTATTATTCGAAAGCATACACGAAACTGCGCATGGATTGTGTTCCGTTTTCTGGCATCGACAGGCATAAGTGGCGTTTTTGATAGAAGAAAGGAAGAAGCTCAAGCAGTTGCTGCTGCTGCAAAAATGAAGCGAAAGCAGCGACTTCAAAAGTCTAGTGGCCCCGGAAACGCGGCTTCGTCTGCGGTCAATGGACTGCTCAGTACAGAGGCCTCACACGCATCACGTTTGGGCGTTTCTGATGAAAATGCTGCTACTCGAACAGCTGAGGTTGCAAGCGAAGCGGCCAAGTCTGCAGCTACGAACAGAGAACTAGAAGAACCTGTCCTTCAAACATTGTGGTTCTCAAAAGAGTTCCGTAGAAAAGTGTTTGAAGCTCTTGAAAAAGAGCTGATACAAGGAAGGGAGCTTACCGAAGAAGCCGAGGGGCTCACGCGTGCTCAGCGAATGCTTCGATCGGCTTCAACTCCTGTTGAGAAGAGAGGTACGAGTGTTCGTCAGTACCCAAGCGACGTAGTAAGGGATAAATCTGGATTCGTGGATGTACAATTTGCATGCCCAAACAACTTGTCTGGAAACAGTGAACGTTTGGAGCTTCTGGAAGTGGAGATGCACACCTTCGGGGTCTTATTATTCATGCTCTCGCAAAGTCAAGAGTCTTCCACAATCACGTATCTAGTGCGCCCGCCGATGCTCCGCGGTCTGCTAGAAATGCTCCGTTTTGCGTCACCTCGGTCCCAACGTGTCGTCAAGCTACTTCTTCGCAGAATGTGTTGTAGCGGAAATGTCAGATCAGACGATGTGGGTGGTATCCTTGGATCCGAGTCTGTCCTGCTCGATTTACTGCTCGATCAAGTAGCTGAGTCGGTATGTAGCACAGCTGCACCCTTGGCAACTCATGCAGTCAATGTTCCAGCGAATTGCGCTCAGGTCGGAGGTATGGACAAAAACGACCCGATGGCATTATCTGAGTCATTAAGCAATCCGATGGGGTTCCGTTCTGGTGACATCTCCCTTGTGGCGGCCTCGGAAAGTGTGGCATTATTGCGGCATCTATTGATGAATAAACACTGGAAGGAAAAGGTTTCAGAGAGCTTGTGCAGCGCAATTCACAACATCACCCCGATGCTAGCTAGGAAGAAGTCGGGCCCAGCGTCGATGATGGGTATGAGAGGAAGCTCGAATATCGTCGATATCCGGTTTCGGACAGCGATTGTTCGAGCTGTTGGAGCTCTTTGTGTTCTAGGTACTCATTCTGATTGCATAAGGATTGGCGGCAAAGTTGCCGTCCCCACCCTAGGTGCAAAACTTAGCGGGACCTGCATACCAGCAGATGGAAACGGACACTTTGTTAGTGCGACGTTGATTGAGACGAACGTCCGTGCTTCTACCGCCCGAGTTGTTTTCCACCCTTCATCGTCAGAGTCCGACTTTGATCCTAGTCACAACGTTCAAGATGTCGATTTGTCGGCACTCTCGCCGACTGAAGAAGTATACTTGCCTCCATCAGCGGTACCGCTGACAACGGACATGATGCCGGTGATTATTCAGCTGTCATCTCTGGAAAGTACAAGCCTTTTAGACGAGTGTGACAGCTTGTGGAGGTTGCAAATTCGATCCCGTGCGCTGTTGGCGTTGAAGACTCTATTGCACCACTCGTTCCAGTTGACAAAAACTTTTGCCCATGACGCGATGACGAAGAATCTACTTCGCTTCGCTTTGACTCCGATATGTCTAAACAGCTTTATCAGTCTACCGCTCCTGCAGGAGCGAGGTCGAATGGTTTTGTGCCGACTCATAGAGTCCTCCACTCCACTCGGTGAAGCAATGTTCCATGGACTACCGGAACCTACGATCCCTGCACTTGCCACGTATGAATCAGCATCAGCAAAACTGAGCAGTATTGAAGTGAACGATGACCCTGCCGAAGAAGAGACCGAAGATTATCGTGTCCGAAGAGGTTTCGCGTCGACATTGGCTGCTATGGGCTTTGAATTCGAATTATGCATGTCTGCATTGGTACACTCTCGCGATGACCCGAATTTGGCAGTCGAATGGTTGATGGGCGACGGTGCAGCGACATACCAGGAACACCGAAAAGCACGGGGCTTAGCACAGGCAAGTCTGGCAGTTCACGAACTCACTGACGGAGCGGATGCGTCGCTAGGTCTAACAATTGAAGCAAAGGCGAAAGAGCTCGAAGTGATCTCTGGGATGCCATACGGTCTTGCTATATGTGCGTTGGAGCTGTCAAACAATAACCCCGATCATGCTATGGACTGGCTAATGGAGTACGGCAGCATTTATGTTGAGCAATCTGACTCGCTTACTATGTTGACCGACACTTTTTCTGCAGCAAGAACTGTCGTGTTGGAAGATCAAGCGGCTATGGAAGAGATTGATCAACCTGATCTACTCGTACCGTCTTCGAATTACCCGACCACCACGGCGGCCGGGTCTATGAACTCAAATCCTGCTACGCGGAGCACAGATCAGTCTTTCACGCCGATTGACGATGCGATGGCAGTAACTCTTGCTCCAATTTTGGCCCCAGTTCCTCCAAAGTCAGACTTAGGTGTTGTGAGCGCAACAGCCTTCTTTCCGCTCAACTCTGACTATTTGACTCCAAATGTTCTCTTGACGGTGACCAGTGACGTTGATCCTGTTCAGCAATTAGCTACCAGCGGACAGACTGGTACATACAGACGCTATTCACCTGACGTCGGCGTGCTGTTGACTTTCTTAAACACGGAATCAGGTGCGTACGAAGACGAATGGATTGCCACGCGGGACTTGCGCCGAATTGTGAGGATATACGACGAGCCGTTAGAGGATGTGAAAAGCATACATCGTGTGGCGATGAGAACGGAAGGTGCTCTGTCCACTTTTTATGCCAGACGTACAATCGCGGCATTGCTTTGTGCCGTTGCTCCTGTTGACGATCCGTCTCCGAAGGCGGCAGGAATTGCTGCTGACGAATTGGCAGATAAATCACCATTGCAGCCATCTTCGTTTACGTGTGAGGTCATGAATATTGTTGGAGGTCCACGCCAGTTCCTCAGTCTTCTCAAAATGGCGTCTGCGGCCGAGATGAATTTTACAAACGCCTTACAGGAAGGTGAGCTTGGATTACCAAACAGGAGTTGGGTACCTCATAAATCGGTTTCTGATCACTCAGAGCAACGCATCTCCTTATTGACAAGCTTGCGGACCTTGACATTGAGGATGCTTCGTGAGGAAGCACGGGCTGCTGCAAATCGAGCGCATCTCCCAGATGCTAGCGCCCAACGACCAATTTGTCCCTCCCGAGCTCCTGCGAACCATGGGGAACAAGAAAACACTTTGATTCAAGGTGTCGTTATGTCCGTCGGAGAATTGCGGACACGTCGACTTCCTACAGCAACAGTATCTGCAGACTTCGCAGAAGCACGACATCTGGGATGGCTGGATGATGAAAGTAAGTGCGAACGCGCTGTCGGTTGCATGCAAGGACCCTGCCAGTTATTCGATGTCGAGGCGGAAAAAGGTGCAAGCGATATCGAGGATGGCAGAGTAGATGATCATGATGCGCTGCTATCCGATGTACTGATTGAAGAGTGCGTTAGTCACTTTGTCGAATCTACTCGAATGGCAGGAGATGGTGAAGGCACGGTACTACCGCTCCGAGAGTTCCAATCGTTGCATCCATACTTTGGTCAGTGCGACTATGTCCGAGTCGTAAGAGTTGAAGGCGCTTGTTGCTGTCTGCGTATTGTATTCGATCGTCGCTGTCGGTTGGGACCCAGGACAAGGTTGACTTTTTTTGCAGACTCAGAGTGCAAGGAGCGTATTGGGACAGTAGACGACGCCACGACAGCTTCTGACCACCTTGTACCCGATATGATTATCCGTTCGCACCAGTTCTGGTTCCGCTTTACAGCTTCGGAGGAGCACGCCACCAACGACAATGGCTACGGCTATCGTTTCCAAGTAATTCCAATGGCGAACAATCGCTGGACGAAAGAGTCTGAGGTGCTGACAAGCCCGTCGCTGGAGTGGGCGTGCTGGGTGTTGGAACTTTTGCTGAATGACGCAACGGAGTTGATAGCCCATGGAGGTGTACACAACTGCAAGATTTATGGCGCACTTGTACGCTACCTGCGTTCACCAGGAGCTCCGCACAAAGGTCGTATAGTACGCTTACTGCAACAGCTGTTGCACCACCCTGAGCTGTTTCCAGCTGATGAAATGCCTGATTTGGATGCACTGGTATCGATTTGTCGACTGGCATTGACTTGTGCTGAAGTTGACAGAGCAAGAGGAAAGGTGTTTATCTCAGCACACTTGCTCCAAATTGTGGAATTGTCGATGATGACCTCTTCCGCTTCGTTGGCCTTCAAGCGCAAGCTTACCGGCACCGATGCAACATCAACGCCACTTTTCAGTGCGCCTTTTGATATGCCAGTGCCATTCGAGCGGAAGTGTGTGGCTGACAGTTTGAACGACGTGTCGGTGCTCACAAAGTTTTTGCTTGGACAGATCGAGAATCTTCCTGAACATGTGCTGGTTGCAATATGGCTGGAGGTCTACGGGTCATCCGCAGTGATCGAAACTTCTCATCCTTACGCCCCTGGTCGCCCGTTCAATGGCGTACTAGCGTTTGAAGGTGCTCAAGCTCTCCGAATGACATTCGATTCACGCTGCTCATTCACGCCTAGCCGAGGTCAAAATAAAATACCACGACTTGATCTAGCCAGCTTTGTGGTTACTTTACGTGACGGTGACCCAGTCAAAGAAGTTCGTCGCAAGCGAGTGTACGCAGGTGAGACATCGTGGCATGAGGAGGCCACATGTTATGACGGAGACAATCTTGAGTACACCTTTCATGCGGACGAAAACGAAGAAGGCCACTTTGGATTTGCTGTGACTGTATCTGCGTTGGGCATTCCCAAGGAGACGCAGCTCTCTCGCGCGACTGTCGAAGACATGGAACGCGTACTGCAGAAACTTGTTCTGCTGCAAACAGGTTCAGTTGACTTACCAAATGAGACCTGTTGGACTGAAGCAATGGACTCACAGTTGGTGGATTGGGTGAACAAGTACGTGGAACCTCGAGCGTCCCTGCCATCGTCTAGCCCCACGACGACTAGGTGCTCTGTCGATCTGCAACCAGTGGACATACAGCTCAGCCAAACGCATGACGGGGTGCGGTGCTCAAAGTTGCTGGATCTACCACTGGAGACACTGCAATGTCGATTCGCGTTGTTGAAGTATCTGAACTCGAGTCTGCAACACTGCCTGCCATTTATTGATTTGCGTGACACGGCATCCCCGTGGACGGTGGCTTATCGATTGCGTCAGCTTAGCCACTGCATCTTCTTTGACGTGAAAAATGCGCTGGTGGAAGCTGCAATCGAAGCGACAAATATGCCACGGGATACCTCTGGTGGAAACGCACAGCAGCAAACGGCGCGTATCACACTAGACAGAATCCAAGCGCTTGAATCGCGTGATGACTGCGAAGTGGAGCCGTCTGTATCTGAATGCTTCTTCGCACAGGCATTTCGTCAACTGCATCAGGTAGATCCGACATTACTAAGACGACAAATTGACAGCAAGGGCCGCTTGTTCAGCGTCAAATTCCGCGGAGAGGAAGGGGTGGACTGGGGTGGCGTGTATCGCGAGGGCGCCACGTCCATGGTGGACGACCTGTTCTCACCATACTTTCATTTATTCGTCTTGTGCCCCAATGGCCAGCACGACACTGGCGACAATCGAGGCATGTATCTGCCCAACCCCAAGTGCACGTCTCCGGTTGCGATACAGATGTTTGCATTTGTCGGCCAGCTCTTAGGAATCTCGATGCGCACGCACGGTGACTTCCCGTTCATGCTACCATCACTGGTGTGGAAGCAAGTACTGGGCCAACCACCTACACGTGCTGATCTTGAAGCAACCGATGCTATGTTTGTCCAGATGCTAGACGGCATTGCAAACTGTGAGAAAGATGGCATCTCTACGGAGCAAGAATTCGCCACGGTCTTCGATGGTCTCGAGCTGCGTTTCACAGCCTCGTCGTGCACGGGAGAAGAGATGGAGCTTGTGCCTGGAGGCCGCCACGTTAAAGTGGAGTTCCACAATCGATTGGAGTATTGTCGCCTTGCAGAACTCGCCCGTCTAGACGAAGGCAGCGCACAGGTGGCTGCCATGGCCCGAGGCTTTGCAACGCTCTTCCCTCGTCGCGTTCTGACACTTCTAACGTGGCAGGAGCTTGAAATACTTGCGTGTGGCTCGCCCAACATCGACCTAGATCTCTGGCAGAGACACACGCTCTACGACGGCTACTCCGAGGATGACCCTACCGTGCTGCTCTTTTGGGAGATACTTGCAGACTTCACAGACGCGCAACGTGCAGATTTTGTGCGCTTTGCATGGGGCCGGAGTCGGCTACCTCGCGGCAGGTGGCTCCAGCCCTTCAAATTGTCCAAGAAAGGTGGTCGTGACGCCGTACGTAGCCTACCAGTTGCGCACACTTGTTTCTTCTCGGTCGAGCTCCCACCGTATACATCGCGTGAGATGATGCACTCCATGCTGCTTGCTACTATCACTTTTGGTCTTGGAGGTATCCTGATAGCCTAAAAGTAGTAGCAAACAAACGATTTGTTCTCTCCAGTGTCGACAAAAGCCGCCTGTCGTCAACACCTGGCGGGCCGGATCATCCATCTCACAACATGATATTGACAAAGCAGTGGAATCACGAACAAGAACAACGCTTTCTTCACTCACTCACTGTGTTTCCTGTTTGTCCTTCTCTATCTGTTCAATAGACATGTGAAGGTCACGACATGACCGCTGCGTCGCACGATCAATTCACACGCGCTTAAAGTTGTCAAGTCCGCTGCCAACAACGCTGCAGTGCTCCACCTTCATCGCCTGCAGCGTGGCTTCCTTGCTGTACTCCGTGGACGGCAGCACGATCTGCGAGCTCTTTCCGATAGCAGCATATGGGCCAAGCGACAGACCTGTCTCTTCTCCAGTGAGCAGAAGGTTGTCCGCGGCAGTTAACTTCAAGCTGCACACGCGAGAAAGAGACCACAATAGACAAGTACATAATCAGCACGAAGCAGTGCCACGACAGTGTATGTGCCAGTCCGAAAAGCTACAGCCAACACCGACCTCTGAGCCAACGCCTCTGCGCGCTTCAATAGATCTCCGTGAGTAAGCACCGCGCTCTTCTTAGGATTCTGCCCCTCGACCTCTGCGTCCACCCAAGAAAAACAGCACATCCAAGCCATCACCAGACGCAACCCAGCGTCAACTTCAACACCACCAACCCGAAGTCGAAAAGAAAATTCACATAGGTCTCAGACGTACTCGAGTACGTGACAGCAAGTGGCGTCTTGTCATTCAGCGCCTTGGTCACAGCTTTCATGGCGAACGGCTCGGGACTGTTGACCATCATGCCACTGAGATTAATCATGCCTTCCACATGGTCCCAGCTCGTCGTAATCACACTGTGCAGACGACGAAACTGCTTCGGACGAAACACTTCCTTCCGTTCCCGAACTGCACCACAAACAAGAACAACACAACCAGAAATCCCCCCCAACAACAACAACAACAACAACAACAACAACATCATCATCATCAGGATCAAAATCTGCGATAACCACCCCCACCACCACCTTCTCAACCCCCGCAATCATCGCATCGCATCGCATCTTACAGGTCCGCAGTTCCGGCAACAGCGTCCGCACAATGTCCGTCTTGTTGCGTCCCGCCTGCTTGGGCTCAAACACGAGGCCGCTGGCCCCGCTGTCCTGCAGAACGAACGCGAGCTCGTCCACCGCGGCCACGTCGGGCGCAATCACCGCGAGCGTGAGCCCTGCCCGCGCCGCCGCCAATTGCGTCACGACGTTCTCGACGCTGTTCGGCAGCCAGAGCGCCACCACGTCGCCCACTTGGAACTGGAGGTCCACAAAGCCGTTGGCCAGCTCGTCCACCTTGGCGCGGAGCTCCTGGAAGCTCCAGCGCACGTCCTGCGTGACGCCCCGGAGCGCTTCTTTGTGCGGCAGACGGGCCACGGCTTGGTCGAGGGAGGCGCCGATGGTACTGGCGCGGCGACGGGCGAGGGCGCGCTGGGAGCGAGGGAGACGGGCGAACATGACGAGGAGGAGGAGGAGACGGGGTCTAATGGGCGGCGTGGAGGAGGGAGGGAGGGGGGTCGTGTGTGTGGTGTGGCGCACATTAGAAATGAGACGGACGGACGATAGAAATGGAAACGAGGTGGGAGGGGGGTCGTGCCCACGTTCGAGACGTTGACGGGACAGTTTGTGATCGGACACTGTGGGAGTTCGAGCGGGCGGGATTTATTTAGACGGAAGCGGGGGGAGCTGTGATGCTGGTGCCGGTGAGAGTGGACCAAGCAGCGAACGAGTGGTGTCTGCTGGAGTTTCAGGGGGACTTGATTCGCTGTGGTGATGATGCGCTGGATCTGCGGGACGTGGATATTGGGACACTTCGGTTCGGACCGCGTGGGGCGCTGACACTGCGGATTGGGACGCACGTGGTGACTGGGAGAGTGCAAACGCTGCCAAAACCGCTTGCGATTTTGCGGAAAGATGCGATGGAGGACGTTGTGGACGGGGCGACCGACGGCAGGGACGACGCAGCAGGGGGACGGATCCAGTACGAAGTCGTGGGGATTGCTCGCACGCGCGTCGTGTTTGCATCCCGACCAAAGCCTGTACTCGCGTAGCGAATGGATGGAAGACACTTGCCATGGGACACTTGAAATGGGACATGCGATGTCGGACACCTCGTCTTGAGGCACTTGGTTTGGGACAGGTATCATGGGCACTACTTGATCTGTGCATTTGGTACGGGACACATGGTGCGAAACAATACACGGGCGTGGCTCGACTTGTTGAGATGATGTGGATCTGATGTACGGACGTTAGTTGATGGTGGCGGTAGCAAGACGCGGTACAAACTTTCTGACCGTTTCTTGCAAGAGTTTGAGGTCATTGGCGGACTGGAACGCAAACCACGAGACACGGACGTGCAGCGTGTCGTGTTGTGTCGCAGCAGCTGGTAGCGAGGTTGGCACTTGGTTGCTGTCATCGGCATCGCTGTCGCCGCCTCCTTCTTGTAGCATCTGACTCAGGTGGTGCGTGACAATTGCCTCGACTTTGGTCTCGTCACTTGCAGACCATCGCAGCGTGTTGTTTACTCGAAGAGCTTTGTTCACTTCGAGTGATAGCGTACCGTCGGACATACTGCCCTGCGGTAATGGAGATGGGGGGAGGAGCAGCGAGTAGTACTGTTTGAAGCCACTTGTGCTTTCCGGTGGTCGATGAGTGCGAACTTGGGATGTCAATTGCCGCACTGCAAACGTTTGATTCCACGAGGCCTTTTCCATTGGAAGTGGAGAGTTCAACGACTCGGTCGCGGTCTGCGCACACGGTGAGATCGAGACCACAGCGCGAGCCACGCGACTCAAATGCGGCGCGTCCTCTACGAAGTCGTTCCAGAATAGTGTCGGAGGCCGACCGACACTCATTTCCCAAGCGACGACATCGGCAAACACTCCAGTTTTCTCGGCGTAATCACCTAATTCATTCAATAGCTGAAGGCGTATAGCACCACTGCTATATCCTGCGCTTGGGAACATGCGTTCAGCGAGTTGGACAACCAACGATTTCACACGCCGCTTGCCGGAGATTGAAAAACCGGCGCCGGCGACGCGAGGATCCAGAAGTACGCACACCAGCTCGTGCGAATCGACGTGGCATTCGATTATCGACATCGCCACAGACACAAAGCTTTCTTTGCCTTGTTCGGGTAGCATGGACGACGTGGTAGATTTCACTATTGCCAGCAACCACAGCCAGAGCACGACATACTGTGCCGACGTCGTGTCGTTGGTCTCACTTAATGCCAGCATCCAGCTCAACGGTGTGAGCAACGTGTCCACAATGCGTAATTTGTCCCAAAAGGACGCGACTTCATCCGTCGGTACAGAGACCTTGGCTTGATATCGCCGTATATCATTCTCCAGGTACACCATGCGCTTGACGAGCCGGGGCACTGCGTCCCAACTCGACGATTCCAGTAAGGTTTGCAGCTGCGGCTGTAACGGTGTAATCTTCGATACACTGTGGCTAAGAAAGAGAGCTTTGTTGAGCAGATCAATTAGTGCAGGGAATGCGTTCAGCAGTTCCTTGCGCAATCGAAGAGACAGACGAACAGCACATGTGCTCACCAGCAGTTGTTGCGGTGTCGACCTTGAAGCGAGGTCACTCCCGCTGTCTGCGTCTTGTGTGGATATTGATAGCGCCCGCATCTGCTCCAATCGTAGTTGCTGATACGTTCGAGGACAATCACAACAGAGACAGAAGACAGTGTCGGGTGCAAGGCTGAGGCGGTAGGTTGAAACGACGGCGGTGAACTCTTCTCGCGGAGGGCAGTACTTGCACCACGCTTCATTGGCCGCGATCAATACTGAAGGTTCTACATCCTGGTATGTTTCCTTCAACGGGAAGACCTTGCGGTGTTCATCCACGCCCATCCATCGATTGCACCACTGCGACGCCACCCCAGTAGCTGTTCCTCCACCGTGCTTTTTAAAGTGTCGATGCACCAATGTGAGTACCGCACAAGTGGCCAGCTCCTGCTCGATCGTCTCGGTCACTTCGTCCACCAGTTCCTGCAACACCGTCGTCTGCGCCTGATCCACCGAGAGCCATGGTAATCCGGGATGTGCTAGCGCAAAAGCTTCCATCAACGCCTCGTCTTCCAGAATCGTAGCCGGCACGTCATTCACGACCAAGGCCAGCACGAGCTTCTGATGCACGCGTCGAGCGTCCACATCCGAGCTCTTTTCCAGCAGCTGGTGCTGGTCACAATGGACTCGTTCATCGCCATTTGCTTCCAAGACGTTTGCCACTGGCACGACTTCGACCACTTCCCCCGTCTTCAACGTCGTCGTCTGCTCCCTGGTCGGACTTCTGCTCTCCTCTGTATCTGCAGTCTCGATTGGAGGAAGAGCCTCAGTTTCCACGTCGTTCGGCTGCCTCATGACTCGATCCGCTGCAACTAAATGGACATTTGACCCACAAAGTCCCGGCACGTCAGCAACTGGAACAGTAGCAGTTGATGCACAAGTAGTGGCTGATATTTCCACGGTATCATCATGAGTAGTAGTAGTACTACTACTACTACTTGTACTACCACTGGTGGTATTATCCGTAGTAATACTATCAGTACAAATAGGGGTACTATAAGTAGCAGTAGTAATCGCGGTATTATTTGTACGAGCGGGAGCTTGGTCGAGCAGTTGTTGGATGTCTGGGGGCGCTCGTACACATTTGCTCAGCACGTGCTGTCGCATTCGTGAAGCCACGGCAGCGAGGCGTTTAGGGCAGAAGTGACAGCACGCGTACACTTTGTTGTCAGCTGTGCGCACCTCGGTGAAAAAGGACCATACGGAGCTTGGTCGGCGTCCCGCGCGACGTCGTTTCGCGCCCACGCGCTCGTCGTCAGGCATGCGCTGATGTGACCAATGGATAGGAGGATCGGTGGAAGTGTACGATGGATTGTTGAAGTAATTTTGGACGACTGCAAATGTTCGAGCGACGATAATTTGAAAAGTTGTGATACCGTTTTGCCCAAGTTGCTGATGAGGGTGCGATCGTCTCTGAGGTCGACTCTGGACTGAAACAGCAAGAAAACGATCTGTATAATATGCTATCTCACAATGAATATTATTGTGCGAGCACAATAAATTTTAATTGAATTGATTTTCGTTTTTCTCTGAATGAATGGAATTAAGGTGGATTCGCAATGGATGACACATCTCGTTAAAGTGCTTTTAAATAACGAAGTAGATCGCAAAAATAGAGTTTAAAACATTGCTCTATCGCCAACTCTCTAATGCACATCATGCAGGCAACGTCGCAGCTCTGACTACGCAGGAGTAAGCGCACTCGGCAACGTGTTTGCCGTGAAAACTCCAGACTTTGGTTTTAGCGTGAACTGGAGCTGTGAGACTTTGTAGACAATGTACGTCAGGCAAAAGCCAACCCAACGATGTTTACCAAAGCACAATGCACATGGCAGGTAGAATCGTTACTTCCTAGTCGCCGACATCTTTGAAAGATAGGGGTTCAACTATCGTTCATCCAGCGCGTGTCGGACCAACATATCTGTCGCTCCCAATGTACAAGCCACCACCAGGTACACAGTCGTTGTTTATTACTTCCAGAGCAAATGCAGAGTTGGTTGTAGTGCCACTACCCTCGTCAACCTTCCTCTAGTTCCACACGTCAAAAGTCTATAACGTAGAGTTAGTTATCCAGGCTTTCGGTCCTAGCACTAGCTCCTCACGTCGAGCGAATGATACTCCTGGTGACCCCAAAATCATCGCCTACTTCTGCCGATGCAGAGTATATCATCATACCCCCGTGTCCATCCTGGCGACCGAATCGCTCCCATTCGACCAGCACTTTCGCATTCGGCCCTGGACCATAAGCACACCCTCCCTTTAGACACAGCCCAACCGTAGCGCGAGAGAAATCCCCGCCCAATCGAGTCCCCCACGCAGCAAAAGTAGTTTTCACAGCCGCTGCATAAATCTCTGCCGCAATGACATTGTCCAGGTTGACGTTGTACGCCATGATGTTGACCCAGTCCACATAGTCAAGCACCTTCGTCGGGAAGCACCTCGAGTGGGTTGCTGTATCCTTTGCTGCGCATACTGCGGGATCTCCTTCATTGAAATAGGCATCGTACGTCAGCAGAGCCGACTTTGTACTACCAGTGGCGTCCAGCGCCTCCCGTGTAGCTTTCAGCAACTCTACCACTCGACCCGCACTAAATTGCATCCCGACAGTCTCGTCGTCAAAGTCCAAGCCGGCGAACCCGAACTTCGTCACCAGGTCTAGAGCCGACTCAGCAAACAACGTTGCGTTTACAAGTGCCGACATGTTGTCGTTATTGGTTGACCCGCCGACACTCGCCAAGGTCAAAATGCACCGCGTATGGAGCTTCTCCACACATTGAGTAATGTAGTCATCCGATGACTGGAAAGAGGGTACAATAACACCTTCCGCAGCAACAAGTGCAAAGCCAAAGACCAAGTGCGTGACTCCATCCGGAACGGTGTCACATCCAGCAACTTCACTTTGCCAGAATGCAACAGTTCGGTCTTTGGCCGCGACAGGAGGGCAGGACGATAGTCGAAAGGAAGCAGGAGTGGCGCGAGTGTTACTTCCATCCGAGCTCGAAGCGTCGGTGGGACTGCTGGAATCGGCAGTCAACATCACACCCACAATGACAAGGACAGCAACAAGCACTGAGAATCCGCAGATGATTGGAACCAGGCGTCGCATCAGCTTCGAGTGCGCCTTCTTCTCAGGGACACTGAATTGATCCGACGACCATGGCGCGTAGGAACCCATGTCGGTTGGACTTGCACACGTTTCATGCGGAAACCGAACCATCAGTCCGTTCGTTAAATGTGAAATGAGGTACTGGTTGGCAGAGCACTCGATTGTTATCATTTGCAGCCATACATGCACTGCCGTACGAGTATGTACACGATGTACATGTCGTGAACTCATGCATCTCTCCCACGCACACAGAGGTGTTGGTGCTTCAAATACACATGGGAAGAAGAACGGTAGAGAAGCTACTTGTTCAAGGCGTGGCCTGTAAACTGCTGTTCGTATTGGTTTGGGTATCAGCGAAGGTGGTGGTAAACTCTGCTGTTTCGTTCCGCCTGGAAGTATGCTCAACATTTTCATTTGCCGCAATGTCGAGAATCGATACTTGCTTTCTCGACAACACTCGCAGGATTACCATCATCAACTTGTTCGTTTTGCGCTGACATTCTGTATTACTGACGCAGTTGCGGAGGGCTTGCTGTGAGTCTAGGTCTTACTTCGTGCACGATTGCGATGCTAAGGCATCACTACATGCACGAAGCGATTGTACCGGACGGAATTTTGATTCACTTGGACACAAAAAAGAGGAACAGCGGCGCTAGCGTTGTAACAGTGGCAGAACATCTAGGTACAATGGAAGCACCGATAACTGTGGAGACTGCTGTTATCTTCTGAAGAATAAGCACTTGAATCGAGGCAAGAAGTTGGCATAACCAAGAGGCATCGTAACTTGGAATTATTCGTCATCGTCACACAACACTACGAACAACGAGTCCAGTCATTCAGACATCAGCTTTAGCTGAGTAGGGTTGCCGTGATTCTCAGTGGAGAACGCTGGATCAAATTGAACGAGGATTACATACTCAGCCATTCTTTGGAGTGTGCTCAGCTGTCTTGTGAAGGCAACTTGTATCAAAGCACGGAAGCTATCATCGATTGGTCTGACAGTCCGTGTTTCAGATTGTCGTGCAGCAGATCCACTTAAACATCCACGGCAAGTGCTAGAACGAGTATGCGAGCTCGAAAGCAAGCTCTAGGCGTTAAGCTCTCTCACCAACTCAATGACAATGCGCAGGATGTGTTGCTGCACCAGATCTACCTGGTTTCTGTTGGGCTAATGAACCTCTACTCAATCGGTATCGAAACACGACAAGGTTGGGCTTCCACTCTGACCGAAAAGCATGCACGAGAATGTACGAACACACGCGGTGCAATTGAACTCTTCGGTCATACATGCTCGAAAGTTCTTGATCACCCGTCCGTGTCGGAGAGCTTGTCGGATGAATATGGACAGCTCCAATGCAGAAGACGAAAGCTTTACCAAACCAAGCAACACTCAGCAACCTCGTAGGCCTCTTTGCCATGCAGAATAAGCTAGCGAACAGTTTGCAAACTGCACCTCGCAACATTGCCTCGTGGATATCGAGTGAAATGAACGGCTGGCGATAGGATGAACCGCACTTATAGCACGTAGAAAAAGAGGGAGAGACGTCGTTGGTGAGAAGTGCACTGGGCTGAAACGTAAGTCGGCCTTCGATGTGAGGAATGGAGGTTACGTCTCAGTCACATTTTGTCTTGTAAACGAGGTCATGCAGCGATCATGATGCATATTCGCGTTCAACACTGGAACTAACAGAGGATATTTAATGACTCAAAAGGTGTCGATGCTTCATCGCGTAGCCCCCGCGGGCTCTCACACACAAATCTTGCATTACCCTGTGGCATTCACTCCTCTTTTTAGAGGCGGTCTGAGTACGTACGAGAAACGTTGCTCCTACTACAATCCGCATTGCCAGCGATCGGCGTGCCGATGCATAAAATATTGGTGTTGTGTCGTTGGTCTTTCTTGCTATGTGCAGAACAGAAGAATCGACAAGAGAACAACTTGCGGTACCGCTAGAGAGGATCATGCGTCAGCTATGGAAATCGACTAGAAGATGCTGTAAAATACTGCCACATTTGAGATGTACACACCTCGCCTGACAAGCATACACGGTAGAATTTGAGATAAAGCGCTAGCTGTAGTGAACGCATGGCAACTGCAGCCGAATGAACCGACTGTGTCACTAAACTTGTTTTACTGCATGGTGTTGTGGTTACGCTGCAAACTTGATGATTGTGAGAAGAGAAACGGAAGGATAGCGTCAATACGAAAGGTGCAGAACGAGCTACAAGTCGCTTGCTGCTCGACTTAATGTATTACATTCTCACGAAGATGGGGGATGATGCCATACTACGTGAGTTTCTGCCAATGGATCTCGCAAAGCTGAATGCGATAGGAGGAATCGAGGCCAAACGACTTGTCGATGTCGATGAGACACAACTGATAAGTTTGTCCTGGCGAAGTGAGATGTTGTCGCATGTCACCGAATCATGCGCGATGCGGCAGCTTGAAGCGATAATAAATCCATCCCCCGCAAAAAATGAATTCGTCGCTTTTTACAACACGCTGATAGCTTCACTCGACCAGCCTGTACTTTGATGCTGAGCCGTATGCATGATTGCGCGCCGTAAGCAGCTTTTTTCAGCAGCGACCTTGATAGCAGGCGCCTTAATCGTCGCGAGTTGCGGTCTACGTGATCCTCATGGGCAGCGGCAAGAACCTCAAACGAACGTTTGTACGTGATCTAAAAGCGGTCCCCAACTTAGAACGACCACCTAGCAACGTGGTCCTTCACCAGCCGAAAGTTTGCTCCGACAAACATGCAGAAGATAACATTGTTGCACCCTGCGACTTGCTGAATGTCCTTTGAGCAACCGATCGGTTGATTTTGTATCCACCATGGATGCCACGATGTTATGGCAAGGACATCGGCGACTTGGCTAGGTGAAAAACGAGAGCACGAAGTCATCCGTATCAGTGTACGGGGCTGGCTATTTCGGATGTAGCGCGTCTCCACTTCATTTACAAGAAGGTAAAAATGTGTGTAGTTAGAGCGTACTGTTGCTTAGCATTAGAGCAAACAACAAAGCAAACAACACGATTCAACTGCTTCTACACAAATCGCCGGTGCTTCTTCTTGTGGTACTTGGTAAAACTGTATCTGATCGCCTGTGGCACCTTTTCAAGTTGCTCACCTTGAGGTGGCTCAAGCCCATATGTTTTATGAACAACTTCTTGTCTCTTTGAATTGTAGCGCCGCAAATCGAAGTGTGTTTTTTCCAAACTTTTTAACATCAGACGCAGAAACACAGCATGGGTGTAATTGGGTAGCCCGTTACATGATTCAGCCCCCCATAAGTTATCCCCCTATGGTATAACCTCTGCTAAGTCATATGATTTCGGGTCCATCGACGCCGTTCTATGGCGACTATGCAATACGGAATATGGAATACCCACCCACGCCCAATATAATGTATCAGGGGAGCAATTTTTGTCAAGAGTAGATGAATATTGTTTGGAGCATCCTGGAGCCTATTTAAGCCATAAATCCAGCGTGGTTTGGATTGTATTAGCACTACGAAGTTGGGCTTGAATGCGACGAAGAGCGCGGTGGGCGGCGCAGTCTCGATCCTAGGATAGATCAAGGAGGGAAATGGATAAAGCAAGAGCAGCGAGCTTCTCAGCTATGCAATGTGCCACCACTTCCTCCTCAGCTTCTCCTTACTCCTCCTCCTCAGCATCCTGGACGAGCTTGATGATCTCGGCGTCGCTTAACTCCGCATGCACCGTCGGCTCCTCATAAATTGAGCAGTGACGCAATAGATATCGGATTGCGCAAAGGCAGGCGTTGCAGAGCTAAATCCAGATCCTTCTCCACTTCCTGCTCCTCCTAGTCAACCAGATCTGCATCCTGTTGCACAGGCAGCTGAATTTCCCCTGCTAAAGCGCCTCCTTCAACTGATGGTGAAGTCGGCCCATTCATGAGTCCAGTGTGCTTGAAGCAATTCGCAATGGTGGTGCTCGAAATCTTGCTCCACGCCATTAGTGACCAACGCATGGCTGTGACTTGATCGAATTTGTAGAGATCGGCCGCTCCCGCATCATAGCGATCCAAAGCGTTCTGTAGGTGCAGACGCCGATAGTGACGCTTGAATGCAGCGATGATACCGGCGTCCATTGGCTGCACCTAGGATGTGGTATTGGGCGGCAGAGCCTGAACGGTGACGTTGGTGGGCACAAGATCCAAAATTACGTGCGAAGGTGCCTTGTCCATAAGCAGAAGAATTTTTTTATTTTGGCGCTAGAATCTGGGTAAGTGCTTTGTTTTGCAGCTGATATCTCAGAATGGGCAAATGTTCAATTGCCTTTATGTCTCCTTCCATGTTTTTAAGCCATTTCTGAAAAAGGCTTTCTTGTTGTAGCGATAAAGAAACCCGAGCTCTTCTCCTGACTTCCGTTTTAAGCAACGAGGCTTCTTTGCACGGCCGATGAAGAATGGAGGGAGCTTATCAGATCCATCAGCATTTTCCGTCAGAGCCACTGTGATGAGAGTCTGACAAATAAGTCAATTATTCCGTCGATCCCACGGATTCCAATGAGCCAAATGCAACTCACCTTGTCTTTTTTGAAGCCCTCAACTTCCTTCTGGGCAATAGTTTTATCCGATGTCATGCTGTAAAAAATCTTGGAAATCATCTTGGCATTTATGACACAGAGCAAAAAGACTTCAGGAAAACTTTTTAGTTTCTTCCATGTTGTACACATCACGGAGAGCAAACTTGGCGACGGCTGCTTCTAACTCTGGTAGAGCTGCTTCAACTCCAGCCACATCGGCTGAACCGCTCTCGATATGGATACGGACGGCCCTTAGCTTGTGGCGCTGCTGGAATTTGTAGAGCCACCTATGGGCAAACTTGATTGATCCATCCGGAATATCCGTGGACGTTGTAAAGCTCGCAGCTTTGGCACGGATCGGGTCTCCGGTGAGGGCAACTCCACGATGCTGGCCTGCAAAATCCAGAGGCCACTGAAGGCAGGTTGTTGAACTGAGCGGGGACGCTTAGCAGAGAGCCCTGATGGACTCATTGCTTCAAGCTCCTTCCTCTTGCTGATGATCTTGCTGATTGAGGCCTGAGTCATAGGTTTGAGGAGGCCGAATGCCTTCTTTGTCCAGTTTCCAAGCTCTGTCTGGGTGAGGCTCGGATGATCATCCTTAAGTTTGATGATCCTCAGCTTCTGGTCGTTGGTGATTCGTAGTTGAGACACTCTGATGTGTGGGTGGGTAAGTGGGTGGGTAGGTGTGGGGTTCTGGGTTTTTGAGGAAAGTCGTTGGTTTGGGAGAGGAATGGAAGTGGACAGGAAGCGAGAGAGGGAATGCGGGAGGAGAGGTAAGGTGTGGATGTAGGAATGTAGGGATGTTTGTTTGGTCGGGGGAGAAAAAGGGTGCCTTTTATACCCCGACCCCCGGCGGCCAGCCCGCCAGGCGAGTTGCAAAAGGTTGCGCAATCGCGCACAAAATGTAAACAAGGTACAGTACTTTTACTGTGTACGAAGGTACTTTAACTGTGTTTGGTTCAATGAATCAATTGAGTGTGAAACAACCAATTAACTGTGTTTAATTTAAATTTGCTCAAGTTGGATTCGATGCACTCACAAAGACAATGCTTTGTACGCACAAGGACTCCAAAATTTCCATGTGCGGTGCCCAGACGCGTCGCTAACCAGAAGGGTAAAGAAAATGTTCTGTGATCCGCTATTTTGATCAATAAATGACAATCGTGGTACTAATACTAATAGTTATGCATATATTGTACTGTATTGATAAGTAATAAAAAAAATAAATGGTCAGCTTTTTTTATCGTTAATTAATTAATTATTCCCAAATGGAAGAACCCCTGATAAGTTATAGGATCTGGCCTCCAGTAAGGATATAACTTATGGGGGGGAGGACTGCATTGAGACCAAACGGTGTCAATAGAGAGATTGTCGAGAGTGAAAATCATCTGCCAATATTACCCGGGATAGGTAATGTTGAAGGAATATTATCCCTCTGTAGGATTATATTCATGCGCTGCTCAAAGATTGGTTGATCAATGATGTATCAACCAAGGTTACCACCAATCGCTGCTAGACGCGCGTAATGAGTGGTGAGCAGGTTGTCGTCATACGACGACGTAATTTAATAGAGTTTGATGAAGACTAAAGTTATATTGATAGCTTAACTATTTTAAATACAGCTCTCTTTTGTCTTTACTCAAAGTAGCAGTTTGAGTAGATTAGCTTCCTCTGCACGTACTAGTGTACGTGAAGTTTCGCAGCACCCCAAACAAAGGGTGCCCCGTTACACCTGGTAGCACTTCGTAGTCCGTCCAACGACTACTTAGTGTCCGTCCAACATGAACATGTTGGACGTAGAAGACGACAGCTTTCATGTCACACGTGAAGGCTACTCCCATCTGAGTGACTCGGAATGGGAGATAGTCGGCCGCATGAGTGTGCTCATGGGCGAACCCGCTATCAGTGGTATGTTGGAGTCTCTAAGCAGAGACCAGCAACATGCTGCTATCAACAAGAATCTACAAGGGGGACTTGCCGTCGAAAGACAGAAGATAGCCTCGATACAGCAGCAGGGCTCTCATCAGTCGATGGGTGGGCCGACGCACACGCATCGACCCGAAACCTTGAAGATTGATATCACAAGGTACAAGGGAACCGATGAAGAGTCCCTTTTGGGATGGTTTGTCGAATTAGATGACGCCATCAGGGCCCGTCACATCGAGGGTGACGAGATGCAAGTCACCTTCGCCCTGTCAAATTTGACAGGACGAGCAAAGACTTGGGCCTAAGGGCTCAAGCTTCACGATCCAAAAGTGTTTGAGTTGCTGGAGACCTTGAAGTATCGTCTCAAAGACACGTTTGAGCCGCCACAAGCCGAGTTCAGAGAACGCTCTGCACTCCTGAGGCTCAAGCAAGGTAAGCATGATGTGCATGCTTACGCACAACACCTACGCTACCTTGCAAGTAGCGTCACGGAAAACCCTGTAGATGAGTATACGTTTATCAACGTGTTCATCTACGGCCTAGTAGATGGGCCGGTGAAGACCTATATGTTCCGAGAGGACTTCCATGCGCTGTAAAAGGCGATAGCGTATGCGGAACAAGAAGACTTCAGCCTGATACAGTATCAGGATAACTCGTCAAACTATCGTCCGACGAGACGACAGGAAACCTGAGGTCCCGAACCAATGGACCTCTGTTACATCGGGAGCAAGAACTCTCGCTGTCTGAGTCACAAGCGAACGGCAAGATGCCATCACTGTCAGAAGGTCGGACACTACGCTCATGAGTGTAGTGTTCCAAGCACCGCACCACGTCCAAATACAGGAAGTGGTGACCGCTTTTGGCCGAGGAAACGTTCAAGGCGCGGGTCCGACCGTGTCGCTAAACCGCGACAGCATGTCGGACCGCCAAAAACGATCAGGGTCGGTATGGGCGGAGCACCCTGCTGATCCAGCAACGTCAAGAGAATTTGCAGGACTAGTAGGGAAGATTGCTCCCAACACACATGCGCTGTGTGTTACTGCCCCTAGTGATGAGGTGTCCCTCATTACTTTGAAGATCGAAGTGACAAGTGGAATGTCTCTTCGCGCCCTTGTTGACTGTGGGGCTTCGAACAGTTTTTTCGACGTCAGTCGCTAGGGGATAGTAGGCTCAACTATGTTGAACGAGATATATCTCATTCGAGGATGACGGTGTGCCTTGCTACAGGCGCATCCGTAACAGTGAACAAACGTATAGTGGGAATCCACTACAAGCTAGAAGGAAAATAGTACGATGATGACTTCATCGTTTTGAGTTCGGATGACAATTTTGATGTCATCCCCGCTCTGCCATGAATTAGAAAAAACCCAGCCATGGGTTAGCTGGCAACATCGATTCGTGAAGATGCCTGCCCTTTGTTCATCATATGGCCATCTGATGAACGTCTTGGAGCGTCCACAAGCGTGTGGATGTACTTCGAGTGTGTGCGATGGCCTTACTTGTGGTACGGTCGCTAGTATGACTGCACAAGATTACGGCGTAGAAGGCCACTACACTGTGAAACCATCTTCCAGCACCTGTGTGGAGACAGAGGCTGTGTCGAAGGTTCACCCATTGAAGAGTTCGAGTGGACTGGAACATGGATGCACACCAAGAATGGTGCATCCAAGAAGAGAAGTTAGTGTTGTTCAGGATAAACAACTCGTTGAATCGAGATCGACTATCAGAGATTCAATCGCAAAGCAAACACGATCGACTGAAAGAGAGTCAATCGAAGAGGACGTGACTGTGTCAGCACACTTACAGTCGGTACACGTATCGGGAGAAAGCTCCAGCGTTCCTGGAAGTGATAACTCCCGAGAGAGTTATGCTGAGGGTGTGGATCCCAACCACCTGCGGATGTGTTTTCCCAGAAAATTACCGAGTCAGTTAATGTCTTGGTGAATAACGGATCAAGTGTAGGCGCTTATAAACTTGATCTGATTACACCCCAGCAGACAGCTTCGGAGATAGTCAAGTTACCAACGCTAGAATCTAAAAGATTCTTGCGAGATCTGCGTAGTGGCAAGATCAAGCAGATCTGCGTACTCGCCACAGAGGACGAGTATGTCACCAATTTTCGGTCGGCACAAGTGTTTGCTGAGAACGAAAGGGTTCTCAGTAGCTCATCGATGAACGAGAGTGTCCTCGATGAGAAGACTCGGATTGAGCGATACACGTCTCAATCTTGAGAGTCTTCGAAGACAAATCCTTTTTTGCAGGGGCCACTGCCTCGTGAACAGGTCAAAGTGATCGAAAATTATTGGAAGACCGCTTAGCCGCTGGTCATGTGAGGGAATCAACTTCCCCTCATAGCTCTCCGACCTTCTGTGTGCGAAAGGCCACAGGAGGGTGGCGGATAGTGCACGCATTCGACAAATTAAACGCTGTAGCCGTACCGGCTCAGACGCCGATACCAAGAAAGGATGTCATCATAGATGGTATGGCAAAACGTACCACCTTTTCGTCCATGTATTTGATGGATGGATTCTATCAGATCCTCATGCGTGAACGATATATCCTTTGCAAAGTAGTGAACATTCCGAGTGGTATGCTCTGGGAGTGGCTAGTGATACCGCAGGGGATAAGTAACGTTCCCGCAACGTTTAACAGATGTGTTACAAACCTGTTGCGATCGGTGCGAGACTTTTCACCGAGTTACTTTGACGATGTCTCCATCCAAAGCCGGTCCATGGATGGAAAGACGGACGTGGAGTTTCATAGAAATTACATCCGAAAGGTTCTTACTCTAATGCGTGAGCATAAGTTGTTCGCGAACCTCAAGAAGTGTGTACTCGCAGCGAACAAAATACCACTTTTTGGCTGCATCGTGGGTAAAAATGGTGTACTCCCTGATCCGGAAAAGATCAAGGCGATTGGCGACTGACAAGTGCCAGTCGACGTCAAGGGACTTCGAAAGTTCCTTGGCTTAGCATCGTACTTGCACAAGTACTCGCGCAACTATGCCGAGATGACTGTACATCTCTCTCGTCTGCTAACGAAAAACGAGAGGTGGTCATGGATCGCTGAGTGTCAGCACTCTTTTAAAGGCATCAGAAAAAGCTTTGTGCAATCGCCTGTGTTGGCGATCGCAGATCAGGATAGGCCATTTCATGTGGTCTGTGACGCCAGCGATTTTGCAGTCGGATGCGCGTTAATGCAGTGTGAATTAGACGGCGTTGAACACATCGTCTGTTATCAATCGCGTCAGCTGCAAGCAGCTGAGCGTGATTGCCTGGAGCGTGACAAGGAAAGCCTTGCCACAAAATATGCACTGGCAAAGTTTCGGGTATATCTCTTAGGAGATAGGCCCTTCATCATTTATGTACCAGCCATGCGTCGTTACGCACGGCACAAACAGTTCACACCTCTCGCAACGAACGGCCGTAACCAGTTCGCACCTCTCGCGGCGAGGTGGCTGTCTTTCTTTGCGGAGTACAACTTCTTTGTCGAGTATAAACCAGGACGACTTAATGTCGTCGCTGATGCTTCTTCGCTTCGGCCCTTATTTCGAGTCGACTGCTCAGCCCAACAGTAGGGGTAACTACACTGTTTAAACAAGATAAGTGAGGGTTCAGTCGTCGAATATGCTCGACGACGTGAGAAAATCATACGCAGAAGATGATTCTCTTCTGCGATTGATGGATTACGTGTAAAATTCATGCAGTCAAGCTTTGAAAAGCTTGTCGTCTCAATACTGCTCTTCAACCGAAAGGTATTCGGTTTGTGATGGACTGCTGTACTATGCAGCAGTCACCGGCGACACGCCTCGTGTCGTCGTTCCCGCTCATGATGATTTGCGATTGCGCATCATGCATTATTGTCACGATGCCCCAACGAGTGGGCATCGCGGCAGAGAAAGACTTACCTCACGGTGAGTCGTGACTTTTCTGGACTCGGCAGTATGAGTTTGTGCGCAAATACTTTCGCGCTTGCAAGGTTTGCGAACGGGTGAAGCCTAGTCCTTCATCCCGTGCACCCTTGCAGCCTCTACCGATTCCGACAGAGTGTTGGCAGTCCGTATCGATGGACTTCGTCTTCTGGTTTCCCAAAGACGTTCACAAGAATACTGGTATTCTTGTGTTTGTTGATCGGTTCAGCAAGATGGTACATCTTGTTGCTGTACCGGAGTCATTTACAGCTCATAGCTGTGCATGTGTCTTCATCGATACTATCTTCCGACTACACGGGTTACTCCATGAACTCGTGTCTGTTAAAGTCCCCCGCTACAAAGCGGAGTCATGGCAATCCGTGTTCCGTTCACAAGGAACACGTTTGACGATGTCGACTTCTACCCATCCAAAAACAGATGGTCAGATGGAACGGGTCAACCGCGTCCTCGAAGAGATACTTCGAGGGTAAGTCCCTCGTTTACGAGTTGGCGTGAGTTCTTGCCGATGGCAGAATTCGCCATCAACAACTCGGTGCACACGTCGACATTGCATGCACCGCTCTTCGTGAATGTCCTACGCCATCCACGTTTACCTGCATTCTTAGAGTGTGACTCTAGTTTAAAGGGGGGGGCGGACTCGCTCAAACAAAAAACCGATCTGGTTCTTGCTCATCACCCGTCGACAATGTTGTTGACGTGATGGATGCCGATGTCGATGGGATCGATGTCGATGATGACAATGACGACGATGCTGGCATATTCAGCATCGCCAAAGACTGCCACAGTGAGGACGATGATACCCTCACTGGTGAAGACAACGTTCTTTCAGCAGTGCACGCAAAGCGCACTGCTGTTGACAAGGATAAATCAGCGGAGGAATTTCTGCTGACTCGCGAAGCGGTTGTCCACTCCACTCAAGACTCTATTGCAGATGCAATAGACAAGCAGAAAAAAAGACGAAAAACATGGAAGAGAAAATGTTCTTTCATTTGATGAAGCAGACTTAGTTTTATTGTCAACAGTAAATCTACCAAAACACGCAGTGATAAACGTGGGCAGCAGTAAATTACTGCCCAAGTATATCGGTCCATTTCGTGTGTTGCGCCGTATGGGCAACGCGTACACGATTGAGTTGTCTCGTAGGATGCGTACGCATCCAACGTTTTACGTTGGAAGTCTCCGCCCGTACTATCAACACGAGCCCGTTTCGAGATGCGAAGAACACCTCCGCGGTCAAGGGTCGAGACCACCTTCGAGTGGTCTCGCTTCAACGATCCAGTCTGGTCGACTAGCAAAGCGACCTGCTTACGCAGTTGAGCGATGTCCTGACGAGCTGCAGTCAGCTCGTCATGAAGAGAACGAGTAGAACGTTCGTTCTCAAGTTGCTCGAGCGCAAATGCGGCACGATCATCCGAACGATCGTGTGCTGAGAAATTGTAATTATCCCTTAAAAGGTCATGGATCTCGGTAACGCCGAGTTCGTTCATGAGCCAGATCATCTTGCAACTGTTCCGTTACACGGTTCAATTCCTGAGCATCATTCTGATCCGACCCTCGAGCCGGATCAGTTGATCCCGCCACCACCACATCCTTTGGTGGACTCAAGCGGTGGTCAACGCTTTCTAGTGGAGCGTTTTTGAACCACCGCGATGTGAATGGCGTCCGGATGAGTTACCTTATCCGCTGGCGTGGCTATCCACCAGACTGGGACAGCTGGGAGCCTCGTGACCAGCTTATCGTTGATGTTTCGGGTCTCGTCGAGCAGTGTGACGAGACCTGCCTGCTGCGTTCGAAGAAGGGCCGTCGAAAAACGACCTCCCCGAACGCGAGTACAGGGATTGCAAAGTGTCAATCCCTTCTTCTATATCAGAAGAGATGCGCGCCCTCCAGTAGGGAAGATTAGGGAGGTAGGTCTCCCTAGGGGCATATTCGAGTCGTTTGGGTACCCTGGACATGGATCACCCCACTGGAGACAGGGTATACCTGCCTCTCTTGACAGTCTGTGCAACTAATACCGTACACCGTCTGGGTTCCGTTTATCAAACCTGATGCGAGCTGCATCAAGTTTACCAAGCCAGGCCTCACGGCCAATGCACTCGATGTAATGGATGAAGGCATTACATCCTTGCACCAAGGCCTTACCGTCTCGACCACGGTTGCCATTGTACCACCGATTCTTGAAGAACACATCGGTGAAGTACTCTTCCTCAGCACGGATAGTTTCCGTGCTGAAATTAGGAGGACAGACCCTCCTACAGTCGAACAACGGGATTCGATCCCGTTCGTTGGTCATTCCGTCCACTCGACCTAACTCATTGAATGACGGCATCCAAGGAGACTCCACTTGAGGAGCGTGGTGCAGGACATTGCGGTCCCTGGCCTCTTGAGTGGTGCAGCACGAGCACTGACACCAGTGGCAGCTCGATCTCTCGAGTTGCTTCTCTCGTGGTGATGCATAGGGGCATCACCACCATTACCACGCGTCCTATCGTCGGATGGACTTGCGTGAGGCGAGGATTTATCGGGAGAATCGCTCAATCCGAAGATCGGACATGATGCCGCCATGTTCCCCAGAGCCAGTCGATCTGGCTCTTGCAGTGTCCGCCCCGGGTGATCCGAAGGTCTGAGGTGTCGCCTTCAAGTCAGATGCATCATACGACTCGCCAGAATAGATGAGCTCAATTCCAGGCTCATCTACATTGCGATTCGCAGTACCCGCTGCAGACGCAGCGGATGTATCTGTCGCACGTAGCGACTCACCACGTGGACTGTTCGCAACAGCAGGCGAAGCATCACCCGCTGATGGAGCAAGTGAAAAATCTCTTCGGCTGCACGCATGCGTGCAACCGATTTTCTTGCTGCTTCGGCAGCACATCGCATGGACTTTGACACCATGCGTAGAATTGGCAAATGAGTTGGAATTTGACCAACAAGTGGTCCTCATCCCAGAGTGATCCAACGGTGGTCACCCTGTCCCGATCAATTAAATTCAATCAACGGGAGATTGATGGTTGGGAGGGCGATGTAACGGGGTAGCCCGTTACATGATATTGACACCAAACAGTGTCCATAGGGAGATTGTCTGGAGTGACAATCATCTGCCAATATTATCCGAGATGGATAATATTGAAGGAATATTTCCCTTTCGGTTAATATTCCGGCGCTGCTCAAAGATTGGTTGATGAAAGACATATTAACCATAGATTACCACCAATCACTGCTAGACGTGCATAATGAGTGGTGAGAAGGTTGTCGTCACACGACAATGTAGATTATTGTAGTTGAATAAAGACTGAAGTTACATTGATAGATTAACTATGTAACGGGGCACCCTGAAGCTTGTACTGGTGACAGTACAAGCTACTTATTCTGATGACAGAATAAGGCGGTGCCTCGTAACTTCGCGTACACTCGTACGTGCAGAGGAAGACGGTAAGAAGAAGCGAGTACTTGGTTAAAGTAAAAAGTAGAACTGTATTTATAATAGTTAATGTCTGCAATAAATCACTATTTATCTTCATCTAACTATGTCTAAATACAAATGTGTAAATCAGTTATCTGCTCACCACTCATTGCGTGCGTCTGTCGTGGCGCGTCTTCGTTGGTTGATATAATGGCCTATATCAACCAATTAGGAACTACTCGTAAGTGCTACAGAATATTTGTCCTTATGACAATATTCCGAGAATATAACTCTTATAACTATATTCTATTAACAATTTCTTATGAATTGTAATGTAACGATTCTATTAACAATTTCTTATGAATTGTAATGTAACGATTCACCCCGTTACATCACCCCATCCCCCTTAACCATCAGTCACTTTAGTGACTGATTGAATGAATGGATATCGTCCAACAGTCAGTTGGGACAGGGTTTGCACTTGTTGGTCCGCGTCCACTTTCCAACATCTCATCGCATGGTTAACAAGCCCATGCGATGCGCGAGCAAGGCCGCCGAGAGCGCGTCTGCACGTCTCTGTGCGGACGCAGAAGCAGAAACAACAGCAACTGATGTCTCATCGGTTGCTGAAGCGACCCAGCCTGTGTCACTTGGTGATGCAGGCGCTGGTCATGAAGACACTCGTGTCTTCACAGAGTACGAGCTCGGTGTCTCGTACTCTCCTGATACGGATGACGGATCCGTATCGACGGCGATTGAATCTAAGCCGCCTGCCAAGCGTGGCATGGACGATGCTTTGCGTCGCAGCATCTTTGGTTCATCTGATTCATCAGATGAACCATCGTCGAAGCGAAGGCGCTCGAGGTCGCGAGAATTGGGCGCTAATAGTGGTGTCGGTTCTCCTATGGACACCACTTCACAGCGAGGTGCCAGTACTTCTGTCGGCACGTCGCAGGAAGAGCGGGACCACAATGTCTTGCGTCTCGCTCCTGAGAAGAAGGCATGGATGCCTCCAAAATCCGTCATGGATCACTTGTCGGCGACGACGAGTGATCGTTATCGAACACGATTGTTCGATTCGTCAAGGATCCATCACCTTGACCCCAGCGCGAAAAACTATCGCGCTGAACATGAATTCTTCATCGATGCTTTCTTTAGACATCGATGGTACAGTGGGAATCACAAACGTGATGGTCCCTCACTACTTCAGGCGTGGAGCGCCTACATCCATAACCTCGAGGATGTAGGTCGTGACGCTTGGAACGACAAACTTATCAAAGCTCGTGATAAGTTTGAAAAGCGAACCCCGACAGGTGCACGCTACAAGCTGCATCGTCTGTCAAGAGAGAAAGGATTACCCTGCCTCTCTTGGGGAGACTCGTGCCCATGTTGTGTGAACAACTCTGCACGAGCACCTAAGGAGGCTTACCTCCTTACCAGCCCGTGGTGGCGCGTACGTGTCTCCATTGAGATGTACGAAGGGATTGACAACCTGAAATCCCTTTACGACCGTGCCGGGAAGACTTTCTCCGGTGGTCCTTCTGCGGCACAGGATGTGCCGCGTCGTACTGCTCAACCAGACCCAGTACGTCGATCATCAGTTGGGAGCGGGGCTCCCAAGAATCCCAGGACGGGTGATAGCCGCGCCACCGGACGAGATAACTCGTCCGACGTCCGTTCACGTCGCGGTGGTTCAACAGCTGCTCAACTAGATAGCGCTGGCCACCGCGAGAGTACTCTAATGGAGGTGGAGGAGGAGGAAAGACGCTCTCCACACGATCATGTGGATCGGTGTGTTCCCGAGAGCTTCTTTGATCGCGTAACGCAAGGGTTACGCGACGATCTCGAACATGAGCGGAATAGGCGTCTCCAAATGGCGGACACTGCCTCGAAGCATCGAGCTGAGTTTGCCTTTGCTCTGCTTGAGAACGAGAGATCTCTGACATCTCTTCGTGACGAGCTAAGGGTAGCTCGTGGGATTGCTGATCGGTCTCGGGATGAGATAGCTGCTCTTCAGACCCTTGTTGATGCCCACCATCGGGAGCACAAGGCTCTCTGCGAGATGCTTGAGCGCAAGGGCGTTTTTCATCGGAAGAAGCAGCGTACTGATGGTACGGCTTAAGCCGACCAACGTAAAACGTGGGATGCGTTCGCATCTTACGTGGTAACTCGATCGTGTATGCATTGCCTAGGCGGTGCAATACACGAAATGGGCCGATGTACTTGGGTAGTAGTTTACTGCTACCCAAGTTAATCACTACATGCTTTGGTAGATTAACCGTAGACAGTAGGACTAAGTCACCTTTATTAAATAAAAGAGTGTTTGCCCTTCCATTCTTATCAGCGTTTTGCTTTTGCTTATCCACCGCTTCGGCGATGGAGTCTTGCACAAAACGGACTACCGTTTCACGAGCCAGTATGAACTCATCTGATGACTCGTTATCTTCAGTGTGCTGTGAGCGCACTGCAGCAACATCAACCTTTTCTTCAGTGAGGGCTTCCGCACTCTCACTGGGATCATCTACTTCAGTGAGGGCTTCCGCACTCTCACTGGCATCATCTTCTTCGATATCGATGTTATCGATATCGGCATCAAACGCAATGACTTCTTCGTCAGAGCGTGATGAGCGTGAACCAAATCGGTTTTTGCTCGCGCGAGTCCCTCCCCCCCTTAAACCAGAGTTACACTCTAGTAAGGTGGGTACACGCGGATGGCGCAAGCCATTCACGTAAAACGGTGCATGCGTCCACGACACATGCACCGAGTTGTTGATGGCAAACTCTACCATTGGCAAAAACTCACTCCAACTCTTAAAGGAGTGTACGTATCCTCGAAGTATCTCTTCAAGGACACGATTGGCACGTTCCGTCTGACCATCTGACTCTGGATGATCAGATGTTGACATCTTCAAGCGCGTTCCGAGTGATTTGAACACGGAACGCCAGAAATCAGCAGTGAATCGTGGATCTCTGTCTGATACGAGTTCACGGGGCAACCCATGAAGTCGGAAGATGGTGTCAATAAAGACACAAGCACAGCCACTTGCCGTGATTGTCTCTGGTACAGCCACGAGGTGTACCATTTTGCTGAATCTGTCAACAAATACGAGAATGCCCGTATTCCCGCGTGCGTCTTTGGGTAACCCGAAGACAAAATCCATTGAATGGATTCCCAGCACTCAGCCGGAACCGGTAGAGGCTGTAAATGTGCACGCAGTGAAGGACTTGACTTCACTCGTTGGCAGACTTCGCATGCGCGAACATACTTTCGCACAAACTGATACTGGCGGGGCCAGTAAAAGTCTCGACTTACCGCGAGATATGTTTTCTCTCGGCCACGATGTCCTCCTATAGGAGCATCGTGATACTCGAACATGATCCGCAAACGCAGATCAGTATCATCTGGAATGACAACACGTGGTGTGTCACCAGAAACGGCTGTATAATACAGTAAACCGTTGCGAGTAGTGTATCGATCTGATGCAGATCGATACGCAGACGACAATCGTTTCAACGATTCTCGAGATGGTTGGGAGAGATGTGTCAACAACTTCACTATCTCACCATCTTGGGCGTATGCCCGCCTCACATCATCATACAACGTTGTAGATGGGACTGAGGACGTCATAACCGCAACAGTGACTGTCTCACTGTTGGGTTTCGCGACTGTTTCAAAGTCGGGACGACGTGAGAGTGCATCAGCGACGACATTAAGTCGTCCTGGTTTGTACTCGACCGTAAAGTTGTATTCTGCAAAGAATGACAACCACCGCGCCATTCGTTGTGAAAGGTGCGGGCTGTTCACTGCCGTGCGTAATGACGCATGGTCAGTGTAAACAATGAAGGGTCTATCTCCTAATAGATAGACTCTGAACTTCGCGAGTGCATACTTCATGGCAGAGAGTTCCTTGTCATGCACTGGATAGTTCCGCTCAGCTGGTTGCAGCTGACGCGACTGATAGCAGACGACGCGTTCAACGCCTTCAAGATCGTACTGCATTAATGCACAGCCGATTGCAAAATCGCTGGCATCACAGACCACATGAAATGGCCTGTCCTGATCGGCTATTGTTAGGACTGGGGATTGTATCAAGCTCTGCTTGATACCCTCAAAGGAGCGTTGACATTCAGCGTTCCATAACCACCTCTCGTTCTTTTTCAACAAACGAGAGAGGTGCACAGTCATCTCGGCGTAATTGCGTGAATACTTATGCAAATACGCCGCTAGCCCAAGGAATTTTCGAAGAGCTTTGACATAAACTGGCACAGGCCAGTCGGTGATCGCCTTGATCTTTTCGGGATCAGGACGTACACCGTTCTTACCAACGATGCACCCAAGAAGTGGTATTTCGCTTGCTGCAAATATACACTTCTTGAGGTTTGCATACAATTGATGCTTTCGCATGATTGTAAGAACCTGTCGGACGTGGTACCTGTGAACCTCAACGTCCGACTTTCCATCCATAGATCGACTATGGATGAATACGTCATCGAAATAACTCGGCGCGAATTCTCGTACTGGTCTCAACAGATGTGATACACATCTATTGAACGTGGCAGGGGCATTACTAAGCCCTTGTGGCATTACTAGCCATTCCCAGAGCATGCCGCTAGGTGTGCTAACTGCGGTATAGGGTATATCCCGTTCCCGCATAAGGATTTGATAGAAGCCATCCATCAAATCCATGGACGAAAAGATGGTACTCTTTGACATACCATCAATGATTACGTCCTTCCTCGGTATCGGCGTCTGAGCCGGTACCGTTGCAGCGTTCAATTTGTTGAACGCGTGCACTATCCGCCACCGTCCTGTTGCTTTTCGCACACAGAAGGTCGGAGAGCTATGTGGGGAAGTTGATTCCCTCACATGGCCCGCTGCTAAACGATCGGCAAAGAACTTATCGATCGCAAGTACTTGTTCACGGGGCAGTGGTCACTGCTTCATGACACAGTACTTCGAGCCTGGTTTAAGCTCTACCTCGTGTCGAATACCTTTATCCTTCGGTAATTCGCACGGAACAGTTTCAGGGAATACATCCTTGAATTGAACCAAATCTTCATAGAGAGGATTTTTCTTGAGCGATTCCCATGATTGGGAGTCATATCGCTCAATTCGTGTCTTTTCATCTAGGACACTCTCGTCCATAGATGAACTACTGAGAACTCTCTCGTTCTCAGTAAACACTGTTGCTGACCTTATGTCGGTTACACACTCGTCGTCAGCGACGAGTATGCAGATCTGCTTGACTTTGCCGCTACGCAGATCACGCAAGAACCTTTTATGTTCGAGCGTTGGCAACTGAGTGATCTCCGAAGTTAACTTCGGAGGCGCAATCAGATCAAGTGTATAAGCGCCTACACTTGATCCGTCATTGACTAGGACATTTAATGTCTCTGTCATTTCCTGGGGACTTATTCCCTCAGGCTTCGAAGGACTTATTCCTTCGGCTTCCCGGGGACTTATTCCCGCGGGTTTCGGGGAACTTATTTCCGCCGTATTTGTAATCTTGGGACTTATTCCCTTTACTTCCTCTAGCTGGGGTTGCGCAATTACAGCGAGATCCTCTACGAAAGACTCTCCAGTCGATCTAGGATTATCGTTTCGCTTAACCTGAGCGATCGATTGTTTCTCTTCTAGATGTTCCCCGCTAGGGATACATCTTTGTCCCAGTCCACCCGACTTATTCGAGTGGTGGACCTTCGGCGCAGCCTGTGTTTCCTCACAGCCGCCGGAACTTTGCTCCGAAGTGTAACCGTTTGGTACATTAAGGTTTTGTGCAGTCGTACTAACGACCGTACCACAAGTGAGGCCATCGCACTCACTCGTAGTACATCCACACGCTTGTGGACGCTCCAAAACGTTCATCGGATGGCCATCTGATGAACAAGCGGCAGGCATCGTTACTGTCCGATGTTGCCAGTTTACCCGTGGTTCGTACGTCTGAGCCACGGTATTCCAAGGATGACATCAAATTTGTCATCCAAATCCAATACGATAAAGTCATCGTCATATTGGGTATCTTCTAGCGTATAGTGGATCTTCACGATACGCTTCATGACGGTTACGGATGCGCCTGTCGCAAGACGTACCGTCATCCTCGTAGGAGGTGTGTCACATTCACTGAATTTAAAGTGACCATCTTCTAACGATTGGCGTCGCACAAAATTGTTGGACGCCCCACAATCGACTAGAGCTCGAAGGGACAACTTATTCGTCACTTCGAGTTTCAAGGTAATGAGTGAGACCTCATTACCTAGAGCAGCAACGCACAACGTTTGTGTGTTGGGAGCAACCTTCATCAAGAGGCCTACAAATTCTCTTGACGTTGCTGGATCAGTAGGGTGCTCCGCACCTACTGATCCTGTCCGTTTTTTGACGGTCCATCCCGTTGTTGCGTCTTTGCACCAACTGCGGACCCTCGTCCCTGCCCCTTTCTCATGGGTGGACGGTCACTACGCCCAGTGTCGCGAGACACTGGACGAGGGGCACTACACTCGTAAGCGTAGTGTCCTGTCTTTTGACATCTGTTGCATCGCTGCAACCTCTTGTAGCCTGTAGAGCGAGCCTTCTCGCTCTCTACATAACAGAGTTCCATCGGCTCTGGACCTCCGTTGTCATATCGTCTCGGTTGACGATATGATGTCGAGCTGGCGCGAGCCTGTCTCAGACTGAAGTCTTCCTGCTCCGCAATGGAAATGGCTTGTTCTAGTGAATCTAGTTCAAGCCGGAACAGGTGAGTCTTGACGGGACCATCCGCAAGACCCTGCATGAACACCGAAACCAACGTGTGTTCATCCACCGGATTGGAACTTATACAACTCGTAAGATGTCGTATTTGTTGCGCGTAAGCGTGCACATCACGCTTACCCTGCTTGAGCTTCAAGAGTTTAATTCGAGCTCTGAACTCAGCTCTAGGCGGTTCAAACGTTTGCCTAAGCCGCGACTTGAAACTTCCAACGACCCAAACGCATATGGGTCGTGCAACTTGAGCCCCAGTGCCCAAGTCTTGGCACGTCCTGCCAGATTTGACTGGGAAAATGCAACTTGCATATCCCCGTCGTCGATGCGACGCGCCCTTATGGCGTCATCCAATTCGACGAACCATCTCAAGAGGGAGTCTTCTTCGACCCCCCTATACTTGGAGATGTCAATCTTCAAGGTTTCGGGTCGACGCGAGTGCATCGACCCACCAGCAGCAGCCTGCTGCTGTCTCAACAGTTCAAACTGTTGAGCACCCTGTTCTCTCAACAACTCTGCTTGTTGAGAACCTTGTTGGTGAAGCAAGGCTACTTTCTCGCGTTCTGCGTCAAGTTCATTTTGAATGAACTTGGCGATAGTAGCATGTTGGGCATCTCTATTGAGAGCCTCAAGCATGACGCTAACAGCATGGATGCCCATGGTCGAACCCATTCGTTCAACCGCATCCCATTCGACATCGCTCAAATGGGAGTAGCCGTCACGCGTAGCGTGAAAGCTTTGGTCATCTTCATCATCCAACATATTCATGTTGGATGTGAACGCGGTCCTTGGACGGACTACAAAGTGCTGCCAGGTGTAACGGGGCACCCTGAAGCTTGTACTGGTGACAGTACAAGCTACTTATTCTGATGACAGAATAAGGCGGTGCCTCGTAACTTCACGTACACTCGTACGTGCAGAGGAAGACGGTAAGAAGAAGCGAGTACTTGGTTAAAGTAAAAAGTAGAACTGTATTTATAATAGTTAATGTCTGCAATAAATCACTATTTATCTTCATCTAACTATGTCTAAATACAAATGTGTAAATCAATTATCTGCTCACCACTCATTGCGTGCGTCTGTCGTGGCGCGTCTTCGTTGGTTGATATAATGGCCTATATCAACCAATTAGGAACTACTCGTAAGTGCTACAGAATATTTGTCCTTATGACAATATTCCGAGAATATAACTCTTATAGTTATATTCTATTAACAATTTCTTATAAATTGTTATGTAACGATTCACCCCGTTACAAACTATATTAAATACAGTTCTCATTTTACTTTATCAAACTAGCAGTTTGAGTAAATTAGCTTCCTCTGCACGTACGAGTGTACGTGTAGTTTCGCGGCACCCCAAACAAAGGGTGCCACAAAGGGTGCCCAGGGTGCCCCGTTACAAATAGCCTAAATGGAACCTCGGTGTTTCAAACACTGGACTCCGGTGTATTAGAGTTTCTTCCAGTAAAGTGCACATGCTGCCGACGACATCCGTGCCCCTAAAGACAAGAAATATCGTATCTACTTGTCCTGTGCAACGCCACCCACTGCCCGCTTGTCTTTAATAGAACCAAAAGTACCACTCGACTGCGTCTGGCTGTAAAATAAAGGGATTAACACACATTTACATTCACACGACACCTCGAATAGAGTGAAGGCTTCACTCTATTCGAGGTGTCAAGCCTTCATCCGGTACAGAGCCGTCCCTATTCTCCCGTGCCATGTCACTCTTCCTCTTCAATGACATTCGCCATCACCGACGACGTGTGCGAGCCATCCGACCAAAAACCACGCGACAATGGCGACAGGTGAGCCCCGTCTTCTTCTCTCTCACGCTTCAGACCGCCCAACCACCACTTCACTAGCACCGTGAATGAATAGCGCACATCGCGACCTTTCTTCCTATATATAATTATATATCAACCTACTGATTCTCCTCTCTCCTTCACACTCTATCAAGCTCTAACTCTATCCACCTGAATCTCTTGCGCTCTATTCCATGTATACAGAAACCACGACCCTAAATCCAAGCACTAGCTCCTCACCTACTGCACCGCGCACCAAGTTGTTCCTCCGTGGCAAGACTGGCATTGAGTGCATCTTGGGTCCACCCTCTTGTAGCAAGGGCAAGACGCTGAAGATCGAGCGCGATGACCAGATGGAAGCTCTGGGCTGTGCTGATCTCTTGGAGTTCACTAACGACGGCAAGTTCCTCGCACTCGTGCGAACTGCATCAGGGTTCACTGTACGAAACGCAGACAGCGGCGCTGTCGTCGTGGACGTGGCCAATCCGGGTATCCATGCAGTGGCGTGGTCGCCCCTTGGCTCGCACTTGTTGACGTGGCAGCGGCCTCAGAAAGACTCGGATCTTGGCAATCTCATTGTGTGGGATGCTGTGACGGGCACAGAAGTGGCTCGGTTCAAGCAAAAGTCCTACACCCGTGATGTACGTGTAGCGATGTTGTTGATGCATGCGCGGATATGGGGTGCTGTGTTGTGTTTGTATGTATGTGTGTCTCGGGCTGATGTGTCTTCGTGGACTTGTTTGTCTTATTGTTGCCGTGGTAGAAATGGCCGCCGCTTCAGTGGTCGTCTGACGAAACGATCTGTGCACGTCAGAGTGCAAACGGTGTGGTGCTTTACAGCGGTCGTGACGTCGCAGCGGGACAGATTGGTCAAATCAACCTCCCCGTACGTAGTACTATCAGCCGCAATAAATGAGATGCCTAAAAGGGCTGAACTGATGGTGTGGCGTTCTGTGGTCAGAACGTGGCGAACTTTAGTGTAGCTCCCGGCAGTGCTCCATATAAGGTGGCTTTGTTCGTTCCAGAAAAGAAGGGCAAGCCTGCCAGTGTCAAGATCTTCCAGGTCACCAGCCCTGATGTGCCAACAGCAACGAAAAGCTTTTACAAGGCACAGGACGTGGCACTAAAGTGGTCTCCTACTGGCAGTGCGCTGATAATTGAAACTCGCACTGACATTGACACGTCAGGCAAGTCGTACTACGGCGAAACTGGTCTATTCTTTCTACAGAGCGATGGCGAGTATGACTGCATTGTCCCGTTGACGAAAGAAGGTACGGTGCATGATGTGGCGTGGGACCCAACTGGCCGCGGTTTTGTGGTTATCGCCGGTGCGATGCCTGCGCATGCCACGCTTTACGACAACAAGGCGATACCAATCTTTGAATTCGGTGCAGCGCCCCGAAATCACGTTAGCTGGAGCCCGCATGGTCGCTTCTTGTGTCTAGCTGGCTTTGGAAATCTTCGTGGTGACATGGACTTTTGGGAGCGCAACAAGCTCAAAAAGATGGGCTCCGCAACGTCCAACTCCGCCACGATATTTGCTTGGTCACCTGACAGTCGCTACTTTGCAACAGCTACTACGTTCCCGCGTCTGCGTGTGGACAACGGCTTCAAGATCTTTCGTTATGATGGCGCAGGTCCCATTCACCAGGAGGAACGTGGTGAACTATATGACCTCAAATTTTGCCCGGCCGCGCTGGATACGTACCCAAATCGACCTCAGTCTCCACGCCGGAAGGATATTGACGCGGGTTTCGGCTCGTCATCGGCGACCCCCAATGCTGCGCCGAAGCCGCAAGCATACCGCCCGCCCAACTCAACAGGAGCGCTTGCTGCAATGATGCGCAAAGAAGAGGGTGGACCAAAGAAGCTAGACCGCAACAAGTATGCAGCTCCTCGCGGTGGTGCACCCACGACTCCTGGTGCTGCGCCTCGTGTTATTCCTGGCATGACAGCGTCTGCAGCACCCAAGAAACTGAGCAAAACCGCTCGTAAGAAGAAGGCACAAGAGGCTGCTGAAGCCAGGGCTGCCGTAGACGATGCCATTGCTAAAGTTGCTGGCATCACTCCGACGGCTCCAACAGAACCGAGCCCGGTCGAGCTGACGCCTGATGAGAAGGCTAAGAAAGTAAAGGGCTTGCTGAAAAAGCTGAAGCAGATTGACGCGATCAAAGCGAAGAAGGAAGATGGCGACGTGCTCAACGACGATCAGCTGCACAAGCTCGAGACTGAACAGGCTCTACGAGACGAAGTGGCTGAACTCTCTGCTTAAATGTCCTGCGACAGATGGATGCAGAGATTGTGTTGACACGAAGGCAATAGAGCGCGCTACCTGGGGAAAGATCAGTCACGTGCACGTACGTCTCTAACAATACATATCATTTGCATCCCTCACACTTTGCTCGACCAGTCCTGGTCGTCATCAACGATTCCATCAAGCTAGTGTCAACTGCTTTCCATACCGACGGATGGCATGACGTACGCTGCCCACTGGATAGACGGCGCCGACGGCGGGGACACAAAATGCTGGTTTGGAAAACAAAACACAAACAAGTTAGCCGACCGCACTTCCGCTGTAGAACGCCCACAATGCGGAAAGCATTCGTGTGCGTACCGGCGGAATTGTAGAAGCCCCTGGTGTGTTTGGGTAAACGATATACGCATCCCAAGCTCGGCGAACAGCAATCAGGGTCTTCATCGTCAAGGTCGTTGGGTCCAGAGACTGCTCAACTACCCTGCTTTCAACCACCGTCGCTGATTCAGTCCTCGCTTTCTCTCGCGTTCTCACAACAAGAGGTGGTATCTGCACTGTGCTCTCTGCCAGCATCTCCTTCTTTCCAGCAATAGGTGACAACATCTTGTCATCTTCCTTTACCAAGTCCAGTGCTCGACGATCTCGAAGTACTACCCTTCGACGCACTTTCGCTCGCTTTCGATACGCCTACTCCATCCCATTAATGCGTCACATCACAACGTACAGCCCAACCAGCCAAAAAACCAAACTTCTCTTCAACTCTTCACCTTTTTCTTGGCGACTCGTTGTGCAAATTTGCAGACAGCCGCAAACTCCTCCGTCGGGAACAGACCCAATTCGCCGTGCCGTTCTTTCAATTGCTCTGCCAATCGTTCACACTCGGCAGCTTTTTCTTCCCGCTGCTGCTGCCACAGACATCGCGATTCTCCCTTTGCCTCCCCCTGTCCATAAATCGAGCTGCATGTCTCAAGCTTCTTCTCCAGAACCGCCAAAGCGTTCGCTGCCACCTCCAAGTGCTTCAAAGTCTTCTGCGTCTGTGCAATGTTACGTCTCAATGCCCTCAATGGAGGTGCCTTCCCCCTTCCTGCAAGTGACGGTCCCTGTCGCTCTTCCTGCAATAAACAGTGAGTCTCTTTAAAAGCTTTGAGCCATAACTGGTCCTTTAATTGCACCGAGAGAGGACGGGGAGGCAAAGGAGGAGGAACAGGAGGCACAACGTGAAGAGGATAAAGAGCTCTTCCAGGTGGGACTGAGAAGAAGAGCGGGGGAGGCAGCAGGTGTCGAGGCGGAGGAGGAGGAGGACGCGGGCCGTGAGCCAGAGGACGATGCAGCCAACTCGGTCGCTGCATGATGTTCGACTAAACGATGTCCACCACACTATTTAGCGACCACACACGTCCATCACGTAGTAAACTGCCGGATCTTGTGTCGACCACATCACCCTTCAGTCTGTGGTGTCTACCACACAAAAAACACGAGTGCGATGACGGACGCGCACGACGATTTGCTCCAGTGCGTGCTGCAGTTGGCCGCCAGTAGCGACAAGGTGCGCGTTCGCCTCGTCTCAGCACATGCCGTTCGCATACAGCTATCAAGACTAAACCCGCGCTCTCTCTTTGCTGTGTTTGTCTCGTCGTTGTCGTGCTTCTGTGTAGCTCTGCGCGACGAATGCGCTGCTTGGATCGTACTTAACGCGGATGCGGCAAGCGCTGCCGGCGTCTGGACTGCCCCGTCTGACGTCGAAATTGGCAGTTGTTGCTGCAACATTGGAGCCAGATAATCGTACTTTAGAGGAGACGTTCCAAGAAACGCACGACGTGGGACTCGAGTCGGCCGAGCGGCTGGAGATCTCCAAGTCACGGCTGGAGAAGGAGCTGCGAAGGCGGTCGGAGCGCGTGCGTTGTGTGGCTGGTGTGGGGATGTGTGGTCCACATTAGTACTGACTCCATAGCTGTGTGGGGTGATTTGGTTTTACGTTCTTTATGGTGTCTAGTTTCGGGACCTCGTGACGAGTCGAAATACGGACATTCAGGAAGAGTATGCGCGAATGCTTCAGGAGCTGGACGATCAAGCCGAGTTGCTGGATCAAGAGATTCGAAAAGAAAAAGAAGGAACTGCAGATCGAGCGAAACGACGGCGCGAGGAAGCCGTGGAGAGAAAAGCGAGGAAGAAACAGTACTTGGGTGAACAAAGTGCGCAACTGCGAGCACAGTTGGACGAGTTTACGCTGGAGATCAGGCACCAGCAGCGAGTGTTTGCAACGCTGGAAGAAGAGAATGAAAATCAGGAGGACGAGGACGATCGTGGTGAGGTTCAGAGTGCAGAGGAACGGCGCCAACTTGAAGAAGAGCGTGCTCAAAACGAAATCGTGGAGCTGCAGCAGGAAATCGTGCTGCTGAAGGAGGTGCAGAAGGCGACTGCCGAGAAACTTGACGTATGGATGTCTGAAATTTGCGATAAGTATCGTCAATGTTTGAGGGAGGAACTAATTGTGTGCTGTGTGGCGGATACGTGTGTTAGACGCAATCACTTAAGACGCAATACGAGGAACAAAAGCACGAAGCGCTGGAAGAACTCGCTCATGTATTTGCTAGTGCCATTTTGTCTTTGTATAGAATACGTCGTGCTCAGTATACCGTTGTTGTGTGTGTGTTTGCAGCTCGAAACGTTGGTGGAAAACCTTGCGCCTCAGATAAAAACGAATGGAATCCGATTGCACTCGCTTCTACGGACGCTTGCTCCCTCTCCGGTCATCGGGACGCTCATGACACGCATCTATCAACAGCTGAGCAGCGATCCCGTAGCACCGTCAACGGAGACTGAGTCGCCTCCGGCACCACGGAAAACGGTCGACCTGAAAGAGTTTCTCAGTGTGCGTAGTGTTTCTGACGATTGTGAGGTAGCTCGATCGGCTTACAAAGTGTGTGTTTCTCGTCGCGTATTTTGTAGAGCTGCCCAAGTTGTGAGGAAGGCAGCCGAGCGATAAACGAGCTCAAGAAGCTGCAGCTCGTACATTGCTATGGACCTGCCGGAATCGTCGCGTTGGCAAATTAATTTGCACAACCGCATCTCACGTCTTTGTTTTGTTCATTGTTTCGGTAGTGCAAAAAGACGGTCCGCGACTACATCCGTCCTCTTTGTCCTACCAGCTTTGCCATCCGGCGTTGCAACGTTACGACTTTTCAAGTTTTTTGGACCTGATCGCTGCCGCTACTACTTCACTAGCCGCACGAAGTAAGTGGCAGTATTTCCGGACAATTGCAGCGCATTTGCGATGCAGCAGCAATGTGTATGCTGGTGAACTGGTTTGGTTAAAGCGGTTGTTACGGTCGGCCTTGTCCACAGCTACTGGCTCGAAGAAGTCGTCGGTAGGACTACGCCGATAGTAGTGGCACGAAGCTCTTCTCTGGTTGTTCGAGCCACAAGTCAATAATTGAATTGCTCGATACTATTGGACCGGCGAGTGTGAAGATATATCAAAGGACGCGAAGGGCTTTGGCACTCTGTCGTTGCAGAAGAAAGACCTTCAAAGGTGGTGATTTCGACTACGAACACATCGTTGAATTTTTCATCGGCTGTCTCGGAGACCGAATTCGCGTGATGAAGTGCGTAAGCAGCAGTTGGTGACATCAATAGCAATAACAAGTTCGTACTGCCGCCACCTTCAGCTTGCCCTCCTCAATAATCTTGCGCGTGCAGGTGGTGGCAGACTCTGCAAGAGCAAACAAACCGACACGTCATCCGAGACATGAGCCTTCACCTTCGCGAATCGACCTACAACCGACGCAAAATGATACTGAGGCTAACGCTCCTTTATTCAGTTGATCTTCAGCAGTTGTATCTCATGTACATGAACCAACCATGCTTTCGCGTCGGTCTGGTACACACGTACAGAGTGGATACCCTTAATCTTCGTCGTCGCCAGTCTCGTCGATTTCCACGAGGAGGTCACCGCCCAGCATGTTGTCACCAACACCAGCATGGATCGACACTACCCGACCACTCACCGGAGCAGCTACAACGGTCTCCATCTTCATGGCACTCAGTACAAGCAGAGCGTCGCCAGCTTTTACGTTCTCACCCTTTTTCACACGCACATCAAGCACGACGCCAGGCATTGGGGCACCCACCGAACCAGCCATAGCCGTCGCCTTTGGCTTAGCTGTTGTGGCTAGCCCTGCAGATTCGTCCTTGACCTTGATCACACGCTGTCGACCATTGAGCTCAAAGATGACGTCGCGCATCCCGTTCTTCTTGCTCACACCGCCCACTGCGATGAGCTTGATAAACACAGTCTTGCCGTGTTCCATCTCGATCTCGACCTCCGTGTCTACTTCCAGGCCCGTGAGGAAGGTGCGCGTATCCAGAAAGTGCAAAGAGCCGTACTCGTCCTTGAACTCCATGAAGTTTGCAAACACGTCTGGGTAGATTGCATGCGAGATCACATCAACGTCGCGAATCTTGTCCTCGCCATACTTCTGCTTGAGCTCCTTCTCCGCTGCCTCGAAATCGTATGGCTTCATCTCTGCACCGGGGCGGGCCTTGAAGATCTCTTGACCGTTTGGTAGCAGCTTGCCCTTCAGCACACGCGAACGCAGCGGTTCCGGGAATCCATGGTGGGGGATGCCCAAGTAACCCTGGAAGTACTCTACCACCGACTTGGGGAACGATAGCGTCTCGGCCCGGTCCACTACTTCGTCCTCCGTGAGTTTGTTCTGCACTATAAACTGAGCAAAGTCGCCCACGACCTTGGACGAAGGCGTGACCTTGATGATGTCACCCAGGAGGCGGTTTGCGGCAGCGTAGGCACGTTTGATAGCTGGCCACTGGCCCGCAAGACCCAGCTGCGTCGATTGAAACAGCAAATTTGTGTACTGGCCGCCAGGCATCTCGTGATTGTACACGTCGGCCGAACCTGACTTCTGTCCCGACTCGAATGGAGCGTAGACTCCGCGCAGCGTCTCCCAGTAGTCATTAATTTCCATAATGTCTTCGGGGTTCACGCTTGTGTCGTGCTCTGAACCCTTTAGCGCCGCAACAACTGCACCCATCGACGGCTGCGAGGTCGTGCCCGACATGGCGTCAGATGCCACGTCAACGGCATCCGCGCCAGCATAGGCAGCTTCGAGCATTGAACTCACACCCGTGCCTGCAGTGTCGTGCGTGTGCACGTGAATCGGCAGGTCCGGGAACTCCTTGCGGATGGCAGAAATCAGGATCCGCGCAGCTTGGGGCTTGAGTAGACCAGCCATATCCTTGATGGCTAGCACGTGAATACCTTGAGCCACCAACTGACGCACGAAGTCCAAGTAGTACTCAAGATTATAGGGGCCGCGGGCTGGGTCCGACACATCGCCAGTGTAGCACATGGCAGCCTCGATAATACCACCAGCAGCACCGACAGCGTCAATGCCTAGTTTCATGTTCTCAAGATAGTTGAGCGAATCAAACACACGGAACACGTCCATGCCGGTAGCCTGGGCCTTCTCACAGAACTTGTACACGACGTTGTCCGGATAGCTCGTATAACCCACCGCATTGGCGCCGCGGAGAAGCATCTGAAACGGAATGTCGGGCACGGCCTCGCGCAGAATCGCTAGACGGTCCCACGGATCCTCACGCAAGAAGCGCATTGACACATCGAATGTCGCGCCACCCCACATCTCGAGTGAGAAGGCATCTCGCATTGCAATGGAAGTAGCAGGCGCGATTGCAAGCATGTCGCGCGTACGCATACGTGTAGCAAGAAGCGACTGATGAGCATCACGCCATGTAGTGTCAGTCAGCAGCAGACCGTTCTTCGCGCGAACAGCCTTGGCGAACGCCTCCGGTCCCTGCTCGACGTAGATCTGGCGCAGCGACTTCTCCTTTGAAGCAGGCGGGACAGACAGCGTTGGAATAAGCGGGTCGACCTTGGACGGAGCAGGACCGATGGCACCCAGCTCTTTTTCAGGACCATTTACGATTGTGTTGCCAATGTACTTAAGCATCTTTTGGCCACGGTTCGTGGACGTTGATGGTAGCAGCAAGTCCGGGTTCTCGGCAATGAAGCTTGTGTCGATAACGCCCTTAATGAAGTCCGGATGGTTCAGCACATTAGTAAGGAAGCTTTTGTTAGTGGTCACACCACGGACACGGAACTCAGACAGCGCGCGCTTCAGCTTCTGCGCACAGTCGCCTCTGTCCAGCGCACGTGCAGTCACCTTGACAAGCAGTGAGTCATAGTGAGGAGTGATGTGTGCGCCAACGAATCCCGGACCGTCGTCGAGTCGGATGCCCATGCCACCAGGGCTACGGAACACTTCAATAACACCCGAGTCAGGCTGGAAACCAGTACTGGGGTTCTCCGTGGTCACACGGCATTGCATTGCATGGCCGCGCGGCTTAATCATGTCCTGGCTCAGACCCAAGTCTTTGAAAGTCTCTCCACCAGCGATGCGGATCTGGCTCTGCACCAAGTCAATGCCCGTGATCTCCTCGGTGATCGTGTGTTCGACCTGGATACGTGGATTCACTTCAATAAAGTAGTGACGACCTTGCTGGTCCACCAGAAACTCCACCGTTCCTGCATTCAAGTACTTGGCCGCACTCGTGAGACGCACCGCATCGTCAATCATCGCCTTCTCCGTCACCGGATCCAGTCCAACAGCTGGAGCTGTCTCCAGTACCTTTTGGTGCCGACGCTGCACGCTGCAATCACGGTGGAACAAGTGCACCACATTGCCCTGTCCGTCCCCCAAGATCTGCACCTCAATGTGACGTGGTCGGTCCACGTAGCGTTCAATAAAGACCGTGCCATCTCCAAAAGCTGCCAATGCTTCCGAGCTCGCACGCTCAAAGTTCTCGTCCAATTCTGCTGCTGACGTGACAACGCGCATCCCGCGTCCGCCTCCTCCCATACTAGCTTTAATAATCACCGGGTACCCCACCCCCGAGTCAATAAATGCCCGAGCTTGCTCAAGCGAGCGAACGGGTCCATCTGTTCCAGGTACTACCGGTACATTTTGTTCCTTTGCAATCTCCCGTGCTGCTGTCTTGTCCCCAAACCGCTGGAGGTTCTCCGGCGTTGGACCGACAAATTTAATGCCGTTTCGGGCACATTCTTGAGCGAACCCGACGTTTTCACTGAGAAAGCCGTACCCGGGATGAATAGCTTCAATGCCGTTTTCTTTGGCAATGGCAATGATACTGGCAATGTCCAGATAGGCCCCAACGGGCGTCTTGCCTTCGCCCACGAGGAAACTCTCGTCGGCCTTGTACCGGTGCTGGGTGAACCGATCTTCTTTGGAAAAGATCCCGACCGTCCGGATCCCTAATTCGTTGCCCGCACGCATGATCCGCGTGGCAATCTCCCCCCGATTCGCAGCCATGAGCTTCTTGATCGTGCTGGCGTGGCGTGTCAGTGGCTGCGCGTGCGTGAGAGAAGGGGCGACGGCGCGCGCGCGACGGCTGACGAGCGAGCGGAACATGAGTGGAGACGCTCCGAATACGGACGGAGACGATCCGGATACGAGGACTGAGGGTCTGGGAGCGAATTCGCAAATGAACGAACTGAACGGGGACGGGAGCGAATCGACATGTCGAGCAGACAGACGGACAGACAGACAGACGGCCGGATAGACAGACGGGCGAGGAGGGAGAACGATAGGGAGGTGCGACCTTTGGTGGAGTATACAAATGTCAAGGTAGTTCGTTGAATGGAGAGGAGCAAACCAGATGGGGCGGTTTGGACGAACGCGGACCGTGGATCCAACGAGACGCTGTCACGCTTTTTTTTGCTTCACGAGGGATGATCTTTTCCGTGATGAGATGCGCACTTTGTAGCTGGATCTTAATGGGTAGACAAGTCGGACGAGCTTGCGCTTTTTGTACAGATTTGCTAGATTGGACTTGCGTACGGCTGCCCTCGGTAGCGTGAGTGTAGTACCGGATCCCTTGTTCATACCAGCGACCTTTTGTTGCCAGGTTACGACTTGTTCATCAAGTTGTCGTGTGCAGTTCCTGGTGCACTGCAAGGACGAGAGAGTCTAATTTCATGTCAAGTTCATCACCGGGATGCTTGGAGAGCCGGTACTGGTAAATGAATCCGGGAAACGTCTGATCTGGCTGGCATCCAAACACCCTGATAGGTGGTCGAAACTGAGGACCCGACTAGACGTCGATACGTGGTATGATTACGACCGACTTGAGCGAGCTACTCAGATGAAGCATATTGAAGTAGCACAGCTCACTATCAATGGCTCGTCAACCAACCATCACATTATGAATGACATGGAACTCCAGGCTTGTCCACAGTGATGCCGGAAGAGAAAGACAACCTTTCCACTAAAGAAGCCGGTCTGTAATTTCCGGCCGCGTACCAGCAAATTGACATCAGAGAAAGGATCGCTGGAATGATCGTCAATATGACATGAAGAGCTTGCGGTGTTCAATGAAAGCACATGAACCCGCCCATAGCTTAACATACGTACGAACTTTATTGCTGATGGATACAAAGGCTGCTTACGCCACGCACCATATCACTGTCACGCGAACTCATGAGCGAGTTCCTGTACATTTCTGGCAGAGTAATTCTTTCCATTCTCCTCTCTCGTTGTCGTGGCGCTTTCGCCCACTGTCGGGCTTTGTCACCTGCGTTTTCGTTATGCACAACATACCGCGCAAAAACTTCACCCTTGCCATATCCAAAATGGTCATTTCGTCAGCATTTTAGATAATGCCGACCTTGACGAGCATCGTGTGGCGGTCTACTTTGCTCCATTCGGAGTCCTTCATCGAGCGGTCAAAGATAAACTTGACCTTGAGTTGTTTGCCCTTTGCCGCGTAGAAATCCAATTCGTCCGAAAAGTCCACTTGCAACTCACGTCCAAACGCCTTCTCTATACGGCTACGCAGAGCTTGCACCACCTCTGTCTTCTGGGATACCTGCACCATCAGGTCAATCTCGCCCTTTACACGCATAATCAGGTAGTTATCCGGCTGGGTGCTCATGGCTACGCTCGTGAGACGAGCAAGCTCAAACACACGTCGTTCCTTCGGTTGCTGGATCTTGTCAGCCTTCAGGTTGAACACACGGCTCTCGCTGATCATAAGCACACGTGCCTGATGTGCCCAGCGTTCATTCACCTTCTCCACGGTGTCCAAAAACAGCAACTTTTCATTTTGGCCACGACCGCCGCCTCGTTTCCCATCTGTATGAGCCTGGATTAATACCGCGTACGCTGGGTACTTGTTCACACCGATATAATCGCCCTGATACATGCGATCCAGTGAATCGCGACGACGTTTTTTCTTGCCCAAGTAGCGCTCGAACTCCGTGCGTACACCTAGCAGAGCAATCTTGCACGCTTTCCACATGTCTTTCGTAAGCTGCTTGCGCGTCTTTAGACCACGGTAGCGCTTGCTGAACACAATTTGCGCTCTCCGGAGCTCCAGAAACTTGCGACGCTGTGTGCGTGACTGGAGAAAGCTCTGCATGAACAAAACCGAGTTGAGCTCCTCTTCTTTCTGAAGGTTTTTTACGAGGCGGCTGTTGTTGATGTACAGCAACTTAGCAGACGCAGTCTCCCATTTTGAGTACAGCTGCGCAACGTTGTCCTTTTTGGCGGAGCCCGGAACGCGCTTTCGACGATCCTGGCAATTCTTCCACGCGACATCATACGCTGCCAACAGCTGGTTGTACGCAGTTTGAAAAGCACCAAGTGATATACGATTCTTGTAGCGACGCCAAGCATTCTCAATAATCCTGACGATAACCGGAATCCGCTCTTCGCGCAGGGTCTCAAGCGCAGACAACGCTTGTGGGTGACGCAAGAAAAGCTTGTTGCGGCCGAGCGAGAAGCACGCGAGCGTGTCAGAATCCTCTTCGAACGGAAGCAGCACGTTTTTGTTGTCCGGGTCTCTTACACCAAGTCCAACAGTCGTGAGCAAATCAACGGCAGCTTTCCGAGATGAATGAGCAACCGGTGCTGGCCAGGTCGATTCCGATAGGAAACTGTACCGCTTGATGAACGGACCATACGGTTGACTGTAGCAGAAACCCTGGCGACGCACACTCAAATTTTCCACCAAACCAAGACAACGTACTTGCTCCGCCACAAGCTCTTTGTTCACAGCTAACGGACGCTTGTCCTCGTTTGGCTTGATGCAACGAATGTAGTGCGGGTTGCAGCCATCCAGCTTTTTCAGCAAATCCGCGACTTGAGTTCGAAACTGTTGCGAAGTCGAAGGCGGGCGCTTCAGCGTTTGCTCCTTCGTGCGCGTATCGAGAGACACTTCACGAACAAAGGCGTTCGACGACTGTTCCATGCCGTCTTGCAGGTCGTTAAAGAACGTGTCCACGTTGGCATCAAAGAAGAGCGTGACATCGTACTCGACCTTGCCAGCATAGTGCACGATACCGAAGTTGGGCCCACGTACGCGAGACGCAACGTAATGCGGGTTCTTCGAGTGCTCGCAGTTGTACCGTTCGATAAGCTCAAGATCGGACAAGCGCGCAATTGCACACTGCTCGTCCAGCAGTGGGAAGATACCGTGCTGTTTGGGATCCTCAATCAGGTCGCACACTACCTGATTATTGAAAAATGTAATGTTTTGCCAGCTCAGGCCTTCGCGGTGGTACCCTTCTTGTTCACTCTCGAGTGTCTGACTAATAAACAGCTGCTGCAGTTTCTCGTTCACATAATTGATGCACAGCTGCTCGAAGGCATTCACTTCAAAGATCTCGAACCCGTAAATGTCCAGGATACCAATGCTGTTGTTAATGTCGCGCTTCTTGCACGTCACGTTCTTGTTAATCCGAGCCACAATCCAGTCAAAAATCTTCTCATACAGCGAGCGCATGATCGAGTCGCACACTTTTTTCGCCTGTCGCGCATCAAACAACACTTTCTGATCTTCTCGGTAAATATTCACAATGCGAAACGTCAACATCGCCTCGAGTTTGTCCTTGTCAATCCCCATCAACCCCGCCGCCTTGACCAACGCTGCTCGTGCTTCCACCGTTTCAATAGCCGCACAAGGATTGTGCGCTTCGTCGGCCGTCTGCTTGAACCGCACGTTCCCGAGCCACAAAATCGCCGACAGTTGCTGGAAAATCTCGTGCTGCTCGCCGTTCGTAATACCGACCGCTAGCATATTTTTCCGGACCATGCGAAAGTTCGCAGCATCGTCCACGCCTTCAATCGTCGCGGCTTCATTGCCCAGGACGTCAAAAGCCTCGGCACTCGGTGGCAATTGCCACGCCTCTCGCTCTTCGGTTGTCGCACCTGCTAAAAGCTGGTAAAAAGCGTGGAAATTCCGCTCGCCAGCTGCTTGACGGATCACGCGACTCCGCTCGAGCAAGTAATTGTCAATGTAGCCACCAATGACTTGTCCCACGCGGTTCATCTGGAGCACAATGTACTTGCCAAAGCGACTGCTGTTGTTGTTCCGGATCGTCTGCGCGTTGCCAAAGGCCTCGAGCACGGGGTTACTGCCCCAGAGCACGTCCGTCACGTGGCTCGTCATCTCGTCCGCTTCTTTGCGCTGCGCCATCGACATGCGACGACTGGCCACAACAGCGCTCTTGGCTCGGAACCGCGTGCTGATGGTCGTCAAGTACCGCATCACGTGCTTGGACGTCTCAGTCTTGCCGCTCCCGGACTCGCCCGTGATGAGGAGACTCTGGTCCAAGCCGAAGCGCATGAGACTCGTGTAGGCGTTTTCCGCCAGCGCGAAAGGGTGCGGGTCGCACAGATGGAGCTCTTTGCCCTGGAACTGGTCGATCATGTTGCGGTCGTAGATCGAGTCCCCGTTCGGCTGCAACAGCGTCTTGTACGGGTTCAGAGCGATGAGCACGGGGCCCAGGAACGTGTAGACGTAGCCCTGACGGTACCGCGTCACGAGTTCGTTGACGACGTGGGCCTCGTCCACGGCGTCGACCATTAGGAGGTCCTTCATGGCGGTGACAGGAAGAGGGAGGAGGGGAGGGGGGAGATATCCCACTTGACCTTGATTCGGGAGGTTGGGGATTGTATTTCGGGACTCGCTCGGTGGTTTACAATAGAGAAAAGAGGTTCAGCGGTCGGTCGCGCTTGGGCAGTGGAGCGCTCTTTGACGAATGACAGAGGGGCTCGGGCGCGTCTTGTGGTGTCGTTCGTTGAGTTTGCGGACTTCGCTCTTACACTCTGACTTGAAAGTTCGGGAGGTCAGCGAACCTGTTGGAAGTTAGTACGTGGGGGAATAACGGAGAGGACGGACGGACTGGGGTATGGCGCGCTGACTGTGAGATGTGATACTGGGCGGAATTCGGAGCTGCGGTCGAAGGCCAGTCGCGGCATCGCTGGAAGTCGTGACATGGACGAGCCTTTACTGGACGGAACAGAGCAGGGCATCTGACGCATACTGCCGTCGGTCCGTTCGGTCCGTCCCTCTCTATGTCCAGGTATCTCTATCCACTTCTATGCGAATCTAATTTACTGATCTATCGCTCTCACTCTATTTTCCATGCATGTGAATCTTAAGATGTGTGTCTCTATCCCCTTTTATCTTTATCGCTCTCTCTCTCCATAACCATATGAATCTTTATCGTATCTATTTATAGTTTGCTCTTTTAATTTGTTCTCGCTGCATTCATGTGTGTGTATCTAACCCTATCCATATCTATCCCCAAGATGTCTTTATCTTGACCTTTATTTCTACTTTCTCCTATCTAACTCTATTCCCTATCTAACTCCATCATACAAAGGCGTTGAAGCGCACTAAAATATCGTTTGAGAACAAGTCAGAGTGCGTGGAAAAAGTCTAGAGTCATGTCGATACTCTGCCACTTGACGATCCACTGACTATTGTTGAGCTCTTCTTTGTACGCACTAAGAAGGGGCTTAACGACATGCATCTCGCAACCAGAGCACCAAATTGTCGACTCCACACCGTCAAACACGCCAGAGCAACAAGAAGACGACCCACCACAGCAATTAGACTGCGTCGATTCAAGCTTCTTGACTACAGCACAGCATTATCTCCTGAAGCGCGGTATGAAGACCAATGATCTCTGAGCTGCAAACATGGTCGTTTAGACTTACTTGCCGTCGTGGGCGAGCGAGACTGTATAAAATTCGACCGGACTGGTTCAAGTTGCACTGGCATCTTAAAGCAAAAAGGACAAGACTGAAGGTTGCTAGAGCACATAATGAAGAGCCACGTAAGATGCGTATCCGGTCAATTTTTGTCCATAGATTCCCTCAAATTGTATCGGACCTCGTCTTGAAAACGTGTGCTGTGTATAAGAGAATTGGCAAGTGTCTTCCATCGAGCAGCGCTCCGTATCGCTCACTGAATGAAGCGCTGATGTACAATCAATCAACAACCACGAGCTGGCCCCTGATACTAAAGCCAGTCGCACACCCGCAACGGTCGTAGCGTCACTGACGTTCAATGGTTTAAGATCGTACGACCACATTGTATTAACATTACGATAAGAAATGGGCGAGCATCGTCATGTCGAGATAGGGACGGGGTAGTTGAAGAGGAGCAGTCGTGTAACGCCGTTTAGAATAATGCATACTACACTCAAGTATCTGGTCGTTCACAGGAAAGACGAGGCAGCGTGTGCACCGATGGCAAGAACAATAGCGAGGTTCGGAGCCGATCGGAGCGCGACCCGTCAATAGGTTGTAAAAGACGCGGGCAACTAACTGCCTGACCACGGTGACCGACCGTAAAGACGGTCGTTCAGTACGAAGCGACAAACAAACGCAAAGCCTTACAAACGCAAAGACTTTCGATACGTGCCGTTCCAAACGCGATACGAACTGCTCACTAGAGCAACGCACAAATTGCAGCTAGGTCGTGCACTGCGTCCTCCCCATGGTAAAAATTTCGGAAAGCAGCTTGTCTTGAAGAAAACGGGATGAACGAGTAGGCCGCACGCGAACCGTTGCGAGTCCGAAGGTAGTCAGGCCGTCTGCAATTGCGAGTTGGCTGATTTCCAGTCAAGAGTCCAATGGGAAATAAATCAGGGCGTGTAAACACACATCGCGAGGTCTTTCAGGGCAGAGGGGGGGAGGGAAGTATCGCTTCAACTGGAGATTGTGAAGATGGATGCCAGTGTCCAAGCTCGATCACCTTTTCCGGCATCAATAAGCGCGACATCTTGTCACGCCCAACCGTCAATTGACAAACAACGTCAACGCTGCTGCTTTGACGCTGCTGCTTCAACGCTGTTGCTACCACAGCTCCGCGAAATTACTACGGAAGCCAGCAATGTCACGTTGGCTGGGTGCATCGCAGAGCTCATCGAGTCCGTGAACGGCACTGAAGCTTGTGCAGTTGTGTCCACCACCTTGCAGCTAACCAACAAGTTGCGCGACGCAGTTTCCGCCGCCGTCACGAGGACGCAGAGCAAAGATGGGGCACGACGTGCTCACTGATTTGCACGGCACTCGCAGATTCGATGCCACGAAAGGCGCATCCGAAAGCATAGTCGGACCATCTTACAAGACGCGGAACCTGTCACATTGTAGACACGGCCATGCCCGCCTATGTCCTTAGCGGCGCAGCTGCTCTTCACGCTGTGCTCCAGTAGAAATCGATCACGTCTAGCCAGCACCACCTCGTCGCGTGAGCTGCAGCATTGAGAGCAGACCCCTCACATGTATTCACCACGACTTCATGCATCACACCGGTCGAACGATCTTTGGAGAAAACGGCTCGAATAGGCGAAACGGCACCAACTGCTGCAACTGCCTGTGTGGGGGTTTGTTCCCAAACGGAACAACCTGCGTCGGCATGGTGAACACACTTTCAGTCGCGTTCTACCACAGCAGCAGCACATGTATCTTAGAGAGCGTGGAGGAAGATCTTTGGAACTTGTAACGGTAAAGACGTCGGGTGCATGACACGAATGCAACTTGAACAACAGGAAAAGCTTCTCCTCAACTACGTCCCTACCTACTAACGCAGTGCAGTAGACGCCATTGCACTTCTTCTTCCCTAATGAAACCGTTTCCATGCATTCATTCATTCCCTCACGACTGATCCCACGCCGCTCTACAACCTTCGCCTGGCTGCTCTTGACGTCCTGTTTGATGGGCAGATCAAGTATCGATGGTATTGCCCTCTTTTTTCATCCGTTACCGCTTGCGTCCACTCGAGTGCGGCGAAAGTTCCCAGACGGACGTCGCACAGAGCCATTGGAACAGACGGGGCGTGTCAACTTCGGATCATTAAGTTGCTGGCTCGCAAGAGAGACAAAGCCCAAAGGCATTTCGCTCTCTCTCTCTCTCTCTTGGTTACTACTTGATTATTTCCTGTCATACTCAGTGCACTTTTCAAAGCACCAACCTACTACCAACACGTAAACCCACTTGACAGTCGTCCATAGAGTAGTACCGTCCTAACGAGTCAAACGTGACTGATTCCCCGAAAAGCTTTGGGTCAATTTCGAGCACATGGACCTCCCCAGCTGCTCTCCAGTATCGTCACTTAGTGAGTACTGGCTCATTTTGCATCTCCTGGTGAGCTTCTTCTTGGTCGCGAATGTGCGCTGGAGCCGCATCATGATTCATAATCACGCCTGCAATAGCAGAGAGGTCCCTGCTTGTTGCTGTCGAAAAAAGCCGCACCAAGTTCCACCTTGGGACAACACGGAAGCAAGAAATAGTCGCGAGAAGAAGCTGGAATTGGTGGAGAAGACCAATGGGGATGCCAAGGCAGATGAGCTTTCGTTGCCGACTCTGGCCTTGTCCTTTGAAACAGCTCGTGCTGATGCGCGACTGAAGAGTCTTCGGACCGAGTATGCAACTTATCTACAGATGCTCAAAGTTGGCCTCCCCCGAGTTATTGTCGACCACAAATTACGTGCTGAAAACAAGGACCCGAGTGTGCTGGACGAGCTGATCCGAACGACGTCACGTGTGAAAAGAATTCCAGCTCCCATCCAGATTCCACCGATGGAAGATGTGGTAGGGAATGACGATCCGGAGCATACGCAAAAAGTCGAGTCGTTCAAGCGGATGATCAAGGTTGGCGTCCCCCGTCATGTTGTCGAGCTGAAGGCACGAAAAGAAGGTGTGAACTTGACCGAATTAGACGCACCGAGTCGTTCTGGCTCTGGTGTCGTGCTCAAGTGTGTTGTCGATGATGCTCGTCTGCTCACGCATGCAGACCTGACCTCTCGATCCAGACGTTCCAGTGTTAGCTCAATTGTGTCTACTGCACCCTCGACACCTGATGCATTGGCAGCACGGTCTGCCTCGATTATTAGTAGCAAAGACGGCCGCGACTTGGCAATGATGGCTCTTCGTAAGATGAACAACGGGACACGCAAGAAGCTCCATTGGTCCACGACCCCGTACACCGAGACTGTTGTCCTCGCTCAACATCGACACTCGCTATGGAGCCATATTCACGTGAAAGCTCCACAAGATGGCGTGTGTATTTCCAATGAAAGTCGAAGGTGGATGGAAAAGCTCTTTGTCAAGGTGGTTGCCAAAGCAAAAGCTGTTCGACGACATAGTGTTGCGAGTGGAAAGGAAGACGCATTCTTACAGAAACAAGCCTTGACGCAGTACTTGGAAGACGTGGACACACGCGAGCGTGCGAACTCTTCGGATCCGGTCTTTTCCGAGGACGATGACCTAGACGACATGGAGAGCGAACTGGAGCTGAGCGAAAGCGGTTTCGAGCAGAACAAGACGACAAGTCCTGGTAGCGCCTTCCTTCGACGCAAGATGTGTGTCGTGCTCCTCGATCACAAAAAGTCCCAGAATATTGCAATCGTCCTTGCTCGGGTGAAGCGCACGTTTCCAGAGCTGACACGCCAAATCTTGACTCTCGATTGCGACGTCTTGTCGAGTCCAGCGTTGCAGTCACTTATTGACATGTGGCCTGACAGTGCTGAGCAAGAGGCCATTGACAGTTTTGGTGGCGACATCTCAAGTCTAGCGACAGTAAGTGTTGTTTGGTTTTGAACGCGGACTGATATTGTAAGAATCTGACAGCTTGTTGCTCTCTTCGTTTGGCACAGGCTGAACAGTTTCTGATGGTAGCTCGCACTGTTCCTAGGGCACAGCAGAAGCTGCGCTGCCTCCAGTATAAGATGGACTTCACCGTGCGGGTCGAAGAGCTCCGGTATGTTTAGCGAGGTTGTGGACCGCACTGATGCATGGAAACTAACACGTGCTGTTTGAACTTACACAGCACCAGCTTGAAGCTGCTGACATGCGGGATTCAACAGGTGTGCTCCAGCGACCAGTTTGCTGGCGTGCTCGAATACATCTTCCACTTAGGAAACCTGCTGAACTTTGGAGAAGGGGTGGAGTACACCAAATGGGTGAAAAGCATTAGCATCAGCTCGCTCGCCAAGCTGTCGTTCACAAAGGCTTATGATGGGCGGATCTCGTTCTTGCAGTATGTGATCCAGTCGATCGAGGTAAGAGACACATTTGTTGGTTGCCACTGCCGGAAAAATGGACTGCTTGCTGACTGCTTGTGGTTTCAACATGCCAGCGCGATGAGCCGCACCTTGCACTGTTCAAAGATCAGCTCTCTCTTATCTCCAAGTGCAGTAAACTGTCCATTCAGAGCCTCATCGCCGAATACCAATCACTCAAGGAAGGTCTTCGCATGTTTGTGCACGAGACACAAAAGATGGCAGTGATACAAACTGATGACGACAAGCTGCGGGTAGAGTTGGCAGTCTCACAAAAAACAATGCGGCTGTACGCTCAAGAAGCTGAGCATATGCTGAACGGCGTGCAGGACCTGGTTGACCAACTGGAGCAGGAGGTACGTCTGTTCGGACCTTTTGTCGTACCGCTGACTCCTTGATGTTAACTCTTGTCTTCTGGTTCGGTACCATTCCAGAGACGTCACTTTCTGAACTACTTCGAAGAAGAGGATACCTTGCCAATCGATGAACTATTGGGCTACATCGCCAATTTTACAGAGGAGTACACACGTGAGCGACGACAACTCATTCTTCGTGCTCGTCAGGCACAACAGGTTAATCATCTGCGTTCAGCATCGGTGAACAACCTCTCTCGAATTCGTCATAGTTTGTAGTTTAACTAGACACGATGTGTGTCAACCATGATTTATAAGGAAAAGCAGACGGACCGGTATTACTATTCTCGATACGTACCCGATCGTAAAACCAAAGATCGTCATCAAAACAAACGAGGACAGCTGACATCCTCTCTTTCGTACTGTAGGTCAAGGCGGAAGACGACCAAGGGATCACTTTGACAAATGGGGAACGTCTCCAATAAGGGCTTCGTGTACTCGAGCAACGACTACCAACTCGCTATCGAGACGTCCAAGGAGCTCGAGTATCTGCTGGAACAAGAGTTCAATGCCCGAGGTCAGGGGCTGCACGAAAAGGTCACGTCGGTCGAGAGTTTGCTCCCGTTCCCTACAATTCGCTCGATTCGCTACGTTGCGACTTTGCGCAACAAGCTCATTCACGACCGAGAGATGCGAGCGCTGCCCGATCGACCGCTTTTTATTAGCAAGTTCGACAATGCAATGGCCGAGCTCAACATCATGATCGAACACAAGCGACGCAAAAGCCAGGCCCCTCCTGCTGTGGCTTGTGTCATTTCCTAACTTGGAATTTCTTGAACGGCCTTTTCTTCCAGGTTCCACATTACATCCATACTTCAAGCGACACTGACTTTGCCTCAGCCCTTTACTTCTTAGCTTGCAAGAGCTCCATCTGCTGCATGAATGTTGTCAGATACTTGTTGCAGTCTTCTTGCGTTGTAAGGGGGGAGCACATCAGGTACAGCACGTTGCCCAGGGAACGAGCGTATACGCCATTCTTGCGCAAGACTTGGATGAGCTCGGCAGCTTCAGTCGATGCATAACCGGCGTTCTTTACGGCCAATTCCACACAGGCTACCGTCCCGATCGCAAACGTGCGCTTGATGTACGGTCTAGTGGACAGCTCAGTAAGAACGTCAATGTCCCAGTACGTTCGGATAGCGGCATCTTTAGTGGGGACACTCGCATCGTTGAGAATCTGGTACATGTCCAAAGCGGTCACGGCCGCAGCGCAACCGATAGGGTAAGCCGTGAACGAGTGGCCGTGCAGTAATGCCTCACCTTTTGAGTCCGCGTAAAACGTGTTGAAGACCTCCTCCGATGCAAGCGTAGCAGCCATCGGGACTACACCGCCAGTCAATAGCTTTGCATAGCATGCGATGTCCGGATCAATGCCGAGCAGATCGCGCGCTGACTCCACTCCTAGACGCCACCAACCTGAAAACACTTCGTCGTAAATCACTGGGATCTGACGAGCACGACATTCCTGCACGAGCACGCGCTGGTACAGCGGATCCACCAGGAACATACCACCTGAGCCCATAAGGACAGGCTCAATAAGCGCAGATCCCACACGCACTCCCTTCTCTTCAGTGTGATCGATCATGTGTGCTACGTACTTGCGATAAACATCCGCCAACGGACTTTGGTCACGCGAAGCTTCAAAGACGGCATTAAAAGAAGGCAGCGGTTCCTCAGCCTTCTCTTTACCAGTAATTTCTGGGTCGATTGAGATAGCGTACGAGCCATTATGCAGCGCTACCGTCGGGACTTTCAAAAAGACGCCTTCGGGTCGGTACCACGGATGCTGCATCTCATTAAAGACGCTCTTCTCCGCAACATTCATCACGCCAAGCGTATCACCATGATAGCAATTAGCCTGTGCGAGTGTAACCATCTTGGATCGCATCGCTTGATCCGATGCGAACTGGCTGTAGTCCAGGTTATGGTCGAGCACATACTTCCGGAATGCCATCTTCAGAGCAACTTCCACAGCAGTCGACCCGTCGTCCGAGTAGTACACTCGTGAGGCCCAGCCTTTGCCAACCGATGCAAGCAGCTTTTCACTAAGTTGCAAAGCAGGTTCGTGTGCGTTCTCAGGAAACATCACGTGGCCGTATCGGCCTGCCGCGTATGCCAAAGCGGTAGCCATCTTTGAATTGCCGTGTCCGACACCCTGCGTCCACCAGCTTGCGCACGCATCAAAGAGCGGTGTGACCGTGTTACTGTCCGAGCGGTACACACTAAACTCGTCGCCATGCGCCGAGTCAATAATCGACAGCGTTCCAGCCTGCTTGTGCTGCGTAAAAGGCCACCAAAACACTTTTTCTGCCCGTTCTTCCATGTGCTTGAAGCGCTCAAGACGAGTGGTGTGAAATGTCTTTAGACTCTTGGTCGCATCGGCAAAGACAGCGTCGTGTGCCAAGTACCACTGATCCAGTGGCTCTGGCATTGACGGCACAGCCTGCATTGTAAAAATTGGGATACCAAGCTCGCTCGTCCGTGGCTCCAGTGCTGCTGCATTATCCAGATCATCCTGTTCAATGAGACAGATCGCAGCGATGTCATAGCCACGAATCAGCAGCGACTCAAGTGCGGACATGGTGGTAGAAATACCGCCCAACTTGCCATCGCCCACCAGCACAACTGGAAGACGGAGAGCTCGATAAACATCTACTTGGAACCGCATCGATGCAGTGGGACTGCACACTCCGCCAGCCGTCTCCACCAGCACCAGACTACCTCCAGCCCCATTTTCATCATCATGTTTTCCAAGGGTCTGAAGCTTATCCACCAGCAGTTCCAGCAGCTTTTCATCCGAGATTGAGGATCCCTCCAATTGGGCAGCCAGATGCGGCGACACGGGCGTTCGCCAGGAGACCAGCGTCGAACAAATGACTGGACGTTGCATTGCACTCGTTGATGGGTTTTGTGTGTATTTCTCCACGAACGACGCGTCCCCTTGGACTTTCGAATGGACGGCATCGATCCCCGTCTGTAGCGGTTTAATGTACGCGACATGACCCGCACCGTCAGTGCATTGGGCGAGCAAAGAAGCTGCACCTCGACAGATTCCAGCAGACACGACTGTCTTACCAACGTCCGTGTTGCTCCCAAAGACTTGGAACACGGGCGTATTGAGACTTTGCGGAATGACGCCGCCTTGGGTGCGCAGCTGCTGTTTCTGCTTGACTATGGCATCACTTGATGGATGCTGCGTGGGGTGCAGTCCGACGTGGTACTTTAGTACTGACGCAGCAGGTCTTTTTGCACGACGGGACCGAATGACCGAACGATTGAAAGCTCTGGACAACATTGAGAGTCTTTGGAGGTCCTCGAATGGTCTTTTGGAGCTCTTCGGAGGGTCTTTTGGAGCTCTTCGGATGGTCTTTTGGAGCTCTTCGGATGGTCTTCGGATATTCTCGGAGTGGCTTTTGTGGCTGGGCGTCAAACCCCTGCGAGAAGCGGTGGGATTTGAAGGTGGAATTGAAAGGGTGTTGAAGTGTAAATAATGGATAAATAGGCTGATTCAGGGGAAATATCGCACCGCATGTAGTGAATTTACACCTAGCATTTAATGTACTACCGAGTACAAAATAGCAGTACAGTCCTCCATCTGACATCATATCAGTAGAATATTATCATACTGGACAATGTCTCTATTGACACCGTTTGGTGTCAATTTCATGTAACGGGCTACCCCGTTACATCACCCCCCCTTAACCATCAATCACCCGTTGATTGGATAGAATTAATTGAGACAAGATGACCACTGTTGGATCACCCTGGGAAAGGGAGCACTTGTTGGTCAAATTCCATTCATTTGCCAATCCAACGCATGGTTTCCAAAACCACGCGAGCTGCTGCTGCTGCAGCAAGAAGAGCGGCTGCACGCATGCGTGCGGCCGCGGAAAGTGCCTCTCACGCCTCAGCAGCAGGCGATTCGTCGCCTGTTGTCGTGAATCCTCCACGTGGTGAGTCACCACGTGCGACAGGTACATCCGTTGCGTCTGCAGCGGGTACCTCGAATCGTAATCCAGACGAGTCTGAGATAGAGCTCATCTATTCTGGCGAGTCGGATGATGCATCGAATAGAAGGAGACTCCTCACGCCTCGGGATCACTTGGGGCGGACGCTGCAAAAGCCAGGCTGACTGGCTCTGGTCAACGTGGCGGTATCATACCCGAGATCTTTGGATCGAGTGATTACTCTGATAAGTCTCCGCCTCACGCAAGTCCATCCAGCGATAGGACGCGTGGTGATGATGGTGATGCACCTATGCATCACCACGAGCGAAGCAACTCGAGGGATCGGGGTAACACTGGAGCCAGTGCTCATGCTGGCACCAATCAAGAGGCCAGGGACCGAAATGTCCTGCGCTACGCTCATCAAGTGGAGTCTCCATGGATGCTGCCATCCAGAGAGTTGGACCGGTTGACCGGCACGACTACCGAACGGGATCGAATCCCGTTGTTCGATTGCAGGAAGATTTTCCCTCCTGATTCCAGCACGGAAACTATCCGTGCTGAGGAAGAGTTCTTCACCGTTGCTTTCTTCAAAGCCTTGGTGCAGGGATGGAATGTCCTCATCCCCAACACCTGGCGCATTGGCCGTGAGGCCTGACTCGGTAAACTTGATGCAGCTCGCATCAGGTTTGAGAAACGCAACCCAGTCGGGGTGCGATACAAGTTGCACCGGCTGTCGATAGAGACAGGATTACCCTGTCTCTCGTGGGGTGTTTCGTGTCCTGGCTGCCTGGACAACTCGAACCGTGCGCCTAGGGAGACCTTCCTCCCTAAAGGACCCTACTGGAGGGCGCGCATCTCTTCCGAGATGGCCGAAGGGACTTACACCTTGCAATCCCTGTACTCGCGTTCGAGGAGGTCATTTTCCGACGGCCCTTCTTCAAATGAAGCGGGTGGGTCTCGTCGTACTGCTCGACGAGACCAAGGACATCAACAATCAGCTGGGCACGAGGCTCCCAGCTGTCCCACGCCGGTGGATAGCCACGCCAGCGGACGAGGTAACTCATCCGTAACCATTCACGTCGCGGTGGTCCATGAAACACTTCACCAGAAGGCGTTGACCACTGCCTGAGTCCACCAAAAGATGTGGTAGTGGCGGGAACACCTGATACGGCTCGAGGGTCGGATCAGCATGATGTTCAAGAGCTGAACCGTCGAAAGGAACAGTTGCAAGATGACCCGGGTCATGAACGATCTCGACGTTAAAGACTTGAGGATCTTGTAAGGGGTAATTACAATTCCCTAAAGCACGATCGTTCGGACGATCGTGACGCTTTTGCGTTCGCGTAACTTGAGAACGAACGTTCAACTCGTTCTCTTCGTGATGATCTAGCTGCTGCTCGTCGAGATATCGATGAGCTGCGTGAACAGGTCGCTTTGCTAGTCGACCAGACTGGCTCGTTGAAACGGGGCCACTCGAAGGTGGTCTCGGCTCTCGACCGTGGAGGTGTTCTTCACATCTCGAAACGGGCTCGTACTGATAGTGCGGGCGGAGACGAACAACGTAAACCGTAGGATGCGTACGCATCTTACGGGGCAGTTCAATCGTGTATGCGTTGCCCATTCGGCGCAACACACGAAATGGACCAATGTACCTGGGCAGTAATTTACTGCTGCCCACGTTTGTCACTGCGTGCTTCGGTAAGTTTATTGTGGACAGTAAAGCTAGGTCTCGTATATTAAATGGAAGAACAATTGATCTTCCATGTTTGTCTGCGTTTCTTTTCTGTCTGTCTAGTGCATCTGCAGTAGAGTCTTGAACGAAGCGGACAACCGATTCGCGATTCAGCAGCAATTCCTCTGCTGACTCATCCTTGTCAACAGCAGTGCGCTTTGTGTGCACTGCTGAAAGAACGTTGTCTTCACCAGTGAGGGTGTCATCGTCCTCACTGTGGCAGTCATTGGCGATGCTGAATATGCCAGCGTCGTCGTCATTGTCATCATCGACATCGATCCCATCGACATCGGCATCTATCACGTCGACACCATTGTCGACGGGTGATGAGCAAGAACAAGATCGGTTTTTGTTCGAACAATTCAACCCCCCTCGTTAAACTGGAGTCACACTTTAAGAAGGCGGGTAAACGTGGATGGCGTAGGCCATTCACGAAGAACGGTGTATGAGTTGTCGACGCATGCACCGAGTTGTTGATGGCAAATTCCGCCATCAGCAAGAACTCACTCCAACTCGTAAACGAGTGGACATACCCTCGAAGTATCTCTTCGAGGAAGCGGTTGGCCCTTTATGTCTGACCATCTGTTTCTGGATGGTCAGAAGTCGACATCGTCAAACGTGTTCCAAGTGAACGGAACACGGATTACCAGATCTCCGCTGTGAAGCGGGGGTCCCTATCAGACACGAGTTCACGGGGTAACCCGTGAAGTCGGAAGATAGTATCGATGAAGACACGCGCACATCCCTGGGCTGTGATTGACTCCGATACAGCAACACGATGCACCATCTTGCTGAACCGATCAACAAACAAACACTAAAAAACCAGTATTCTTGTGAACGTCTTTGGGAAACCCAAAGAAGAAGTCCATCAATACGGACTGCCAACACTCTGGCGGAATTCTTAGAGGCTGCAAGGGTGCACGGGATGAAGGACTAGGCTTCACCCGTTGACAAACTTTGCAAGCGCGAATGTATTTCCGCACAAACTCAGACTGGCGGGGCCAGTAGAAGTCACGACTCACCATGAGGTAAGTCTTTTCTCTACCGCGATGTCCACTTGTTGGGGCATCGTGACACTCATGCATGATGCGCGATCGCAAATCATTATGATCCGGAACGATGACACGAGGTGTGCCGCCGTTGACTGCTGTATAGTACAGCAGTCCATCACGGACAGAATACCGTTCGGCTGAAGAGCGGTATTGAAACGACAAGCTTTTCAAAGCTTGATTACACGGGTTGGCTACGTAATCCATCAACCGCAGAATAGACTCGTCTTCTGTGTGTGCTTTTCGCACGTCATCGAGCAGATTCGACGACGGAACACTCACTGTTAGTGTCGCGACAGTAGGATCACCCCTACTGTTGGGTTAATCGGTCGGCTCAAAATCGGGCCGACGCGAAAGAGCATCAGCGACGGCATTAAGTCGTCCTGGTTAATACTCGACGGAGAAGTTGTACTCCGCTAAGAAAGACAGCCACCTCGCCATTCGTTGCAAGAGGTGTGGACTGTTGACGACCGTGCGTAACGACGCATGGTCGGTATAAAAGCTGATGAACCTATATCCTAAGAGATTTACCCGAAACTTGGCCAGTGCATATTTCATGGCAAGGAGTTCCTTGTCATGAACCGGATAATTTTGCTCAGCTGCTTGCAGCTAACGCGATTGATACCTAAAGACGCGCTCAATGCCGTCTGAGTCTTACTGCATTAACGCGCAGCCGATCGCAAAATCGCTGGCGTCACAGACCACATGGAATGGTCTGTCCTGGTCTGCTATCGCCAACACAAGCGATTGTATCAAGCTTTTCTTGATACCTTCAAAAGAGTGCTGACTTTCAGCGCTCCATTACCACCTCTCGTTTTTGTGTAACAGACGAGAGAGATGTATAGTCATCTCGGCGTAGTTGCGCGAGTACTTGTGCAAGTACGCCGCCAAGCCAAGGAGCTTTCGACGTCCCTTGACGTCGACTGGCACATGACAGTCGCTAATCGCCTTGATCTTTTCCTGATCAGGGCGTACACCGTTTTTACCCACGATGCACCCAAGAAGTGGTATTTTGTTCGCTGCGAATGTATTTGAGGTTCGCGAACAACTTATGCTCTCGCAATAGCGTACGAACCTTCCGAAATCGGATTTTATGAACCTCCTCGTCCGTCTTTTCATCCATATTCTGGCTATGGACGAAGACATCGTCGAAGAAACTCGGTGCAAAGTCGCGCACCGATCGCAACAGATTCGTAACACATCTATAAAACGTTGCAGGGGTGTTACTTGGGCTCCGTAGCATAACTTGCCACTCCCAGAGCATACCACTGGGGGTGCTTACTGCTATGTAAAAAGATGTCCCGTTCACGCATGAGGATCTGATAGAATCCATCCATCAAATCCATGGACGAAAAGATGGTACTTTTTGCCATACCATCTATGATGACGTCCTTCCTTGGGATCGGCGTTTTTGAGCCGGTACCGTTGCAGCATTCAATTTGTTAAACGCGTGCACTGTCCGCCACCCTCCTGTGACCTTTCGAACACATAAGGTCGGAGAGCTGTTTCGGGATGTTGATTCTCTCACATGACCAGCCGCTAAGCGATCGGCGTAGAATCTGTCGATCGCTGTGACCTGTTCATGAGGCAACGGCCACTGTTTTATGATACAGTATTTCCGAACCAGCTTTCAGTTCGATCTCCTGCCGAGTGCCTTTGTCTTTGGGCAGCTCGCATGGCACAGACTCAGGGAAAACATCGTTGAATTCGACCAAATCCTTGTACAAAGGATTTGTCTTCAAAGACTCGCAAGATTGAGACGTGTATCGCTCAATCCGGGTCTTCTCATCGAGGACACTCTCGTCCATAGATGAACTACTGAAAACGCATTCGTTCTCAGCAAACACTTGTGCCGACCGAATATCGGCGACGTACTCGTCTTATGTGACGAGTACGCAGATCTGCTAGATCTTGTCACTACGCAGATCTCGCAAGGATCTTTTAGATTCTAGCGTTGGGAACTTGACCACCTTCAAAGATGACTTCGGGGCGTCACCAGATCAAGTGTATAAGCGCTTGCACTTGATCCGTCATTCACCAAGGCATTCACTATCTTGGTGATTTCATGGGAAAACACATCCGCAGGTGGTTGGGGATCCACACCCTCAACATAACTCTCTCGGGATTTATTGCTCTCAGGAAGCCGAAATTTTCTTCCGTTACGGGTACTATCACGGTCACGTCCTCTTCGATCGACTCTCTTTTAGTCGATCAGTCTTGCTCTACGATCGACTTTCTGGTAGTCGATCTCGCTTCAACGTGTTGTTCATCCCGAACAAAACTCATCTCTGTTCTCGGATGCACCCTTCTTGGTGTGCATCCGTGTTCCAGTTTACTCTATCTCTTCGAGTGGTGAACCTTCGGCGCAGCCTGTGTCTCTACACAGGTGCCGGAAGCTGGTTTTACAGTGCAGTGGTCTTCTACACTGTGATCTTGTGCAATCGTACTAACGACCGTACCACAAGTGAGGCCATCGCGCTCACTCGTATTACATCCACACGCTAGTGGACGCCCCAAGACGTTCATCGGATTTCCGTCTGATGAACAAACGGCAGGCACCTTCACGTATCGATGCTGCCAGCTGATCCATGGCTGGTACTTTCCAAGCCATGGAATACCGAGGATGACATCAAATTTGTCATCCAAATCTAATGCGATGATGTCATCATCGTACTGCTTTCCTTCCAGCGTGTAGTTGATTCCCACTACACGTTTGTTCACTGTTACGGATGCGCCTGTATCAAGGCACACCGTCATCCTCGTTGGATGGAACTCTCGCTCAACATAGTTGAGCCTACTATCTTCTAGTGACTGGCGCCGAATAAAACTTTTTGACGCACCACAGTCAATTAGGGCGCGAAGTGACATTCCACTTGTCACTACGATCTTTAAAGTGATGAGACTCCTCATCACTAAAGGCAGTAACACACAGAGACTGCGTGTCGGGAGCAATCTTCGTCATGAGTCCTGCAAATTGTCTTGACGTTGCTGGATCAGCAGGGTGATCCGCCCCTACTGACCGTGTCCATTTTTTACGGCCCGACATGCTTTCGCGACTTGGCGACATGGTCGAACCCACGCCTTGGACCTTTTCTTGGCCGACGGCGGACATCACGTCCTGTCTTTGGACGTGTTGCAGTGCTTGAGACACTACACTCATGAGCGTTTTATCCAATCTTTTAACAGCGATAACATCTTGCCGTTCGCTTGTGACTCAAAGAGTGAGAGTTCTCGCTCTCGATGTAACAGAGGTCCATTAGTTCGGAACCTCCTGTTTCCTGTCGCCTCGTCGGACGATAGTTGGACAAGTTAGACTAAGACTGTCTCAGGCTGAAGTCTTCTTGTTCCGCATACGCTATCGCCTGTTCCAGCGTATGAAAGTCCTCTCGGAACATGTAGGTCTCCACCGGCTCATCCACAAGGCCGTAGATGAACACGTTGATGAGCGTGTGCTCATCAACAGGGTTTTCCGTGACGCTACTCGCAAGGTAGCGCAGGTGCTGTGCGTAAGCATGCACATCACGCTTACCTTGCTTGAGCATCAGGAGTGCAGAGCATGCTTTGAACTCGGCTCTCGGCGGCTCAAACGTCTCTTTGAGCCGAGACTTCAAGATTTCTAACGACTCAAACACGTTTGGGTTGTGAAGCTTGAGCCCTAAGGCCCAAGTCTTTGCTCGTCCTGTCAAATTGGACAGGACGAAGGTGACTTGCATCTCGTCACCTTTGATCTGACGGGCCCTGATGGCATCGTCTAGCTCGACGAACCATCTCAAAAGGGAACCTTTATCGATTCCCTTGTACCTTGAGACATTAATCTTCAAGGTTTCGGGTCGACGCGTGTGCGTCGGCCCGCCCATCGACTGATGAGAGCCGTGCTGCTGTAGCAAAGCTATCTTATGTCGTTCGACGGCAAGTTCCCCTTGTAGGAACTTTTAAATAGCAGCATGTTGCTGGTCTCTGCTCAGCGACTCCAAAATACCACTGATGGCGGGTTCGCCCATGAGCACACTCATGCGGCCGACTACCTCCCATTCTGAGTCACTCAGGTGGGAGCAGCCTTCACTTGTGACGTGAACGCATTCATCGTCTATGTCCAACATGTCCATGTTGGACGGACACTTAGTTATCGTTGGACGGACTACGAAGTGCTACCAGGTGTAACGGAGCACCCTTTGTTTGGGGTGCCGCGAAACTTCACGTACACTAGTATGTGCAGAGGAAGCTAGTCTACTTGAACGACTCGGTCAAGTACAGGTAAAAAGATAACTGTGTTCAATATACTTAAGGTATCAATAAACTTCAGTCTTTTTTTAATTATCTTATACTACGTCGTCGCATGACGACAACCTGCTCACCACTCATTGCGCACGTCTAGCAGCGATTGGTGGTAATCTATGGTTGATATGTCTTTAATCAACGAATCTTGGAGCAGCGCATGAATATTATCAAAAGGGGATAGTATTCCTTCGACATTTTACATCTCGGATAATATCGGTAGGATATTGTCATGCTAGGCAATATTCCGATTGGCACCGTTTGGTGTCAATTTCATGTAACGGACTGCCCCGTTACAAAGAGGAAGAGATTACAAAAAATACATCGTAATGTTTATTTGGTTAGTAAATCGTACTGCGCTCCTAACAGTCTGCCTTGGGCATACTTCTCATGCCGCCCAATGTTGCGCGGGAGTAGGCACGGCGAGGTGCGGCGACTTCGCGCCTCGTGTCACTGCCCCGGTAGACGCAGGTGCCAGGCTAAGGGACCACTGATCGGACATTCAAGGAAGACTACGATCGGCGGCGACCCGGTACTACGCGTCACTACTACAGTATACGCATACGTCAGATCATGGGACCACACAACTGCCTAATTGGGATTAGCTACCAAGAACAGCGGCGTCACCCTCGTCACGCGTTACTTCTTCAGCGGTCGCACAGTCCCAACCCGAGTGTATGCGCATTCGGACATGAATGACGAGATACTATAATGGAGGCGTTTCTCACGCCACCGTCATCATTTTAGAGTTCGGGAACAAAATAATTGCACTGTTACTCATATTCTTCTATCTCTTACGAAGCTTTTGGAGCTTTAAATTTCTACTACCACGCCAAATTGATGCCCTTTGTTTACATTGTGAAATAGCAGAACATCCTTGATCCACGCTTCGAAGAAAGGTACTCTATCGTTTCGTCAGATCATTTCGTCGAACAGTGAATTATCCGAGAGGTATTGTAACTAACGTATGAAGGGGTAACGACAAACATGTGGATGTACTTACACAAACGATTTTTGTGTGATTAAAAGGGTTTTTGCGATGACAAAATGGAGACCAGATGGTGCCGCGGGTGGTGATCGGACGTGAACGACTACTAAAAAGATGACGAAAATGAATACACTGAGCGCGACGACAAAGGTAGCAACAAAAGAAGGCAAAAATGAGGACATTCGACGATGAAGATCAAAATACCGAGAGCGATAATAGGATGGGAGAGGGTATTGATCGGCAATCACTGATTGCACCCACCAAATTTTGCGTTGCACCAAGCTCACCAAACCCATTCATCTTTGCGTGATGTGTATCGTTCTAATTACATAATCCATGCGATAACGATGCGGCTCACCTTCACACCTCTTAGCAAATAAACTGGTAATCTAAAGTTACAGTGGTCAAATCTTACTCATCAATTTGAACTAATGAGTAGCTTACATTTATTTTATAACATTTAATTTTAACTTGTGTTAGCCGGATTCGTTATGGTCCTTTTCCGATGCAGCTTGACTTCTACTAGCCTCTTCCGAAGACATTATCGTCAGGCGTTTGCAAGTTTCGTGTAACTGGTGTCAAGGTACTGCCAAATTAGTGGCCATCTGAGTCCAGCAGTCGCGTGCGAATCACTTAATTGGACAGAATCATGCGATTTCTCGGGTTGCTGCATCGCCCGCTGATTATTGCTTTTTCAGTGGCTGCAATCTAGCCCTTCCCGATCCCGATCAGTAGACTCGTCGGCATCCTTTTCACGGTTGCACCTTTCACGACGAGAAGACTTCATGTGATCTTGAAGTCTGTTGATGTGCTTCGGCTGCTCTTCACCTCACTGTATGTCACAGTTGAATGTGCACAAACGGTCCACTGGAGTGTAGGTGCCGGAGGACTTTACAATGATCGCGTCTCTCGAGATCTTAAGCACATGTGATTATGTAATATATATCCGTTTCCACCAAGACGGGAGTACGGAATTGCAGACGGTAGTGCCAATGTAAAAACAAACACTTCCCTGCCCGGGTTTCATGGAGCTGATCTTTCAACAGCACGGGTAGATGTGAGTAATCATGGACCTCTGTGTACCTCTTAAAAGCGGACCCTAAGCAACTCGTAATTACCCCAATACAGGATACGTGCTAAGATGCATTGCCCGCTTTGAACAACGTTAAACAAACAAACGTTCATTGAGCCTACTTCTGAAGAAACAATACCTAGATAAAGCCAATTTGTTGTTGTTGCAGAAGGTACATCATGTAAAAACATTTTGTAACGTGTATTTCGAGGGCATTCATGGAAGCAAGTAGATGAACAGTATGGGTTCGATGCACAAGTAAAGGCAAAGCATACTATATGCAATTTTTGATGCAAGAGTGTTGATTTCAAGCAGCAAGTATTGTAGATGATAGACGCCACCAGAACCACTTGCCTCTGTCTCACAATTCGTAAGTTAGACACAAACCAGTCGCTAGGACTTCATATATGAATGGAGGCTGACTACTCGAACGAGCGCATGGCCCAAACTCGATCCCACGCAACCAAAACCTTCTGTGCTAACATGACATGAGAAAGTCTGGGACGCAAACACAAGCGTCTTATGCAATGGTCCTTTTTTACTACTGTCCACTGATGGAAATCAACGTCGAGCGTGACTTTGTGAACTCTAAGATACCAGCTGTACTGTATTTGGTCGTATCTAACATTTCAGTCGTTAGTATGGTGGTCAAAATCACATTGAAAGATAATAGCAGACGTTTATAGGTCATGATCGGGGCGGACGTGAGAGCCATGCAATACAGAGAAAGCTGCGTTTACTGTTTGACGATAAGATCGCCAGCTATACTTGAATATCGGGCGGCGATAACAGCAAGCTTTTAAAGATAACGTAACGGCGGGTATCATCCGATAAGGAATCGAGAGCATAAAGGTGTCTCAGTCAAGGTGTCAACACGATGGGTGCAGAGAAATCGAGTCGTTCATGAGCGGAGGACAGAGTTGTCGGAGGAAGTGCGTGACAGTTCAAACTTTGTGGACTAATGTAATGACGTGAGTCATCCGCCGGAAGCGCAAAAGGGTACACACGACGGTGGAAGGAAGTCGTATCAAACAATCCAATGAGTGACTAAATACTCAGCGTCAATAGCATCACGACAACTGGTGAGTTTCGCAGATCCACCGTATCGTTCGGCACCCGCCTTGTTTACGCGCGTTAACTCAGAAAAGACTTGTGCACTTTGATCACGTGCAGTAGACTATCCGCCTCTCTCTCTAGTGCACAACTATGTAAGGACCATTTCGATCGAATATAAAAGACTTCGAGCGCTCTCTTTCCTTTTTAAGATAATAGTGAAATTGTTAGGCTCCCATATAATGGACGCACTCCACCATGCCGGCGATGATACTCTACGAAAGGTGGACCCGCAGTTCCAGACCAGCATCAAGAGCTAGAGATCCATGACAAAAGTCCATCAACAAGCGACTTTTACAGCCCATCGACGTGATTCTTTAGTTTGACTGCGTCAGATGCGCTGCCTATTCGTTAATAAGAAGCAGTCTAAGTCCGCTTATTACGTCATCTTGTTGTGCTGTAAACACACCCATTTTTACGGCCCTGTCAGACGACAGCAACTTACAGCACAATGACGACCTTCAGTGCCAAGCAAGCAATGCCACCATTGAGTTCGAACGTTTTGCGAGCGACCAAGATGGACACGCGGTCGCCGTGAGCGAGCATGACTCGACCTTGGGCCTCCGAATATAGCAATTGTGGGCGACAGTACGATGCGACCACACAAACCGCTGTTCAGTCTATGAAGGTACGGCGGCAAGGCAACTTGCAGCAGTAAGTAGTTTACGATCGCTGCCAAGAAATGAACTTCGCTAAACGTAGGCACCCGTTTGAGATGCAGCGTTGTTTGTTTTTCTGTGTGAGAACTACGGAAGAGCCAGCAGTAAATCACAGAATTAGCAGGTTGCAACATCTTCTTATTGATTAAGACCGATACTGCCAACAAACTAATCAGCATCTTGAATTCATGACAACGCGTCTTGAGAAGCAACTTGAACAGAAGAGAACAACGAATCCTGTTGACCGACGGTAGCTGCTGATCACCTTCGATATTGTTCAGTACAGGAGAAAAGCGACGGCATCACACAGCAGCTAGCCTTCCGGCCATTGTCACCATCATCCCTGGCGCCCGTTCATTGACTTCAGTCTGGCTGCTGACCAGAGACACTTAGGGAGCACGGTGAGGCGGGGCGTCAGATGGTTTGGGAGGGGGAGGTTCAGTAGGAATTTGAGCTGACTGCACACTGAGAATGCCAACGGCGAGAAGAACAGTGCTGAAGAAGCGCATGGTGCGATCGGTGTGTTGTAGGCTGGTCGCAAGAACGATAATGACCGTTCATCTAGCCTTTGCCAGCTCACACCTCCAGCCTAAGGTCAATTCCACTAAAATCCGCACAAACGCCCTAGCTCAAATCTCAAGATTGAAAGTTGTACTCTCGAAGGATCGACGACCGGGAAAGTTCAATGTGGAGAATTTTTCATTTTCCGGCGTCAAGCCAATCATCGCCGCCGCCCCTCCTTCGACCAGCAGTCTTAGGTGGGATGCTTGCTCGCGGTAACCGACGTGGTTTGTTTAAGTACGTCCATGATACTTACATTTAACCAACGACTAGAGTTTTTAGGAGTGTGATTCAAAACCGGATCTACAACGTGGAAGCTCCAAAGAGCCGGGGGCGAGTGTAGCAAACGTTAGAGACACCCAACCCAAGTCAGATTCGAGCCTATCTTTCAAGCGCTCTCAGTGCAACGCTGCCCTATGCAGCGGAAGATATCAAGACGTCCAAAGGGGTGCCTACCTGAATTGGTGACCGCTTAGCGCGGCCAACCGACCTATAGCGTGAGTACCCAAGTTACGTTACACGCCGGGAGAATGCCACTAAAATCAGCGACAGACTCCATTGTGGCTGCTAAAGCGACCGTCCGAGCTGGATGTCGCAATCGCCGAGGCGATGACGATGGCAGGGGGAGCGCCCACCCGCCGTAATTTATCCCTTAGAAGCCGATCATTTCGCGACAATGGGCCTCCGTCTGCGGCTTGCGCGGCCCATCAACGTAGAGTGTAGCCACCGAAGTGACCACGAGGCGTGAGGAACGCCTACTCATTGTAACTTATTCCCTAGAGACTCTCCATCTGCGATGGCGGGTCCCTTCTTGGCCGCTGGCGCGACCCCCAGGACTTGGACTGTGTGACCGCCGCAGCGGTACCACGTGGCGCTGGGTACGCCTCTGTTCCGTAACCTTCCCCTTCCTGGCCGCTTGCGCGACCCGTCGATCCACTGCCCCCACAAACGGAACTGCGAGTGCAGCTTGCTCAAGACATGTCCTAGATTGCTTCGGCTCCCCAAAGGTGCGGATTCCTTCGACGTGTCCGCCCCTGAACGGGAAGGAAGACTGGCTTGACTGAACCGTGAAATTTTGGGAAAGCCCTTGCTTGATGGGTTAGTCTGAACCGTACTTAAGGAAAATCTGAACCGAGCCTAAATTCCATATTCTCTACTATAAAAGTGATTATGGGTGAAATCAGCGCGTTTTACGTTTCTTTTCCGAATTTCCGACCTTGTACACGACACAACTTCAGATAGTTTGCACTTCGATTTTCTTTTTTGACTTTCGGCATAATAGCGTTAGATGTCGTGTAATACGTTCTTTCACTCAATTGTCGACATTTCATCACACAATCCAAAACAAAAACGATGGTCGATTAGCAAGTGCCCAATCTTGCGCCGTGCTACAGCGTCGTCGTTGTGGTTCTCTTTTACTACATCTCACTCTAAACCACGATCCATCCAAAGTGGTAAAACGTACTTCGTGACACAAAGCGATCAACGTGCAAGTACCCTTCACATCAAAGAGCGCTTATGTAACGGGGCACCCTGAAGCTTGTACTGGTGACAGTACAAGCTACTTATTCTGATGACAGAATAAGGCGGTGCCTCGTAACTTCACGTACACTCGTACGTGCAGAGGAAGACGGTAAGAAGAAGCGAGTACTTGGTTAAAGTAAAAAGTAGAACTGTATTTATAATAGTTAATGTCTGCAATAAATCACTATTTATCTTCATCTAACTATGTCTAAATACAAATGTGTAAATCAAATATCTGCTCACCACTCATTGCGTGCGTCTGTCGTGGCGCGTCTTCGTTGGTTGATATAATGGCCTATATCAACCAATTAGGAACTGCTCGTAAGTGCTGCAGAATATTTGTCCTTATGACAATATTCTGAGAATATAGCTCTTATAGTTATATTCTATTAACAATTTCTTATAAATTGTTATGTAACGATTCACCCCGTTACATCACCCCCCCCCTTAACCATCAGTCACTTTAGTGACTGATTGACTAAATGGATACTCGTCCCAAATCATTTGGGACAGGGTTTGCACTTGTTGGTCCGCGTCCACTTTCCAACATTTCATCGCATGGTTAACAAGCCCATGCGATGCGCGAGCAAGGCCGCCGAGAGCGCGTCTGCACGTCTCTGTGCGGACGCCGAAGCAGAAACAACAGCAACTGATGTCCCATCGGTTGCTGAAGCGACTCAGCCTGTGTCACCTGGTGATGCAGGCGCTGGTCATGAAGACACTCGTGTCTTCACAGAGTACGAGCTCGGTGTCTCGTACTCTCCTGATACGGATGACGGATCCGTATCGACGGCAATTGAATCCAAGCCGCCTGCCAAGCGTGGCATGGACGATGCTTTGCGTCGCAGCATCTTTGGTTCATCTGATGAATCAGATGAGCCATCGCCGAAGCGAAGGCGCTCGAGGTCGCGAGACTCGGGCGCTAACAGTGGTGTCGGTTCTCCTATGGACAGCACTTCACAGCGAGGTGCCAGTACTTCTGTCGGCACGTCGCAGGAAGAGCGGGACCGCAATGTCTTGCGTCTCGCTCCAGAAAAGAAGGCATGGATGCCTCCGAAATCCGTCATGGATCACTTGTCGGCGACGACGAGTGATCGTTATCGAACACGATTGTTCGATTCGTCAAGGATCCATCACCTTGACCCCAGCGCGAAAACCTATCGCGCTGAACCTGAATTCTTCATCGATGCTTTCTTTAGGCATCGACGGTACAGTGGGAATCACAAGCGTGATGGTCCCTCACTACTTCAGGCGTGGAACGCCTACATCCATAACCTCGAGGATGTAGGTCGTGACGCTTGGAACGACAAACTTATCAAAGCTCGTGACAAGTTTGAAAAGCGAACCCCGACAGGTGCACGCTACAAGCTGCATCGTCTGTCAAGGGAGAAAGGATTACCCTGCCTCTCTTGGGGAGACCCGTGCCCATGTTGTGTGAACAACTCTGCACGAGCACCTAAGGAGGCTTACCTCCCTAATAGCCCGTGGTGGCGCGTACGTATCTCTAGTGAGATGTACAAAGGGATTGACAACCTGGAATCCCTTTACGACCGTTCCAAGAAGACTTTCTTCGGCGGTCCTTCTGCGGCACAGGATGTGCCGCGTCGTACTGCTCAACCAGACCCAGTACGTCGATCATCAGTTGGGAGCGGGGCTCCCAAGTATCCCAGGACGGGGGATAGCCGCGCCACCGGACAAGATAACTCGTCCGACGTCCGTTCACGTCGCGGTGGTTCAACAGCTGCTCAACTAGATAGCGCTGGCCACCGCGAGAGTCCTCTAATGGAAGTGGAGGAGGAGGAAAGACGCTCTCCACACGATCATGTGGATCGGTGTGTTCCCGAGAGCTTCTTTAATCGCGTAACGCAAGGGTTACGCGACGATCTCGAGCATGAGCAGAATAGGCGTCTCCAAATGGCGGACACTGCCTCGAAGCATCGAGCTGAGTTTGCCTTTGCTCAGCTCGAGAACGAGAGATCTCTGACATCTCTTCGTGACGAGCTAAGAGTAGCTCGTGGGATTGTTGATCGGTCTCGGGCTGAGATAACTGCTCTTCAGACCCTTGTTGATGCCCACCATCGGGAGCTCAAGGCTCTCTGCGAGATGCTTGAGCGCAAGGGAGTTCTTCATCGGAAGAAGCAGCGTACTGATGGTACGGCTTAATCCGACCAACGTAAAACGTGGGATGCTTTCGCATCTTACGTGGTAACTCGATCGTGTATGCATTGCCTAGGCGGTGCAATACACGAAATGGGCCGATGTACTTGGGTAGTAGTTTACTGCTGTCCAAGTTAGTCACTACATGCTTTGGTAGATTAACCGTAGACAGTAGGACTAAGTCACCTTTACTAAATAAAAGAGTGTTTGCCCTTCCATTCTTGTCAGCGTTTTGCTTTTGCTTATCCACCGCTTCGGCGATGGAGTCTTTCACAAAACGGACTACCGTTTCACGAGCCAGTATGAACTCATCTGATGACTCGTTAGCTTCAGTGTGCTGTGAGCGCACTGCAGCAACAACAACCTTTTCTTCAGTGAGGGCTTCCGCACTCTCACTGGGATCATTGTCTCCAGTGAGGGCTTCCGCACTCTCACTGGTATCATCTTCTTCGATATCGATGTTATCGATATCGGCATCAAACGCAATGACTTCTTCGTCAGAGCGTGATGAGCGTGAACCAATTCGGTTTTTGCTCGCGCGAGTCCCTCCCCCCCTTAAACCAGAGTTACACTCTAGTAAGGTGGGTACACGCGGATGGCGCAAGCCATTCACGTAAAACGGTGTATGTGTCGTGGACGCATGCACCGAGTTGTTGATGGCAAACTCTACCATTGGCAAAAACTCACTCCAACTCTTAAAGGAGTGTACGTATCCTCGAAGTATCTCTTCAAGGACACGATTGGCACGTTCCGTCTGACCATCTGACTCTGGATGATCAGATGTTGACATCTTTAAGCGCGTTCCGAGTGATTTGAACACGGAACGCCAGAAATCAGCAGTGAATCGTGGATCTCTGTCTGATACGAGTTCACGGGGCAACCCATGAAGTCGGAAGATGGTGTCAATAAAGACACAAGCACAGCCACTTGCCGTGATTGTCTCTGGTACAGCCACAAGGTGTACCATTTTGCTGAATCTGTCAACAAATACGAGAATACCCGTGTTCCCGCGTGCGTCTTTGGGTAACCCGAAGACGAAATACATTGAGATGGATTCCCAGCACTCAGCCGGAACCGGTAGAGGCTGTAAAGGTGCACGCAGTGAAGGACTTGACTTCACTCGTTGGCAGACTTCGCATGCGCGAACATACTTTCGCACAAACTGATACTGGCGGGGCCAGTAAAAGTCTCGACTTACCGTGAGATATGTTTTCTCTCGGCCACGATGTCCTCCTATAGGAGCATCGTGATACTCGAACATGATCCGCAAACGCAGATCAGTATCATCTGGAATGACAACACGTGGTGTGTCACCAGAAACGGCTGTATAGTACAGTAAACCGTTACGAGTAGTGTATCGATCTGATGCAGATCGATACGCAGACGACAATCGCTTCAACGATTCTCTAGATGGTTGGGAGAGATGTGTCAACAACTTCACTATCTCACCATCTTGGGCGTATGCCCGCCTCACATCATCATACAACGTTGTAGATGGGACTGAGGACGTCATAACCGCAACAGTGACTGTCTCACTGTTAGGTTTCGCGACTGTTTCAAAGTCGGGACGACGTGAGAGAGCATCAGCAACGACATTAAGTCGTCCTGGTTTGTACTCTACCGTAAAGTTGTATTCTGCAAAGAATGACAACCACCGCGCCATTCGTTGTAAAAGGTGCGGGCTGTTCACTGCCGTGCGTGATGACGCATGGTCAGTGTAAACAACGAAGGGTCTATCTCCTAATAGATAGACTCTGAACTTCGCGAGTGCATACTTCATGGCAAGGAGTTCCTTGTCATGCACTGGATAGTTCCGCTCAGCTGGTTGCAGCTGACGCGACTGATAGCAGACGACGCGTTCAACGCCTTCAAGATCGTACTGCATTAATGCACAGCCGATTGCGAAATCGCTGGCATCACAGACCACATGAAATGGCCTGTCCTGATCGGCTATTGCTAGGACTGGGGATTTTATCAAGCTCTGCTTGATACCATCAAAGGAGCGCTGCCATTCAGCGTTCCATAACCACCTCTCGTTCTTTTTCAACAAACGAGAGAGGTGCACAGTCATCTCGGCGTAATTGCGTGAATACCTATGCAAATACGCCGCTAGCCCAAGGAATTTTCGAAGACCTTTGACATCAACCGGCACAGGTCAGTCGGTGATCGCCTTGATCTTTTCGGGATCAGGACGTACACCGTTCTTACCAACGATGCACCCAAGAAGTGGTATTTCGCTTGCTGCAAATATACACTTCTTGAGGTTTGCATACAGTTGATGCTTTCGCATGATTGTAAGAACCTGTCGGACGTGGTACCTGTGAACCTCAACGTCCGACTTTCCATCCAAAGCTCGACTATGGATGAATACGTCAACGAAATAACTCGGCGCGAATTCTCGTACTGGTCTCAACAGATGTGATACACATCTGTTGAACGTGGCAGGGGCATTACTAAGCCCTTGTGGCATTACTAGCCATTCCCAGAGCATGCCGCTAGGCGTGCTAACTGCGGTATAGGGTATATCCCGTTCCCGCATAAGGATTTGATAGAAGCCATCCATCAAATCCATGGACGCAAAGGATGGTACTCTTTGACATACCATCAATGATTACGTCCTTCCTCGGTATCGGCGTCTGAGCCGGTACCGTTGCAGCGTTCAATTTGTTGAACGCGTGCACTATCCGCCACCCTCCTGTTGCTTTTCGCACACAGAAGGTCGGAGAGCTATGTGGGGAAGTTGATTCCCTCACATGGCCCGCTGCTAAACGATCGGCAAAGAACTTGTCGATCGCAAGTACTTGCTCACGAGGCAGTGGCCACTGCTTCATGACACAGTACTTCGAGCCTGGTTTAAGCTCGACTTCGTGTCGAATACCTTTATCCTTCGTAGCTCGCACGGAACAGTTTCAGGGAATACATCCTTGAATTCAACCAAATCTTCATAGAGAGGATTTTTCTTGAGCGATTCCCATGATTGGGAGTCATATCGCTCAATTCGTGTCTTTTCATCTAGGACACTCTCGTCCATAGATGAACTACTGAGAACTCTCTCGTTCTCAGTAAACACTGTTGCTGACCTTATGTCGGTTACACACTCGTCGTCAGCGACGAGTATGCAGATCTGCTTGACTTTGCCACTACGCAGATCACGCAAGAACCTTTTATGTTCGAGCGTTGGCAACTGAGTGATCACCGAAGTCAACTTCGGAGGCGCAATCAGATCAAGTGTTTAAGCGCCTACACTTGATCCGTTATTGACTATGACATTCAATGTCTCTGTCATTTCCTGGGGACTTATTCCCTCAGGCTTCGAAGGACTTATTCCTTCGTCTAACCGGGGACTTATTTCCGCGGGTTTCGGGGAACTTATTTCCGCCGTATTTGTAATCTTGGGACTTATTCCCTTTACTTCCTCTAGCTGGGGTTGCGCAACCACAGCGAGATCCTCTACGAAAGACTCTCCAGTCGATCTAGGATTATCGTTTCGCTTAACCTGAGCGATCGATTGTTTCTCTTCTAGATGTCCCCCGCTAGGGATACATCTTTGTCCCAGTCCACCCGACTTATTCGAGTGGTGGACCTTCGGCGCAGCCTGTGTTTCCTCACAGCCGCCGGAACTTTGCTCCGAAGTGTAACCGTTTGGTACACTAAGGTTTTGTGCAGTCGTACTAACGACCGTACCACAAGTGAGGCCATCGCACTCACTCGTAGTACATCCACACGCTTGTGGACGCTCCAAAACATTCATCAGATGGCCATCTGATGAACAAGCGGCAGGCATCGTTACTGTCCGATGTTGCCAATTTACGCGTGGTTCGTACCTTCTGAGCCACGGTATTCCAAGGATGACATCAAATTTGTCATCCGAATCCAATACGATAAAGTCATCGTCATATTGGGTATCTTCTAGCGTATAGTGGATCTTCACTATACGCTTCATGACGGTTACGGATGCGCCTGTCGCAAGACGTACCGTCATCCTCGTAGGAGGTGTGTCACATTCACTGAATTTAAAGTGACCATCTTCTAGCGATTGGCGTCGCACAAAATTGTTGGACGCCCCACAATCGACTAGAGCTCGAAGGGACAACTTATTCGTCACTTCGAGTTTCAAGGTAATGAGTGAGACCTCATTACCTAGAGCAGCAACGCACAACGTTTGTGTGTTGGGAGCAACCTTCATCAAGAGGCCTACAAATTCTCTTGACGTTGCTGGACCAGTAGGGTGCTCCGCACCTACTGATCCTGTCCGTTTTTTGACGGTCCATCCCGTTGTTGCGTCTTTGCACCAACTGCGGACCCTCGTCCCTGCCCCTTTCTCATGGGTGGACGGTCACTACGCCCAGTGTCGCGAGACACTGGACGAGGGGCACTACACTCGTAAGCGTAGTGTCCTGTCTTTTGACATCTGTTGCATCTCTGCAACTTCTTGTAGCCTGTAGAGCGAGCCTTCTCGCTCTCTACATAACAGAGTTCCATCGACTCTGGACCTCCGTTGTCATATCGTCTCGGTTGACGATATGATGTCTAGCTGGCGCGAGCCTGTCTCAGACTGAAGTCTTCCTGCTCCGCAATGGAAATGGCTTGTTCTAGTGAATCTAGCTCAAGCCGGAACAGGTGAGTCTTGACGGGACCATCCGCAAGACCCTGCATGAACACCGAAACCAACGTGTGTTCATCCACCGGATTGGAACTTATACAACTCGTGAGATGTCGTATATGTTGAGCGTAAGCTTGCACATCACGCTTACCCTGCTTGAGCTTCAAGAGTTCGGTTCGAGCCCTGAACTCAGCTCTAGGCGGTTCAAACGTTTGTCTGAGCCGCGACTTGAAGACTTCCAACGACCCAAACGCATATGGGTCGTGCAACTTGAGCCCCAGTGCCCAAGTCTTGGCACGTCCTGCCAGATTTGACTGGGCAAATGCAACTTGCATATCCCCGTCGTCGATGCGACGCGCCCTTATGGCGTCGTCCAATTCGACGAACCATCTCAAGAGGGAGTCTTCTTCGACCCCCCTATACTTGGAGATGTCAATCTTTAAAGTCTCGGGTCGACGCGAGTGCATCGACCCGCCAGCAGCAGCCTGCTGCTGTCTCAACAGTTCAAACTGTTGAGCACCCTGTTCTCTCAACAACTCTGCTTGTTGAGAACCTTGTTGGTGAAGCAAGGCTACTTTCTCGCGTTCTGCGTCAAGTTCATTTTGAATGAACTTGGCGATAGTAGCATGTTGGGCGTCTCTATTGAGAGCCTCTAGCATGATGCTAACAGCATGGATGCCCCTGGTTGAACCCATCCGTTCAACCGCATCCCATTCGACATCGCTCAAATGGGAGTAGCCGTCACGCGTAGCGTGAAAGCTTTGGTCATCTTCATCATCTAACATATTCATGTTAGATGTGAACGTGGTCCTTGGACGGACTACGAAGTGCTACCAGGTGTAACGGGGCGTCTTGAAGCTTGTACTGGTGACAGTACAAGCTACTTATTCTGATGACAGAATAAGGCGGTGCCTCGGAACTTCACGTACACTGGTACGTGCAGAGGAAGACGGTAAGAAGAAGCGAGTACTTGGTTAAAGTAAAAAGTAGAACTGTATTTATAATAGTTAATGTCTGCAATAAATCACTATTTATCCTCATCTAACTATGTCTAAATACAAATGTGTAAATCAGTTATCTGCTCACCACTCATTGTGTGCGTCTGTCGTGGCGCGTCTTCGTTGGTTGATATAATGGCCTATATCAACCAATTAGGAACTGCTTGTAAGTGCTACAGAATATTAGTCCTTATGACAATATTCAAAGAATATAACTCTTATAGTTATATTCTATTAACAATTTCTTATAAATTGTTATGTAACGATTCACCCCGTTACACTTCACATAAATGAGCGCTGATTTAAACGGCTAATGTAACGGGGTAGCCCGTTACATGAAATTGACATCAAACGGTGTCAATAGAGATTTTGTCTAGCATGACAATATCCTACCAATATTATTTAAGATGGATAATATTGAAGGAATAGTATCCCCTTTTTGATAATACTCATGCGCTGCTCAAGGATTGGTTGATAAAAGACATATCAACCATGGATTGCCGTCAACCGCTGCTAGACGCGCGCGATGAGTGGCAGGCTTTCGTCACACGACGACGTAGTTTAATATCTTTACATAAAGATTAAAGTAATATTGACAGCTTAACGATATTAAATACAGTTCTCTTTTTACCTTTACTTGATCGAGTAGTTCAAGTAGATAAGCTTCCTCTGCACGTACTTGTGTACGTGAAGTTTCGTGGCGACTAGACGAAAGGTGCCCCGTTACACCTGGTAGCACTTCGTAGTCCTTCCAACGACTACTTAGTGTCCTTCCAACAAGAACATGTTGGACGTAGAAGACGACATCGTTCACGTCACACGCGAAGGTTACTCCTATCTGAGTAAATCAGAATGGGAGATAGTCGGTCGCATGAGTGTGTTCACGAACGAACCCGCCATTAATTGTACGTTCGAGTCTCTAAGCACAGACCAGCAGCATGCTGCTATCAACAAGTTCCTACAAGGGGAACTTGCCGTCGAAAGACAGAAGATAGCTTTGCTACAGCAGCAAGGCTCTCATCAGTCGATGGGCTGGCTGATGCACACGCGTCGACCCGAAACCTTGAAGATTGGTATATCAAGGTACGAGGGAACCGATGAAGGTTCCCTTTTGAGATGGTTCGTCGAGTAAGACGATGTCATCAGGGCCCGTCACATCGAGGGTGACGAGGTGCAAGTTACCTTCGCCCTGTCCAATTTGACAGGACGAGCAAAGACTTGGGCCTTAGGGATCAAGCTTCACGACCCAAACGTGTTTGAGTCGTTTGAGATCTTGAAGTCTCGGCTTAAAGAGACGTTTGAGCCGCCGAGATCCGAGTTCAGAAGACGCTCTGCACTCTTGAGGATACAGCAAGGTAAGCGTGACTTTCACGCTTACGCACAACACATACGCTACCTTGCTGGTAGTGTCACAAAAAACCCTTTTGATGAGCACAAGCTCATCAATGTGTTCATCTATGGCCTTGTGGATGGGCCGGTGAAGACCGACATGCTCCTAGAGGCCTTCCATACGCTGGAAAAGGCGATTGCGTATGCGGAACAAGAAAACTTTAGCCTGAGACAGTATCAGGCTAACTCGTCAAACTATCGTCCGACGAGACGACAGGAAACAGGAGGTCCCTATTCAATGGACCTTTGTAACATCGAGAGCAAGAACAATCGCTCACTGAGCCACAAGCGAACGGCAAGATGCCATCGCTATCAGAAGATTGGACACTACGCTCATGAGTGTAGTGTCCCGAGCACTGCGACACGTCCAAAGACAGGACGTGATGACCACCGTCGGCCAAGGAAATGTCCAAGGCGTGTGTCCGACCATGTCGTTAGCCGCGCCAAAAGGAAGGACCGTAAAAAACGGTCAGGGTCAGTAGGGGTGGAGCACTCTGTCGATACAGCAACGTCAAGAAAATTTGTAGGACTCTTGACGAAGATTTCTCCCAACACGCAGTCGCTGTGTGCTGGGAACCCTTGTGATGAGGTGTCCTTCATCACTTTGAAGATCGGAGTGACAATTGGAATGTCACTTCGCGCCCTAGTTGACTGTGGGGTGCCGACAGTTTTATTCGACGCCAGCCGCTAAGGGGTAGTAGTCTCAACTATGTTGAGCGAGAGTTCCATCCAACGAAGATGACGGTGTGCCTTGATACAGGCGCATCCGTAACAGTGAACAAACGTGTAGTGGGAATCTACTACACGCTAGAAGGAAAGCAGTACGATGATGAATTTATCGTATTAGATTTGGATGACAAATTTGATGTCATCCTTGGTCTGCCATGGGTGAGAAAGTACCAGCCATGGGTTAGCTGGAAGCATCAATCCGTGAAGATGCCTGCCGTTTTTTCATCGGATGGCCGTCTGATGTACGTCTTGGAGCGTCCACAAGCGTGTGGATGTACTGGGAGTGAGTGCGATGGCCTTACTGGTGGTACGGTCGTTAGTACGATTGCACAAGATCACAGTGTAGAAGGCCACTAAACTGTGGAACCAGCTTCCGGCACCTGTGTACAGACACAGGCTGCGCCAAAGTTCACCACTCGGAAAGATTGAGTGGACTGGAACACGGATGCACACCAAGAAGGGTGCATCCGAGAAGAGATATTAGAGTTGTTCAGGATGATCAAAACATTGAAGCGAGATCGACTATCAGATAGTCGGTCGTAGAGTAAGCCCGATTGACTGAAAGAGAGTCGATCGAAGAGGACGTGACCGTGGTAGTACACCCATAGTCAGTACACGTAATGGAAGAAAGTTCCAGCGTTCCTGAGAGTGATAAATCCCGAGAGAGTTATGTTGAGGGTATGGATCTCCAACCACCTGCGGATGTGTTTTGCTGGAAAATCACCGAGACAGTGAATGTCTTGGTGAATGACGGATCAAGTGTAGGCGCTTATACACTTGATCTGGTTACACCCCGAATTCAGCTTCGGAGGCAGTCAGGTTGCCAACGCTAGAATCTAAAAGATTCTTGCGAGATCTGAGTAGTGACAAGATCAAGCAGATGTGCGTACTCGTCACAGAGGACTAGTACGTCACCAATAATCGGTCAGCACAAATGTTTGTTGAGAAAAAACGGTTTTTCACTAGCTCATCGATGGACAAGAGTGTCATCGACGAGAAGACCCGGATTGAGCGATACACGTCTCAATCTTTGGAGTCTTTGAAGACAAATCCTTTGTTAAAGGATTTGGTGGAATTCAGGGATGTTTTCCCGGAATCCGTGCCATGCGAGCTGCCTAAGGACAAAGGAACTCGGCATGAGATCGAACTGAAGCCCGGTTCGAAATAATGTGTCATGAAGCAGTGTCCACTGCCTCGTAAACAAGTACTTGCGATCGACAAATTCTTTTCCGATCGTTTAGCGGCTGGTCATGTGAGGGAATCAACATGCCTACGCAGCTCTCCGACCTTCTGTGTGCGAAAGGCCACAGAAAGGTGGCGGATAGTGCACGCGTTCAGCAAACTAAACGCTGCAACATTACCGGCTCAAACGCCGATAGCAAACTAAACGCTGCAACGGTACCGGCTCAAACGCCGATACCAAGGATAGACGTGATCATAGATGGTATGGCAAAGAGTAACATCTTTTTGTCCATGGATTTGATGGATAGATTTTATCAGACCATTATGCGTGATCGGGATATCCCTTACAAAGCAGTGAGTACACCGAGTGGTATGCTCTGGGAGTGGCTAGTGATGCCACAGGGGCTACGTAACGCCCCCGCAACGTTTAGCAGATGTGTTACGAACATGTTGCGATTGGTTCGAGACTTCGCACCGAATTACTCTGACGATATCTTCATCCATAGCCCGACTATGAATGAAGATATCGTCAAAGTACTCACACTAATGCGAGAGCACAAGTTGTTCGCGAACCTCAAGAGTGTATATTTGCAGCGAATGAAATACCACTTCTTGGATGCGTCGTAGGTAGAAACGGTGTACGCCCTGATCCGGAAAAAACCAAGGCGATAAGCGAATGACCTGTGCCAGTCGACGTCGAGGGACGTCGAAAGTTCCTTGGCTTGGCGGCGTACTTGCACAAGTACTCGCGCAACTACGCCGAGATGACCGTACATCTCTCTTGTCTGCTAAAGAGAAACGAGAGGTGGTCATGAAGCGCTGAGTGTCAGCACTCTTTTGAAAGCATCAAGAAAAGCTTGGTGCAATCGCCTGTGTTGGCGATTGCAGATCAGTATAGGCCATTTCATGTGGTCTGTGACGCCAGCGATTTTGCAATCGGCTGCGCGTTGATGCAGTACGACTCAGACGGCGTTGAGCGCGTCGTCTGTTGTCAATTGCGTCAGCTTCAAGCAGATGAGCAAGATTATCCGGTTCATTACAAGGAACTCCTTGCCATAAAATATGCACTGGCTAAGTTTCAGGTATATCTCTTAGGAGATAGGCCCTTCATCGTTTATACCGACCATGCGTCGTTACGCACGGCCGTAAACAGTCCACACCGCTTGCAACAAATGACGAGGTGGCTATCTTTATTCGCGGAGTACAACTTCTCCGTCGAGTATTAACCAGGACGACTTAATGCCGTCGCTGATCCTCTTTCGCGTCGGCCCGATTTCGAGCCGACTGCTCAACCCAGCAGTAGAGGTGATCCCACTGTTGCGACACTATCAGTGAGTGTTCCGTCGTCGAATCTACTCGACGACGTGCGTAAAGCATAAGATTAATCTCTTCTACTGTTAACGAATTACGCATCGAATCCATGCAGTCAAGCTTTGAAACGCTTGACGTCTCAATATCGCTCTTCAACCGAACGGTATTCGGTTCGTTATGGACCGCTGTACTTTACAAAAGTCAACGGTGACACACCTCGTGTCGTCGTTCCGGCTCATAATGATTTGCAACTTGGCATCATGTATGAGTGTCACGATGCCCCGACAAGTGGAAATCGCGATAGAGAAAAGACTTACCTCACGGTGAGTCGTGGCTTCTACTGGTCCCGCCAGTATGATTTTGTGCGGAAATACATTCGCGCTTGCGAAGTTTGTCATCGGGTGAAGCCTAGTCCTTCATCCCGTGCACCCTTGCAGCCTCTACCGATTCCGGCAGGGTGTTGGCAGTCCGTATCGATGGACTTCGTATTCGGGTTTCCCAAAGACGTTCACAAGAACACTGGGTTTTTAGTGTTTGTTTGTTGATCGGTTCAGCAAGATGGTACATATTGTTGCTGTACCGGAGTCAATCACAGCCCAGGGCTGTGTGCGTGTCTTCATTGATACTATCTTCGACTTCACGAGTTACCCCGTGAACTTGAGTCTGATAGGGACCCCCGCTTTACAGCGGAGATCTGGCAATCCGTGTTCCGTTCACAAGGAACACGTTTGACGATGTTGACTTCTGACCATCCAGAAACAGATGGTCAGACATAACGGTTCAACCGCGTCCTCGAAGAGATACTTCGAGGGTAAGTCCACTCGTTTACAAGTTGGAGTGAGTTCTTGTCGATGACGGAATTCGTCATCAACAACTCGGTGCATGCGTCGACAACGCATGCACCGTTCTTCGTGAATGGCTACGCCATCCACGTTTACCCGCCTTCTTAGAGTGTGACTCTAGTTTCAGGGGGTGTGTACTCGCTCGAACAAAAACTGATCTGGTTCTTGCTCATCACCCGTCGACAATGGTGTCGACGTGATGGATGCCGATGTCGATGCGATCGATATCGATGATGGTGATGGCGACGATGCTAGTACATTCAGCATCGCCATTGACTGCCACAGTGAGGACGATGACACCCTCACAACGTCCTTTCAGCAGTGCACACGAAGCGCACTGCTGTTGATAAGGATGAATCAGCAGATGAATTTCTGCTGACTCGCGAAGCGGTTGTCCGCTTCGTTCAATACTCTATTGCAGATGCACTAGACAGACAGAAGAGAAACGCAGACAAACATGGAAGAGCAAATGTTCTTTCATTTGATGAAGGAGACCTAGTTTTACTGTCTACCGTAAACTTACCGAAACACGCAGTGACTAACGTGGGCAGCAGCAAATTACTGCCCAACTACATCGGTCCATTTCGCGTGTTGCGCCGAATGGGCAAGAATACATGATTGAACTGCCCCGTAAGATGCGTTCGCATCCTATGTTTTACGTCGGTCGTCTCCGCTCGTACTATCAGTACGAGCCCGTTTCAAGATGCGAATAACACCTCCGCGGTCGAGAGCCGAGACCACCTTCGAGTGGTCCCTTTTCAACGAGCCAGTCTGGTCGACTAGCAAATCGACCTGTTCACGCAGTTCAGCGATGTCTCGACGAGCTACAGCCAGCTTGTCAAGAAGAGAACGCGTCGGACGTTCGTTCTTAAGTTGTGCGAACGAAAACGCGGCACCATCGTCCGAACGATCGTGCGTGAAGGAATTGTAATTACCCTTTACAAGATCATGGAGCTCATAACGCCGAGTCCGTTCATGAGCCAGGTCATCTTGTAACTGTTCCGTTACACGGTTCAGCTCCCGAACATCAAGCCGATCCGACCCTCGAGCCAAATCAGGTGTTCCCGCCACCAGCACATCCTTTGGTGGACTTAGGCGGTGGCAAAAGCTTTCTGGTGGAGCGTATTTTGAACCACCGCGACGTGAATGGCGCCCGTACGAGTTACCTCGTCCGCTGGCGTGGCTATCCACCGGCCTGTCACAGCTGGGAGACTCGTGCCCAGCTGATTGTTGATATCCTTGGTCTCGTCGAGCAGTACGACGAGACACACCCGCAGCGCTTGAATAAGGGCCGTCGGAAAATGACCTCCGTGAACGCGAGTACAGGGATTGCAAAGTGTCAATCCCTTCGGCCATCTCGGAAGAGATGCGCGCCCTCCAGTAGGGATCATTAGAGAGGAAGGCCTCCTTAGGGGCATGGTTCGAGTTTTCCAGGCAACCTGGACACGAATCACTCCACGAGAGACAGGTTAATCCTGCCTTTCTTGAAAGCCGGCGCAACTTGTATCGCGCCCCGACTGGGTTGCGTTTCTCAAACCTGATGCGAGCTGCATCGAGAATGGCGGGCCAGGCCTCACGGCCAATGCGCTCGATGTTATGGATGAGGGCATTCTATCCTTGCGCCAAGGCCTTATTGTCTCGACCACGGTTGCCACTGTACCACCGATGTTCAAAAAGCGCATCGGTGGAGAATTCTTCCTCAGCACGGATAGTTTCCGAGAGGGAAGTAGGAGGACAAATCCTCCTACAGTCGAACAACGGAATTTGATCCCGTTCGGTAGTCATGACGGCCAACCGGTCCAACTCCTTGGATGATGGCATCCACGGAGACTCCACTTGAGGAGAGTGGCGCAGGACATTTCGGTCCCTGGCCTCTTGAATGGTGCCAGCGTGAGCGCTGATACCAATGATACCCCGGTCCCTCGAGTTACTTCGCCCATGGTGATGCATAGATGCATCACCACCATCACCACGCGTCCTATCGCTGGATGGACTTGCGTGAGGAGGACATTCGTCGGAATAATCGCTCGATACGAAGATCTCGGTGCATGATACCGCCAAGTTGACCAGAGCCAGTCAACATGGCTCTTGCGTTGTCCGCCCCGGGTTATCCGGAGGCGTGAGGTGTCGCCTTCGAGTCGGATACATCATCCGACTGACCAGAATAAATGAGCTCTATTTCAGACTCATCCAGATTACGATTCGCATTACCCGCTGCAGACGCAGCGGATGTACCTATCACACGTGGTGACTCACCACGTGGACTGTTCACAGCAGCAGGCGACGAATCACCTGCTGCTAAGGTGTGGGAAGCACTCTCTCCGGCAACACGCATGCGTGCAGCCGCTTTTCTTGCTGCTGCAGTAGCAACTCGCTTGGGTTTTGAAACCATGCGTTGGATTGGCAAATGAAAGGAATTCGACCAACAAGTGCTCCCTATCCCAGAGTGTTCCAACGGTGGTGACCCTGTCCCAATCAATTCTCGTTCAGTCAACGGGTGATTAATGGTTAGGGGGTTGATATAACGGGTAGCCCGTTACATGAACTTGACATCAAACGGTGTCAATAGAGAAATTGTCTAGCATGACAATATCCTGCCAATATCATCCGAGTGGGTAATATTGAAGGAATAGTATCCCCTTCTGGATAATATTGATGCACTGCTCCAAGATTGGTTGATAAAAGACAAATCGACCATAGATTGCCACCAATCGCTTCTAGACGCGCGAAATGAGGGGTGAGCAGGTTTCCGTCATACGACGACGTAGTTTAACATAGTTAGATAAAGATTAAAGTTATATTGACAGCTTAACGATACTAAATACAGTTCTCTTTTCACCCTTTACTTAACGTATATGCTGGGTAAATTATCTTTCTCTGCACGCAACAGTGTACGTGAAGATTCGTGACACCCGGACAAAGGGTGCCCCGTTAAAACTGTAGCACGAAGTCTGTAACGGGTCACCTTTTGTTGGAAGTGCCACGAATCTTCACGTACACTGGTTACACCTGTTGCACGATGTCTGTAACGGGGCATTATTTTTTTGAAACGCCACGAAACTTCACGTACACTAGCACGTACAGAGGAGACTTATCTACTTGAACGACTAGGTCAAGTAAAGGTAAAAAGATAGCTGTATTTAGTATCGTTAAGCTGTCAATATTACTTTAATCTTTATCTAACTATGTTAAACTACGTCGTCGTATGACGAAAACCTGCTCACTTCTCATTTCGCGCGTCTAGAAGCGATTGGTGGCAATCTATGGTCGATTTGTCTTTTATCAACCAATCTTGGAGCAGTGCATCAATATTATCCAGAAGGGGATACTATTCCTTCAATATTACCCACTCGGATGATATTGGCAGGATATTGTCATGCTAGACAATTTCTCTATTGACACCGTTTGATGTCAAGTTCATGTAACGGGCTACCCGTTATATCAACCCCCTAACCATTAATCACCCGTTGACTGAACGAGAATTGATTGGGACAGGGTCACCACCGTTGGAACACTCTGGGATAGGGAGCACTTGTTGGTCGAATTCCTTTCATTTGCCAATCCAACGCATGGTTTCAAAACCCAAGCGAGTTGCTACTGCAGCAGCAAGAAAGGCGGCTGCACGCATGCATGTTGCCGGAGAGAGTGCTTCCCACACCTTAGCAGCAGGTGATTCGTCGCCTGCTGCTGTGAACAGTCCACGTGGTGAGTCACCACGTGTGATAGGTACATCCGCTGCGTCTGCAGCGGGTAATGCGAATCGTAATCTGGATGAGTCTGAAATAGAGCTCATTTATTCTGGTCAGTCGGATGATGTATCCGACTCGAAGGCGACACCTCACGCCTCCGGATAACCCGGGGCGGACAACGCAAGAGCCATGTTGACTGGCTCTGGTCAACGTGGCGGTATCATGCACGAGATCTTCGTATCGAGCGATTATTCCGACGAAACTCCGCCTCACGCAAGTCCATCCAGCGATAGGACGCGTGGTGATGGTGGTGATGCATCTATGCATCACCATGGGCGAAGTAACTTGAGGGACCGGGGTATCATTGGTATCATAGCTCACGCTGGCACCATTCAAGAGGCCAGGGACCGAAATGTCCTGCGTCACTCTCCTCAAGTAGAGTCTCCGTGGATGCCATCATCCAAGGAGTTGGAACGGTTGGCCGGAATGACTACCGAACGGGATCGAATTCCGTTGTTCGACTGTAGGAGGATTTGTCCTCCTACTTCCCGCTCGGAAACTATCCGTGCTGAGGAAGAATTCTCCACCGATGCGTTTTTTGAACATCGGTGGTACAATGGCAACCGTGGTCGAGACAATAAGGCCTTGGCACAAGGATAGAATGCCCTCATCCATAACATCGAGCGCATTGGCCGTGAGGCCTGGCCCGCCATTCTCGATGCAGCTCGCATCAGGTTTAAGAAACGCAACCCAGTCGGGGCGCGATACAAGTTGCGCCGGCTTTCAAGAGAGGCAGGATTACCCTGTCTCTCGTTGGGTGATTCGTGTCCAGTTTGCCTGAAAAACTTGAACCATGCCCCTAAGGAGGCCTTCCTCCCTAATGATCCCTACTGGAGGGCGCGCATCTCTTCCGAGATGGCCGAAGGGATTGACACTTTGCAATCCCTGTACTCGCGTTCACGGAGGTCATTTTCCGACGGCCCTTATTCAAGCGCTGCGGGTGTGTCTCGTCGTACTGCTCGACGAGACCAAGGATATCAACAATCAGCTGGGCACGAGGCTCCCAGCTGTGACAGGCCGGTGGATAGCCACGCCAGCGGACGAGGTAACTCGTCTGGACGCCATTCACGTCGCGGTGGTTCAAAATACGCTCCACCAGAAAGCTTTTGCCACCGCCTAAGTCCACCAAAGGATGTGCTGGTGGCGGGAACACCTGATTTGGCTCGAGGGTCGGATCGGCTTGATGTTCGGGAGCTGAACCGTGTAACGGAACAGTTACAAGATGACCTGACTCATGAACGGACTCGGCGTTATGAGCCTCATGATCTTGTAAAGGATAATTACAATTCCTTCACGCACGATCGTTCGGACGATGGTGCCGCGTTTTCGTTCGCACAACTTGAGAACGAACGTCCGACGCGTTCTTTTCTTGACAAGCTGGCTGTAGCTCGTCGAGACATCGCTGAACTGCGTGAACAGGTCGCTTTTCTAGTCGACCAGACTGGCTCGTTGAAAAGGGACCACTCGAAGGTGGTCTCGGCTCTCGACCGCGGAGGTGTTATTCGCATCTTGAAACGGGCTCGTACTGGTAGTACGAGCGGAGACGACCGACGTAAAACGTAGGATGCGAACGCATCTTACGGGGCAGTTCAATCGTGTATTCTTGCCCGTTCGGCGCAACACGCGAAATGGACCGATGTACTTGGGCAGTAATTTACTGCTGCCCACGTTAGTCACTGCGTGTTTCGGTAAGTTTACGGTAGACAGTAAAACTAGGTCTCCTTCATCAAATGAAAGAACATTTGCTCTTCCATGTTTGTCTGCGTTTCTCTTCTGTCTGTCTAGTGCATCTGCAATAGAGTATTGAACGAAGCGGACAACCGCTTCGCGAGTCAGCAGAAATTCATCTGCTGATTCATCCTTATCAACAGCAGTGCGCTTCGTGTGCACTGCTGAAAGGACAATGTGAGGGTGTCATCGTCCTCACTGTGGCAGTCAATGGCGATGCTGAATGTACTAGCATCGTCGCCATCACCATCATCGATATCGATCGCATCGACATCGGCATCCATCACGTCGACACCATTGTCGACGGGTGATGAGCAAGAACCAGATCAGTTTTTGTTCGAGCGAGTACACACCCCCTGAAACTAGAGTCACAATCTAAGAAGGCGGGTAAACGTGGATGGCGTAGGCCATTCACGAAGAACGGTGTATGAGTTGTCGACGCATGCACCGAGTTGTTGATGGCAGATTCCGCCATCAGCAAGAACTCACTCCAACTTGTAAACGAGTGGACATACCCTCGAAGTATCTCTTCGAGGAAGCGGTTGGCCCTTTATGTCTGACCATCTGTTTCTGGATGGTCAGAAGTCGACATCGTCAAACGTGTTCCTTGTGAACGGAAAACGGATTGCCAGATCTCCGCTGTAAAGCGGGGGTCCCTATCAGACACGAGTTCACGGGGTAACTCGTGAAGTCGGAAGATAGTATCGATGAAGACACGCACACAGCCCTGGGCTGTGATTGACTCCGGTACAGCAACAAGATGTACCATCTTGCTGAACCGATCAACAAACAAACACTAAAAACCAGTATTCTTGTGAACGTCTTTGGGAAACCCGAATACGAAGTCCATCGATACGGACTGCCAACACCCTGCCGGATTTGTTAGAGGCTGCAAGGGTGCACGGGATGAAGGAATAGGCTTCACCCGTTGACAAACTTCGCAAGCGCGAATGTATTTCCGCACAAAATCATACTGGCGGGACCAGTAGAAGCCACGACTCACCGTGAGGTAAGTCTTTTCTCTATCGCGATTTCCACTTGTCGGGGCATCGTGACACTCATACATGATGCCAAGTTGCAAATCATCATGAGCCGGAACGACGACACGAGGTGTGTCACCGTTGACTTTTGTAAAGTACAGCGGTCCACAACGAACCGAATACCGTTCGGTTGAAGAGCGATATTGAGACGTCAAGCGTTTCAAAGCTTGACTGCATGGATTCGATGCGTAATTCTTTAACAGCAGAAGAGATTAATCTTATGCTTTACGCACGTCGTCGAGTAGATTCGACGACGGAACACTCACTGATAGTGTCGCAACAGTGGGATCACCCCTACTGCTGGGTTGAGCAGTCGGCTCGAAATCGGGCCGACGCGAAAGAGGATCAGCGACGGCATTAAGTCGTCCTGGTTAACACTCGACGGAGAAGTTTTACTCCGCGAATAAAGATAGCCACCTCGTCATTTGTTGCAAGAGGTGTGGACTGTTTACGGCCGTGAGTAACGACGCATGGTCGGTATAAACGATGAAGGGCCTATCTCCTAAGAGATATACCTGAAACTTAGCCAGTGCACATTTCATGGCAAGGAGTTCCTTGTAATGAACCGGATAATTTTGCTCATCTGCTTGCAGCTGACGCAATTGACAACAGACGACGCGCTCAACGCCGTCTGAGTCGTACTGCGTCAACGCGCAGCCGATTGCAAAATCGCTGGCGTCACAGACCACATGAAATGGCCTATACTGATCTGCAATCGCCAACACAGGCGATTGCACCAAGCTTTTCTTGATGCTTTCGAAAGAGTGATTACACTCAGCGCTCCATGACCACCTCTCGTTTCTCTTTAGCAGACAAGAGAGATGTACGGTCATCTCGGCGTAGTTGCGCGAGTACTTGTGCAAGTACGCCGCCAAGCCAAGGAACTTTCGACGTCCCTCGACGTCGACTGGCACAGGTCAGTCGCTAATCGCCTTGATCTTTTCCGGATCAGGGCGTACACCGTTTCTACCTACGACGCATCCAAGAAGTGGTATTTCATTCGCTGCAAATATACACTCTTGAGGTTCGCGAACAACTTGTGCTCTCGCATTAGTGTGAATAATTTGACGATATCTTCATTCATAGTCGGGCTATGGATGAAGATATCGTCAAAGTAATTCGGTGCGAAGTCTCGCACCAATCGCAACACGTTCGTAACACATCTGCTAAACGTTGCGGGGGCGTTACTTATCCCCTGTGGCATCACTAGCCACTCCCAGAGCATACCAGTCGGTGTGCTCACTGCTTTGTAAGGGATATCCCGATCACGCATGATGATCTGATAGAATCTATCCATCAAATCCATGGACAAAAAGATGTTACTCTTTGCCATACCATCTATGATCACGTCTATCCTGGTATCGGCGTTTGAGCCGGTACCGTTGCAGCGTCGGCGTTTGAGCCGGTACCGTTGCAGCGTTTAGTTTGCTATCGGCGTTTGAGCCGGTAATGTTGCAGCGTTTAGTTTGCTGAACGCGTGCACTATCCGCCACCCTTCTGTGGCCTTTCGCACACAGAAGGTCGGAGAGCTGTGTGGGCATGTTGATTCCCTCACATGACCAGCCGCTAAACGATCGGTAAAATATTTGTCGATCGCAAGTACTTGTTTACGAGGCAGTGGACACTGCTTCATGACACATTATTTCGAACCGGGCTTCAGTTCGATCTCATGCCGAGTTCCTTTGTCCTTATGCAGCTCGCATGGCACGGATTCCGGGAAAACATCCCTGAATTCCACCAAATCCTTTAACAAAGGATTTGTCTTTAGAGACTCCCAAGATTGAGACGTGTATCGAACAATCCGGGTCTTCTCGTCGATGACACTCTTGTCCACCGATGAACTACTGAGAACCCGTTCGTTCTCAGCAAACATTTGTGCTGACCGATTATTGGTGACGTACTAGTCCTCTGTGACGAGTACGCAGATCTGCTTGATCTTGTCACTACGCAGATCTCGCAAGAATCTTTTAGATTCTAGCGTTGGCAACTTGACTACCTCCGAAGCTGAATTCGGGGTGTAACCAGATCAAGTGTATAAGCGCCTACACTTGATCCGTCATTCACCAAGACATTCACTGTCTCGGTGATTTTCCAGCAAAACACATCCGCAGGTGGTTGGATATCCACACTCTCAACATAACTCTCTCGGGATTTATCACTCTCAGGAACGCTGGAACTTTCTTCCATTACGTGTACTGACTATGGGTGTACTACCACGGTCACGTCCTCTTCGATCGACTCTCTTTCAGTCAATCGGGCTTACTCTACGACCGACTATCTGATAGTCGATCTCGCTTCAATGTTTTGTTCATCCTGAACAACTCTAATCTCTCTTCTCGGATGCACCCTTCTTGGTGTGCATCCGTGTTCCAGTCCACTCAATCTTTCCGAGTGGTGAACTTTGGCGCAGCCTGTGTCTGTACACAGGTGCCGGAAGCTGGTTCCACAGTTTAGTGGCCTTCTACACTGTGATCTTGTGCAATCGTACTAACGACCGTACCGCAAGTGAGGCCATCGCGCTCACTCGTAGTACATCCACACGCTTGTGGACGCTCCAAGACGTTCATCAGATGGCCATCCGATGAAAAAACGGCAGGCATATTCACGGATTGATGCTTCCAGCTAACCCATGGCTGGTACTTTCTCACCCATGGCAGACCAAGGATGACATCAAATTTGTCATCCAAATCTAATACGATAAATTCATCATCGTACTGCTTTCCTTCTAGCGTGTAGTGGATTCCCACTACACGTTTGTTCACTGTTACGAATGCGCCTGTATCAAGGCACACTGTCATCCTCGTTGGATGGAACATTCGCTCAACATAGTTGAGACTACTACCCCTTAGCGACTGGCGTCGAATAAAACTGTCGACACCCCACAGTCAACTAGGGCGCGAAGTGACATTCCAATTGTCACTCCGATCTTCAAAGTGATGAGGGACACCTCATCACAAGGGTTCCCAACACACAGCGACTGCGTGTTGGGAGAAATCTTCGTCAAGAGTCCTACAAATTTTCTTGACGTTGCTGGATCGGCAGAGTGCTCCACCCCTACTGACCCTGACCGTTTTTTACGGTCCTTCCTTTTGGCGCGGCTAACGACATGGTCGGACACACGCCTTGGACATTTCCTTGGCGGACGGCGGTCATCACGTCCTGTCTTTGGACGTGTCGCAGTGCTCGGGACACTACACTCATGAGCGTAGTGTCCAATCTTCTGATAGCGATGGCATCTTGCCGTTCGCTTGTGGCTCAGTGAGCGATTGTTCTTGCTCTCGATGTTACAAAGGTCCATTGAATAGGGACCTCCTGTTTCCTGTCGTCTCGTCGGACGATAGTTTGACGAGTTAGCCTGATACTGTCTCAGGCTAAAGTTTTCTTGTTCCGCATACGCAATCGCCTTTTCCAGCGTACGGAAGGCCTCTAGGAGCATGTCGGTCTTCACTGGCCCATCCACAAGGCCATAGATGAACACATTGATGAGCTTGTGCTCATCAAAAGGGTTTTTTGTGACACTACCAGCAAGGTAGCGTATGTGTTGTGCGTAAGCGTGCAAGTCACGCTTACCTTGCTGTAGCCTCAGGAGTGCAGAGCGTGCTCTGAACTCGGATCTCGGCGGCTCAAACGTCTCTTTAAGTAGAGAATTCAAGATCTCGAACGACTCAAACACGTTTGGGTCGTGAAGCTTGAGCCCTAAGGCCCAAGTCTTTGCTCGTCCTGTCAAATTGGACAGGGCGAAGGTAACTTGCACCTCGTCACCCTCGATGTGACGGGCCCTGATGGCATCGTCTTACTCGACGAACCATCTCAAAAGGGAATATTCGTCGGTTCCCTCGTACCTTGAGATATCAATCTTCAAGGTTTCAGGTCGACGCATGTGCGTCGGCCCGCCCATCGACTGATGAGAGCCTTGCTGCTGTAGCAAAGCTATCTTCTGTCTTTCGACGGCAAGTTCCCCTTGTAGGAACTTGTTGATAGCAGCATGTTGCTGGTCTCTGCTTAGGACCACAACATGCCAGTGAAGGCGAGTTCGCACATGAGCACACTCATGCGACCGACTATCTCCCATTCTGATTTACTCAGATAGGAGTAACCTTCGCGTGTGACGTGAACGATGTCGTCTTCTACGTCCAACATGTTCTTGTTGGAAGGACACTAAGTAGTCGTTGGACGGACTACGAAGTGCTACCAGGTGTAACGGGGCACCTTTCGTCTAGTCGCCACGAAACTTCACGTACACTAGTACGTGCAGAGGAAGCTTATCTACTTGAACGACTCGATCAAGTAAAGGTAAAAAGAGAACTTTTTTTAGTATCGTTAAGCTGTCAATATTACTTTAATCTTTATGTAAAGATATTAAACTACGTCGTCGTGTGACCCCCACTCATCGCGCGCGTCTAGCAGCGGTTGACGGCAATCCATGGTTGATATGTCTTTTATCAACCAATCCTTGAGCAGCGCATGAGTATTATCAAAAAGGGGATACTATTCCTTCAATATTATCCATCTTAAATAATATTGGTAGGATATTGTCATGCTAGACAAAATCTCTATTGACACCGTTTGATGTCAATTTCATGTAACGGGCTACCCCGTTACAGTAACGTTAAATATGTGGATGTGCTTACACGAACGATTTTTGTGTGATTAAAAGGGTTTTTGCGATGACAAAATGGAGACAAGATGGTGCCGCGGGTGGTAATAGGACGTCAACGACTACTAAAAAGATACCGAAAATGAATACACTGAGCGCGACGACAAAGGTAGCAACAAACAGCGGCAATGATGAGGACATTCGACGATGAAGATCAAAATACCGAGAGCGATAATAGGATGGGAGAGGGTATTGACCGGCAATCACTGATTGCACCCACCAAATTTTGCGCTGCACCAAGCTCACCAAACCCATTCATCTTTGTGTGATGGGTATCGTTCTAATTACATAATCCATGCGATAACGATGCGGCTCACCTTCACACCTCTTTGCAAATTAATTGGTAATCTAAAGTTACAGTGGTCAAATCTTACTCATCAATTCGAACAAATGAGTAGACATACATTTATTTTATAACATTCCATATTAACTTGTGTTAGCCGGATTCGTTATTGTCCTTTTCCGATGCAGCTTGACTTCTACTGGCCTCTTACGAAGACATTATCGTCAGGCATTTACAAGTTTCGTGTATCTGGTGTCAAGGTACTGCCAAATTAGTGGCCATCTGAGTCCAGCAGTCGCGTGCAAATTACTTAATTGGACAGAATCATGCGATTTCTGGGGATGCTGCATCGCCCGCTGATTATTACTTTTTCATTGGCTGCAATCTAGCCCCTCCCTATCCCGATCGGGAGACTCGTCGACATCCGTTTCACGGTTGAACCTTTCACGACGAGAAGACTTCAAGTGATCTTGAAGTCTGTTGATGTGCTTCGGCTGCTCTTCACCTCACCGTATGTCACATTTGAATGTGCACAAACGGTCCATTGGAGTGTAGGTGCCGGAGGACTTTACAATGATCGCGTCTCTCGAGATCTTAAGCACATGTGATTATGTAATATATATCCGTTTCCACCAAGACGGGAGTACGGAATTGCAGACGGTGGTTCCTATGTAAAAACAAACACTTCCCTGCCCGGGTTTCATGGAGCTGATCTTTCTACAGCACGGGTAGATGTGAATAATCATGGACCTCTGTGTGCCACCTCTCAAAAGTGGACCCTAAGCAGTTCAGACTCCCCCAAATATAGGATACGTGCTAAGATGCATTGCTCGCTATGAACAACGTTAAACAAACAAATGTTCATTGAGCCTACTTCTGAAGAAACAACACCTAGATAAAGCCAATTTGTTGTTTTTGCAGAAGGTACGTCATGTAAAAACATTTTTGTAACGTGTATTTCGAGGGCATTCATGGAAGCAAGTAGACGAACAATATGGGTTCGATGCACAAGTAAATGCAAAGCAAACTATATGCAATTTTTGATGCACGAGTGTCGATTTCAAGCAGCAAGTATTGTAGATGATAGACGCCACCAGAACCACTTGCCTCTGTCTCACAATTCGTAAGTTAGGCATAAACCAGTCGCTAGGACTTCATATATGAATGCAGGCTGACTAGCCGAACGAGCGCATGACCCAAACTCGATCCCGCGCAACCAAAACCTTCTATGCTACCGTGACATGAGAAAGTCTGTGACGCAAACACAAGCGTCTTATGCAATGGTCCTTTTTTACTACTGTCCGCTGATAGAAATCGACGTCGAGCGTGACTATGTGAACTCTAAGATACCAGCTGTACTGTATTTGGTCGTATCTAACATTTCAGTCGTCAGTACGGTGGTCAAAATCGCATTGAAAGATAATAGCAGACGTTTATAGGTCATGATCGGGGCGGACATGAGAGCCATGCAATACAGAGAAAGGTGTGCGTTTACTGCCTGACGATAAGATCGCCAGCTATGCTTCAATATCGGGCGATAACAGCAAGCTTTTAAAGATGACGTGACGGCGGGTATCATCCGATAAGGAATCGAGAACATAAAGGTGTCTCAGTCAAGGTGTCGACACGATGGGTGCAGAGAAATCGAGTCGTTCATGAGCGGAGGACAGAGTTGTCGGAGGAAGTGCGTGAAAGTTCAAACTTTGTGGACTAATGTAATGACGTGAGTCATCCACCGGAAGCGCAAAAGGGTACATACGACGGTGAAAGGAAGTCGCATCAGACAATCCAATGAGTGACTAAATACTCAGCGTCAATAGCATCACGACAACTGGTGAGTTTCGCAGATCCACCGTATCGTTCGGCACCCGCCTTGTTTACGCGCGTTAACTCAGAAAAGACTTGTGCACTTTGATCACGTGCAGTAGACTGTCCGCCTCTCTCTCTAGTGCACAACTATGTGAGGACCATCTCGATCGAATATAAAAGACTTCGAGCGCTCTCTTTCCTTTTTAAGATAATAGTGAAATTGTTAGGCTCCCATATAATGGACGCACTCCATCATGCCGGCGATGATACTCTACGAAAGGTGGACCCACAGTTCCAGACCAGCATCAAGAGCTAGAGATCCATGACAAAAGTCCATCAACAAGCGACTTTTACAGCCCATCGACGTGATTCTTTAGTTGACTGCGTCAGTTGCGCTGCCTATTCGTTGATAAGAAGCAGTCTAAGTCCGTTTATTACTTCATCTTGTTGTGCTGTAAACACACCCATTTTTTACGGCCCTGTCAGACGGCAGCAACTTACAGCACAATGTCGACCTTCAGTGCCGAGCAAGCAATGCCACCATTAAGTTCGAACATTCTGCACGCGACCAAGATGGACACGCGGTCGCCGTGAGCGAGCATGACTCGACCTTGGGCCTCCGAATATAGCAATTGTGGGCGACAGTATGATGCGACCAAACAAAACCGCTGTTCAGTCTATGAAGGTATGGCGGCAAGGCAACTTGCAGCAGTAAGTAGTTTACGATCGCTGCCAAGAAATGAACTTCGCCAAATGTAGGCTCCCGTTTGAGATGCAGCGTTGCTTGTTTTTCTGTGTGAGAACTACGGAAGAGCCAGCAGTAAATCACAGAATCGGCAGGTTGCAACATCTTCTTATTGATTAAGACCGATACTGCCAACAAACTAATCAGCATCTTGAATTCATGACAACGCGTCTTGAGAAGCAACTTGAACAGAAGAGAACAACGAATCCTGTTGTCCGACGACAGCTGCTTATCACCTTCGCAAGTGTTCAGTACAGGAGAAGAGCCACGGTATCACCCAGCAGCTAGCCTTCCGGCTATTGTCACCATCATCCCTGGCGCCCGTTCATTGACTTCAGTCTGGCTGCTGAACAGAGACACTTAGGGAGCAGAGGGAGGGGTAAGCGTTGGTTTGGGAGCGGGAGGTTCAGTAGGAGTTTGAGTTGACTGCACGCAGAGAATGCCAACAGCGAGAAGAACAATGCTGAAGAAGCGCATGGTGCGATCGGTGTGTTGTAGGCTGGTCGCAAGAACGATAATGACCGTTCATCTAGCCTTTGCCAGCTCACACCTCCAGCCTAAGGTCAATTCCACTAAAATCCGCACAAACGCCCTCGCTCCAATCTCAAGATTGAATGTTGTACTCTCGAAGGATCGACGACCGGGAAAGTTCGATGTGGAGAATTTCAAATTTTCATTTTCCGGCGTCAAGCCAATCATCGCCGCCGCCCCTCCTTCGACCAGCAGTCTTAGGTGGGATGCTTGCTCGCGGGAATCATCGTGGATGAGCTTTCTTCTCTGGTCCCAAATCTCTAGATTGAATGCTGTACTCTCGAAGGATCGACGACCGGAAAAGTTCAATGTGGCGAATTTCCAAATTTTCATTTTCCGGCGTCAAGCCAATCATCGCCGCCGCCCCTCCTTCGACCAGCAGCCTTAGGTGGGATGCTTGCTCGCGGGGATCATCGTGGATGAGGCCTTCTTCTCGGGTCCCAAATCTCTGGATTGAAGATTGTGCTTTCGAAGGATCGACGACCGGGAAAGTTCAATGTGGAGAATTTCCAATTTTTCATTTTCCGGCGTCAAGCCAATCATCGCCGCCGCCATCCCTTCGACTAGCAACGTGTAAGCTCCAAAGAGCCGGGGGCGAGTGTAGCAGACGTTAGAGACACCCAACCCAAGTCAGATTCAAGCCCATCTTTCAAGCGCTCTCCAGTGCAACGCTGCCCTATGCAGCGGAAGATGTCAAGACGTCCAAAAGGGCGCCTACCTGAATTGGTGACCGCTTAGCGCGGCCAACCGACCTATAGCGTGAGTACCCAACTAACGTTACACGCCGGGAGAATGCCACTAAAATCGGCGACAGACTCCATTGTGGCTGCTAAAGCGACCGTCCGTGCTAGATGTCGCTATCGCCGAGGCGATGACGATGGCAGGGGGAGTGCCCACCCGCCGTAATTTATCCCTTAGAAGCCGATCATTTCGCGACAATGGGCCTCCGTCTGCGGCTTGCGCGGCCCATCGACGTAGAGTGTAGCCACCGAAGTGACCACGAGGCGTGAGGAACGCCTACTCATTGTAACTTATTCCCTAGAGACTCTCCATCTGCGATGGCGGGTCCCTTCTTGGCCGCTGGCGTGACCCCCAGGACTTGGACTGTGTGACCGCCGCAGCGGTACCACGTGTAACGGGGTGAATCGTTACATAACAATTTATAAGAAATTGTTAATAGAATATAACTATAAGAGTTATATTCTCAGAATATTGTCATAAGGACAATATTCTGTAGCACTTCCAAGTAGTTCCTAATTGGTTGATATAGGCCATTATATCAACCAACGAAGACGCGCCACGACAGACGCACGCAATGAGTGGTGAGCAGATAACTGATTTACACATTTGTATTTAGACATAGTTAGATGAAGATAAATAGTGATTTATTGCAGACATTAACTATTATAAATACAGTTCTACTTTTTACTCTAACCGAGTACTCGCTTCTTCTTACCGTCTTCCTCTGCACGTACGAGTGTACGTGAAGTTACGAGGCACCGCCTTATTCTGTCATCAGAATAAGTAGCTTGTACTGTCACCAGTACAAGCTTCAGGGTGCCCCGTTACACCTGGCAGCACTTTGTAGTCCGTCCAAGGACCGCGTTCACATCCAACATGAATATGTTGGATGATGAAGATGACCAAAGCTTTCACGCTACGCGTGACGGCTACTCCCATTAGAGCGATGTCGAATGGGATGCGGTTGAACGGATGGGTTCAACCAGGGGCATCCATGCTGTTAGCGTCATGCTAGAGGCTCTCAATAGAGATGCCCAACATGCTACTATCGCCAAGTTCATTCAAAATGAACTTGACGCAGAACGCGAGAAAGTAGCCTTGCTTCACCAACAAGGTTCTCAACAAGCAGAGTTGTTGAGAGAACAAGGTGCTCAACAGTTTGAACTGTTGAGACAGCAGCAAGCTGCTGCTGGCGGGTCGATGCACTCGCGTCGACCCGAGACTTTGAAGATTGACATCTCAAAGTATAGGGGGTCGAAGAAGACTCCCTCTTGAGATGGTTCGTCGAATTGATGACGCCATAAGGGCGCGTCGCATCGACGACGGGGATATGCAAGTTGCATTTGCCCAGTCAAATCTGGCAGGACGTGCCAAGACTTGGGCACTGGGGCTCAAGCTGCACGACCCATATGCGTTTGGGTCGTTGGAAGTCTTCAAGTCGCGGCTCAGACAAACGTTTGAACCGCCTAGAGCTGAGTTCAGAGCTCGAACCGAACTCTTGAAGCTCAAGCAGGGTAAGCGTGATGTGCACGCTTACGCTCAACATATACGACATCTCACGAGTTGTATAAGTTCCAATCCGGTGGATGAACACACGTTGGTTTCGGTGTTCATGCAGGGTCTTGCGGATGGTCCCGTCAAGACTCACCTGTTCCGGCTTGAACTAGATTCACTAGAACAAGCCATTTCAATTGCGGAGCAGGAAGACTTCAGTCTGAGACAGGCTCGCGCCAGCTCGACATCATATCGTCAACCGAGACGATATGACAACGGAGGTCCAGAGCCGATGGAACTCTGTTATGTAGAGAGCGAGAAGGCTCGCTCTACAGGCTACAAGAAGTTGCAGAGATGCAACAGATGTCAAAAGACAGGACACTACGCTTACGAGTGTAGTGCCCCTCGTCCAGTGTCTCGCGACACTGGGCGTAGTGACCGTCCACCCATGAGAAAGGGGCAGGGACGAGGGTCCGCTGTTGGTGCAAAGACGCAACAACGGGATGGACCGTCAAAAAACGGACAGGATCAGTAGGTGCGGAGCACCCTACTGATCCAGCAACGTCAAGAGAATTTGTAGGCCTCTTGATGAAGGTTGCTCCCAACACACAGACGTTGTGCGTTGCTGCTCTAGGTAATGAGATCTCACTCATTACCTTGAAACTCGAAGTGACGAATAAGTTGTCCCTTCGAGCTCTAGTCGATTGTGGGGCGTCCAACAATTTTGTGCGACGCCAATCGCTAGAAGATGGTCACTTTAAATTCAGTGAATGTGACACACCTCCTACGAGGATGACGGTACGTCTTGCGACAGGCGCATCCGTAACCGTCATGAAGCGTATAGTGAAGATTCACTATACGCTAGAAGATACCCAATACGACGATGACTTTATCGTATTGGATTTGGATGACAAATTTGATGTCATCCTTGGAATACCGTGGCTCAGAAGGTACGAACCACGGGTAAACTGGCAACATCGGACAGTAACGATGCCTGCCGCTTGTTCATCAGATGGCCATCTGATGAACGTTTTGGAGCGTCCACAAGCGTGTGGATGTACTACGAGTGAGTGCGATGGCCTCACTTGTGGTACGGTCGTTAGTACGACTGCACAAAACCTTAGTGTACCAAACGGTTACACTTCGGAGCAAAGTTCCGGCGGCTGTGAGGAAACACAGGCTGCGCCGAAGGTCCACCACTCGAATAAGTCGGGTGGACTGGGACAAAGATGTATCCCTAGCAGGGAACATCTAGAAGAGAAACAATCGATCGCTCAGGTTAAGCGAAACGATAATCCTAGATCGACTGGAGAGTCTTTCGTAGAGGATCTCGCTGTGGTTGCGCAACCCCAGCTAGAGGAAGTAAAGGGAATAAGTCCCAAGATTACAAATACGGCGGAAATAAGTTCCCCGAAACCCGCGGGAATAAGTCCCCGGGAAGACGAAGGAATAAGTCCTTCGAAGCCTGAGGGAATAAGTCCCCAGGAAATGACAGAGACATTGAATGTCATAGTCAATAACGGATCAAGTGTAGGCGCTTAAACACTTGATCTGATTGCGCCTCCGAAGTTAACTTCGGAGATCACTCAGTTGCCAACGCTCGAACATAAAAGGTTCTTGCGTGATCTGCGTAGTGGCAAAGTCAAGCAGATCTGCATACTCGTCGCTGACGACGAGTATGTAACCGACATAAGGTCAGCAACAGTGTTTACTGAGAACGAGAGAGTTCTCAGTAGTTCATCTATGGACGAGAGTGTCCTAGATGAAAAGACACGAATTGAGCGATATGAGTCCCAATCATGGGAATCGCTCAAGGAAAATCCTCTCTATGAAGATTTGGTTGAATTCAAGGATGTATTCCCTGAAACTGTTCCGTGCGAATTACCGAAGGATAAAGGTATTCGACACGAAGTCGAGCTTAAACCAGGCTCGAAGTACTGTGTCATGAAGCAGTGGCCACTGCCTCGTGAACAAGTACTTGCGATCGACAAGTTCTTTGCCGATCGTTTAGCAGCGGGCCATGTGAGGGAATCAACTTCCCCACATAGCTCTCCGACCTTCTGTGTGCGAAAAGCAACAGGAGGGTGGCGGATAGTGCACGCGTTCAACAAATTGAACGCTGCAACGGTACCGGCTCAGACGCCGATACCGAGGAAGGACGTAATCATTGATGGTATGTCAAAGAGTACCATCTTTTCGTCCATGGATTTGATGGATGGCTTCTATCAAATCCTAATGCGCGAACGGGATATACCCTATACCGCAGTTAGCACGCCTAGTGGCATGCTCTGGGAATGGCTAGTAATGCCACAAGGGCTCAGTAATGCCCCTGCCACGTTCAACAGGTGTGTATCACATCTGTTGAGGCCAGTACGAGAATTCGCGCCGAGTTATTTCGATGACGTATTCATCCATAGTCGAGCTATGGATGGAAAGTCGGACGTTGAGGTTCACAAGTACCACGTCCGACAAGTTCTTACAATCATGCGAAAGCATCAATTGTATGCAAACCTCAAGAAGTGTATATTTGCAGCAAGCGAAATACCACTTCTTGGGTGCATCGTTGGTAAGAACGGTGTACGTCCTGATCCCGAAAAGATCAAGGCGATCACCGACTGGCCTGTGCCGGTCGATGTCAAAGGTCTTCGAAAATTCCTTAGCTAGCGGCGTATTTGCATAAGTATTCACGCAATTACGCCGAGATGACTGTACACCTCTCTCGTTTGTTGAAAAAGAACGAGAGGTGGTTATGGAACGCTGAATGTCAACGCTCCTTTGAGGGTATCAAGCAGAGCTTGATACAATCCCCAGTCCTAGCAATAGCCGATCAGGACAGGCCATTTCATGTGGTCTGTGATGCCAGCGATTTCGCAATCGGCTGTGCATTAATGCAGTACGACCTTGAAGGCGTTGAACGCGTCGTCTGCTATCAGTCGCGTCAGCTGCAACCAGCTGAGCGGAACTATCCAGTGCATGACAAGGAACTCCTTGCCATGAAGTATGCACTAGCGAAGTTCAGAGTCTATCTATTAGGAGATAGACCCTTCGTTGTTTACACTGACCATGCGTCCTTACGCACGGCAGTGAACAGCCCGCACCTTTCACAACGAATGGCGCGGTGGTTGTCATTCTTTGCAGAATACAACTTTACGGTCGAGTACAAACCAGGACGACTTAATGTCGTCGCTGATGCACTCTCACGTCGTCCCGACTTTGAAACAGTCGCGAAACCCAACAGTGAGACAGTCACTGTTGCGGTTATGACGTCCTCAGTTCCATCTACAACGTTGTATGATGATGTGAGGCGGGCATACGCCCAAGATGGTGAGATAGTGAAGTTGTTGTCACATCTCTCCCAACCATCTCGAGAATCGTTGAAACGATTGTCGTCTGCGTATCGATCTGCATCAGATCGATACACTACTCGTAACGGTTTACTGTACTATACAGCCGTTTCTGGTGACACACCACGTGTTGTCATTCCAGATGATACTGATCTGCGTTTGCGGATCATGTTCGAGTATCACGATGCTCCTATAGGAGGACATCGTGGCCGAGAGAAAACATATCTCACGGTAAGTCGAGACTTTTACTGGCCCCGCCAGTATCAGTTTGTGCGAAAGTATGTTCGCGCATGCGAAGTCTGCCAACGAGTGAAGTCAAGTCCTTCACTGCGTGCACCTTTACAGCCTCTACCGGTTCCGGCTGAGTGCTGGGAATCCATCTCAATGGATTTCGTCTTCGGGTTACCCAAAGACGCACGCGGGAATACGGGTATTCTCGTATTTGTTGACAGATTCAGCAAAATGGTACACCTTGTGGCTGTACCAGAGACAATCACGGCAAGTGGCTGTGCTTGTGTCTTTATTGACACCATCTTCCGACTTCATGGGTTGCCCCGTGAACTCGTATCAGACAGAGATCCACGATTCACTGCTGATTTCTGGCGTTCCGTGTTCAAATCACTCGGAACGCGCTTGAAGATGTCAACATCTGATCATCCAGAGTCAGATGGTCAGACGGAACGTGCCAATCGTGTCCTTGAAGAGATACTTCGAGGATACGTACACTCCTTTAAGAGTTGGAGTGAGTTTTTGCCGATGGTAGAGTTTGCCATCAACAAATCGGTGCATGCGTCCACGAGACATACACCGTTTTACGTGAATGGCTTGCGCCATCCGCGTGTACCCACCTTACTAGAGTGTAACTCTGGTTTAAGGGGGGGAGGGACTCGCGCGAGCAAAAACCGAATTGGTTCACGCTCATCACGCTCTGACGAAGAAGTCATTGCGTTTGATGCCGATATCGATAACATCGATATCGAAGAAGATGATGCCAGTGAGAGTGCGGAAGCCCTCACTGAAGACAATGATGCCAGTGAGAGTGCGGAAGCCCTCACTGAAGAAAAGGTTGTTGTTGCTGCAGTGCGCTCACAGCACACTGAAGCTAACGAGTCATCAGATGAGTTCATACTGGCTCGTGAAACGGTAGTCCGTTTTGTGCAAGACTCAATCGCCGAAGCGGTGGATAAGCAAAAGCAAAACGCTGACAAGAATGGAAGGGCAAACACTCTTTTATTTAATAAAGGTGACTTAGTCCTACTGTCTACGGTTAATCTACCAAAACATGTAGTGACTAACTTGGGTAGCAGTAAACTACTACCCAAGTACATTGGCCCATTTCGTGTATTGCACCGCCTAGGCAATGCATACACGATTGAGTTACCACGTAAGATGCGAACGCATCCCACGTTTTACGTTGGTCGGCTTAAGCCGTACCATCAGTACGCTGCTTCTTCCGATGAAGAACGCCCTTGCGCTCAAGCATCTCGCAGAGAGCCTTGTGCTCCCGATGGTGGGCATCAACAAGGGTCTGAAGAGCAGTTATCTCAGCCCGAGACCGATCAACAATCCCACGAGCTACCCTTAGCTCGTCACGAAGAGATGTCAGAGATCTCTCGTTCTCAAGCTGAGCAAAGGCAAACTCAGCTCGATGCTTCGAGGCAGTGTCCAACATCTGGAGACGCCTATTCCGCTCATGCTCGAGATCGTCGCGTAACCCTTGCGTTACGCGATCAAAGATGCTCTCGGGAACACACCGATCCACATGATCGTGTGGAGAGCGTCTTTCCTCCTCCTCCACCTCCATTAGAGGACTCTCGCGGTGGCCAGCGCTATCTAGTAGAGCAGCTGTTGAACCACCGCGACGTGAACGGACGTCGGACGAGTTACCTCGTCCGGTGGCGCGGCTATCCCCCGTCCTGGGATTCTTGGGAGCCCCGCTCCCAATTGATGGTTGACGTACTGGGTCTGGTCGAGCAGTACGACGCGACACATCCTGTGCCGCAGAAGGACCGCCGAAGAAAGTCTTCTTGGAACGGTCGTAAAGGGATTTCAGGTTGTCAATCCCTTCGTACATCTCAGTAGAGACACGTACGCGCCACCACGGGCTGGTAAGGAGGTAAGCCTCCTTAGGTGCTCGTGCAGAGTTGTTCACACAACATGGGCACGAGTCTCCCCAAGAGAGGACAGGGTAATCCTTTCTCCCTTGACAGACGATGCAGCTTATAGCGTGCACCTGTCGGGGTTCGCTTTTCAAACTTATCACGAGCTTTGATAAGTTTGTCGTTCCAAGCGTCACGACCTACATCCTCGAGATTATGGATGTAGGCGTTCCACGCCTGAAGTAGTGAGGGACCATCACGTTTGTGATTCCCACTGTACCATCGATGTCTGAAGAAAGCATCGATGAAGAACTCATGTTCAGCGCGATAGTCTTTCGCGCTGGGGTCAAGGTGATGAATCCCTGACGAATCGAACAATCGTGTTCGATAACGATCACTCGTCGTCGCCGACAAGTGATCCATGACAGATTTAGGAGGCATCCATGCCTTCTTTTCTGGAGCGAGACGCAACACATTGCGGTCCCGCTCTTCCTGCGACGTGCCGACAGAAGTACTGGCACCTCGCTGTGAAGTGGTGTCCATTGGAGAAACGACACCACTATTAGCGCCCGAGTCTCGCGACCTCGAGCGCCTTCGCTTCGGCGATGGTTCATCTGACTCATCAGATGAACCAAAGATGCTGCGACGCAAAGCATCGTCCATGCCACGCTTGGCAGGCGGCTTGGATTCAATTGCCGTCGATACGGATCCGTCATCCGTATCAGGAGAGTACGAGACACCGAGCTCGTACTCTGTGAAGACACGAGTGTCTTCATGACCAGCGCCTGCATCACCAGGTGATACAGGCTGAGTCGATTCAGCAACCGATGGGACATCAGTTGCTGTAGTTTCTGCTTCGGCGTCCGCACAGAGACGTGCAGACGCGCTCTCGGCGGCCTTGCTCGCGCATCGCATGGGCTTGTTTACCATGCGATGAGATGTTGGAAAGTGGACGCGGACCAACAAGTGCAAACCCCGTCCCAAATGATTTGGGACGAGTATCCATTTAGTCAATCAGTCACTAAAGTGACTGATGGTTAAGGGGGGTGATGTAACGGGGTGAATCGTTACATAACAATTTATAAGAAATTGTTAATAGAATATAACTATAAGAGTTATATTCTCAGAATATTGTCATAAGGACAATATTCTGTAGCACTTCCAAGTAGTTCCTAATTGGTTGATATAGGCCATTATATCAACCAACGAAGACGCGCCACGACAGACGCACGCAATGAGTGGTGAGCAGATAACTGATTTACACATTTGTATTTAGACATAGTTAGATGAAGATAAATAGTGATTTATTGCAGACATTAACTATTATAAATACAGTTCTACTTTTTACTCTAACCGAGTACTCGCTTCTTCTTACCGTCTTCCTCTGCACGTACGAGTGTACGTGAAGTTACGAGGCACCGCCTTATTCTGTTATCAGAATAAGTAGCTTGTACTGTCACCAGTACAAGCTTCAGGGTGCCCCGTTACACCACGTGGCGCTGGGTAAGCCTCTGTTCCGCAACCTTCCCCTTCCTGGCCGCTTGCGCGACCCGTCGGTCCACTGCCCCCACAAACGATACTGCGAGTGCAGCTTGCTCAAGACATGTCCTAGATTGCTTCGGCTCCCCAAAGGTGCGGATTCCTTCGACGTGTCCGCCCCTGAACGGGAAGGAAGACTGGCTTGACTGAACCGTGAAATTTTGGAAAGCCCTTGCTTGATGGGTTAGTACGAACCGTACTTAAGGAAAATCTGAACCGAGCCTAAATTCCATATTCTATAATATTAAAGTGATTATGGGTGAAATCAGCGCGTTTTACGTTTCTTTTCTGAAATTCCGACCTTGTACACGACACAACTTCAGATAGTTTGCACTTCGATTTTCTTGATTGACTTTCGGCATAATAGCGTTAGATATCGTGTAATACGTTCTTTCACTCAATTGTCGACATTTCATCACACAATCCAAAACAAAAACGATGGTCGATTAGCAAGTGCCCAATCTTGCGCCGTGCTACAGCATCGTCGTTGTGGTTCTCTTTTGCTACATCTTACTCTAAACCACGATCCATCCAAAGTGGTTAAACGTACGTAAACCATGACACAAAGCAATCAACGTGCAAGTACCCTTCACATAAATGAGCGCTTATTTAAACGGCTAATGTAACGGGGTAGCCCGTTACATGATATTGACACCAAACGGTGTCAATGGAGATATTATCTAGCATGACAATATCGTACCAATATCATCCCAGTGGAGAAAATTGAAGGTTAATTATCCCCTTTAGAAAATGTTCATGCGCTGCTCAAGGATTGGTTGATAAAAGACATATCAACCATAGATTGCCACCAATCGCTGCTAGACGCGCGCAATGAGTGGTGAGCAGGTTGTCGTCATACGACGACGTAGTTTAATATCGTTAGATAAAGATCAGAGTTATATTGATAGCTTAACGATATTAAATACAGTTCTCTTTTTACCTTTACTTGACCGAGTCGTTCAAGTAGATACGCTTCCTCTACACGTACTAGTGTACGTGAAGTTTCGCGGCACCCCGACAAAGGGTGCCCCGTTACACCTGGTAGCACTTCGTAGTCCGTCCAACGACTACTTAGTGTCCGTCCGACAAGAACATGTTGAACGTAGAAGACGACATCGTTCACGTCACACGTGAAGGTTACTCCCACCTGAGTGACTCAGAATGGGAGATAGTCGGCCGCATAAGTGTGCTCATGGGCGAACCCGCCATTAATGGTATGTTGGAGTCTCTAAGAAGATGCCAGCAACAGGCTGCTATCAACAAGTTCCTACAAGGGGAACTTGCCGTCGAACGACAGAAGATAGACTTGCTACAACAGCAAGGCTTTCATCAGTCGATGGGCTGGCTGATGCACATGCGTCGACCCGAAACCTTGAAGATTGATACCTCAAGGTACAAGCTAATTGATGAAGATTCCCTTTTGAGATGATTCGTCGAGTTAGACGATGCCATCAGGGTCTGTCACATCGAGGTTGACGAGATGCAAGTCACCTTCATCCTGTATATTTTGACGAAACGAGCAAAGCCTTGGGCCTCAGGGCTCAACCTTCACGACCAAAACGTGTTTGAGTCGTTAGAGATCTTGAAGTCTCTACTTAAAGAGACGGTTGAGCCGCCGAGATCCGAGTTCAGAGCACGCTCTGCACTCTTGAGGCTCAAGCAAGGTAAGCGTGACTTGCACGCTTACGCACAACACCTACGCTACCTTGCGAGTAGCGTCACGAAAAATCCTGTTGATGAGCACACGCTCATCAACGTGTTCATCTACGGCCTTGTGGATGGGCCGGTGAAGACCTACATGTTGCAAGAGGACTTCCATACGCTGGAACGGCGATAGCGTATGCGGAACAAGAAGACTTCAGCCTGAGACGGTCTCAGGCTAACTCGTCAAACTATTGTCCGACGCGACGACAGAAAACAGGAGGTCCCTATCCAATGGACCTCTGTTGTATCGAGAGCGAGAACACTCGCCCTCTGAGTCACAAGCGAACGGCAAGATGCCTGTTGTTTGTTCAATAGATGGCCATCTGATGAACGTCTTGGAGCGTCCACAAGCGTTTGGGTGTACTACGAGTGAGTGCGATAACCTCACTTGTGGTAAGGTCGTGAGTACGATTGCACAAGATCACAGTGTAGAAGACCACTACACTGTGGAACCAGCTCCCGGCAACTGTGTACATACACAGGCTGCGCCGAAGGTTCACCACTCGAAGAGATCGAGTGGGCTGGAACACGGATGCACACCAAGAAGGGTGCATCCGAGAAGAGAGATCAGAGTTGTTCAGGATGAACAACACGTTGAATCGAGATCGACTATCAGAAAGTCGATCGTAGAGCAAGCCCGATTGACCGAAAGAGAGTCGATCGAAGAGGACGTGACCGTGGTAGTACACCCATAGTCAGTACACGTAATGGAAGAAAGTTCCAGCGTTCCTGAGAGTGATAACTCCCGAGAGAGTTATGTTGAGAGTGTGGATCTCCAACCACCTGCGGATGTGTTTTCCCAGGAAATCACCGAGACAGTGAATGTCTTGGTGAATGACGGATCAAGTGTAGGCGCTTATACACTTGATTTCGTGATGCCCCCGAAGTCAGCTTCGGAGGTAGTCAAGTTGCCAACGCTAGAATCTAAAAGATTCTTGCGAGATCTGCGTAGTGACAAGATCAAGCAGATCTGCGTACTCGTCACAGAGGACGAGTACGTCGCCGATATTCGGTCGGCACAAGTGTTTGCTGAGAACGAACGGGTTTTCAGTAGCTCATCGATGGACAAGAGTGTCCTCGATGAGAAGACCCGGATTGAGCGATACACGTCTCAATCTTGGGAGTCTCTAAAGACAAATCCTTTGTATAAGGATTTGGTGGAATTCAGGGATGTTTTCCCGGAATCCGTGCCATGCGAGCTGTCCAAAGACAAAGGCACCCGGCATGAGATCAAGCTGAAACCTGGTTCAAAATACTGTGCCATGAAGCAATGGCCACTGCCTCACGAACAGGTAACAGCGATCGACAATTTCTTTGCCGATCGATTAGCGGCTGGTCATGTGAGGGAATCAACATCCCCACACAGCTCTCCGACCTTCTGTGTGCGAAATTCCACAGGAAGGTGGCGGATAGTGCACGCCTTTTGAGCAAACTGAACGCTGCAACGGTACCGGCTCAATAACGCCGATACCAAGGAAGGACGTACTCATAGATGGTATGGCAAAGAGTACCATCTTTTCGTCCATGTATCTGACGGATGGATTCTATCAGATCCTCATGTGTGAACGGGATATCCCTTACACGGCAGTAAGCACCCCCAGTGGTATGCTCTGGGAGTAGCTATTGATTCCACAGGGGCTAAGTAACGCCCCCGCAACGTTTAACATAAGTGTAATGTATCTGTTGCGATTGGTTCGAGACTTCGCACCGAATTACTCTGACGATATCTTCATCCATAGCCGGGCAATGGATTAAAAGAAGGACGTGGAGGTTCATAGAATCCGTGTCCGGAATGTTCTTACGCTAATGCGAGAGCATAAGTTGTTCGCGAACCTCTAGAAGTGCATATTCGCAGCGAACGAAACACCACTTCTTGGCTGCATCGTGGGTAAAAACGGTGTACGCCCTGATCCGGAAACGATCGAGGCGATTAGCGACTGGCCTGTGCCAGTTGACGTCAAGGGAATTCGAATGTTCCTTGTCTTGGCGGCGTACTTGCACAATTACTCGCGCAACTACGCCGAGATGACCGTACATCTCTCTCGTCTACTAAAGTAAAACGAGAGGTGGTCATGGAGCGCTGAGCGTCAGCACTCTTTTGAAGGTATCAAGAAAAGCTTGATACAATCGCCTGTGTTGGCGATTGCAGACCAGGACAGACCATTCCATGTGGTCTGTGACGCCAGCGATTTTGCAATCGGCTGCGCGTTAATGTAGTACGAATCAGATGGCGTTGAGCGCGTCATCTGTTATCAATCGCGTCAGCTGCAAGCAGCTGAGCGAAATTACCCGGTGCATGAAAAGGAACTCCTTGCCATGAAATATGCACTGGCTAAGTTTCGGGTATATCTATTAGGAGATAGGCCCTTCATCGTTTATACCGACCATGCGTCGTTACGCACGGCCGTAAACAGTCCACAACTCCCGCAACGAGTGGCGAGACGGCTGTCTTTCTTCGCGGAGTACAACTTCTCCGTCGAGTATAAACCAGGACGACTTAATGCTGTCACTGATGCTCTTTCGCTTCGGCCCGATTTCGAGCCGACTGCTCAACACAACAGTTGGGGTGATCACACTGTAGCAAAACTAACAGCGATTGTTCCGTCGTCGAATCTTCTCGACGACGTGCGAAAAGCATACGCAGAAGGTGAGTCTCTTCCGCGGTTGATAATTTACGTTTCCAATCCATGCAGTCAAGCTTTGAAAAGCTTGCCGTCCCAATACCGCTCTTCAGCCGAACGGTATTCTGTTCGTGATGGACTGCTGTACTATACAGCAGTCAACTGCGACACACCTCGTGTCGTCGTTCCCGCTGATAATGTTTGAGATTGCGCATATTGTATGAGTGTCACGATGCCCCAACAAGCGGGCACCGCGGTAGAGAAAAGAATTACCTCACGGTGAGTCGTGACTTCTACTGGCCACGCTAATTTGACTTTGTGCGCAAATACAGTCGCGCTTGCGAAGTTTGTCAACGGGTGAAGCCTAGTCCTTCATCCCACGCACCCTTGCAGCCTCTTCCGATTCCGGCAGAGTGTTGGCAGTCCGTATCGATGGACTTTGTCTTCGGGTTTCCCAAAGACGTTCACAAGAATACTGGTATTCTTTTGTTTGTTGATCTGTTCAGCAAGATGGTACATCTTGTTGCTGTACCGGAGTCGATCACATCCCAGGGCTGTGCTCGTGTCTTCATCAATGATATCCTCCGACTTCACGGGTTACCCTGTGAACTCGTGTCTGATAGATACCCCCGCTTCACAGTGGAGATCTGGCAATCCGTGTTCCGTTCACTTGGAACACGTTTGACGATGTCAACTTCTGAACACCCCGAAACAGATGGTCAGACGGAACGCGTCAACCGCGCCCTCGAAGAGATGCTTCGAGGGTGCGTCCACTCGTTTACGAGTTGGAGTGAGTTCTTGCCGATGGCGGAATATTCCATCAACAACTCGGTGCACACGTCGATAATGCACACACCGTTCTTCGTGAATGGCCTACGCCATCCACGTTTATTCACCTTCTTATAATGTGACTCTAGTTTCAGGGGGGGCGGACTCGCTCGAACAAAAACCGATCTGGTTCTTGCCCATCACCCGTCGACAATAGTGTCGACGTGATGGATGCAGACGTCGATCACATCGACATCGATGATGATGATGAAGACGATGCTGGTGTATTCAGCATCGCCAAAGACTGCCACAGTGAGGACGATGACACCCTCACTGGTGAAGACAACGTGCTTTCAGCAGTGCACACAAAGCGCACTGCTGTTGACAAGGATGAGTCAGCAGAGGCATTTCTGCTGACTCGCGAAGCGGTTGTCCTCTTCGTTCAATACTCTATTGTAGATGCACTAGACAGGCAGAAAAGAAACGCAGACAAACATGGAAGAGCAAATGTTCTTTCGTTTGATGAAGGAGACCTAATTTTACTGTATGCAGTAAACCCACCAAAACACGCAGTGACAAACGTGGGCAGCAGTAAAGTACTGCCCAAGTACATCGGTCCATTTCGTGTTTTGCGCCGAATGGACAACGCATACACGAATGAACTTCCCCGTAAGATGCGTGCGCATCCTATGTTTTACGTCGGTCGTCTCCGCCCGTACTATCAGTACGAGCCCGTTTCGAGATGCGAAGAACACCTCCGCGTTCGAGAGCCGAGACCACCTTCGGGTGGTCCCGTTTTAACGATCCAGTCTGTTCGACTAGCGAAGCGAACTGTTCACGTAGCTGAGCGATGTCTCGACGAGCTGCGGCCAGCTTGTCACGAAGAGAACGAGTTGAACGTTCGTTCTCAAGTTACGCGAACGCAAACGCGGCACGATCGATCGTGCGTTAAGGAATTGTAGTATCCCTTACAAGATCATGGATCTCATAACGTTGAGTCCGTTCATGAGCCAGGTCATCTTGCAACTGTTCCGTTACACAGTTCAGCTCCTGAACATCAAGCTTATCCGACCCTCGATCCGGATCAGGTGTTCCCGTTACCACCACATCCTTTGGTGGACTCAAGCGGTGGTCAACGCTTCCTAATGGAGCGTATTTTGAACCACCCTATGTGAATGGCGTCCGGACGAGTTATCTCGTTTGCTGGCGTGGTTATCCACCGGCGTGGGACAGCTGGGAGCCTCGTGCCCAGCTGATTGTTGATGTTCTTGGTCTCGTCGAGCAGTACGACGAGACCCACCCGCTGCGTTTGAAGAAGGGCCGTCAGAAAACGACCTCCCCGAACGCGAGTACAGGGATTACAAAGTGTCGATCCCTTCGGCCATCTAGGAAGAGATGCGCGCCCTCCAGTAGAGATCATTAGGGAGTTAGGCCTACTAGGGGCATGGTTCGAGTTTCCAGGCAACCTGGAAACGAATCACCCCACGAGAGACAGGTTAATCCTGCCTCTCTTGAAAGCCGGTGCATTTTGTATCGCGCCCCGACTGGGTTGCGTTTCTCAAACCTGATGTGAGCGGCATCAAGTTTGGCGATCTAGGCCTCACGACCAATGCACTCGATATTATGGATGAGGACATTCCATCCTTGCACCAAGGCCTTACCGTCCCGAACACGGCTACCATTGTACCACCGATGTTTGAAAAACGCATCGGTGAAGAATTCTTCCTCAGCACGGATAGTTTCCGTGCTGGAATCAGGCGGGAAAATCTTCCTGCAATCGAACAACAGAATTCGGTCTTGTTCAATAAATATGCCGGCCAACCGGTCCAACTCCTTGGATGATGCATCCAAGGTTACTCCACTTGGGGAGCGTGGCGCAGGGCATTACGGTCCCTGGCCTCTCAATTGGTGTCAGCATGAGCACTGACACCAGTGATACCCCGGTCCCTCGAGTTACTTCGCTCGTGGTGATATAGAGGTGCATCACCACCATCACCACGCGTACTATCGTTGGATGGAATTGCTTGAGGCGGAGATTCGTCGTAATAATCGCTCGATCCGAAGATCTCGGACATGATACCGCCACGTTGACCAGAGCCAGTCAACCTGGATATTGCAGTGTCCGCCCCGGGTGATCCGGAGGCGTGAGATGTCGCCTTCGAGTCGGATACATCATACGACCGGCCAGAATAGATGAGATTTATTTCAGACTTATCCGGATTACGATTCGTGGTACCCGCTGCAGACGCAGCGGATGTGCCTGTCACACGTGGTGACTCACCACGTGGACTGTTCACAGCAGCAGGCGACGAATCACCTGCTGCTAAGGTGTGGGAAGTACTCTCTCCGGCTATACGCATGCGTGCAGCCGCCTTTCTTGCCGCTGCAGTAGCAACTCGCTTGGGTTTTGAAACCATGCGTTGGATTGGCAAATGAAAGGAATTTGACCAACAAGTGCTCCCTATCCCAGAGTGTTCCAACGATGGTCACCCTGTCACAATCAATTCTATTCAATCAACGGGTGATTGATGGTTTAGGGTGGGGTGATGTAAAGGGGTAGCTTGTTACATGAACTTGACATCAAACGGTGTCAATAGAGATTTTGTCTAGCATGACAATATCCTGCCAATATCATCCGAGGCGGGTAATATTGATAGGAATAGTATCCTCTTTTGGATAATATTGATGCGCTGCTCCAAATTGGTTGACAAAAGACAAATCAACCATAGATTGCCACCAATGCTTCTAGACGCGCGCAATGAAGGGTGAGCAGGTCGTCGTCATACGACGACGTAGTTTATCATAGTTAGATAAAGATTAAAGTAATGTTGATAGCTTAACGATGTTAAATACATCTATCTTTTTACCCTATACTTAACATATATGCTGGGTAAATTAGCTTTCTCTGCACGCAACAGTGTACGTAAAGTTTCGTGACACCCGGACAAAGGGTGCCCCGTTAAAACTGTAGCACGAAGTCTGTAACGGGTCACCTTTTGTTGGAAGTGCCACGAATCTTCACGTACACAGGTTACACCCGTTTAGCACGATGTCTGTAAAGGGGCATTATTTGCTTGAAGTGCCACGAAACTTCACGTACACTAGCACGTGCAGAGGAAGCTTATCTACTTGAACGACTCGGTCAAGTTAAGGTAAAAAGATAGATGTATTTAACATCGTTAAGCTATCAACATTACTTTAATCTTTATCTAACTATGATAAACTACGTCGTCGTATGACGACGACCTGCTCACCCTTCATTGCGCGCGTCTAGAAGCATTGGTGGCAATCTATGGTTGATTTGTCTTTTGTCAACCAATTTGGAGCAGCGCATCAATATTATCCAAAAGAGGATACTATTCCTATAATATTACCCGCCTCGGATGATATTGGCAGGATATTGTCATGCTAGACAAAATCTCTATTGACACCGTTTGATGTCAAGTTCATGTAACAAGCTACCCCTTTACATCATTCCACCCTAAACCACCAATCACCCGTTGATTGAATAGAATTGATTGTGACAGGGTGACCATCGTTGGAACACTCTGGGATAGGGAGCACTTGTTGGTCAAATTCCTTTCATTTGCCAATCCAACGCATGGTTTCAAAACCCAAGCGAGTTGCTACTGCAGCAGCAAGAAAGGCGGCTGCACGCATGCTTGTAGCCGGAGAGAGTACTTCCCACACCTTAGCAGCAGGTGATTAGTCGCCTGCTGCTGTGAACAGTCCACGTGGTGAGTCACCACGTGTGACAGGCACATCCGCTGCGTCTGCAGCGGGTACCACGAATCGTAATCTGGATGAGTCTGAAATAGAGCTCATCTATTCTGGTCAGTCGGATGATGTATCCGACTCGAAGGCGACATCTCACGCCTCCGGATCACCCGGGGCGGACACTGCAATATCCAGGTTGACTGGCTCTGGTCAACGTGGCGGTATCATGTCCGAGATCTTCGGATCGAGCGATTATTCCGACGAATCTCCGCCTCAAGCAATTCCATCCAACGATAGTACGCGTGGTGATGGTGGTGATGCACCTCTATATCACCACGAGCGAAGTAACTCGAGGGACCGGGGTATCACTGGTGTCAGTGCTCATGCTGACACCAATTGAGAGGCCAGGGACCGTAATGCCCTGCGCCACGCTCCCCAAGTGGAGTAACCTTGGATGCATCATCCAAGGAGTTGGACCGGTTGGCCGGCATATTTATTGAACAAGACCGAATTCTGCTGTTCGATTGCAGGAAGATTTTCCCGCCTGATTCCAGCACGGAAACTATCCGTGCTGAGGAAGAATTCTTCACCGATGCGTTTTTCAAACATCGGTGGTACAATGGTAGCCGTGTTCGGGACGGTAAGGCCTTGATGCAAGGATGGAATGTCCTCATCCATAATATCGAGTGCATTGGTCGTGAGGCCTAGATCGCCAAACTTGATGCCGCTCACATCAGGTTTGAGAAACGCAACCCAGTCGGGGCGCGATACAAAATGCACCGGCTTTCAAGAGAGGCAGGATTAACCTGTCTCTCGTGGGGTGATTCGTTTCCAGGTTGCCTGGAAACTCGAACCATGCCCCTAGTAGGCCTAACTCCCTAATGATCTCTACTGGAGGGCGCGCATCTCTTCCTAGATGGCCGAAGGGATCGACACTTTGTAATCCCTGTACTCGCGTTCGGGGAGGTCGTTTTCTGACGGCCCTTCTTCAAACGCAGCGGGTGGGTCTCGTCGTACTGCTCGACGAGACCAAGGACATCAACAATCAGCTGGGCACGAGGCTCCCAGCTGTCCCACGCCGGTGGATAACCACGCCAGCAAACGAGATAACTCGTCCGGACGCCATTCACATAGGGTGGTTCAAAATACGCTCCATTAGGAAGCGTTGACCACCGCTTGAGTCCACCAAAGGATGTGGTGGTAACGGGAACACCTGATCCGGATCGAGGGTCGGATAAGCTTGATGTTCAGGAGCTGAACTGTGTAACGGAACAGTTGCAAGATGACCTGGCTCATGAACGGACTCAACGTTATGAGATCCATGATCTTGTAAGGGATACTACAATTCCTTAACGCACGATCGATCGTGCCGCGTTTGCGTTCGCGTAACTTGAGAACGAACGTTCAACTCGTTCTCTTCGTGACAAGCTGGCCGCAGCTCGTCGAGACATCGCTCAGCTACGTGAACAGTTTGCTTCGCTAGTCGAACAGACTGGATCGTTAAAACGGGACCACCCGAAGGTGGTCTCGGCTCTCGAACGCGGAGGTGTTCTTCGCATCTCGAAACGGGCTCGTACTGATAGTACGGGCGGAGACGACCGACGTAAAACATAGGATGCGCACGCATCTTACGGGGAAGTTCATTCGTGTATGCGTTGTCCATTCGGCGCAAAACACGAAATGGACCGATGTACTTGGGCAGTACTTTACTGCTGCCCACGTTTGTCACTGCGTGTTTTGGTGGGTTTACTGCATACAGTAAAATCAGGTCTCCTTCATCAAACGAAAGAACATTTGCTCTTCCATGTTTGTCTGCGTTTCTTTTCTGCCTGTCTAGTGCATCTACAATAGAGTATTGAACGAAGAGGACAACCGCTTCGCGAGTCAGCAGAAATGCCTCTGCTGATTCATCCTTGTCAACAGCAGTGCGCTTTGTGTGCACTGCTGAAAGCACGTTGTCTTCACCAGTGAGGGTGTCATCGTCCTCACTGTGGCAGTCTTTGGCGATGCTGAATACACCAGCATCGTCTTCATCATCATCATCGATGTCGATGTGATCGACGTCTGCATCCATCACGTCGACACTATTGTCGACGGGTGATGGGCAAGAACCAGATCGGTTTTTGTTCGAGCGAGTCCGCCCCCCCTGAAACTAGAGTCACATTATAAGAAGGTGAATAAACGTGGATGGCGTAGGCCATTCACGAAGAACGGTGTGTGCATTATCGACGTGTGCACCGAGTTGTTGATGGAATATTCCGCCATCGGCAAGAACTCACTCCAACTCGTAAACGAGTGGACGCACCCTCGAATCATCTCTTCGAGGGCGCGGTTGACGCGTTCCGTCTGACCATCTGTTTCGGGGTGTTCAGAAGTTGACATCGTCAAACGTGTTCCAAGTGAACGGAACACGGATTGCCAGATCTCCACTGTGAAGCGGGGGTATCTATCAGACACGAGTTCACAGGGTAACCCGTGAAGTCGGAGGATATCATTGATGAAGACACGAGCACAGCCCTGGGATGTGATCGACTCCGGTACAGCAACAAGATGTACCATCTTGCTGAACAGATCAACAAACAAAAGAATACCAGTATTCTTGTGAACGTCTTTGGGAAACCCGAAGACAAAGTCCATCGATACGGACTGCCAACACTCTGCCTGAATCGGAAGAGGCTGCAAGGGTGCGTGGGATGAAGGACTAGGCTTCACCCGTTGACAAACTTCGCAAGCGCGAATGTATTTGCGCACAAAGTCAAATTAGCGTGGCCAGTAGAAGTCACGACTCACCGTGAGGTAATTCTTTTCTCTACCGCGGTGCCCGCTTGTTGGGGCATCGTGACACTCATACAATATGCGCAATCTCAAACATTATCAGCGGGAACGACGACACGAGGTGTGTCGCAGTTGACTGCTGTATAGTACAGCAGTCCATCACGAACAGAATACCGTTCGGCTGAAGAGCGGTATTGGGACGGCAAGCTTTTCAAAGCTTGACTGCATGGATTGGAAACGTAAATTATCAACCGCGGAAGAGACTCACCTTCTGCGTATGCTTTCGCACGTCGTCGAGAAGATTCGACGACGGAACAATCGCTGTTAGTTTTGCTACAGTGTGATCACCCCAACTGTTGTGTTGAGCAGTCGGCTCGAAATCGGGCCGAAGCGAAAGAGCATCAGTGACAGCATTAAGTCGTCCTGGTTTATACTCGACGGAGAAGTTGTACTCCGCGAAGAAAGACAGCCGTCTCGCCACTCGTTGCGGGAGTTGTGGACTGTTTACGGCCGTGCGTAACGACGCATGGTCGGTATAAACGATGAAGGGCCTATCTCCTAATAGATATACCCGAAACTTAGCCAGTGCATATTTCATGGCAAGGAGTTCCTTTTCATGCACCGGGTAATTTCGCTCAGCTGCTTGCAGCTGACGCGATTGATAACAGATGACGCGCTCAACGCCATCTGATTCGTACTACATTAACGCGCAGCCGATTGCAAAATCGCTGGCGTCGCAGACCACATGGAATGGTCTGTCCTGGTCTGCAATCGCCAACACAGGCGATTGTATCAAGCTTTTCTTGATACCTTCAAAAGAGTGCTGACGCTCAGCGCTCCATGACCACCTCTCGTTTTACTTTAGTAGACGAGAGAGATGTACGGTCATCTCGGCGTAGTTGCGCGAGTAATTGTGCAAGTACGCCGCCAAGACAAGGAACATTCGAATTCCCTTGACGTCAACTGGCACAGGCCAGTCGCTAATCGCCTCGATCGTTTCCGGATCAGGGCGTACACCGTTTTTACCCACGATGCAGCCAAGAAGTGGTATTTCGTTCGCTGCGAATATGCACTTCTAGAGGTTCGCGAACAACTTATGCTCTCGCATTAGCGTAAGAACATTCCGGACACGGATTCTATGAACCTCCACGTCCTTCTTTTAATCCATTGCCCGGCTATGGATGAAGATATCGTCAGAGTAATTCGGTGCGAAGTCTCGAACCAATCGCAACAGATACATTACACTTATGTTAAACGTTGCGGGGGCGTTACTTAGCCCCTGTGGAATCAATAGCTACTCCCAGAGCATACCACTGGGGGTGCTTACTGCCGTGTAAGGGATATCCCGTTCACGCAGGGGGATCTGATAGAATCCATCCATCATATCCATGGACAAGAAGATGATACTCTTTGCCATACCATCTATGAGTACATCCTTCCTTGGTATCGGAGTCTGAGCCGATAGTACCGTTGCAGCATTCAATTTATTGAACGCGTGCACTATCTACCACCTTCCTGTGGAATTTCGCACACAGAAGGTCGGAGAGCTGTGTGGGGATGTTGATTCCCTCACATGACCAGCCGCTAATCGATCGGCAAAGAAATTGTCGATCGCTGTTACCTGTTCATGAGGCAGTGGCCATTGCTTCATGGCACAGTATTTTGAACCAGGTTTCAGCTTGATCTCATGCCGGGTGCCTTTGTCTTTGGACAGCTCGCATGGCACGGATTCCGGGAAAACATCCCTGAATTCCACCAAATCCTTATACAAAGGATTTGTCTTTAGAGACTCCCAAGATTGAGACGTGTATCGCTCAATCCGGGTCTTCTCATCGAGGACACTCTTGTCCATCGATGAGCTACTGAAAACCCGTTCGTTCTCAGCAAACACTTGTGCCGACCGAATATCGGCGACGTACTCGTCCTCTGTGACGAGTACGCAGATCTGCTTGATCTTGTCACTGCGCAGATCTCGCAAGAATCTTTTAGATTCTAGCGTTGGCAACTTGACCACCTCCGAAGCTGACTTCGGGGGCGTCACCAGATCAAGCGTATAAGCGCCTACACTTGATCCGTCATTCACCAAGACATTCACTGTCTCGGTGATTTCCTGGGAAAACACATCCGCAGGTGGTTGGGGATCCACACCCTCAACATAACTCTCTCGGGAGTTATCACTCTCAGGAACGCTGGAACTTTCTTCCATTACGTGTACTGACTATGGGTGTACTACCACGGTCACGTCCTCTTCGATCGACTCTCTTTCAGTCAATCGGGCTTGCTCTACGATCGACTTTCTGATAGTCGATCTCGATTCAACGTGTTGTTCATCCTGAACAACTCTGATCTCTCTTCTCGGATGCACCCTTCTTGGTGTGCATCCGTGTTCCAGCCCACTCGATCTCTTCGAGTGGTGAACCTTCGGCGCAGCCTGTGTATGTACACAGTTGCCGGGAGCTGGTTCCACAGTGCAGTGGTCTTCTACACTGTGATCTTGTGCAATCGTACTCACGACCTTACCACAAGTGAGGTTATCGCACTCACTCGTAGTACACCCAAACGCTTGTGGACGCTCCAAGACGTTCATCAGATGGCCATCTATTGAACAAACAACAGGCATCTTGCCGTTCGCTTGTGACTCAGAGGGCGAGTGTTCTCGCTCTCGATACAACAGAGGTCCATTGGATAGGGACCTCCTGTTTTCTGTCGTTGCGTCGGACAATAGTTTGACGAGTTAGCCTGAGACTGTCTCAGGCTGAAGTCTTCTTGTTCCGCATACGCTATCGCCTGTTCCAGCGTATGGAAGTCCTCTTGCAACATGTAGGTCTTCACCGGCCCATCCACAAGGCCGTAGATGAACACGTTGACAAGCGTGTGCTCATCAACAGGATTTTCCGTGACGCTACTCGCAAGGTAGCGTAGGTGTTGTGCGTAAGCGTGCACGTCCCGTCTACCTTGCTTGAGCCTCAAGAGTGCAGAGCGTGCTCTGAACTCGGATCTCGGCGGCTCAAACGTCTCTTTAAGTAGAGACTTCAAGATCTCTAACGACTCAAACACGTTTTGGTCGTGAAGGTTGAGCCCTGAGGCCCAAGGCTTTGCTCGTTTCGTCAAATTGTACAGGATGAAGGTGACTTGCATCTCGTCAACCTCGATGTGACAGGCCCTGATGGCATCGTCTAACTCGACGAATCATCTCAAAAGGGAATCTTCATCAATTAGCTTGTACCTTGAGGTATCAATCTTCAAGGTTTCGGGTCGACGCATGTGCATCAGCCAGCCCATCGACTGATGAAAGCCTTGCTGTTGTAGCAAGTCTATCTTCTGTCGTTCGACGGCAAGTTCCCCTTGTAGGAACTTGTTGATAGCAGCCTGTTGCTGGCATCTTCTTAGAGACTCCAACATACCATTAATGGCGGGTTCGCCCATGAGCACACTTATGCGGCCGACTATCTCCCATTCTGATTCACTCAGATGGGAGTAACCTTCACGTGTGACGTGAAAGCTGTCGTCTTCTATGTCCAACATGTTCATGTTGGACGGACACTAAGTAGTCGTTGGACGGACTACGAAGTGCTACCAGGTGTAACGGGGCACCCTTTTTCTAGCCGCCACGAAACTTCACGTACACTAGTACGTGCAGAGGAAGCTTATCTACTTGAACGACTCGGTCAAGTGAAGGTAATAAGAGAAATTTATTCAGTATCGTTAAGCTTTCAATATTACTTTAATCTTTATGTAAAGATATTAAACTACGTCGTCGTATGACGAAAGCCTGCTCACCACTCATCGCGAGCGTCTAGCAGCGGTTGGCGGCAATCTATGGTTGATATGTCTTACATCAACCAATCTTGGAGCAGCGCATGAATATTATTAAAAAGGGGATCATAGTCCTTCAATATTACCCACTCGGATAATATCGGTAGGATAATGTCATGCTAGTCAATATATCTCTTGACACCGTTTGATGTCAATTTCATGTAACGGGCTACCCCGTTACATTAGCCGCTCAAATAAGCGCTCATTTATGTGAAGTATTGGTAATGGTGTTGGTTACTGATACTAATGACCATATGTCATGGACGACACTGTGTGATAGTGTGTAACGATGGGATCGACTCATCGTTTTGTTACTAATATTATAGAGTCGATATCGATAGGCTTAGAGTAGTACAACGAGACGAACTAAGGACCTAGCTAGATGATAATTCACTTTCCATTTTACCTTCTTCTAAGCTCTCCCACCTCAACTCGCTCTTGGCTGTTGCCAAAAGTCAAAAGGTTATGAGCCCAACTACGCCGGATGCGGGCGACATACTCCGCGAAGATAACTACTTCGTGTGGGAGTTCAACGCAAGGATGAGGCTGGCAAAGAAGGGATTGCTAGAGCACCTAGACGCTATGAAGGTCCCAGAAGAAGGAGACGCAAGCGCGTCAACTTGGAAAGTCAACGACATGAAGGCCTTCGCGATTGTGTCCACAATGATCAGCACAAATCTTCAGTCAATGGTGCGCACGGCAGAGACAACGGCAGAAGCATGGGACATACTGAAGACTTTCTTCCTGCGGCAAAGTATGCACAATCGTGTGCAGTTGCGGCGGCAACTACATGAGTTCAAGTTGGCCAAGGGAGGAAGCATCATGGATCACTTCCTGAGATTTGACGAGCTGTGCATGACTATGCAAGCTGTGGGACAAGAGATCTCACAGGATGAGCATTTGGTCATCCTATTGGGTAGTCTAACGAGAGACTATGACCCTATCGTCAAGATAATTGAGAACATGCCCGGAATGACACTGTTTCACGCTAAGGAAATGCTGAGACGGGAGTACGATGGAATGGCGAGGACAGAACACCAAGAAATCGCACTGAAAAGTACGCACACTTCCAAGTACAAGAAAGGTCCGCGCAGACATATGGGGAGATCAAGTTCAAGAGGTGAAAAGTTTTCGGGAAGGTGTTACCGATGTAACAAATATGGGCACAAGCGTCAAGATTGCAAGGCTGAACAAGTGGAGACAGAGCGATCTGGAGAAGAGAGAGCATTTACTGCGTCAAGTCGGACGTCAGCTGGATGGTTATTGGACAGTGGGGCAAGCAGCCACATGTGTCCCGACAGAAATGAGTTTTCGAATTTAAACTCACTGACGGACCCGATCATGATCACCATAGCAGACGGCAGCGAAGTGGAAGCGCAAGGTGTTGGGACAGTGCGCGTGCAACTCAAGACTGGTGAAGTGATCAGGATCGAAGAAACGCTATGGGTGCCGGGCCTAGACCGAAGGCTACTGTCAATATCGGCATTGTCAAAGAGGGGTCTACAAGTGATCTTCTCAGATCTGAGCTGTCAGATCAGAAGTAACACGGAAGTCGTTGCCCAAATACCAAGACGAAACAAGATGTACGTCTTAGAGTGCAGTCCGGCTGAGGTAGCCAACGTTTGCGGAGAGACATCTCAAGAGCAAGAATCAAGTGACGGATCAGGAGCGGCTGATCTACAAGTGTGGCATGCAAGATTAGGTCACCTGTCAACGAAGATGCTCAAGGGTATGGCAGGTTGCGTCAATGGATTAAAGATCAAGAAGAATCAAGGCGTTGAAGATGATATCGAGATCTGCGAAGGGTGCATCATGGGTAAAGCAACCGTCAAGACGTTTCCGAAGTCACCATACGGACACGTGAAAACCAAGGAGGTGTTGCAGTTGGTCCACAGTGATGTCATGGGACCTATGGAATCGAAGTCTCGAGGAGGATCAAGATTTGTCGTGACTTTTATTGATGATTATTCGAGATATATAGTCGCATACTATATTGAGAACAAGTCGGAAGTGACGGATCGCTTTATAGAGTATAAGGCACTTATGGAGAATCAACAGTCCAAGAAGATCAAGTGTATCAGGACGGACAACGGGACGGAATACGTCAACAGACGTTTCTCCGGTGTATGTCGAAAATCTGGTATCATGCATCAGACGACGGTACCCTATTCGCCACAACAGAATGGGCTGGCCGAACGCATGAACAGGACACTGACAGAGCGGGCCAGAGCAATGCTCAGCCATATGCAAGTGGATAAAATTTGGTGGGCTGAGGCGATGAACACGGCAGTCTATGTGACAAACCGAGTTCCATGTGCTAGTCACCCGACTAAAACTCCATTTGAGTTCATCTTCGGGAAGAAGCCTGACCTCTCCGAGATGTGTGTATTTGGATCAAAGGGATATGCACATGTCGACAAGTCGAACAGGACCAAGATGACCAAGAAGGCGATTCGATGTATTTTTCTAGGTTACTCGGATCAAATCAAGGGGCTTCGAATATGGGATGAAGATGCCAAGAGGGTGACGCACACGAGATCGGCTAAATTCGATGAGAGACCACCACTTCAGTACGTGCAACGTTACAGCAGATCAAGTGACCAAGAGTTTCGCGCTGTTCATGACGAAGACACTGTTTCTATCGATTTAGAACAGCCACGAGTCACGAAAGACATGGACATAGCAATGGAGGACAGTCACAGTGTTCAAGAAGAGAGTCACATGCAAGACAGGCGTACAACAACGATGGCTCTACCATCAATATGCACTAGCCAGATGCCTGAACACGTGGGTTCCAATGCTGACGATCCAATGTTTGAAATTGATGATGTGACGATGATTGAAGAAGATCAAGAATCGGCTGAAGACGTGTCAAGACAAGGACAGATGGTGATACGACCAAGTCGACAGACAAGTATTCAAGCATCGCAAGAAACCGCGATGGTTCCACTAGAATCGGTTCAACATGGACAATCTCAAGCGTTAATACCAGTGAATGGTGCTGATGAGGACTTTTATGACGGCTCAGAAGTGTGTCAAGAAAAAGGCACAAAGAGACTACGTATTGGGTATGAGCAAGCATGTGCAGCGTTCGAGACCCCAACGACATACGAAGAAGCTCTTAAGTCACCTCGTCGTGATAATTGGTACAAGGCCATTCAAGCTGAGCTCAAGGCATTAGAGGAAAAGGACACCTGGACTGTTCAAACACAGCGTCCAAACCAGAAAGTGATTGGAACCAAGTGGGTGTTCGCACTCAAACGAAACGAGCTGAGTGAGATTATTCGATACAAGGCACGTCTTGTAGCACTTGGCTACAGGCAGACGTATGGAGTTGACTACATGGAGACATATTCACCTGTGGCAAACCTCAACTCAATACGGGTGTTTTTGGCGGTGTGCTGTCAAAAGGGGATGTTGATTCATCAATATGATGTCGACACTGCTTTTCTGTATGGCGTTTTGGAAGAAGAGGTATACGTATACCCTCCTCTGGGTGTTCGTGCAGAACATAATCAAGTGCTTAAGCTGAATCGCAGTCTGTATGGGCTGAAACAAGCGGCCGCTACATGGTACAAGACAATTTCGTGTGTGTTTGTGGAGATGGGGTTCTCTTCATGCGTGGCAGACTCATGCATTTTCGTCAAAGAGACCAAGGGCTCGTGGATTTACGCTGCATTATATGTGGACGACCTTCTAATTGGGGCTGAATCTACTGGAGTGATGGAAGATGTGGCAGCTCAACTATCAAGTCGTTTCCAGTTGAAGATACTAGGGGGTGTTCGATACGTTCTTGGAATCGAAGTCAAGTACCTGCGCAACAATCGACGTCTGAAGATCAGTCAAGGATCGTGTATATCAAGAATGGTCGAGAAATTTAATCAAGTTGATGCGAAAGCAGTGTCAAATCCAAGTGTTGAAGGGCAAGCGATGGTCAAGATGGACAAAGCTGACACAAGAATGAAGAATTGACCGTATCGATCGTTAGTGGGGTCGTTGTTGTATGTGGCAACAGGCACACGACCAGATATTGCGTATACAATATGTCAGCTGAGTCGTCATTTGGAATTTCCACATGAAGAGCACTGGAATGCAGCGATTCGAGTGTTGCGATATCTGAAGACGACGCAGAGCAAAGGAATTTGTTATGAAGGAGTTTCAGGCAATCTTCAGCTGAGCGCGTACACCGATGCAGACTGGGCAAGTAACAAGTGGAATCGCAGATCGATTTCGGGAGTTTTTATCATTATTAATGGCGCACCTGTGATTTTCAAGTCGAAGATGCAGCAGAGCGTGGCACTGAGCACGGCAGAAGCAGAGTATATGGCTCTTTCTTTATGTGTGCAGGAGGTTCTGTGGACAAGAAGTCTACTCAAGGAGATGCAAGTGCAGATTAACTATGCTGTCAAGATTCACGAAGACAACCAGAGTGCAATCGCTATCGCTAAGAACGACGGCTATCAAAGTCGAGCGAAACATATCGACATCAGATACCATTTTGTGCGCGAACAGGTGAAAGACAAGATTATCGACCTGCAGTATACTGAAACCAAGTCACAGCTGGCAGATTTTCTGACCAAATCGATTTCGACAAAGAAGTTCGAGTCGCTGCTGGACAAGGCCAGGATCAGAGACTTCTAGTCGAGGGGGAGTATTGGTAATGGTGTTGGTTACTGATACTAATGACCATATGTCATGGACGACACTGTGTGATAGTGTGTAACGATGGGATCGACTCATCGTTTTGTTACTAATATTATAGAGTCGATATCGATAGGCTTAGAGTAGTACAACGAGACGAACTAAGGACCTAGCTAGATGATAATTCACTTTCCATTTTACCTTCTTCTAAGCTCTCCCACCTCAACTCGCTCTTGGCTGTTGCCAAAAGTCAAAATGAAGGGTACTTGCACGTTGATTGCTTTGTGTCACGAAGTGCGTACGTTTTACCACTTTGGATGGATCTTGGTTTAGAGTGAGATGTAGCAAAAGAGAACCACAACGACGATGCTGTAGCACGGCGCAAGATTGGGCACTTGCTAATCGACCATCGTTTTTGTTTTGGATTGTGTGATGAAATGTCGACAATTGAGTGAAAGAACGTATTACACGACATCTAACGCTATTATGCCGAAAGTCAAAAAAGAAAATCGAAGTGCAAACTATCTGAAGTTGTGTCGTGTACAAGGTCGGAAATTCGGAAAAGAAACGTAAAACGCGCTGATTTCACCCATAATCACTTTTATAGTAGAGAATATGGAATTTAGGCTCGGTTCAGATTTTCCTTAAGTACGGTTCAGACTAACCCATCAAGCAAGGGCTTTCCCAAAATTTCACGGTTCAGTCAAGCCAGTCTTCCTTCCCGTTCAGGGGCGGACACGTCGAAGGAATCCGCACCTTTGGGGAGCCGAAGCAATCTAGGACATGTCTTGAGCAAGCTGCACTCGCAGTATCGTTTGTGGGGGCAGTGGACCGACGGGTCGCGCAAGCGGCCAGGAAGGGGAAGGTTGCGGAACAGAGGCTTACCCAGCGCCACGTAGTACCGCTGCGGCGGTCACACAGTCCAAGTCCTGGGGGTCACGCCAGCGGCCAAGAAGGGACCCGCCATCGCAGATGGAGAGTCTCTAGGGAATAAGTTACAATGAGTAGGCGTTCCTCACGCCTCGTGGTCACTTCGGTGGCTACACTCTACGTCGATGGGCCGCGCAAGCCGCAGACGGAGGCCCATTGTCGCGAAATGATCGGCTTCTAAGGGATAAATTACGGCGGGTGGGCACTCCCCCTGCCATCGTCATCGCCTCGGCGATAGCGACATCTAGCACGGACGGTCGCTTTAGCAGCCACAATGGAGTCTGTCGCCGATTTTAGTGGCATTCTCCCGGCGTGTAACGTTAGTTGGGTACTCACGCTATAGGTCGGTTGGCCGCGCTAAGCGGTCACCAATTCAGGTAGGCGCCCTTTTGGACGTCTTGACATCTTCCGCTGCATAGGGCAGCGTTGCACTGAGAGCGCTTGAAAGATGGGCTTGAATCTGACTTGGGTTGGGTGTCTCTAACGTCTGCTACACTCGCCCCCGGCTCTTTGGAGCTTACACGTTGCTAGTCGAAGGGATGGCGGCGGCGATGATTGGCTTGACGCCGGAAAATGAAAAATTGGAAATTCTCCACATTGAACTTTCCCGGTCGTCGATCCTTCGAAAGCACAATCTTCAATCCAGAGATTTGGGACCCGAGAAGAAGGCCTCATCCACGATGATCCCCGCGAGCAAGCATCCCACCTAAGGCTGCTGGTCGAAGGAGGGGCGGCGGCGATGATTGGCTTGACGCCGGAAAATGAAAATTTGGAAATTCGCCACATTGAACTTTTCCGGTCGTCGATCCTTCGAGAGTACAACATTCAATCTAGAGATTTGGGACCCGAGAAGAAAGCTCATCCACGATGATTCCCGCGAGCAAGCATCCCACCTAAGGCTGCTGGTCGAAGGAGGGGCGGCGGCGATGATTGGCTTGACGCCGGAAAATGAAAATTCGCCACATTGAACTTTTCCGGTCGTCGATCCTTCGAGAGTACAACATTCAATCTAGAGATTTGGGACCAGAGAAGAAAGCTCATCCACGATGATTCCCGCGAGCAAGCATCCCACCTAAGACTGCTGGTCGAAGGAGGGGCGGCGGCGATGATTGGCTTGACGCCGGAAAATGAAAATTTGAAATTCTCCACATCGAACTTTCCCGGTCGTCGATCCTTCGAGAGTACAACATTCAATCTTGAGATTGGAGCGAGGGCGTTTGTGCGGATTTTAGTGGAATTGACCTTAGGCTGGAGGTGTGAGCTGGCAAAGGCTAGATGAACGGTCATTATCGTTTTTGCGACCAGCCTGCAACACCCTTATCGCACCATGCGCTTCTTCAGCATTGTTCTTCTCGCTGTTGGCATTCTCTGCGTGCAGTCAACTCAAACTCCTACTGAACCTCCCCCTCCCAAACCAACGCTTACCCCTCCCTCTGCTCCCTAAGTGTCTCTGTTCAGCAGCCAGACTGAAGTCAATGAACGGGCGCCAGGGATGATGGTGACAATAGCCGGGAGGCTAGCTGCTGTGTGTTACCGTGGCTCTTCTCCTGTACTGAACACTAGCGAAGGTGATAAGCAGCTGTCGTCGGTCAACAGGATTTGCCGTTCTCTTCTGTTCAAGTTGCTTCTCAAGACGCGTTGTCATGAATTCAAGATGCTGATTAGTTTGTTGGCAATATCGGTCTTAATCAATAAGAAGATGTTGCAACCTGCTGATTCTGTGATTTACTGCTGGCTCTTCCGTAGTTCTCACACAGAAAAACAAACAACGCTGCATCTCAAACGGGAGCCTACATTTGGCGAAGTTCATTTCTTGGCAGCGATCGTAAACTACTTACTGCTGCAAGTTGCCTTGCCGCCATACCTTCATAAACTGAACAGCGGTTTATGTGGTCGTACTGTCGCCCACAATTGCAACACACGGAGGCCCAAGGTCGAGTCATGCTCGCTCACGGCGACCGCGTGTCCATCTTGGTTGCGTGCAGAATGTTCGAACTTAATGGTGGCATTGCTTGCTCGGCACTGAAGGTCGTCATTGTGCTGTAAGTTGCTGTCGTCTGACATGGCCGTAAAAATAGGTGTGTTTACAGCACAACAAGATGACGCAATAAACGGACTTAGACTGCTTCTTATCAACGAATAAGCAGCGCATTTGACGCAGTCAAACTAAAGAATCACGTCGATGGGCTGTAAAAGTCGCTTGTTGATGGACTTTTGTCATGGATCTCTAGCTCTTGATGCTGGTCTGGAACTGCGGGTCCACCTTTCGTAGAGTATCATCGCCGGCATGATGGAGTGCGTCCATTATATGGGAGCCTAACAATTTCACTATTATCTTAAAAAGGAAAGAGAGCGCTCGAAGTCTTTCATATTCGATCGAAATGGTCCTCACATAGTTGTGCACTAGAGAGAGAGGCGGATAGTCTACTGCACGTGATCAAAGTGCACAAGTCGTTTCTGAGTTAGCGCGCGTAAACAAGGCGGGTGCCGAACGATACGGTGGATCTGCGAAACTCACCAGTTGTCGTGATGCTATTGACGCTGAGTATTTAGTCACTCATTGGATTGTTTGATACGACTTCCTTTCACCGTCGTATGTACCCTTTTGCGCTTCCGGTGGATGACTCACGTCACTACATTAGTCCACAAAGTTTGAACTTTCACGCACTTCCTCCGACAACTCTGTCCTCCGCTCATGAACGACTCGATTTCGCTGCACCCATCGTGTCGACACCTTGACTGAGACACCTTTTTGTTCTCGATTCCTTATCGGATGATACCCGCCGTCACGTCATCTTTAAAAGCTTGCTGTTATCGCCCGATATTCAAGTATAGCTGGCGATCTTATCGTCAGGCAGTAAACGCACACCTTTCTCTGTATTGCATGGCTCTCACGTCCGCCCCGATCATGACCTATAAACGTCTGCTATTATCTTTCAATGCGATTTTGACCACCATACTAACGACTGAAATGTTAGATACGACCAAATACAGTACAGCTGACATCTTAGAGTTCACATAGTCACGCTCGACGTCGATTTCTATCAGCGGACAGTAGTAAAAAAGGACCATTGCATAAGACGCTTGTGTTTGCGTCCCAGACTTTCTCATGTCATGGTAGCATAGAAGGTTTTGGTTGCGTGGGATCGAGTTTGGGCCATGCACGCGTTCGGCTAGTCAGCCTCCATTCATACATGAAGTCCTAGCGACTGGTTTTTGTAGCGCGGTGAACCGTTGCATAACAATTTATAGGAAATTGTTGATAGAATATAACTATAAGAGTTATATTCCCAGAATATTGTCATAAGGACAATATTCTGCAGCACTTACGAGTACTTCCTAATTGGTTGATACAGGCCATTATATCAACCAACGAAGACGCACCACGACAGACGCACGCAATGAGTGGTGAGTAGATAGTTGATTTACACATTTGTATTCAGACATAGTTAGATGAGGATAAACAGTGGTTTATTGCAGACATTAACTATCATAAATAAAGTTCTACTTTTTACTTTAACCAAGTACTCGCTTCTTCTTACCGTCTTCCTCTACACGTACCAGTGTACGTGAAGTTCCGAGGCACCGCCTTATTCTGTCGTCAGAATAAGTAGCTTGTACTGTCATCAGTACAAGCTTCAGGGTGCCCCGTTACAGTCTATGTCTAACTTACGAATTGTGAGACAGAGGCAAGTGGTTCTGGTGGCGTCTATCATCTACAAAACTTGCTGCTTGAAATTAACACTCTTGCATCAAAAATTGCACATAGTTTGCTTTGCATTTACTTGTGCATCGAACCCATATTGTTCGTCTACTTGCTTCCATAGATGCCCTCGAAATACACGTTACAAAATTGTTTTTACATGATGTACCTTCTGCAAAAACAACAAATTGGCTTTATCTAGGTGTTGTTTCTTCAGAAGCAGGCTTAATGAACGTTTGCTTGTTTAACGTTGTTCATAGCGGGCAATGCATCTTAGCACGTATCCTATATTGGGGTGAGTATGAGTTGCTTAGGGTCCACTTTTGAGAGGTGGCACACAGAGGTCCATGATTATTCACATCTACCCGTGCTGTAGAAAGATCAGCTCCATGAAACCCGGGCAGGGAAGTGTTTGTTTTTACATTGGCACTACCGTCTGCAATTCCGCACTCCCGTCTTGGTGGAAACGGATAAATATTACATAATCACATGTGCTTAAGAGCTCGAGAGACGCGATCATTGTAAAGTCCAGCGGCACCTACACTACAGTGGACCGTTTGTGCACATTCAAATGTGACATACGGTGAGGTTAAGAGCAGCTGAAGCACATCAACAGACTTCAAGATCACTTGAAGTCTTCTCGTCGTGAAAGGCTCAACCGTGAAACGGATGTCGACGAGTCTCCCGATCGGGATCGGGAGGGGCTAGATTGCAGCCAATGAAAAAGTAATAATCAGCGGGCGATGCAGCATCCCCAGAAATCGCATGATTCTGTCCAATTAAGTAATTTGCGCGCGACTGCTGGACTCAGATGGCCACTAATTTGGCAGTACCTTGACACCAGTTACACGAAACTTGCAAACGCCTGACGATAATGTCTTCGAAAGAGGCTAGTAGTAAGTCAAGCTGCATCGGAAAAAGACAATAACGAATCCGGCTAACACAAGTTAAAATGGAATGTTATAAAATAAATGTAAGGCTACTCATTAGTTCAACTTGATGAGTAAGATTTGACCACTGTAACTTTAGATTACCAATTAATTTGCAAAGAGGTGTGAAGGTGAGCCGAATCGTTATTGCATGGATTATGTAATTAGAACGATACCCATCACACAAAGATGAATGGGTTTGGTGAGCTTGGTGTAGCGCAAAATTTGGTGGGTGCAATCAGTGATTGCCGGTCAATACCCTCTCCCATCCTATTATCGCTCTCGGTATTTTGATCTTCATCGTCGAATGTCCTCAATAGTGCCGCAGTTTGTTGCTACCTTTGTCGTCGCGCTCAGTGTATTCATTTTCGGTATCTTTTTAGTAGTCGTTGACGTCCTATTACCACCCGCGGCACCATCTTGTCTCCATTTTGTCACCGCAAAAACCCTTTTAATCACACTAAAATCGTTTGTGTAAGTACATCTACACATTTATCGTTACTGTAACGGGGTAGCCCGTAACTTGAAATTGACACCAAACGGTATCAATAGAGATTTTGTCTAGCATGACAATATCCTACCAATATTATCTAAGACGGATAACGTTGAAGGAATAGTATCCCCTTTTTGATTATATTCATGCGCTGCTCAAGGATTGGTTGATAAAAGACAAATCAACCATAGATTGCCACCAATGCTGCTAGACGCGCGCAATGAGTGGTGCGCAGGCTTTCGTCATACGAAGACGTAGTTTAATATAGTTAGATAATGATTTAAGTAATATTGACAGCTTAACGATACTAAATACAGTTCTCTTTTTACCTTTACTTGACCGAGTCGTTCAAGTAGAAAGCTTCCTCTACACGCAATAGTGTACGTGAAGTTTCGCGGCACCCCCAAAAAAGGGTGGCCCGTTACAGCTGGTAGCACTTTGGAGTCCGTACAACGACTGCTTAGTGTCCATCCAACATGAACATGTTGGACATAGAAGACGACAGCTTTCACGTCACACGTGAAGGTTACTTCTATCTGAGTGAATCAGAATGGGAGATAGTCGGTCGCATAAGTGTGCTCATGGGCGAACCCGCCATTAATGGTATGTTGGAGTCTCTAAGAAGATGCCAGCAACAGGCTGCTATCAACAAGTTCCTACAAGGGGAACTTGCCGTCGAACGACAGAAGATAGACTTGCTACAACAGCAAGGCTTTCATCAGTCGATGGGCTGGCTGACGCACATGCGTCGACCCGAAACCTTGAAGATTGATACCTCAAGGTACAAGCTAATTGATGAAGATTCCCTTTTGAGATGATTCGTCGAGTTAGACGATGCCATCAGGGCCTGTCACATCGAGGTTGACGAGATGCAAGTCACCTTCATCCTGTACAATTTGACGAAACGAGCAAAGCCTTGGGCCTCAGGGCTCAACCTTCACGACCAAAACGTGTTTGAGTCGTTAGAGATCTTGAAGTCTCTACTTAAAGAGACGGTTGAGCCGCCGAGATCCGAGTTCAGAGCACGCTCTGCACTCTTGAGGCTCAAGCAAGGTAAGCGTGACTTGCACGCTTACGCACAACACCTACGCTACCTTGCGAGTAGCGTCACGAAAAACCCTTTTGATGAGCACACGCTCATCAACGTGTTCATCTACGGCCTTGTGGATGGGCCGGTGAAGACCTACATGTTGCAAGAGGACTTCCATACGCTGGAACGGCGATAGCGTATGCGGAACAAGAAGACTTCAGCCTGAGACAGTCTCAGGCTAACTCGTCAAACTATCGTCCGTCGAGACGACAGGAAACAGGAGGTCCCTATCCAATGGACCTCTGTTGTATCGAGAGCGAGAACAATCGCTCTCTGAGTCACAAGCGAACGGCAAGATGCCATTGCTGTTAGAAGATTGGACACTACGCTCATGAGTGAAGTGTCCCGAGCACTGCGACACGTCCAAAGACAGGACGTGATGACCGCCGTCGGCCAAGGAGAGGTCCAAGGCGTGTGTCCGACCATGTCGTTAGTCGCGACAGCAAGTCGGACCGTAAAAAAAACGGTCAGGGTCTGTAGGGGTGGAGCACTCTGCCGATCCAGCAACGTCAAGAAAATTTGTAGGACTCTTGACGAAGATTGCTCCCAACACGCAGTCGGTGTGTTGGGAACCCTTGTGATGAGGTGTCCCTCATCACTTTGAAGATCGGAGTGACGAGTGGAATGTCACTTCGCGCCCTAGTTGACTGTGGGGTGTCGAACGTTTTATTCGACGCCAGTCGCTAAGGGATAATAGTCTCAACTATGTTGCGCGAGAGTTCCGTCCAACGAGGATGACGGTGTGCCTTGATACAGGCGCATTCGTAACAGTGAACAAACGTGTAGTGGGAATCCACTACACGCTAGAAGGAAAGCAGTACGATGATGAATTTATCGTATTAGATTTGGATGACAAATTTGATGTCATCCTTGGTCTGCCATGGATGAGAAAGTACCAGCCATGGGTTAGCTGGAAGCATCAATCCGTGAAGATGCCTGCCGTTTTTTCATCGGATGGCCATCTGATGAACGTCTTGGAGCGTCCACAAGCGTGTGGATGTACTACGAGTGAGCGCGATGGCCTCACTTGCGGTACGGTCGTTAGTACGATTGCACAAGATCACAGTGTAGAAGGCCACTAAACTGTGGAACCAGCTTCCGGCACCTGTGTACAGACACAGGCTGCGCCAAAGTTCACCACTCGAAAAGATTGAGTGGACTGGAACACGGATGCACACCAAGAAGGGTGCATCCGAGAAGAGAGATTAGAGTTGTTCAGGATGAACAAAACATTAAAGCGAGATCGACTATCAGATAGTCGGTCGTAGAGTAAGCCCGATTGACTGAAAGAGAGTCGATCGAAGAGGACGTGACCGTGGTAGTACACCCATAGTCAGTACACGTAATGGAAGAAAGTTCCAGCGTTCCTGAGAGTGATAACTCCCGAGAGAGTTATGTTGAGAGTGTGGATATCCAACCACCTGCGGATGTGTTTTGCTGGAAAATCACCGAGACAGTGAATGTCTTGGCGAATGACGGATCAAGTGTAGGCGCTTGTACAATTGATCTGGTTACACCCCGAAGTCAGCTTCGGAGGTAGTCAAGTTGCCAACGCTAGAATCTAAAAGATTCTTGCGAGATCTGCGTAGTGACAAGATCAAGCAGATCTGCGTACTCGTCACAGAGGACTAGTACGTCGCCGATATTCGGTCGGCATAAGTGTTTGCTGAGAACGAACGGTTTCTCAGTAGCTTATCGATGGACGATAGTGTTCTTAATGAGAAGACCCGGATTGAGCGATACAAGTCTCAATCTTTGGAGTCTTTGAAGACAAATCCTTTGTTAAAGGATTTGGTGGAATTCAGGGATGTTTTCCAGGAATCCGTGCCATGCGAGCTGCCTAAGGACAAAGGAACTCGGCATGAGATCGAACTGAAGCCCGGTTCGAAATAATGTGTCATGAAGCAGTGTCCACTGCCTCGTAAACAAGTACTTGCGATCGACAAATTCTTTTCCGATCGTTTAGCGGCTGGTCATGTGAGGGAATCAACATGCCTACGCAGCTCTCCGACCTTCTGTGTGCGAAAGGCCACAGAAAGGTGGCGGGATAGTGCACGCGCTCAACTAACTAAACGCTGCAACGGTACGGCTCAAACGCCGATACCAAGGATAGACGTGATCATAGATGGTATGGCAAAGAGTACCATCTTTTTGTCCATGGATTTGATGGATAGATTTTATCAGACCATTATGCGTGATCGGGATATCCCTTACAAAGCAGTGAGTACACCGAGTGGTATGCTCTGGGAGTGGCTAGTGATGCCACAGGGGCTACGTAACGCCCCCGCAACGTTTAGCAGATGTGTTACGAACATGTTGCGATTGGTTCGAGACTTCGCACCGAATTACTCTGACGATATCTTCATCCATAGCCCGACTATGAATAAAGATATCGTCAAAGTACTCACACTAATGCGAGAGCACAAGTTGTTCGCGAACCTCAAGAGTGTATATTTGCAACGAATGAAATACCACTTCTTGGATGCGTCGTAGGTAGAAACGGTGTACGCCCTGATCCGGAAAAAACCAAGGCGATTAGCGAATGACCTGTGCCAGTCGACGTCGAGGGATGTCGAAAGTTCCTTGGCTTGGCGGCGTACTTGCACAAGTACTCGCGCAACTACGCCGAGATGACCGTACATCTCTCTTGTCTGCTAAAGAAAAACGAGAGGTGGTCATGAAGCGCTGAGTATCAGCACTCTTTTGAAAGCATCAAGAAAAGCTTGGTGCAATCGCCTGTGTTGGCGATTGCAGATCAGTATAGGCCATTTCATGTGGTCTGTGACGCCAGCGATTTTGCAATCGGCTGCGCGTTGATGCAGTACGACTCAGACGGCGTTGAGCGCGTCGTCTGTTGTCAATTGCGTCAGCTTCAAGCAGATGAGCAAGATTATCCGGTTCATTACAAGGAACTCCTTGCCATAAAATATGCACTGGCTAAGTTTCAGGTATATCTCTTAGGAGATAGGCCCTTCATCGTTTATACCGACCATGCGTCGTTACGCACGGCCGTAAACAGTCCACACCGCTTGCAACAAATGACGAGGTGGCTATCTTTCTTCGCGGAGTACAACTTCTCCGTCGAGTATTAACCAGGACGACTTAATGCCGTCGCTGATCCTCTTTCGCGTCGGCCCGATTTCGAGCCGACTGCTCAACCCAGCAGTAGAGGTGATCCCACTGTTGCGACACTATCAGTGAGTGTTCCGTCGTCGAATCTACTCGACGACGTGCGTAAAGCATAAGATTAATCTCTTCTACTGTTAACGAATTACGCATCGAATCCATGCAGTCAAGCTTTGAAACGCTTGACGTCTCAATATCGCTCTTCAACCGAACGGTATTCGGTTCGTCATGGACCGCTGTACTTTACAAAAGTCAACGGTGACACACCTCGTGTCGTCGTTCCGGCTCATAATGATTTGCAACTTGGCATCATGTATGAGTGTCACGATGCCCCGACAAGTGGAAATCGCGATAGAGAAAAGACTTACCTCACGGTGAGTTGTGGCTTCTACTGGTCCCGCCAGTATGATTTTGTGCGGAAATACATTCGCGCTTGCGAAGTTTGTCATCGGGTGAAGCCTAGTCCTTCATCCCGTGCACCCTTGCAGCCTCTACCGATTCCGGCAGGGTGTTGGCAGTCCGTACCGATGGACTTCGTATTCGGGTTTCCCAAAGACGTTCACAAGAACACTGGGTTTTTAGTGTTTGTTTGTTGATCGGTTCAGCAAGATGGTACATATTGTTGCTGTACCGGAGTCAATCACAGCCCAGGGCTGTGTGCGTGTCTTCATTGATACTATCTTCGACTTCACGAGTTACCCCGTGAACTTGAGTCTGATAGGGACCCCCGCTTTACAGCGGAGATCCGGCAATCCGTGTTCCGTTCACAAGGAACACGTTTGACGATGTTGACTTCTGACCATCCAGAAACAGATGGTCAGACATAACGGTTCAACCGCGTCCTCGAAGAGATACTTCGAGGGTAAGTCCACTCGTTTACAAGTTGGAGTGAGTTCTTGTCGATGACGGAATTCGTCATCAACAACTCGGTGCATGCGTCGACAACGCATGCACCGTTCTTCGTGAATGGCTACGCCATCCACGTTTACCCGCCTTCTTAGAGTGTGACTCTAGTTTCAGGGGGTGTGTACTCGCTCGAACAAAAACTGATCTGGTTCTTGCTCATCACCCGTCGACGTGATGGATGCCGATGTCGATGCGATCGATATCGATGATGGTGATGGCGACGATGCTAGTACATTCAGCATCGCCATTGACTGCCACAGTGAGGACGATGACACCCTCACAACGTCCTTTCAGCAGTGCACACGAAGCGCACTGCTGTTGATAAGGATGAATCAGCAGATGAATTTCTGCTGACTCGCGAAGCGGTTGTCCGCTTCGTTCAATACTCTATTGCAGATGCACTAGACAGACAGGAAAGAAACGCAGACAAACATGGAAGAGCAAATGTTCTTTCATTTGATGAAGGAGACCTAGTTTTACTGTCTACCGTAAACTTACCGAAACACGCAGTGACTAACGTGGGCAGCAGCAAATTACTGCCCAACTACATCGGTCCATTTCGCGTGTTGCGCCGAATGGGCAAGAATACATGATTGAACTGCCCCGTAAGATGCGTTCGCATCCTATGTTTTACGTCGGTCGTCTCCGCTCGTACTATCAGTACGAGCCCGTTTCAAGATGCGAATAACACCTCCGCGGTCGAGAGCCGAGACCACCTTCGAGTGGTCCCTTTTCAACGAGCCAGTCTGGTCGACTAGCAAATCGACCTGTTCACGCAGTTCAGCGATGTCTCGACGAGCTACAGCCAGCTTGTCAAGAAGAGAACGCGTCGGACGTTCGTTCTTAAGTTGTGCGAACGCAAACGCGGCACCATCGTCCGAACGATCGTGCGTGAAGGAATTGTAATTACCCTTTACAAGATCATGGAGCTCATAACGCCGAGTCCGTTCATGAGCCAGGTCATCTTGTAACTGTTCCGTTACACGGTTCAGCTCCCGAACATCAAGCCGATCCGACCCTCGAGCCAAATCAGGTGTTCCCGCCACCAGCACATCCTTTGGTGGACTTAGGCGGTGGCAAAAGCTTTCTGGTGGAGCGTATTTTGAACCACCGCGACGTGAATGGCGCCCGTACGAGTTACCTCGTCCGCTGGCGTGGCTATCCACCGGCCTGTCACAGCTGGGAGCCTCGTGCCCAGCTGATTGTTGATATCCTTGGTCTCGTCGAGCAGTACGACGAGACACACCCGCAGCGCTTGAATAAGGGCCGTCGGAAAATGACCTCCGTGAACGCGAGTACAGGGATTGCAAAGTGTCAATCCCTTCGGCCATCTCGGAAGAGATGCGCGCCCTCCAGTAGGGATCATTAGAGAGGAAGGCCTCCTTAGGGGCATGGTTCGAGTTTTCCAGGCAACCTGGACACGAATCACTCCACGAGAGACAGGTTAATCCTGCCTTTCTTGAAAGCCGGCGCAACTTGTATCGCGCCCCGACTGGGTTGCGTTTCTCAAACCTGATGCGAGCTGCATCGAGAATGGCGGGCCAGGCCTCACGGCCAATGCGCTCGATGTTATGGATGAGGGCATTCTTCTATCCTTGCGCCAAGGCCTTATTGTCTCGACCACGGTTGCCACTGTACCACCGATGTTCAAAAAGCGCATCGGTGGAGAATTCTTCCTCAGCACGGATAGTTTCCGAGAGGGAAGTAGGAGGACAAATCCTCCTACAGTCGAACAACGGAATTTGATCCCGTTCGGTAGTCATGACGGCCAACCGTTCCAACTCCTTGGATGATGGCATCCACGGAGACTCCACTTGAGGAGAGTGGCGCAGGACATTTCGGTCCCTGGCCTCTTGAATGGTGCCAGCGTGAGCGCTGATACCAATGATACCCCGGTCCCTCGAGTTACTTCGCCCATGGTGATGCATAGATGCATCACCACCATCACCACGCGTACTATCGTTGGATGGAATTGCTTGAGGCGGAGATTCGTCGGAATAATCGCTCGATCCGAAGATCTCGGACATGATACCGCCACGTTGACCAGAGCCAGTCAACCTGGCTCTTGCGTTGTCCGCCCCGGGTGATCCGGAGACGTGAGGTGTCGCCTTCGAGTCGGATACATCATCCGACTGACCAGAATAGATGAGCTCTATTTCAGACTCATCCAGATTACGATTCGCATTACCCGCTGCAGACGCAGCGGATGTACCTATCACACGTGGTGACTCACCACGTGGACTGTTCACAGCAGCAGGCGACGAATCACCTGCTGCTAAGGTGTGGGAAGTACTCTCTCCGGCTACAAGCATGCGTGCAGCCGCCTTTCTTGCTGCTGCAGTAGCAACTCGCTTGGGTTTTGAAACCATGCGTTGGATTGGCAAATGAAAGGAATTTGACCAACAAGTGCTCCCTATCCCAGAGTGTTCCAACGGTGGTCACCCTGTCCCATTCACAATCATTCCAGTCATCGGGTATTAATGGTCGGGGGGGATGTAACGGGTAGCACGTTACATGAACTTGACATCAAACGGTGTCAATAGAGATTTTGTCTAGCATGACAATATCCTGCCAATATCATCCGAGTGGGTAATATTGAAGGAATAGTATCCCCTTCTGGATAATATTGATGCACTGCTCCAAGATTGGTTGATAAAAGACAAATCGACCATAGATTGCCACCAATCGCTTCTAGACGCGCGAAATGAGGGGTGAGCAGGTTTCCGTCATACGACGACGTAGTTTATCATAGTTAGATAAAGATTAAAGTAATATTGACAGCTTAACGATACTAAATACAGCTATCTTTTTACCTTTACTTGACCTAGTCGTTCAAGTAGATAAGTCTCCTCTGCACGTGCTAGTGTACGTGAAGTTTCGTGGCGTTTCAAAAAAATAATGCCCCGTTACAGACATCGTGCAACAGGTGTAACCAGTGTACGTGAAGATTCGTGGCACTTCCAACAAAAGGTGACCCGTTACAGACTTCGTGCTACAGTTTTAACGGGGCACCCTTTGTCCGGGTGTCACGAATCTTCACGTACACTGTTACGTGCAGAGAAAGCTAATTTACCCAGCATATACGTTAAGTAAAGGGTGAAAAGAGAACTGTATTTAGTATCGTTAAGCTGTCAATATAACTTTAATCTTTATCTAACAGTGTTAAACTACGTCGTCGTATGACGGAAACCTGCTCACCCCTCATTTCGCGCGTCTAGAAGCGATTGGTGGCAATCTATGGTCGATTTGTCTTTTATCAACCAATCTTGGAGCAGTGCATCAATATTATCCAGAAGGGGATACTATTCCTTCAATATTACCCACTCGGATGATATTGGCAGGATATTGTCATGCTAGACAAAATCTCTATTGACACCGTTTGATGTCAAGTTCATGTAACGTGCTACCCGTTACATCACCCCCCGACCATTAATCACCCGCTGACTGGATGAGAATTGATTGGGACAGGGTGACCACCGTTGGAACACTCTGGGATAGGGAGCACTTGTTGGTCAAATTCCTTTCATTTGCCAATCCAACGCATGGTTTCAAAACCCAAGCGAGTTGCTACTGCAGCAGCAAGAAAGGCGGCTGCACGCATGCTTGTAGCCGGAGAGAGTACTTCCCACACCTTAGCAGCAGGTGATTCGTCGCCTGCTGCTGTGAACAGTCCACGTGGTGAGTCACCACGTGTGATAGGTACATCCGCTGCGTCTGCAGCGGGTAATGCGAATCGTAATCTGGATGAGTCTGAAATAGAGCTCATCTATTCTGGTCAGTCGGATGATGTATCCGACTCGAAGGCGACACCTCACGTCTCCGGATCACCCGGGGCGGACAACGCAAGAGCCAGGTTGACTGGCTCTGGTCAACGTGGCGGTATCATGTCCGAGATCTTCGGATCGAGCGATTATTCCGACGAATCTCCGCCTCAAGCAATTCCATCCAACGATAGTACGCGTGGTGATGGTGGTGATGCATCTATGCATCACCATGGGCGAAGTAACTCGAGGGACCGGGGTATCATTGGTATCAGCGCTCACGCTGGCACCATTCAAGAGGCCAGGGACCGAAATGTCCTGCGCCACTCTCCTCAAGTGGAGTCTCCGTGGATGCCATCATCCAAGGAGTTGGAACGGTTGGCCGTCATGACTACCGAACGGGATCAAATTCCGTTGTTCGACTGTAGGAGGATTTGTCCTCCTACTTCCCTCTCGGAAACTATCCGTGCTGAGGAAGAATTCTCCACCGATGCGCTTTTTGAACATCGGTGGTACAGTGGCAACCGTGGTCGAGACAATAAGGCCTTGGCGCAAGGATAGAATGCCCTCATCCATAACATCGAGCGCATTGGCCGTGAGGCCTGGCCCGCCATTCTCGATGCAGCTCGCATCAGGTTTGAGAAACGCAACCCAGTCGGGGCGCGATACAAGTTGCGCCGGCTTTCAAGAAAGGCAGGATTAACCTGTCTCTCGTGGAGTGATTCGTGTCCAGGTTGCCTGGAAAACTCGAACCATGCCCCTAAGGAGGCCTTCCTCTCTAATGATCCCTACTGGAGGGCGCGCATCTCTTCCGAGATGGCCGAAGGGATTGACACTTTGCAATCCCTGTACTCGCGTTCACGGAGGTCATTTTCCGACGGCCCTTATTCAAGCGCTGCGGGTGTGTCTCGTCGTACTGCTCGACGAGACCAAGGATATCAACAATCAGCTGGGCACGAGGCTCCCAGCTGTGACAGGCCGGTGGATAGCCACGCCAGCGGACGAGGTAACTCGTACGGGCGCCATTCACGTCGCGGTGGTTCAAAATACGCTCCACCAGAAAGCTTTTGCCACCGCCTAAGTCCACCAAAGGATGTGCTGGTGGCGGGAACACCTGATTTGGCTCGAGGGTCGGATCGGCTTGATGTTCGGGAGCTGAACCGTGTAACGGAACAGTTACAAGATGACCTGGCTCATGAACGGACTCGGCGTTATGAGCTCCATGATCTTGTAAAGGGTAATTACAATTCCTTCACGCACGATCGTTCGGACGATGGTGCCGCGTTTGCGTTCGCACAACTTAAGAACGAACGTCCGACGCGTTCTCTTCTTGACAAGCTGGCTGTAGCTCGTCGAGACATCGCTGAACTGCGTGAACAGGTCGATTTGCTAGTCGACCAGACTGGCTCGTTGAAAAGGGACCACTCGAAGGTGGTCTCGGCTCTCGACCGCGGAGGTGTTATTCGCATCTTGAAACGGGCTCGTACTGATAGTACGAGCGGAGACGACCGACGTAAAACATAGGATGCGAACGCATCTTACGGGGCAGTTCAATCATGTATTCTTGCCCATTCGGCGCAACACGCGAAATGGACCGATGTAGTTGGGCAGTAATTTGCTGCTGCCCACGTTAGTCACTGCGTGTTTCGGTAAGTTTACGGTAGACAGTAAAACTAGGTCTCCTTCATCAAATGAAAGAACATTTGCTCTTCCATGTTTGTCTGCGTTTCTTTCCTGTCTGTCTAGTGCATCTGCAATAGAGTATTGAACGAAGCGGACAACCGCTTTCGCGAGTCAGCAGAAATTCATCTGCTGATTCATCCTTATCAACAGCAGTGCGCTTCGTGTGCACTGCTGAAAGGACGTTGTGAGGGTGTCATCGTCCTCACTGTGGCAGTCAATGGCGATGCTGAATGTACTAGCATCGTCGCCATCACCATCATCGATATCGATCGCATCGACATCGGCATCCATCACGTCGACGGGTGATGAGCAAGAACCAGATCAGTTTTTGTTCGAGCGAGTACACACCCCCTGAAACTAGAGTCACACTCTAAGAAGGCGGGTAAACGTGGATGGCGTAGCCATTCACGAAGAACGGTGCATGCGTTGTCGACGCATGCACCGAGTTGTTGATGACGAATTCCGTCATCGACAAGAACTCACTCCAACTTGTAAACGAGTGGACTTACCCTCGAAGTATCTCTTCGAGGACGCGGTTGAACCGTTATGTCTGACCATCTGTTTCTGGATGGTCAGAAGTCAACATCGTCAAACGTGTTCCTTGTGAACGGAACACGGATTGCCAGATCTCCGCTGTAAAGCGGGGGTCCCTATCAGACTCAAGTTCACGGGGTAACTCGTGAAGTCGAAGATAGTATCAATGAAGACACGCACACAGCCCTGGGCTGTGATTGACTCCGGTACAGCAACAATATGTACCATCTTGCTGAACCGATCAACAAACAAACACTAAAAACCCAGTGTTCTTGTGAACGTCTTTGGGAAACCCGAATACGAAGTCCATCGATACGGACTGCCAACACCCTGCCGGAATCGGTAGAGGCTGCAAGGGTGCACGGGATGAAGGACTAGGCTTCACCCGATGACAAACTTCGCAAGCGCGAATGTATTTCCGCACAAAATCATACTGGCGGGACCAGTAGAAGCCACGACTCACCGTGAGGTAAGTCTTTTCTCTATCGCGATTTCCACTTGTCGGGGCATCGTGACACTCATACATGATGCCAAGTTGCAAATCATTATGAGCCGGAACGACGACACGAGGTGTGTCACCGTTGACTTTTGTAAAGTACAGCGGTCCATAACGAACCGAATACCGTTCGGTTGAAGAGCGATATTGAGACGTCAAGCGTTTCAAAGCTTGACTGCATGGATTCGATGCGTAATTCGTTAACAGTAGAAGAGATTAATCTTATGCTTTACGCACGTCGTCGAGTAGATTCGACGACGGAACACTCACTGATAGTGTCGCAACAGTGGGATCACCTCTACTGCTGGGTTGAGCAGTCGGCTCGAAATCGGGCCGACGCGAAAGAGGATCAGCGACGGCATTAAGTCGTCCTGGTTAATACTCGACGGAGAAGTTGTACTCCGCGAAGAAAGATAGCCACCTCGTCATTTGTTGCAAGCGGTGTGGACTGTTTACGGCCGTGCGTAACGACGCATGGTCGGTATAAACGATGAAGGGCCTATCTCCTAAGAGATATACCTGAAACTTAGCCAGTGCATATTTTATGGCAAGGAGTTCCTTGTAATGAACCGGATAATCTTGCTCATCTGCTTGAAGCTGACGCAATTGACAACAGACGACGCGCTCAACGCCGTCTGAGTCGTACTGCATCAACGCGCAGCCGATTGCAAAATCGCTGGCGTCACAGACCACATGAAATGGCCTATACTGATCTGCAATCGCCAACACAGGCGATTGCACCAAGCTTTTCTTGATGCTTTCAAAAGAGTGCTGACACTCAGCGCTTCATGACCACCTCTCGTTTTTCTTTAGCAGACAAGAGAGATGTACGGTCATCTCGGCGTAGTTGCGCGAGTACTTGTGCAAGTACGCCGCCAAGCCAAGGAACTTTCGACATCCCTCGACGTCGACTGGCACAGGTCATTCGCTTATCGCCTTGGTTTTTTCCGGATCAGGGCGTACACCGTTTCTACCTACGACGCATCCAAGAAGTGGTATTTCATTCGCTGCAAATATACACTCTTGAGGTTCGCGAACAACTTGTGCTCTCGCATTAGTGTGAGTACTTTGACGATATCTTCATTCATAGTCGGGCTATGGATGAAGATATCGTCAGAGTAATTCGGTGCGAAGTCTCGAACCAATCGCAACATGTTCGTAACACATCTGCTAAACGTTGCGGGGGCGTTACGTAGCCCCTGTGGCATCACTAGCCACTCCCAGAGCATACCACTCGGTGTACTCACTGCTTTGTAAGGGATATCCCGATCACGCATAATGGTCTGATAAAATCTATCCATCAAATCCATGGACAAAAAGATGGTACTCTTTGCCATACCATCTATGATCACGTCTATCCTTGGTATCGGCGTTTGAGCCGTACCGTTGCAGCGTTTAGTTAGTTGAGCGCGTGCACTATCCCGCCACCTTTCTGTGGCCTTTCGCACACAGAAGGTCGGAGAGCTGCGTAGGCATGTTGATTCCCTCACATGACCAGCCGCTAAACGATCGGAAAAGAATTTGTCGATCGCAAGTACTTGTTTACGAGGCAGTGGACACTGCTTCATGACACAGTATTTTGAACCAGGTTTCAGCTTGATCTCATGCCGGGTGCCTTTGTCTTTGGACAGCTCGCATGGCACGGATTCCGGGAAAACATCCCTGAATTCCACCAAATCCTTATACAAAGGATTTGTCTTCAAAGACTCCAAAGATTGAGACTTGTATCGCTCAATCCGGGTCTTCTCATTAAGAACACTATCGTCCATCGATAAGCTACTGAGAAACCGTTCGTTCTCAGCAAACACTTATGCCGACCGAATATCGGCGACGTACTAGTCCTCTGTGACGAGTACGCAGATCTGCTTGATCTTGTCACTACGCAGATCTCGCAAGAATCTTTTAGATTCTAGCGTTGGCAACTTGACTACCTCCGAAGCTGACTTCGGGGGTGTAATCATATTAAGTGTATAAGCGCCTACACTTGATCCGTCATTCACCAAGACATTCACTGTCTCGGTGATTTCCCAGCAAAACACATCCGCAGTTGGTTGGATATCCACACTCTCAACATAACTCTCTCGGGAGTTATCACTCTCAGGAACGCTGGAACTTTCTTCTATTACGTGTACTGACTGTGGGTGTACTATTACAGCCACGTCCTCTTCGATCGACTCTCTTTCAGTCGATCGGGCTTGCTCTACGATCGACTTTCTGATAGTCGATCTCGATTCAACGTGTTGTTCATCCTGAACAACTCTGATCTCTCTTCTCGGGTGCACCCTTCTTGATGTGCATCCGTGTTCCAGCCCACTCGATCTCTTCGAGTGGTGAACCTTCGGCGCAGCCTGTGTTTCTACACAGATGCCGGGAGCTGGTTCCACAGTGCAGTGGTCTTCTACACTGTGATCTTGTGCAATCGTACTCACGACCTTACCACAAGTGAGGTTATCTCACTCACTCGTAGTACACCCACACGCTTGTGGACGCTCCAAGACGTTCATCAGATGGCCATCTATTGAACAAACAACAGGCATCTTGCCGTTCGCTTGTGACTCAGAGGGCGAGTGTTCTCGCTCTCGATACAACAGAGGTCCGTTGGATAGGGACCTCCTGTTTTCTGTCGTCGCGTCGGACAATAGTTTGACGAGTTAGCCTGAGACTGTCTCAGGCTGAAGTCTTCTTGTTCCGCGTACGCTATCGCCTGTTCCAGCGTATGGAAGTCCTCTTGCAACATGTAGGTCTTCACCGGCCCATCCACAAGGCCGTAGATGAACACGTTGACAAGCGTGTGCTCATCAAAAGGGTTTTCCGTGACGCTACTCGCAAGGTATCGTAGGTGTTGTGCGCAAGCGTGCACGTCCCGTCTACCATGCTTGAGCCTCAAGAGTGCATAGCATGCTTTGAACTCGGCTCTCGGCGGCTCAAACGTCTCTTTAGGCAGAGACTTCAAGATCTCAAACGACTCAAACACGTTTTGGTCGTGAAGGTTGAGCCCTGAGGCCCAAGGCTTTGCTCGTTTCGTCAAAATATACAGGATGAAGGTGACTTGCATCTCGTCAACCTCGATGTGACGGGCCCTGATGGCATCGTCTAACTCGAAGAACCATCTCAAAAGGGAATCTTCGTCAGTTAGCTTGTACCTTGAGGTATCAATCTTCAAGGTTTCGGGTCGACGCATGTGCATCAGCCAGCCCATCGACTGATGAAAGCCTTGCTGTTGTAGCAAGTCTATCTTCTGTCGTTCGACGGCAAGTTCCCCTTGTAGGAACTTGTTGATAGCAGCCTGTTGCTGGCATCTTCTTAGAGACTCCAACATACCATTAATGGCGGGTTCGCCCATGAGCACACTCATGCGGCCGACTATCTCCCATTCTGATTCACTCAGATGGGAGTAACCTTCACGTGTGACGTGAAAGCTGTCGTCTTCTACGTTCAACAATTTCTTGTTGGACGGACACTAAGTAGTCGTTGGACGGACTACGAAGTGCTACAAGGTGTAACGGGGCACCCTTTGTCGGGGTGCCGCGAAACTTCACGTACACTAGTACGTGTAGAAGAAGCTTATCTACTTGAACGACTCGGTCAAGTAAAGGTAAAAAGAGAACTGTATTTAATATCGTTAAGCTATCAATATAACTTTTATCTTTATCTAACTATGTTAAACTACGTCGTCGTATGACGACAACCTGCTCACCACTCATTGCGCGCGTCTAGCAGCGATTAGTGGCAATCTATGGTTGATTTGTCTTTTATCAACCAATCCTTGAGCAGCGCATGAACATTTTCTAAAGGGGATAATTAAACTTCAATTTTATCCACTGGGACAATATCGGGAGGATATTGTCATGCTAGACAAAATCTCTATTGATACCGTTTGGTGTCAATATTGTGTAAAGGGTGTAGCGGAGTTACACAGCTCCTTGAGTCAGAGGAAGACTTAACGCTTAACGAGCAACTTAGTTCTAAAGAACTAACGACTCTACGAGTCATCAAGCTTTACAGCTTCAGGTCCCTGTTCCAGGGGACCTAACGATTTAGTGAATCGACAGCACCTAGCTCAAGAGTAGCTACCTCAAGGAGGTGTTGCAAACTCTTAGTGATCAGTGATCAACGATAAAGACGGCTCGCAAGCCACTTGTCTTATAAATCAAAATGGGAACTGATTTTTTTTAATGTTAAAGCCTATAGAATATCTTAATCTTACTCAAAGACCTTTCGTATCTAATGGCTGACACTCGTCAGCCCCTACAAACCAATAAGATATTCTATATCACCTTCACAAGGGGTGCCATCAGGTGTGTAACACACCTGGTACAAAGTACCCTTTTACGTGCAACCCCGTTACAATGAGCTACCCCATCAGAATGACGTTTACCACCACGTCAATCGAACATGTGTTCCTAAGCGAGAAAAATGCGCGTACGGTAAATCTCACAATGACATACGCTCTAGCACGATAACCTCATCACCAAACGAGTCAAAGACTCTGTGTGGCTACCTCGGAAAAGAGGAGGCAGTGGACTATGGTATCGATACTAGTTTCCAGGGTGATGCAGGGAAAATGTCCGACTCACCGATGCCTGAGGCACAACCTTCGAACACCTAAAGTTTGTTCTCTAAACGTGAAGATGCGAGTGCGCCACTGGCGCAGCATTCAACAACTAGTTCTGATGAAACTAAGATCACGAACCTTCTTGATGAGCAAGAACATTTTCTTGTTAAACAAGAGAAAAAAGGCTGAGCGTCCTGCTTAAATAATTGCAACCCTTGATCGCCAGCAAGAATATGTGTTCACTCCACCCAGTGTAAAGGAACGTCTACGTCAAGCGGCCGGCCTAACATTGGCGACGTGGGTCGTTGGCTATGGGCCTAAGACTCCTGAGGAGGTGGTGATCTGCCAGGCACTTCGTGAAAAGTATCTGGAGCCTCACCTAACGACTCGAAGTCAATACAAGGCACGCCTTGACACGCAAGCGCGTGGTGTACCGGTTCCATCGATCAAGGGTATACTCATTCTCTTGTTCGCAGGCGAACAGTGAGCGAAGAATGCGATGCCTTCGTTCGCTGGGTGCACCATGCACGTTTCCTCAGCAATATGTTTGTTCTAAGGGCTAGTGGCAATGTGGCTGATGTGCGTCTAGAACGCAAGAATCGTTATGATTTATGCCAAGCATAAGGCCAGAGGCCAATTGCGCAAGCGCGCGCTATGTTTCGGCTACTACTGTAGCCGCGAGTGCTGGTCAGTCTGTGACCAACATAACCGTCTACCCCACACCACTAACGGTGGGAAACGGCCTTGGTCTCGAGATGACCATGGCCACGATGCCTAAAAGCATCCAAAGCATATGGACTGTCTTGCCGAAGGGGTGTCTCAAGCTCCCTTAAGTTTTCAGACTCAAAGTACCCTCGCCACTTTACAAGAAACTGTTATATGCCCTGATGACGACGTCGTTTCAGTAGTCTCTCGACATGAAAAGGACGACACCCATGCTCATCGAACAAAGCCGGTGGCGGCCGGTGTACCGGTGGAAGGCCCACGAAAAATTGGTTCTCGAAGTGAAGGGTCTTCAAGAGACCTTGGATAAGTCCCAGTGCATGCTGGATGCAATGCAAAGCCGCCTTCAGGCGATGGAGCAAGCTCAAACTAGGAATGAGGCTCAGTTGGACTTGCTGGTTCGTCTACAGCAATCCGGGGCAATGCCCTTGTCTTCGGCGCAAGCGCCTCCAAGTTCACATGGGAAGGATCCCGGTACGGCTTAAGTAAGCCTACATATAACACAGGAAGTGTGCGCAATTTGCGTAGAAGGTTGAGCGTATACTCAAAGCCCTTCTTGGCGGTGATCGTAAACGGTGTAGTGAAGCGTGGACGCAACTTTGTCTTGAAGACAGCAAACACTACATTTGTAAGTTAATTATAGCATTGAGTAATAGGTGGTCTCCGACCTTATAACTTTTAACACAACTTCTGCCTTTAGCATGAGCTTGTTGTTTTTTGTTGATCTTGGCTATCAGCCATTCAGTCAAGCACATGACAAAAGACATTCAATCGCGTTGCAAGAAATTCGTCTACCTGTTTTTGAAAAGTAGCAGGGATATTATAAGCAAGCCGATCGGCAATACCTCCCCCACCAAGCCCTGACCACAGAGTGTTAGCGTTAACGGAACGCGAGGGTGAGTGAGACCGTTTATTTAAAACGGAGTAAAGCCTGTTGAGGCATTAACAGCGTTGTCAAACGCAAATTTAACAACAGGGAGCATTGAGCTCCAACGCCTAGGGGAATCAGCGCAAACTCTGCGCAAAATTCAATAAATGACGCTGTTAACACGCTCAGTTTGACCATCGGTCTGCGGATGATCCGCTGTGGACATGTCCAACCGAGTGCTCAGCACCTTGAAGATAGACTTCCAAAACTTCCCAGTGAAGCGGATATATCTATCAGAGACAATTGCCACAGGCAAGCCATGTTGGCAAAACACACGGTCGATAAACAGCTTTGCTGTACCTTCAGCATCGATGCTATCCGGTACAGCCGCTAAGTGCGCCATCTTGCTCAATCGGTCAACAAAGACCACGTTACCAGTGTTGCCTTCCGAATCTTTCGGTAGGCCAAACACAAAATCCATGCTCAAGGACTCCCAACAACCAGTGGGTACTGGCAAACTAGTTAGCGGCGCAGCTGCACGTGCTGAGGGTTTCACTCGTTGACATTTCACACTTACGCACATAGGTGCTCACCTAAATATGAGGTTTGGTCCACCAATAACTTAAGCTTACCGAGCTATAGGTATTCTCACGACCTAGATGACCACTTAAAGCAGTATCATGTGCCTCAAAGAGGATTCGATACTGTAATTCCTCATCATGAGGTACAGCGATACGAGACTTAGCCTCTATGTCCGTACGATAGCACAACAGGCCATTATCTATATCGATGTAGCCTTGCACGTAAACGTGCCGACATTGTTATACCCGAGTCTTTACACTCGTTGCTCCCAAGAGCACGTAGCAAAGCTACACACTGATTATTCTTGGCATATGCCGCACAGATTAAGTCAGGGACTGACGACGACAGAGTCGTAACATGAGCAAGCTCATAGTCAGGTTGGCGCGATAGCGCATCAGCCAAAGCAGTTTGCTTACCTTGCTTGTACTTCACCTCGAAGTTATACTTTGCAAAGAAGGAAAGCCAACGAGCCATTCTCTGTGAGAGATGAGGCGACTGTGTCGCAGTGCTTAATGACACATTATCTGTATAGATCACAAACGGCTTTGAGCCAAGCAGATGTACTTGGAATTTGACAAGAGCGTACTTTATAGCAAGTAGCTCTTTGTCATATACTGGATAGTTCTTTTCAGCAGATTTCAGCTGCCGAGACTAGAATGCGATGACGCGTTCGAGTCCATCGACAACTGTTTGTAATAGAGCACTGCCTATGGCAAAGTCAGATGCGTCACAGACGACACTGAAAGGCCGGTCAGGATTGGGCAAAGCCAATATTGGCGCATGAAGGAGACTATCCTTAACTGCATGAAAAGCATCATGTTCGTTATTACCCCAACAGGAATTTACATCCTTTTTAAGGAGAGTGAACAATGGCCGAGCCAAATCTGCATAATTAGCACTATACTTATACAAGTAAATGGCGAGGCCAAGCCACTTACATGAGTCTTTTGGCTCTTAGAATTGTCCAATTGAATATGGCCCTTACCTTAGCGGATCCGCTCGAAGGCCTCGCTTCCCAATGAATCATTCTAGAAAGGGAATCTCTTCTGCACTAAAGATGCACTTAGATGCATTAGCGTACTATTTATTCGTGCGCATGAACTCGAGCACCGCTCGTAAATGATCAACGTGGTTATCCACGTCTGATCGACCATTCGTTGCACGACTATGGACAAAGATGTCGTCAAAGTACGTTTGTGCGCAACCTCGATGGGGTCTAAAAAAGTTGCGTCAAAAACGATATAAAGTAGCCGGGGCGTTAGACAGCCCTTGTGGCATAACGAGCCACTCCAAGAGCATACTGCTCAAAGTACTCACCGCTGTTAGCGGAATATCGCTTGCTCGCATGAGCAGCTGGTAACAACCGTCGACTAAGTCGAGTGCACTAAACAATGTACATCCTACCCTATTGTTCTAAAACATATCCTTTCTAGAAATAGGCGTCTGTGCCGGTATAGTGGCTGCATAAAGCTTATATAAGCATGCACAGTAAGCCACTTGCCATTTAGCTTTTTGACACAAAATGTCGGTGTTGAATGGGGAGATTTACTCTCACATTCTATTACAGCCGCGTGCTTAGCATGAAAGAAATTGTCAATGACGTCACACTGTTCTCTCGACAAAGGCCGCTGCCGTGTTACGCAGTATTTAGTTCCATGAACTAAGTCAATTTCATGACGTACACCTCTATCGGGAGGTAAGGCAGATGGTGGGTTGTGACACACCACATCTTAAATTCCTTAAGCAAAGAAATGAATGGATCCAAAGGATCTTTTATGATCGAAGATCCACTTCGTGCATAAAATGCCGCCTTTGTATCCTCTAGGACAGACTCATCCATTAACGAGGAAGAGTTCAACTCAGTATCAGGTCTAATGACCTCTAATTCGGATAGATCTACTGCCTTTGAGGCCCGGCTAACTCACCGTCAGACTTTTCGTCTAGCTCACAAAGAGCATCAAAAGATGGAAGGGTTTCAAGGCAAACAATGCCATTAAACTGACCATTCACTCCAATAACAAGTGTATATAGAGAATTACTATTATCAATATGTGACTATGTGAACGCCTGGCGCTTTATATTTGCCACCCGGCGTCTCGATCGTCTCTTCAAGACCTTTCACCCCTTAGGGGTCGGGACAATATTGTCCCCATAGTTACTACCAACCATAGTGCGCTCTGTACGAGAGCCGATGTCTTGACCGACATTTGGTGAAGTGTTACATAACTCGAACACTTCATCTTGTGGATTTAAACGTGCCACTCCACGTGCATTATGCGTGTCTAGCCCTAAATTTAACGGCGCATCGCCAACAATGTCATTACGGACATCAGGTGTGGTGCCCTCAAGGCTGCCCACAATATACATCGTATCGCCAGCATCATCATTAATGACATTAGGTGTGGTGTTCTCACGGCCGCCCACTCTATACGGCGTATCGCCAACAACGTCATTACCGACGTTGAATGTGGTGCCTTCACGGCCGCCCACACTGAATGACATATGGCCAACAATGTCATTACCGACATTAAGTGCGGTGCTCTCACGGCCGACCGCACTCGGTGTAGTTTTACGTGCCACCACTAACACATCAAAGAAATTACATCCTTAATCACTCGGTCCAAGGGCAACCATGCTTTCAGCATGCAGTGACTCGTTATCACAGCGAGTAACACTCAACGTATTACGTGCCGAATCGCCGATACTTAACGAGCTACGCTCGGATTCTATGTTTACAACATAAGAGTTAGACAACTCAGACGTATCAATGTCCAGCACATTGATATCTTCTGTCGAAGGACCGCGCCAGAAGGGCTTCTGTTGCCTAGCGAAGATGGGTTCATGAATCTACGAAACTACGCTAGGAACGTTGCGCGTGGCGCCTAAGATCTTAGACCTCCAATTAATCCATGACTCATGGCGTTCGAGTGAAGCCATACCAAGGATGAGATCATATCTTGTTTCCAAATCCAGGACAAGACAGCGCTCAATACTGTCAAAGTCTAAAAACTTTATACCTAAGTCTAATGGAAATTTAGGCACAGTAACACGACTTCCAGTCGCTAAACAACCGTGATAGAATTACCCTCATGCGCTGTAATCGCCTCAGCATAACGCTGACTTCCCATAAGGGAGCGGCGTCGAGCAGAATTGCAAGACGCTCCAGAATTGGTTGATATTGACCAAGGCTTCTCAAAGCCCACAATTTTAGCCTCGGCGACCAACAAGCCATACTTGCATCCACGCACCATACCCGTAGGTATGGTACTATTTGAGGCTAAGCCCTGCCTTCATTTACCTTCTAAAGGTGTAACAGAATATAGTTCTTCCCCAGCAGGTCGCCCCGCGCCTTTTGGGTGTCGGCATTTCCCCGTGCCATGCCAGACCTTTGGCTCGGGGTCGAGTGTTGGCTTGTAGCCTGGCGTTGCTTACGCAAAGGGCAACCATGCCGCAAGTGTATAGTGCTTCCGCACGTAAAACATCGTCGTACGGAGCGTTTCTGCTCAGCAGCTTAAAACTCAGCTTCACCTTCATCTTTAGCATAGCTGAGATCCATCGGTTCCGGCCTATTATAGGCAGTGGTACCCAAAGAGTTTGCTCTCACAGAGCTAGGGTTGTACCCGTTTCAACCAAATCTGGCCGACTTGAAGTTATGCTCAGCATTAGAAGCAATTCTCACAGCCTCTTTAAAAGTAGAATGGTGAACCCGAAAATCCTCGGTTCTGGCAATGCCAGTACGTAGACCTTCCATGAAGATAGTCACACGGACTGCCTCAGGCAGAGGGTCAGACTGCATTGCAGCCATGAGCGTTCGCAGCTCTTGAACATAGTTCAATAATTCAATCTTACCCTGGCGGGTAGAAAGAAAGCGTGAACGCACGCGGTAAGCCGGGTTAGGTGGTGAGAACACATGTACCAATTGTGACTTTAGCGACTCCCATGTAGGAAACGCTATGTCCACCGACGTGCTACACGTCAAGGCCCATTCTATAGCTCTTCCATCAAGCTTCGAGATAGCCAGCGAGACCTGTTGATGGTCAAGGTTGATCAGGCCTGATCTCATCGCCATATCGATCCCACGAATCCAAAGGATGAGGTTCTCACCCCCCTTACTGGAGTAGTTTTTTTACTTCCACTCTAAGTGGACGAGCCTAGCCTCTTCGTCTGGTACAGACACATAGCGTAAAGGCATAGCCGACGCTACCTGGTCTTTGAACTGCCCTAAAAGGGTTGCTCCACACTGCATAAAGCTTTAACACGTGCATTACGCACTTCAGAACTTTTTAATACGAGGAATTCCACGTACTCTGGACCCAAATATGCGGTCAGCTTATCAAGCGTGACCCTTTGGGCCTCAGAGAGGGGGGTTTCCATCCTCACAGAGGATCAGTTTTGAAGATTCAGGCGTAGATTGACTACAAGTGCTACCAAGTGTAGCGGAGCTACACAGCTCCTTGAGTCAGAGGAAGACTTAACGCTCAACGAGCAACTTAGTTCTAAAGAACTAACGACTCTACGAGTCATCAAGCTTTACAGCTTCAGGTCCCTGTTCCAGGGGACCTAACGATTTAGTGAATCGACAGCACCTAGCTCAAGAGTAGCTACCTCAAGGAGGTGTTGCAAACTCTTAGTGATCAGTGATCAACGATAAAGACGGCTCGCAAGCCACGTGTCTTATAAATCAAAATGGGAACTGATTTTTTTTAATGTTAAAGTCTATAGAATATCTTAATCTTACTCAAAGACCTTTCGTATCTAATGGCTGACACTCGTCAGCCCCTACAAACCAATAAGATATTCTATATCACCTTCACAAGGGGTGCCATCAGATGTGTAACACACCTGGTACAAAGTACCCTTTTACGTGCAACCCCGTTACAACGGGCTACCCCGTTACAACAGGGTGCTGTCGTCTTGCAGGGCAGTAAAAATGGGTTGTTACAGCTCAACGAGGTTAAATTTGATAAACGGACTAAGGTTGCGTATTATCACCCTATCGGCTGCGCATCTTCAAACATAGTCAAGCTCACGCATCACGTCGAAGGGCACCCAAAGTCTTTCATCTTCCAGCTGTTGTGGTGATTTTCGTCTCCGGATTGTGGGTCCACCTTTTGCAGAGCATCGTCGTCAGCAAGCAGTGTTGCATCTTTTATCCAGGAGCCAAACGTTTTACTACTTTTTTGAACAGGGAAGAGAGCGCTCGAAGTCGATCGAGATGCTCCTCACGCATTTTGACTTAAAGAAAGCCTGACAGTTTATGGAACGTTATCAACGTGTACAAGATGTCAGAAATTCTCGACGCCAGGAAAAAATGCGGGCGTCAAATGATACAGCGATTGTACGAAAGTCACCGCATGAAGTGATGCAATCAAAGGATGAGTGTCTCGTTGCTTCACACATTGCCTTATACGTATTCCATGCATCTTCGCATGTAACTTTCTGAGCTCTCCAGTCGATAACGCACGTCGTTGACACTGTCCACCAAGTTCGAGCTTCGTACACACTTGCTCCAACGTTACCGTCTTCTGCTCATAAACGACTCAATTTCTCTGCATCCATGGTGTTTTCATGCAAATGGAGCACAGTATTCGCGGTTCTCGGTTCCATGTTGGATGCCATTCGCATCCACGTCTCTCTAAACGCTTGCCGTAATCACCAAAACCGCAAATACCGTTAATAGTTTTCTCGCCAGGCAGTAGTAACTCGCATCTTGTGAAGCATTACAGGGCTTTCCTCTGTACTGTCCTCAGAGTATTCAACCACTATCCATATGCAGACAAACACCTCCACTTGATGTGATCCAAAGCCTCATTTTGACCGCCACACATCGACAGATACTGACAGCAAACATAGCGTTCCACGCCGAGAGAATCAATCGAGACCTGTAAAGGTATACCAGGCGTTTCTCAAAATCGTGCCCTCCAAAGGCAGCCATACTCAGAACGCTTCGGCGTCCGTGATTCGTCAGCATCCATCCTACCTCGACTCTTATTGGTCCACCTCCTCCGTTCCGTTCCATCTCGTCCCACACTGAAGAAATCAGCGTCCGTGTCCCACATGACGCACTCGTCGCCCTTGTCCCGGCCTCGCGACAGCAACGGCAGTGACCACTCCAGCTACGTGGCCAAACCTCGACGAGCCCGTGGCAGTATCGACTCAATTGCCTCTTCTGCCAGTGGAGAGGGAGAAAGCAGTAGCAGCAGTAGCAGCAGCTCTGTTCTTCGTGTGTCTAAAGAGGTGGAGAACATTGGGGCACGTGTAGCCATCTCGAAAAAGCGCGTCACGTGGTGCTTTGTCCTCGCCGGGTCGGAGCAAGTGCACACGGTGATGCTGGAACACAGCCGGATTTCGGCCAAGAAGCGGCTGAAGCTCGATGGTAAACGACTGTTTACCTCGGAGCAGTATGCTACGAACTGGCAGTACGATTTCCACGTGGGGGTGGACGTGTTGACGCCGTTTCGCGTGATTATTCGTGACGTCAAGACAGCTGTTGTGGACGAGAGAAGACTTGAGACGGTCTATGAGCTGGTAGCGGAGGGGGTGCCGTGGGACCAGCTGGCGGAGCGAATGTTATTGGCTGCCTTTCGACACCAATCCACGTCGGTTTGGAGCAGCGACATTTATGTGCGACGTGTAGACGAGACCTGCGGTGAGTTGCTAAGTGATGGTGACGAACGTCCACCGGGCACGTTGTTAACCTGGACGTTTGCATTCGGATTGAATGGCAATGTCCACAAATTGGAGTTGAGGGATTTGGACAAGGGTGAGTTTGTTGTCGTGCTGGACTGTCGCGAGCTCAAGCGTGTGAATTTTGACGATATTCAAGAAGATATGTGGGAGTTTGAGTACGATCTAGAGGATCAACACGAGTTGGATTTGGTCGTGACGCTAGTCGACGAACACAAAACGTATGACTTCTTCATTGATGGCAGTGCATGGAGTGACATTGGTCAGACTGACTTTGTACTCGAATCTGGGTGGTACCCTGTCTACTCTCGCTCGCGCTGTGCCGTGTACTTTCGTCATGAAGGGTCGGGTGACACGCAATGGGAGAAACCAATAGTGGACCGTGGGAGCTCGCAGGCCAGTCAGCGCTTGCAGGGGATGTCTCTAAGCTCGCAGACGTCAAACGGCTTGGTTCAAGAGCTGTTTACAGTTAAGGATTCTATCGAGGACCCTGTGGGCGAGCGTGAAAGTGCGCCTCAGCTTGTACGGATGAAGCATCCGCTCCAACCTGTGCAGGAAGTGCCTGAAGGACTAGAAGCGCAAGAAGTGACCTTGATTGATTTCTCGGACTTGCCGGAACAAGTGCAAAAGTCGGAAAAGAGTGGGAATGTGAATGACCCGTTCAACCCTGTCACACATACACAATTGGTGAATGCAGACCAGAAGAGGCAGCCGTCACAGCAGCCAGTAGATCTATTGAGCTTGTAAAGGGGTTTCGTTGGTGACAGGATTTGTCAGCGAGTTGAGCGACACAATGTGGTATTTATGTCAAGGATGGTTGTTCGTAGCTGCGTGCGTGACGAGAGTTTGACGGTAGCTGTAGCGATATGGGACTCAGCGCAAGCTAGCTGAATGATGTTTTAGGATGCGTGTTGTTAAATCTGAGTACTCATTTAGGCAGAAGCTTTGTGGAAGGTCTTCATGAGTGTGCTTGAGTTCATCAGTAGAAATCGAAGTGGGAGATACATGTCAACCGTCGTGACGCATGTCAAGCTGGCTGGCTGATGATTTGATGACACGTGAGCCATTCGAAAGCACAGCATCCAAATGGGGTGGACAAAAATGTTGGAATGCAGATTGGTAGGCTCAGCTGAATGAAGTACTTCCTCGCAAAAGAACTGGCGTTTTGCCTTTGAGCAAGGTACAGTCCCATGTCGATTTCTAAAAGCAGGTCGCACTGCTGATGCAAGCTGCATACTCCTTGCAGTCCTTTCATAATCGGTTCTGAAATTGGTACCTTTCTTAATCTGACCAATCAGAAGACTCTAAATACTATTTATTTAGGCAGTAAATGCGGCTGTGGGTTGTGAATAGCTACCATGGTGTTGGATGCGAACTTAAACCGTACTTTATGATAGCCGCGTGTCATCCCAAAGTCGATAAATGATCCGCAGTACCCGTGCATCAGTGGCCCCTGACAACGTGGGCGTCACGCTTCCCCATGAACGTATACTGCACACCATTGGATCCATTGCAGGACCCAGCGACGCTTCTAACGATCAATAAATTCGATTTGAAGACCTCATTGACTACCGTCGAACTCCGTTCGCTCACGGAGGTCGCAACCTGATGCTCCAGAAAGAGGACGAAGCTTTTCGAGAACTGGAAAAACTGCAGCAAGTCCAGCGCGACGGAGCTCAAGTTCTCATTCTAGACGTGACGTTGCCGATTGAAGGACGTGATGTGTTGATGAAAGAGCGACTGCGATTGGTCGAAAGACTGAAAGGCGTGCATTTCGTGATTGTCACGACATGGGAGATTGAGAGGATTCGTGACGAGCTTTGTATCACCCAGCCACTAAATGAGGCTAGTGACTGCATTAGCAAGACATTGGAGGCTGAGCTGATGTTTGGTATCGAGAAAGATGGAGTCGTGGTGTTCCCTGGAGCTATTTACCAGCAGATCCATGTACAGAGAGAAGTACTCAGCGCACATGAGCAGGTTCTTGTACAGGGTCTGGCATCGGTATGGACATTTGTAATGATATCGATCTCAATGCTCTATGGTGGTATAACGTTGATATTGTTGGCTGTATGTGTATATTTGCAGGCTCAAGCGAGGACGCACGCTCCACTATATCTATCGTTTTCGCTCGTGAGTGAGGAGCCTCTCGGAGACATGTTAAAACTACAGCAGGTAGTGCGAGCTTGGATACGTGCACTGTTGGAAGCTGGTGCAGAGAAAAAAAAGCTCGTGGTCTGTCATGTGGATCGCTGGTGTCATGGGCGTTTTGAGGATGCCGGTTACGCTTTCTTGTTGGAGCTGTTCGATCTAGGCGTCTCGGTGCTCTTCAACATGATCGGTCTTCGGTCAGTCAGTGAAGTGGCGCTGGTGAACCCGTGCTTAACGAGCGTGTCCGATTCCCTTTTGCCTCCATCAGAAAAAGAATGGCAGGAGCCGGCTCCCGACAGTCGCCTCGCAGAGTGGCTTGCAAGGCTGTTGAAAAACGCTCCGCAGTATCTGTATCAGGTGCTTTTGTCTACGAACGTGTACCAGCGCACGCAATATCGTCGCTATGGTGGTGGAGGTTACGCGTACTTGTTCGAACATTTCAAGCATCGTATGCTGCATAAAGGAGTCACTGCAGTCCAATGGCATCAGATTGTGCGTACTAATACCGTGGACCTTTTAGCATGGTACGTCCCTCCCGAGGCACCGCCACTTCCAAAGAATTACCTGCAGTGCTCGATATGTGGCAACTTTTTCGAGCCCGTTGAGGGGGAGTATTTTACGAAGTTTGCGTTCACGTATTGTGGAACGAAGTGCCTGCGTCGTCATAGCCGACAAAAGTTTGCCTCACCTCCGACCAAAACGTGATAATGGTGATCAATAAGTGAAACGAGTGTCAAATTAGTTCGCGTAATGGCGGCCATACGACATCGATGGATCCTGCCACGTGGTCCAAACGACGCTCAGTCGAAATTCGACAGGAGTGTTTAGTCCTGTTTGTACGTGTGCGCACATTCAAGGGGAATGGATCTCTGCAAAATGTGTTGATGTGGTGACCAATGAAACACATTTACGACCTAAACTTGATTTACTCGACACCTGTCCTCTGCGTATCAGAGGACAGGTGTCGAGTAAAACAATTGCGTCGTGTCTCCTTCGAATTGGGCTAATATCGTGACTTGGCAAGTACGAAAACGAATTATTATTGCTAGCTTGTGTCTACAAACTTGGACGTCACCATTTTTATTTAATGATGGGACGTTATAACGTAAAGAGCCAAAACTCATTACAGACGCACAATGTGTAAGCTGAGTGATCCATAATGCGAGTCAATCACAATCGGGCACAAAGTATATCGATTCGATGTCTTTCGCTCTAAATGATTGCATTCGTCGCAGTTACAACTTTTCTCATCAGCACTTATTTCACGCTGTAGATAGAATCACGTGATGTCGATAAATTTTACTTTAGTTGTCCACACATGAATGAACGATTGCAATCCACTCACGATGCATCCGTCACCGTACAGCACTTTACAATCAAATGTATCAAACTGGTGCCTGCTGATCAAATGTGGAGCTGCCTTATTTGGTACTGACATTGGGAGTCTATTCAGACCACTGCAGCCTCATCTCACAGCTCACTTGACTTGACCAGGCGCAAGCGGTTCATTTCTCATCATATTCTCCTTTTGCTACAGCCTCGTTATGTGCTTTGCCTGGTCTTTTCCCGACTACTACCCGCTATGACATGCGTGACGTGTTCTTCCTCTGTAAAGGTTTAAGACAAACTACCATCGGCTTTTTGCGTCCATTTATCGTGCTTACTTCATCAGCAATCTCAATCCACTCCAACCTGGCCGAATTGGGTGGTGCAAAGTTCACCGGTGTCCGTACGTCATTGCGTCCCTGTCATGATCATCAGGTTGCCACGACAATGGCGTCCATCATAGGGCGATACATTTTCCATTTAACTAACATCCAAGCGCCGGAGCAATTATTTATTAAAGCCCGGCACAGAGTCAAGACCGCGCCGTTCGCTATATCAGGTGGTTTGAAACCTTTTTGCAATATTGACTTCACAGTGAGTTGTACATTTCACGCTGCCATGCCGTGAAACTACCTGTTCCTACTACAATTGTCAGACGCTCCAATAAAGCTATCGGCGTAAACTTGCTCCGACATACGCTTACTGATCCACAAGTTGATCCAACATCAATTCTTGGCGGTTTGCTGCGCTGATAAAGATATTACCAATGAAGTGTTCGTGGCAAATACTTCTCGGCGAGTTGCAAGTAATACTCTAGCTCATCGTTGACATCAAGGTTCTGTACCGTATCCGCAGATACAGCAGCCACTTCTGCAAGCGAGATGATCCATTCCTTCGTGTCCATGTCCTGAGGTGAGCACAATTCGTCGTAATTGTCCTGCTCGTACCACGTTCTAAATGACCAGAAACGGACTATATCCAGAGCTTCTGCAGGCAGCGTAGTCCTGTTGTGAGACAACACGAGATACAAATATTCGTCCGGCGTCCATGGTAACGTAACGTTTTGTAGCCCACAGTGTCTAGCAGCGCCACGTCCAGCCTCCTTAGCATTGCAGTGGTCCACATTGAGCTTGTTCATCACCGGACACTCAATTGAGCTCGGTATAGCCTCACCCACTACCCACGTCGAGTTCTTCGTTAGCCACTCTTGTGCTGAAATGCTGCGCAGTGCAGCGTTGTCGTCGTCAGTCCAGCACAAAAACAACATCCCTAAAGCACGAAGAAAGACGGCGAGTTGCAGCCAATCGGGGTGCCCATCTTCCTTCACTGCACTTGCAGTCGCCAGCATGTACTTGATCACCCAGCTTTCCTCCCGGTCCGAGTCTCCAGTGAGTTACATCACACATTTACAAGCTTCGTACACTGACATTTGTGCGTGTTGCAAGCTCCCGTATTTGGCCATCTGGTTGTTCACAAAATCCATCGTCTGGTACTTCCGCATGATCTTAACGAACAGTCGACGTGAGTCTGCCTTATTGCAGACCAACGACATGATGTCACCACCATCCCAAGGCACGGGCTGGTCCGATACTTGCACCTGTTTTGATGATGGGTCGATGCACAGATAGCTCCCGTGAAAGCTGCGAAGTGCCACACCGCCAAAGGTTGAGACACCATCATCCTCATGCTGTGGCACAACTTGGAACGTCTCCCATGTTGAATTTATTGGTCGGTCAGCTAAAATCTTACCGTTTTCTTCTACACACAAAAATTTCCCATGAACACTGCGAAGACAAATTTCGCCCGTGGCTCCGAGTACCGTTTGCCACTTACACTCATTGATACTTCGAGAGCTGACGAGGATATCCCCATCTTCTCCAGCCACGAGACAAGTGCCATCTGGAGTCTGCAAAGTCATCATAATAAACCAAGTGCTTTCTTTGGAGCGAACGGGATAAAAAGTGTCGGGTTGGAAAAGTGACACCATGGGCACTTTACGAAGACAGCTGTTGCCATTGTACAAAAAAGGACGTTGCTTCCGGGGATTTCGGTGAACCCCCAGCCCTGATAGAGTCCCACCAATTTGCCGTAACGGTTAGAGTCCTCTTCAGCCTCTAAATAGAGCGCACGCACTCGTTTCTCCTCTAATGTTGCGAGTGTCGCTAGATAGAGCACACGGGCCAAGCCGAAGCCGCGAAACTCGGAATTTACCGCGACAGATTTTACATGAGCCATCGCGCTTTTTTCTATTGTGAAAATTAGTTTTCCTATAGCGCCACGTTGTGTCGCTGTTGTATAAGTAAAGGGGGGGGGTCAAATTAGGTTAAAAAGCGTTATCAAGTAGAAAAAAGTGGTGGTACGTACAGGCAAAAAGTACCCAGCGCAACTCTTTGGTACGGCGGTCGTCTACGAACTGCAACCGGAAGCGGGCGTTGGGACCATCCAACACATCGGTAATGGATGCGCTGGCGCCCAAGGACATTGAAATCAGCGGGTCGGGAGTCATGTATCCACTAATTGTCCAGATCAGGTTTCGGGAATAAATGCAATGTAGAAAAAGTAAAATTAAGGCTATAAATGCTGAAAAAAGCAAAGTGCCGTCGACTGGATGTAGACTGGTGTTTTCGGAAGCATATTTTGGCAAAATGACGTGCGGGCTGTCTGCGGTCGAATTATTCGGTGAGCAGTTCAGATTGAGCTGAAGTTTTGGGGGCCCGCTGACTGACAATCGGTAGAAGTAGAAAGAAAAGGTGAGATCGAGATGGTCAAGGTTCTTCCGACAAATTGTCGTTCGTTGCCTCCGACAGATTGTCAAGGTTGTTACCCCAATTCCCATAACACGATAGAGGAGGAACTGCGAGTCAACCTGCTCGTTCAGTCTGCAGCTGACTGTTTGAGGTCGAACATCCAATTTTCAATTCCACTTTCGCTGCAAAAATCATTTTAGTCCAAAGTCATTGCTCTGGCAGACACTGCACTCCTTAAGCATACTCCAATGCGAATAAACGAGCTTCTTTAGCTCCTTCGGTCTTGACGCCAACGATTTGGACATCATCTCACTTGAAGAATGAAAGCTGCCTTAACCCTTGCGGATCGAGACACGCTTAGCGTACATGGCCCACGATCTTTATAGTCGAATCTTTGTGTGCAGCCTCCAGAGACGCCTCCCTTCGAGCGTTTTCACGGATTTATTGTCCACACAGTGTCCTACAGACAGGTCTCAGTTGTTAAAAAGATACCGTGTTCAGCCATTATCTCTGGTACCACGAACGAGGCTAGCACGACTCAGTGTCTATTGTGTGTCTCGGATCTATGTACCTTGTTGGCAAGTCCATTTAGCCCCGAACTTTCTATCCTCATTTCTTCCACCTCCAGTGTAACGGGGCACCCTGAAGCTTGTACTGGTGACAGTACAAGCTACTTATTCTGATAACAGAATAAGGCGGTGCCTCGTAACTTCACGTACACTCGTACGTGCAGAGGAAGACGGTAAGAAGAAGGGAGTACTTGGTTAGAGTAAAAAGTAGAACTGTATTTATAATAGTTAATGTCTGCAATAAATCACTATTTATCTTCATCTAACTATGTCTAAATACAAATGTGTAAATCAGTTATCTGCTCACCACTCATTGCGTGCGTCTGTCGTGGCGCGTCTTCGTTGGTTGATATAATGGCCTATATCAACCAATTAGGAACTACTTGTAAGTGCTACAGAATATTGTCCTTATGACAATATTCTGAGAATATAACTCTTATAGTTATATTCTATTAACAATTTCTTATAAATTGTTATGTAACGATTCACCCCGTTACATCACCCCCCCTTAACCATCAGTCACTTTAGTGACTGATTGACTAAATGGATACTCGTCCCAAATCATTTGGGACAGGGTTTGCACTTGTTGGTCCGCGTCCACTTTCCAACATTTCATCGCATGGTTAACAAGCCCATGCGATGCGCGAGCAAGGCCGCCGAGAGCGCGTCTGCACGTCTCTGTGCGGACGCCGAAGCAGAAACTACAGCAACTGATGTCCCATCGGTTGCTGAAGAGACCCAGCCTGTGTCACTTGGTGACGCAGGCGCTGGTCATGAAGACACTCGTGTCTTCACAGAGTACGAGCTCGGTGTCTCGTACTCTCCTGATACGGATGACGGATCCGTATCGACGGCAATTGAATCCAAGCCGCCTGCTAAGCGTGGCATGGACGATGCTTTGCGTCGCAGCATCTTTGGTTCATCTGACGAATCAGATGAACCATCGCCGAAGCGAAGGCGCTCGAGGTCGCGAGACTCGGGCGCTAATAGTGGTGTCGGTTCTCCAATGGACACCACTTCACAGCGAGGTGCCAGTACTTCTGTCGGCACGTCGCAGGAAGAGCGGGACCGCAATGTGCTGCGTCTCGCTCCAGAAAAGAAGGCATGGATGCCTCCTAAATCCGTCATGGATCACTTGTCGGCGACGACGAGTGATCGTTATCGAACACGGTTGTTCGATTCGTCAAGGATCCATCACCTTGACCCCAGCGCGAAAGACTATCGCGCTGAACACGAATTCTTCATCGATGCTTTCTTCAGACATCGATGGTACAGTGGGAATCACAAACGTGATGGTCCCTCACTACTTCAGGCGTGGAACGCCTACATCCATAACCTCGAGGATGTGGGTCGTGACGCTTGGAACGACAAACTTATCAAAGCTCGTGATAAGTTTGAAAAGCAAATCCCGACAGGTGCACGCTACAAGCTGCATCGTCTGTCAAGGGAGAAAGGATTACCCTGCCTCTCTTGGGGAGACTCGTGCCCATGTTGTGTGAACAACTCTGCACGAGCACCTAAGGAGGCTTACCTCCTTACCAGCCAGTGGTGGCGCGTACGTGTCTCTACTGAGATGTACGAAGGGATTGACAACCTGAAATCCCTTTACGACCGTGCCGGGAAGACTTTCTCCGGCGGTCCTTCTGCGGCACAGGATGTGCCGCGTCGTACTGCTCAACCAGACCCAGTACGTCGATCATCAATTGGGAGCGGGGCTCCCAAGAATCCCAGGACGGGGGATAGCCGCGCCACCGGACGAGGTAACTCGTCCGACGTCCGTTCACGTCGCGGTGGTTCAACAGCTGCTCAACTAGATAGCGCTGGCCACCGCGAGAGTCCTCTAATGGAGGTGGAGGAGGAGGAAAGACGCTCTCCACACGATCATGTGGATCGGTGTGTTCCCGAGAGCTTCTTTGATCGCGTAACGCAAGGGTTACGCGACGATCTCGAGCATGAGCGGAATAGGCGTCTCCAGATGGTGGACACTGCCTTGAAGCATCGAGCTGAGTTTGCCTTTGCTCAGCTTGAGAACGAGAGATCTCTGACATCTCTTCGTGACGAGCTAAGGGTAGCTCGTGGGATGGCTGATCGGTCTCGGGATGAGATAGCTGCTCTTCAGACCCTTGTTGATGCCCACCATCGGGAGCACAAGGCTCTCTGCGAGATGCTTGAGCGCAAGGGCGTTCTTCATCGGAAGAAGCAGCGTACTGATGGTACGGCTTAAGCCGACCAACGTAAAACGTGGGATGCGTTCGCATCTTACGTGGTAACTCGATCGTGTATGCATTGCCTAGGCGGTGCAATACACGAAATGGGCCAATGTACTTGGGTAGTAGTTTACTGCTACCCAAGTTAGTCACTACATGCTTTGGTAGATTAACCGTAGACAGTAGGACTAAGTCACCTTTATTAAATAAAAGAGTGTTTGCCCTTCCATTCTTGTCAGCGTTTTGCTTTTGCTTATCCACCGCTTCGGCGATGGAGTCTTGCACAAAACGGACTACCGTTTCACGAGCCAGTATGAACTCATCTGATGACTCGTTAGCTTCAGTGTGCTGTGAGCGCACTGCAGCAACAACAACCTTTTCTTCAGTGAGGGCTTCCGCACTCTCACTGGGATCATTGTCTTCAGTGAGGGCTTCCGCACTCTCACTGGCATCATCTTCTTCGATATCGATGTTATCGATATCGGCATCAAACGCAATGACTTCTTCGTCAGAGCGTGATGAGCGTGAACCAAATCGGTTTTTGCTCGCGCGAGTCCCTCCCCCCCTTAAACCAGAGTTACATTCTAGTAAGGTGGGTACACGCGGATGGCGCAAGCCATTCACGTAAAACGGTGTATGTGTCGTGGACGCATGCACCGAGTTGTTGATGGCAAACTCTACCATTGGCAAAAACTCACTCCAACTCTTAAAGGAGTGTACGTATCCTCGAAGTATCTCTTCAAGGACACGATTGGCACGTTCCGTCTGACCATCTGACTCTGGATGATCAGATGTTGACATCTTCAAGCGCGTTCCGAGTGATTTGAACACGGAACGCCAGAAATCAGCAGTGGATCGTGGATCTCTGTCTGATACGAGTTCACGGGGCAACCCATGAAGTCGGAAGATGGTGTCAATAAAGGCACAAGCACAGCCACTTGCCGTGATTGTATCTGGTACAGCCACAAGGTGTACCATTTTGCTGAATCTGTCAACAAAAACGAGAACACCCGTATTCCCGCGTGCGTCTTTGGGTAACCCGAAGACGAAATCCATTGAGATGGATTCCCAGCACTCAGCCGGAACCGGTAGAGGCTGTAAAGGTGCACGCAGTGAAGGACTTGACTTCACTCGTTGGCAGACTTCGCATGCGCGAACATACTTTCGCACAAACTGATACTGGCGGGGCCAGTAAAAGTCTCGACTTACCGTGAGATATGTTTTCTCTCGGCCACGATGTCCTCCTATAGGAGCATCGTGATACTCGAACATGATCCGCAAACGCAGATCAGTATCATCTGGAATGACAACACGTGGTGTGTCACCAGAAACGGCTGTATAGTACAGTAAACCGTTACGAGTAGTGTGTCGATCTGATGCAGATCGATACGCAGGCGACAATCGTTTCAACGATTCTCGGGATGGTTGGGAGAGATGTGACAACAACTTCACTATCTCACCATCTTGGGCGTATGCCCGCCTCACATCATCATACAACGTTGTAGATGGGACTGAGGACGTCATAACCGCAGCAGTGACTGTCTCACTGTTGGGTTTCGCGACTGTTTCAAAGTCGGGACGACGTGAGAGTGCATCAGCGACGACATTAAGTCGTCCTGGTTTGTACTCGACCGTAAAGTTGTATTCTGCAAAGAATGACAACCACCGCGCCATTCGTTGTGAAAGGTGCGGGCTGTTCACTGCCGTACGTAATGACGCATGGTCAGTGTAAACAACGAAGGGTCTATCTCCTAATAGATAGACTCTGAACTTCGCGAGTCCATACTTCATGGCAAGGAGTTCCTTTTCATGCACTGGATAGTTCCGCTCAGCTGGTTGCAGCTGACGCGACTGATAGCAGACGACGCGTTCAACGCCTTCAAGATCGTACTGCATTAATGCACAGCCGATTGCGAAATCGCTGGCATCACAGACCACATGAAATGGCCTGTCCTGATCGGCTATTGCTAGGACTGGGGATTGTATCAAGCTCTGCTTGATACCCTCAAAGGAGCGTTGACATTCAGCGTTCCATAACCACCTCTCGTTCTTTTTCAACAAACGAGAGAGGTGCACAGTCATCTCGGCGTAATTGCGTGAATACTTATGCAAATACGCCGCTAGCCCAAGGAATTTTCGAAGACCTTTGACATCGACCGGCACAGGCCAGTCGGTGATCGCCTTGATCTTTTCGGGATCAGGACGTACACCGTTCTTACCAACGATGCACCCAAGAAGTGGTATTTCGCTTGCTGCAAATATACACTTCTTGAGGTTTGCATACAATTGATGCTTTCGCATGATTGTAAGAACTTGTCGGACGTGGTACCTGTGAACCTCAACGTCCGACTTTCCATCCATAGCTCGACTATGGATGAATACGTCATCGAAATAACTCGGCGCGAATTCTCGTACTGGCCTCAACAGATGTGATACACACCTGTTGAACGTGGCAGGGGCATTACTGAGCCCTTGTGGCATTACTAGCCATTCCCAGAGCATGCCGCTAGGCGTGCTAACTGCGGTATAGGGTATATCCCGTTCCCGCATTAGGATTTGATAGAAGCCATCCATCAAATCCATGGACGAAAAGATGGTACTCTTTGACATACCATCAATGATTACGTCCTTCCTCGGTATCGGCGTCTGAGCCGGTACCGTTGCAGCGTTCAATTTGTTGAACGCGTGCACTATCCGCCACCCTCCTGTTGCTTTTCGCACACAGAAGGTCGGAGAGCTATGTGGGGAAGTTGATTCCCTCACATGGCCCGCTGCTAAACGATCGGCAAAGAACTTGTCGATCGCAAGTACTTGTTCACGAGGCAGTGGCCACTGCTTCATGACACAGTACTTCGAGCCTGGTTTAAGCTCGACTTCGTGTCGAATACCTTTATCCTTCGGTAATTCGCACGGAACAGTTTCAGGGAATACATCCTTGAATTCAACCAAATCTTCATAGAGAGGATTTTCCTTGAGCGATTCCCACGATTGGGAGTCATATCGCTCAATTCGTGTCTTTTCATCTAGGACACTCTCGTCCATAGATGAACTACTGAGAACTCTCTCGTTCTCAGTAAACACTGTTGCTGACCTTATGTCGGTTACACACTCGTCGTCAGCGACGAGTATGCAGATCTGCTTGACTTTGCCACTACGCAGATCACGCAAGAACCTTTTATGTTCGAGCGTTGGCAGCTGAGTGATCTCCGAAGTTAACTTCGGAGGCGCAATCAGATCAAGTGTATAAGCGCCTACACTTGATCCGTTATTGACTATGACATTCAATGTCTCTGTCATTTCCTGGGGACTTATTCCCTCAGGCTTCGAAGGACTTATTCCTTCGTCTTCCCGGGGACTTATTCCCGCGGGTTTCGGGGAACTTATTTCCGCCGTATTTGTAATCTTGGGACTTATTCCCTTTACTTCCTCTAGCTGGGGTTGCGCAACCACAGCGAGATCCTCTACGAAAGACTCTCCAGTCGATCTAGGATTATCGTTTCGCCTAACCTGAGCGATCGATTGTTTCTCTTCTAGATGTTCCCCTCTAGGGATACATCTTTGTCCCAGTCCACCCGACTTATTCGAGTGGTGGACCTTCGGCGCAGCCTGTGTTTCCTCACAGCCGCCGGAACTTTGCTCCGAAGTGTAACCGTTTGATGCACTAAGGTTTTGTGCAGTCGTACTAACGACCGTACCACAAGTGAGGCCATCGCACTCACTCGTAGTACATCCACACGCTTGTGGACGCTCCAAAACGTTCATCAGATGACCATCTAATGAACAAGCGGCAGGCATCGTTACTGTCCGATGTTGCCAGTTTACCCGTGGTTCGTACCTTCTGAGCCACGGTATTCCAAGGATGACATCAAATTTGTCATCCAAATCCAATACGATAAAGTCATCGTCATATTGGGTATCTTCTAGCGTATAGCGAATCTTCACTATACGCTTCATGACGGTTACGGATGCGCCTGTCGCAAGACGAACCGTCATCCTCGTAGGAGGTGTGTCACATTCACTGAATTTAAAGTGACCATCTTCTAGCGATTGGCGTTGCACAAAATTGTTGGACGCCCCACAATCGACTAGAGCTCGAAGGGACAACTTATTCGTCACTTCGAGTTTCAAGGTAATGAGTGAGATCTCATTACCTAGAGCAGCAACGCACAACGTCTGTGTGTTGGGAGCAACCTTCATCAAGAGGCCTACAAATTCTCTTGACGTTGCTGGATCAGTAGGGTGCTCCGCACCTACTGATCCTGTCCGTTTTTTGACGGTCCATCCCGTTGTTGCGTCTTTGCACCAACAGCGGACCCTCGTCCCTGCCCCTTTCTCATGGGTGGACGGTCACTACGCCCAGTGTCGCGAGACACTGGACGAGGGGCACTACACTCGTAAGCGTAGTGTCCTGTCTTCTGACATCTGTTGCATCTCTGCAACTTCTTGTAGCCTGTAGAGCGAACCTTCTCGCTCTCTACATAACAGAGTTCCATCGGCTCTGGACCTCCGTTGTCATATCGTCTCGGTTGACGATATGATGTCGAGCTGGCGCGAGCCTGTCTCAGACTGAAGTCTTCCTGCTCCGCAATGGAAATGGCTTGTTCTAGTGAATCTAGTTCAAGCCGGAACAGGTGAGTCTTGACGGGACCATCCGCAAGACCCTGCATGAACACCGAAACTAACGTGTGTTCATCCACCGGATTGGAACTTATACAACTCGTGAGATGTCGTATATGTTGAGCGTAAGCGTGCACATCACGCTTACCCTGCTTGAGCTTCAAGAGTTCGGTTCGAGCCCTGAACTCAGCTCTGGGCGGTTCAAACGTTTGTCTGAGCCGCGACTTGAAGACTTCCAACGACCCAAACGCATATGGGTCGTGCAGCTTGAGCCCCAGTGCCCAAGTCTTGGCACGTCCTGCCAGATTTGATTGGGCAAATGCAACTTGCATATCCCCGTCGTCGATGCGACGCGCCCTTATGGCGTCATCCAATTCGACGAACCATCTCAAGAGGGAGTCTTCTTCGACCCCCCTATACTTTGAGATGTCGATCTTCAAAGTCTCGGGTCGACGCAAGTGCATCGACCCGCCAGCAGCAGCCTGCTGCTGTCTCAATAGTTCAAACTGTTGAGCACCTTGTTCTCTCAACAACTCTGCTTGTTGAGAACCTTGTTGGTGAAGCAAGGCTACTTTCTCGCGTTCAGCGTCAAGTTCATTTTGGATGAACTTGGCGATAGTAGCATGTTGGGCGTCTCTATTGAGAGCCTCTAGCATGACGCTAACAGCATGGATGCCCATGGTCGAACCCATTCGTTCAACCGCATCCCATTCGACATCGCTCAAATGGGAGTAGCCGTCACGCGTAGCGTGAAAGCTTTGGTCATCTTCATCATCCAACATATTCATGTTAGATGTGAACGTGGTCCTTGGACGGACTACGAAGTGCTACCAGGTGTAACGGGGCACCCTGAAGCTTGTACTGGTGACAGTACAAGCTACTTATTCTGATAACAGAATAAGGCGGTGCCTCGTAACTTCACGTACACTCGTACGTGCAGAGGAAGACGGTAAGAAGAAGGGAGTACTTGGTTAGAGTAAAAAGTAGAACTGTATTTATAATAGTTAATGTCTGCAATAAATCACTATTTATCTTCATCTAACTATGTCTAAATACAAATGTGTAAATCAGTTATCTGCTCACCACTCATTGCGTGCGTCTGTCGTGGCGCGTCTTCGTTGGTTGATATAATGGCCTATATCAACCAATTAGGAACTACTTGTAAGTGCTGCAGAATATTTGTCCTTATGACAATATTCTGAGAATATAACTCTTATAGTTATATTCTATTAACAATTTCTTATAAATTGTTATGTAACGATTCACCCCGTTACATCCAGCGACCGACTTCTGGTCGATTTATCGCACCAAATGTCGTCCCCGACTTTACGTGCAAGCGGTGTTGGTGTACATATGAGCAGATCCATAACACCCACATCGTAAATCTCAGTAAGTCGGACCAAACATATCGCACAAGAAATCGTTGACGCTGGGTAGATTATGTTTACGTTATGATCAGAATATCCTTGGCAACCAATGTCTGAACCATGTCCACAAGTCACGAGCTTCGAAGGATGCAGTATCCAATCATCAAACCAAATTTGTGCTCCTCAGGCGTATAAGAGCTGGCTACACTTCACACGTTTAACAAGTTTTGTACGCCGTGTTTACTGCTCCCATCGCTGCTGTCAATGTGGACACCTCAAAAAAATTAGCAAGTTATTGCGTTACACACTTGAGTCGATCCATTAAATGCCTTGTGCAACATTGTACGACTCGAATAGGGACCTGGCACGAGCTATTGCGAATCGATGAAAGTTACAAGTAATATGTTCATAAATAAATAGTGATACTACTATCCTAGGTTTCTCGTGCAAGTCGCTACGACCTGCACTTCTAACAATGACGGCTACTTTTCGTACACGACACACGGCTCTGTCTGGGTCTGTTTGTCGTTTGCATCTTCACCAATAACGTTCGTGTGTACATCCGTTGATGGCTGTGCTGCTCCACTTTCAATTCTTCCGGCATCTGTTGTGCAAAGCGACATTGTCGATGGAATAACACTTCCAGAGTCACCACCTGCAACTGTCGAGACTTGTTGCTGAAGCAGCTGGGGCGCGATGAAGGATCGCAGCTCAAAGGCGACCTCCATAGCAGTGGGTCGAGCAGCAGGGTCCAGACTCAGACACCGTTGTGCGAGTGCACGGATTGGCGGTGGGCAGTCGTCACGGAAACTGGGCAGCAATTTGCCTTCTGACACAAGATGGACGATCTGCATGCTGCGCATTCTGGCGTGACGACTGAATCCATACGGCAGAGCACACGTGTCAATCTCCGACAGCACCACCCCGAATGAAAAAAGGTCGCTCTTCTCGTCGTAGCGCTTTCCTTCCAATACTTCTGGTGCACTCCAAAGGATGGTACCGATGCCGTTGGTCATCGTGTCTTCAATCGACTGTTCACGGCTAAGCCCGAAATCACTTAGCTTTGCGCGCAGTCGTCGATCGAGCAGCACGTTTTTGGACTTGAGGTCACGATGTATCACGATCGATACAAGGGAATGTAGATATACCAGCGCCTCAGCAATGTCACTGCTCAATGTTAACTTTTCCCTGCTCCAGCTCAGCTCCTTCCAAGCAATCGGGTTCGCCAACAAACTCTCGAGGTCGCCGCGCGGCATGTATTCCGTCACAGCACACAGATGCAACAGTGATTGCCAGGCAACGCCGCAAAATGCCACGATGCGAGGATGTGCGAGCAGCGAAGCCATCCTGATCTCCTCTGCAAATCGTTCCAGCGCCTCCGGGTCCTCGCGTTTTACTGGCAATAAACACTTCATTGCCACGTAACGCGTTTCATACTGACCTAACCAAACTTCACCACTGCCTCCTTTCGCGAGCAACCTTAAAAAGTGAAGCTGCGCAAACGAAATGCGTCGTGTCACAATGGCAGGATCCGACACGAAGGCACGCAAGATCGTGCTCTCACGACACAACTGGTCATTCGATAGCGTGATCTCAGCACGCGTGGTCGCCACAAGAGCAGGCGTCCCGCGTACACCTGGAGAGCGTCGATTTCGTAGCTGAGCACCAAAGAAAACCTCCATTGGCGTAAGCCGTTCTTCTTCAATCACCGACGAACCAAGCGGTCCTCCCATAAGATGTGAATTTGGAGACCAGCAGCCATCATCCCACGACCGTTCAAGCATCACCTGGTCGTACGCATTCTGTAACCGAGCACGTGAGCGACTCAACCAGCAGACTGAGATGGCCAAAGCTACAGAAATCAGCACAAAGGCTGCCAGCAGCCCAATTGCCAGGGTTGAAAAAGTCTTAGCTGACGGCATCGATTCGAGCTTCAGCCAAGCATCCATCAATGCCCCATGCGACGCTGGGCACAAATCAGCTTTCAACAAGCTGCTACTATTGTCGATGAAGCTGATACTGTCACTGCTTCTCATGACACGTACATTGTCTGCCATCCCTCGACATGGCACAATAAAGTCCGTGTATGGCTGACAAGACTCGGTCCCTGTAAATATGGCTTCAGATAGATGAACAGCAAACAGCGACCGACTGGCTTCCGTGCCTACGGCCGTATGTCGTCTCAGGACAGGTGCTGGAACGCTCGTACTGCGTCCATCTTCCGCCCAAACAACACTTTTTACCTGTTCTTGTCCTCCCATAGCTGATGCATACACTGCACACCTAGTCAGTGGTAAAAGCTGCATCAGTGGACAGCTTCCAGCCAAAAAGTGGCCAATACTTCCACAATTCTGCACCTCACAGGGACCTGCACTGCTGTTCTTTGCAAGTGTCTTGATCTCTGCAAGACTTGGCAGTAAATCCTCCATTCCCTTGCTACATGCAGTATAAATCTGCACAAGGGTCACGTTAGGTGCTCTCAAGGACGACGACGTCATTGAGGCTGAACTTGACGACGCGAATACAAAGCCAGAGTCCCACAGCAACGCGCGCTGCATGAATCCAGAGATCTCGTTCCAAGCAAGGGAATAGCTCGATAATCTGCTCGTGACAGCACTTGGTAGCTCACTGGAGCTGAGCGAGAGCTTCGCGGTAGAGTGGCCGGACTGCTCCAGGTCGTACAGGCGCATGACGAGGTCTCCAGTAGCCCGGCATTGTCCACAAAACAGCAGAAGACACAGGAGAACAAGTGTAGAGTGACAGGGTACAGAATAGAGACGATGTTGGTCGTGCGGCAGCTGGAACAAGGCGCTGTGCCGCCGCACCGGCATGCTGCAATTTGTTACAAGAGACACAATGTCACGCGTGAAGGCTTTAGAGTGGGACAATTGGTTTGAATGACTGATTGAGTG